>JANBPO010007653.1:84191-684191 GCA_024336825.1 Amorphophallus titanum
TCCTCATTTCTAATTCTAATGGAATCAAAACAATCTCTGCCTGTCATTTTGGCGACCCCCGAGTGTTTGTAAGTGATAACGGTCGGCAATTCGATTCCAGTTATTTTAAGAATAACTACTCCGACCTACATATTCACAATCAATTCACTTCGGCAGCCCACCCCCAGGGCAACGGGCTAGTTGAAAATGCCAATAAAACCATCCTCACAGGTATTATGACCAGACTCGGCAAGGCCAAAGGTAATTGACTCGAGGAACTGCCTAGCGTACTATGGTCGTACCGAACCACTCCCAAAGCTACCACCGATGAAACCCCTTTCCAACTGGTGTTTGGCATGAAAATCGTAATTCCACTGGAGATCGACAACCCTTCTCTCTGAGTTCTCAACTTCTCGCGTGAGCTATCATAATCAACCTGCCTGTCACATCATGGTGGTTATCATCAAAACCAGGAGAACAACAGTGAAAAATCTGGTGCAATATGTATGAAAGTGCAACAATGTGCAGAAAAAACAAAGTAGAAATCTGTGTGAAAGTGCAGAAAGTAGAGGGATAAATAATTATGAAAGGGATGCAGGAAGGAGCCCAGAACGATGGGGGACGAAGTTAATACTTCCCTAGAGTGCCTGGGGTCAAAGAAAAGGGTCGGCGGTGCAGTATGGCTCCGCCCCGAACTAAAGAACGCCCTCGTTCGCGCATGCGCACAATGTAGGTTTATATAGAATTTGTAGAAATCCTAGAAACCCTAGGCTTGGAATTAGGGGATAAACCGTAAAAAATAGGAATTTGGGTTGATAAATCTCGAGATAATATTAAGGATATTACCTTAGGATGGATAGAAATCGAGGTGGTAGCCTATCCTGGTCGAAATCGACGCCAACAAGGAGTCTTGGACGCATTCGGGCAAAGAAATCGGAGCCATGGGGGTTCTAGACTCTGTTCTGAGCTTTAAGGTGGCGGTCATCCCAAGATCGCCATCTACCATATATATATATATAGATATATATACTGTTCATTAGGTCGTGGTCTCCTAGGAGATCGCGACTAGAGGTCTGCGCGGGTGTGTTCAGATCGATCGTTCGGCCACCCAATCAGCACGGTATGGGCCCGAAAGTGGGGGAATTAAAGTAGATAGCCTCCAAAGCTCAATGGGCTTGAAAAATGGTCAAGAAATGGGCCCGAAATACGCTCAAGAGTGACTAAAAAATAATAGATAATTCGAGACATCACGAAAGATAAATAAGAGAGATAACTCGACCAGTAGACTTAAAACGGGTGTCAACACACCCGTAACAGTGTTTAAATCTCTTGAATCAGCGCAACCATCCCCCAATCCTCGTTTCATATATTAAAAAAAAACAAAGCCTGTGAATCGGCATAACACTCAAAAGAAACACACTCTCATTCTCACATTTTCACTCACGTAACACACACATCTACGTAACCCATGCCCCCCTTACAAACACACGTACACATACGTGACTTAACCCACCTGCATGCTACTTTAGCAAACCGATCTAATGAAATTTAATTGCTTACTATTATACCTTTAGGGCTTCAATGTACTACACGACAATCCTTTTATCCCTTCAGAGTTTTGCCGCTCTTGGGAGTCCTCATGGGTTCCAAGTGGTATCAGGTTTATTCGATAGTCCTATCGGGTATATCTGGTATCCGGGATCCAGGTCGTCACAAGTGGTCTATCGAACGACCACTCAACCTTAAACCGACACAAGATAATCTGTCCGAAGATAACCGCCCAAACACATGAACAGTCTCTGGTGCGACTGTTCAAGCGTCACGGCGAGCAAACCTAGGGGTTCGTCCGATCGTGGCCTTTCCACGCCCCGTTCATCCCGAAACGAAGGGGATACAGCCACAACCTCCCTAGTAATCACATAGACTCTGACCGTAGTAAAAACGGCGCACGAATCGCAAGAAACATGCGATTCTAATGAAATCACCCAAAAAGGGTTTCCGGACTTCCTGGAGCCCTACCGGTCAACTGGGACCACCAATCACCGCGAAACTTGTATCAATGGAACGCTGACGTTCCCAAGAGTCCATTGACTCTAGCTGATCTAAAAATCGTCGTCATTTTTCAGTGAACCCTACGAACTACGAAAAACCCGAACGAGTCCAAACTGTCCCGTTCTCGCACTGAAAAGCGCAAATTGAAGGGAATGGCACAATGGAGTGGGCGATCCGTATCCCTACCTCCATCGAAGAAACTACACGTCGAAGCGACTAATCCACGCCAAAAATGTAAAAACACGAACTGCGTCGATCTCGAAATCTACCAAGGGATCGCGCCCGCCACGTTCCAACTACTGCTCCAACCCGCAAACCGGTCACTCCAGCATGTCCGCGCCTCGGCTAGCTCTCCACGGTCGCGCGCCCCGCATCGAACGGTCAAGAAATGGGAGAGAACGAAGTGAGAGAACGTGAGGTTGAAAATGAGCAGGAGAGATAGTGGAGTTAAATTTATAGAAAGAAATTAGGAATTTTTCTAATTTTTGAAAATTCGTAATTCGAGCTGAAAATACACTAATTCAGAAAAATATGTAAAAATAGTCAAAATGATCCTCGCGGTAATTAGATAAATTTAGTGTCAATTGAAGCTCAATTAAGTTTCATGGAATGCTTTTAATAAAAGGTAATTAAGTAAAATCCCCGAATGTGACCCTAATTAGTAGTTGAGACTTCTGTCTAATTATCTCAATTCAGCGTAATTTGAAGCTCAATTATGCTTAATTGCACTTTTTCATTGTACTTACAAACATTTGTCTATAACTGTCTTAATACAGTATCATGACTACATGTGAGCAAAGTCAGGAACATCAAGGGCAGGACGATCCAGAGTGAGACCACCTCACGTTACTTGATGTTAGAAGAAGAAAAGTCAAATGTAATTCTTGTGGTAAAGAGATACATGACGGAATTACTAAAGGAAAATAATATTTGGCAGGGATAAGAGGAGAGGTTAAGTAATGCGACAGATGTCCCCGACAAGTGTCTAAGAAAATGTGCCAGTGCTTTCTGGGCAAAAAAGATAGGATGCAACGAATGGTTGAAGATCAAGTTGAACTTGTTGAAGAAATTTCAGGTAGAGTAAGCAGAAAGAGAAGGAGGGATGATAATGATGAGGAAGGCACTGAAGATTCAGATTCAGAGTTGACTGAAACAGTATAGCGTGAACAAGCGGCTCAAAGGAAGGGAAAAGCACCAATAGGTTCAGGGACCTACTCCAGTACAGCTGATGTAGCACCACGTCCTAACACTGGTGCAACCCCGCAGAGAGTAGGCCCCATGGACAGCTATTTGCATAGAAGGCAAAGTACTTCACAGCCAAAAATCAAGCAAGCATTGAGAGGGGTCAAAAATCAACTGAAATTGTAGGGCATGCATTTAAAAATATTTCCAAATGATTTTTCCATGCAGGTGTGCCTGCACATGCTGTTGAATCTGAATACTGGCGTCTTATGCTTGATGTGCAAATTCTGACTCTGGCTTGAAGGTCCCGCCACGTCAAGACATATACGGGCGTGGCCTTGAGAGAGAGGTTGAGGAGCTTCATCAATAGGTTGAAAGCTTCAAACATATCTAGATGGAGAGAAGATGCACCATTATGTGTAATTACTAGACTGGTACCACAAAGAAGTCCATGATCAACTTTCTAGTGTATATATTTGAAATAATCCCACATCTCATTAATTGAAGTAAAATAAGTTTGGAAATTGCCCATGTGTCGAATGATTCTCCAGACTTCAGAAGTTAAAGGGCAAGAAATAAGTAGGTGATCCACACTTCCATTATGCAGGCCACAGAGAGAGAGCAGATGGTGTCACTCACAGTCATGCTCCCATTTTTGTCTGTACGGCTTGGTAACAATGCACCTCCGCAATGCCAGCCAAAGAAAAGCCCAGATTTTGAGAAGTGACTTCACTTTCCAAACTGTTTGAAGGGAATGTGCATTGGGTGGTGGAAAGGTTTCTAGAAATTGATAGAAGTTTTTGACTGAGAACTGGCCGTTTCATGCTGGGGGTTGGCTTGTTACCACTCTTTAAGAAAATTCAAAAAAAGAAATGAAGATAGTTGGATCCATTCCTGACGAAGAGTTATCTCTTATGTCTCTTCCTCCATTGCTTCCTATCACCCCTTCGTGTCAAGTCTGCAAAGTAGAAGTGCTCTCAAGGCGGAAGAAACCATAAGCAAAAAGAGGAGTACAAAAAAATGATCCTTCTTCATTTTCTAAGGCAAATATGCCAAGCCATGCCATTTTGGCAGACTCTCCTCAAATAGATAGTGAATAAAAAATTGCATCTGATTACTAGCTGCAGGGTGAGAAATATAAGTCTAGTATGATAATATGTTGGGCATACCAGGATCCGTATTTGAGAGATCATTGAAAATATTTTTACCATCTATGAAAAGTTAACAACAGAGTCATTGCACTGAGAAATGGATCCAGCTCCAACAAACCTTCAACACTAAAGAACCCACAGCTGCATGTGACAGCTTTACATTTGAACTAGTGACAGTGTGAAAAGCAGCCACTTATTGTCATCAGCCAACATATTCTGAGACTGGGTTAGGCAACCAAGCTGGGTGGGCAACTTGGACACCAAAGACCATGATTGGCCCAGCTGGGCAAATATACCCAGCCCCACCCTGCTACCAAATGCGATAAAATAAAAGAATTAAAAACTTTAGTTCTACTACTTAACTAGATGGTCATCCTCAAATTGCAAGTAAAAAGACAACTCGTCTCATTTACTTGACGGGTTTTGGGGGCGTCTCGTTTTACCTACACCGAAGAATAAAATAGTACGTCTCCCCATGTGACCTGCCCACTGTGATAAGTGCAGCCCAAGCCCGTTCCGCTGCTGCACCTGGTCGTAAAGAACTGGAGCCCAAGGACGGCCTGGGAGGAGGCGGCCTTGCGGAACAGTGGAGGTGGACTGGTAGAGGCGGCAGAGAGGGCCCGAGGGCCTCCAGCGCTGCAGCGCACCGAGCTCGTGGAGAGCCTCTGCCCATGGTCACGGGTCAGTGGCACCGCACGCAGCCACGCACCACCGCGCAGAGAATCTCCTCCTCTCAAAAGTAAGAGGGGGAAGGACAGGTCACAGCAGCACGCACTGGACCTCTTACATCATATGGAACAACGCCAAAAAGGGAGGAGGAGGGGAAGAGAGAGAGAGACGTTGGTTGACAGAGGTAGGAGGGGAGGGAGGAGGAGCTTTCTGATGGTCGTAGTTTGCTGGACCACCCAATTGCGAGGAAGCCACGATTTTGAAAGAATGGCGCTGCTGCACCAGGAAGGTACGCATCAAACAAAATCCTTGGCCTGTCGGGTTAGTTACGAGTGGATGATTAGTAGTACTATTCTTACTTAGCTCTTTAGATATTCCCTCGTATCACATGGTATGAGATTATCCACCGCTCGTCAATTCGCATACGATAAACGCTACATAAGGAGTCCGATCTGTGTAAATCCTAAAGGAGTATAAACAATATTTTCCTTCGTAGAATTCAAGTTTTCTATGATCATTGGCCGTGAACCCAGCAAAACTGAACGGGTATCGCCGGCAAACGCAACAAAAGACTCATTAATTTGGGTTCCAGACCTGTGGCATTTACAGTTCTATAGTCCAATTTCATCCAGCTATCTGTGGGCATACTGCAGAACAAACAAGATAGCCATAACAACTCCGTTTGCCTCCGGTAGTTATATGCAGCAGAGTCTTATAAAGAGAGCAAAGCATACACCAGCACGAGGCCACAGTGTACATCCGCATTTTGAAACGCCCGCATCAGGAAAGATGACGAAGAAGGGGTTTTTTTAACATAATTAGCATGAATTGGGGTTTACGGTGTCGAGACGAAGCCGTCCAGCATACTGGTCCCGATAGTCCACCAACTAAGCCTCGCTACTCCTCACGGTCCTATCATGCTCCAGTGAGGGCCCTTCCTATAGTGCCTCTGCCTCTGCACGGTAGCGGGTGGCCCAGTCCTGATCGCTTGCTGAGGTTTGGCGATGTCCCCGATCCGACTCGTGCTCGGCTAGAATCGCCACTGGCGGCTGATGCCACCCCAGCATCCTCTGCACTAGGCAAAGGAAGAGCGGCTCCCTCAGGTTCACACAGAACAGCACCGTATCTCTTCGGAACCAAGCTCGCCCCTCCCTCACCCACGACTGAAGGGTAGTATCCTCCATTGCATAAAGAGTCCAAGTCACCTGCCACACAAAGAAAAAAATGAATGTTTTGCTAATTGAGTACATAACAAATGCAATAAATCATACAAACCCTCTTAGCCAAAACACTAGCTTGGCCAGGAGGGAACTCATCCAGGGCCGTCCTAAGATCAAAAAGTCTAGCGGCTACCAAACGCCAGTCCCAGACCATCTCCCATCTAGCCATAAGAGTGACCGCTTGCATCAAGGCTCACGGGATCGTGCCGCGACCTAGAGGGAACTGAGTGTACCCCCAAATCTGAAAGAACAAATAGTCCGTCAATTAAAATTTTGAATCAACATGCCTAGAAGGGGTAGGCTCGTACCTGTAAGGGTGTAAAACCACCCAGGTTCCTCGAACCCGGGCACACTAGATCCAAGTGGGCGAAGAGGTGCGCCAGCATCGCTCTTCCCCAAGCAAACTGGGGACCCTACTCTAGATCCCGTACCAGCAAGAGATACTTTAGATTCACCTTGTTTGAGGCAGTAGCAAACAGCAGCCTCCCAAAGAAGTACAAGAAGAAAAGCCACAACTCCTGCTGCTCACTCCTCCCTTGAGATCTGAGTCTCTGTCTCACTCGCCCCAAATACACATCCAAGTCCTCTAGTGGCCCACGTGTCATCCTCGCGAGCCCCATCGCAGCACTGATCTTCCAGGGTGGAAGACTGGTCACTGGTCCCCTAGATCGAGCCAGCTACTGTGGACGTCAAAAAATGAGGACGAGGATCCCACGGCGCTTGCGACTGCACGTTCAAGTGCAAGTCAAAGACGGGAAGGCCGAACAAACCCATACCTCACCCGATCAGGACGAGAACTCACCCGGTGGTCCGCTACCTGTCAAGGAAGCACCCTCAGGTGGAAGATACGGTCACAATTCTACAAGTGGCCATGTCGAGGGCCGAATCAAAGAAAAGTTGGGGACTCCAGCACAGTCTCGGCATGCACCGGAAGGCACGCAAAGTGGTGGACCGAGGTCCAGAGGATGCGAATGAAACACTACGGACGTCATGCATTGCAACTAAAGTATTCTGGGAGTGCCGACACTTACATAAATGGCCGTGACTTCGAAAAGAATTCATTCGGTACTTAAAACGGTAGGGAAAGGCCTTAAAATGGCATGCCTTGAAATAGCGCCACCCCCTTGCTTGGTTAACACGGCACCACCCACTTGATCTTGCTGAAATGGTGCGCTCCTGTTGAAGCGGCCACCCTCCCTTTTTGATGCTTAAAACGGCGCCACACTTGCTCAAAAGCTAAACCGACGTGCCCATTTTGGAGTGCTAATACGGCGCCCCCATTTGCCAGATTCTAAAAGAAGCTCTTTCAAGTGTTTATCCGGTGCGCCCCTTGTTGTGGTTAAAACGGCGCCACAACCAACCCATCCCGTCATCATGTCGGGCCCCTGTTTCCTGGGAGCAACACGTCGGCGAAAGGCTTGAAATGGTTAAAGCTTCAGTTCAGATCGACGGGCAACCATGGGCATTCCTTTAATGAGAATCCTCGAGCCCTGCACAGAATGGCCATTCCACTGGCCGGCCACTCATGCCTTCCTCTGAGTTGACGAAAGCAACATGGTGAACATGGAAGCACGGTAGCACAACCGGCGTGACGTGGGCAAGCGGCGGGGCATGCCTCTTCAATTGAGAAGAACCTAAACTCTCCCTTGAGGATATATATATATATATATATGGCGAAGCAATAAAAGAAAAGGACCTCTCTCTCTCTCTCCGAGGGGGCTCTCTGGTGCGCAAGAAGGGGAGAATGAAAGGGAGCCCTCTGCTGTGGGCAGTGAAGAGAAGAAGAAAAAGAGAGAAGGGGCTTGGTCCTCTGGCACCGGCAAGGTGAAGAAGAAGAAAAAGAGAGAAGAGAGGTGAGTCCGGAGGGGGGAGGAGCTTGTGCTCCATCCTCTCTCCCCCACCGGCGTATCTTCTTCTTTCCCCCTTTTTGCAATGTATTTCTCCTGTTCAGAGATGAATCTCCCCTCTGCCAACTTCTTCCCCCGTTTGTGTGGATGAATAAAAAGGAAAGCCATTTTGCAAGTCCGGTGTTCCCCGTTTCCCTTCTTCCCTCTCTAATCATCCAGGGCCCTTCGAGGCTTGCTTCTCCATAGCATGTCCCTCAAAGGAACCCACCTACGGATGGATATTCATGCCCCTCCGGCAGCAAACACTTGTCCCGCTTCAAAGAATCATCACCCGTGAGCCGTGGTCGTTCTTGAAGGCTAGCCCTCGAACGCTCCGCACTCACACTTGGGCTAACGGACCACCGTGAGGCCGTTCCGCATTTTGAGAGTCTACCCCAGAGCAATCCGATTGGTGACTTTCGCTTTACCCTTGACAAGCCCCGGTCCGGGGGAGGTGGTGCCCGATTTTCGCCAGGGCCAAGAACTCCAAGAACGAACAAACAAAAGCACCGTCTGAAGAACACACAGTGGCTCTACGAATTAGGCTCCTCTGAATGAAACACCTCATATCCACGCTAATCCATCTTAACAAGCCACTTAAAACTCTTAAACCTCCCCATTGCCTACTTAACTTGTTAGTTGAATGAATGCCATGAACAAACGCATCATAAAACCTGCTTGCGGTTGAAGACAAGAAAAAATAATGCACAGTCAAAAAATGACTCTCGGGAGAAACTAACACGGCGCGGTGACTATTCCACCACACCGGTTTAACACCACTCTCAAAATCCCCATCTCCCTCTTTGAATGCGAATCCGGCGCACCCCTTGCTTTGGTTAAAACGGCACGCCCTGTTTGCATCATTGTAGCTCCAATTCCGGCGCACCCCCCATTTCCATACTAATACGGTGCCCTCTCTGTCGCACCTTGTTTACCTCCCATCCCGACGCCCCCTATCTCGACGTGCCCAGGGGGCGTGCCAATTTAAACCCCTCCATTCTTTAAACCCCATAAAGAGCGAGAAGACCACAGGGAGGAATAAAACAGGTCACAACGCGCACTATGGAATGAAGGCTGACCAGCGCAACAAGAAGAAGATCATATTTTCATTCACAGAGAGCAGAGTAGTACAGACCATGACCAAAGGGGGGGGGGGTCTAATACAATGCAATACCCAAAATAAAAGGGAAGAGAAACAAGAAACAAGGGGAAAAGGACATCTTAAGAGAGGGACCGGGGGCAAGGAGGGACAATGACTCTTCCCCCCTTTCTACCACATTTAGAACCTCTCTCTCTCTCTCTCCCCACTGCTTACTCTCTCTCTTTTGGCTTCCTCTTCTTCGGAGCTCCCTTAGCTTCCCAGTTGCCGGAGCAGCTGCCCTTCTCTTCTGGCTCTTCTCTGCGTGTGTTGTCTCTCTGTGTATCTTCATCTCCCTCTGTATGGTCGAAGCGAAGGGAGCTTTTATACCTCCGTCGGTGTTGGACTTCCGCTGGCAGCGGGAGTTGATTAGAGATTGACCCCCGATCTTGTCCCCTGATAGGGATTATGCGCGTGTTTGAACAAGGTGTTGACACCACGGCAAGATCTCGGCTGGCTGTGATGTGATCACGTTGGGCGCCAAGGGTCCCCCGGAGTGTTTGCTGCCGGTTGGCACCGGTCCAAGGGCTGAAACGTGTCACTGGGTGTGAAGGAAAGAACGCCGCACCGGGTGGAGAGGCTCAACAGGTGTGCCGCTAGAGGAGCGTTGAGGGTGTGCCGTCGAAGTGGCTGACAAGTATGCCACTGGAGGGCTTGAAGGGGTGTGCCGCTGGGGGGATTTAAGAAGTATGCCGCTGGGGGGCTTTAAGAAGTGTGCCCTTGAGAGGGCACATTGAGTGTACCATTGATTGTAGACACGTAATTTTTGGCATTGCCGTGAGCAAATCTCATATTATATTATAACGTCCCAAAGCGACTCGCACGGTTGAGTTATTTGAACGATTTTTGATTTTTACCAAATAATCGTCTCACAAAAATTAAATCATTATGTTCTTGTTAACCTGTGGAACGGTGGGACCGGCAACCCCGCTCTCTCCCCCGTTCTTCCTCTCCCGGCAGCGGCGACGTGGGACTTGTATAATTACAGAATCTGGACTATTGTATATATTTTAGCACTCTGATATTTTAAATTACTTCCGCACTATATGTTAATTTTGTTGCTTTAATTAACATCGCCTGTTGTAATTCCAATTCATTGCACCATCCCTCGATAAACCTCACTAACCCTTCGGAGGCCTCATCAGCCTCTTGGGTGGCGTCCCAAATTCTTAGTGACGATAATCCGATATTATCGGGTTATCGGTACTTGAAACTCTGGGTCGTTACACCCGCGACGAAAACGGCACCGCCCCACCTTGTTTGCCGCGAACCTCGCCGGAGCCGCCCAATCTGGCCGCCGCACGCCATCGGATGCCGTGGGACGCCATCAGAATCATCCAGCAACCCTTGCCAGCCCCCATGGACATCCCTAATCGGGGATTAATGGCCTAAATCGGCCTCCCTCTCCCGGTGCGAACGGCGACCGCGGCCATGGGGAAGTGCTCGATTCGGGCTCCACAAAGGGTCGATCAACGCAACAAAATGTGCGTTTTGATCCTCTTACTATCAGGAACAATTCCATAGGATCAATTGACCAAAATCCATCCGTGAGAGACCTAATCGAACACCCTAACATTGAGCCCTATGCATGAACGTGAAGAATAAAAAATAATATAATAATCTCAATTTTGATCAGACCAGCAACTTGGCTCTGATACCACTATTAGAATTTCGATCAGAGATGCAGTGGAAACAACGAAACCCTAAGAAGTGGATCGTTGCTGGCGATCAAAATTAAAAACTAATCGAAGAGAACCCACTTAGGAAGAACAATTTCTATACCTTTGCGGGATTAATCAATTCCCAGATGCTTGAAGACGATCGAGTAGAGGCTCGTCGGGCTGCTAGCCATCCAAGTGCCCGGCCTCTAGATGTATCCACACGAGCAGCATGATCAGACGAATTTTCCTTCTCGATCTCCACGCGTCGGCCACTCTTCAGCAGCACCATCCACCACAGCAGGAGGAGGAGGGAGAGAGGGGGGTGCCCAGACCAGGAGGGGAGAGAGAAAGAGAGGGGGCAGCCAGAGGAAACCCTGATTGCTTGGGCCAGGGTTTCTCTGCCTCATCAGCCTCTTGGGTGGCGTCCCCAGGTCTTGGTATCAGTTTACCGGTATCCGGATCTCTGGGTCGTTACACTAAGGGTCGACCCCTGTGTAGATCCCCACACAGGATGGTCCAAATAGAGTTGGGCAAGCAAGCAGTCGACCTACTACTCTCCAGCACGATAGGTTTTATTCACGATTTATTCTTCATTGATCTTGAATGTGCATTTTGGTCACCATGGCTCTTGCTATTTTAAGTTGTTCAGAGATGAGTCCATTGTAGTAGTCCTTAGTTCATATGCTTTAATTATTAGGTTCTTTGTTTCTTTTATTGGTTGCACTCCTGATGGAATTTCGACAGCATCGCCCCCGAGCTGAGGTGTTTGGGGGGTGTCAAGTGGGTGCTCATCCACGGAAGTCCACGATGGCCCCTAAATTATATGGATGCACACGGAAGTGGCAACATCCAAAACGATCGCGCCAGAGCACGGTGTAAAAATCAGACCTCGGGGGTCCAGAATGTTAGCACTACCCACGGAGTTTAGGAATCCATTGAGGTTTGGATGTTAACTCTACTGGGTGTGGTGCTACTGGTTAAATGTTGAAATACCATGCCGGCTACATGCCTACAGGGGCCACTGGTTAACTAGGTGCTGCTGGGAGCCTCACCGATTAAATGGTCAGAAGGCACCACCGATTAAGACTCCCGTCGGTCAGACACGAATCTCACCGGGTAAAGGTTTTATGGGGCTGCTCTACCCTGTGAGAAGAGCAGTGACCAGTAGGGAAAATGTATGCTATTTGGAGTGGGGCTCGGCACCAGTGACAATCGGGCTTCAGCTACAGCCTCAAAGGACCTAAGTACCAGCCTCCCATGCCAGGGAACTCACGGAGGGGGAAGAAGAAGCCAGGAAGGAGTAGTGAATATTTTTTAAAAAAAAGGGAAACAAAGGGGAGAGGTTTTCATGCCAAGGAGCAAATGGTAGAAACCACTAAAATATGTATAAGGAAACGAGTGATACAAATAGAAGGAAAACATGCACTTTGAACACATAGGGCTTGAAATCCTTTATCTTTTATTCTCCTCCAAACAGATGGCACGGAAGTGTATCAGTCAAAAGGACGATCGTCTCGCCTTCAAGGAAAGTGAAGTCGAGCTTGAGCAGACGGCTATGCACGATCTGATGGCGCTTGCTGACTATGAAGCTGCGTGCCGCGCCGTCAAGCGGAGAATACGTAGGGAAATGCGAGAACTGGTCGAGGTTGAAATCCATCTCGAGTTCACGATTGAGCCGGCGTAGCAGATTCAAATTGAACTCGGCCGTAACGCCTAGGCGATCGTTGTAGGCAGAGAGGATGATTTCGGGGTCTTTCTTGAGGTCTAGCCCGAGCAGCAAGATATCGCCAGGACGTAAGCGGGAGCTGATGCGGTTGAGCAGTAGTACGGATTGCTCGAAATTCAGGTTGCCGAGATTGCTGCCGAAAAGCAGTGCGGCTTGTTTTCGGTGTTCGGGCCCGCCCGGCCATCGCTCGAAATAGTCCCCCAACAGCGGCTGGACCGTCAAGCCGGGTAAATGTGTCGCGAAGCGGGCACGCAACTCCGACAATGCATGTACCGAGACGTCGATAGGATAGAACCTGCAGTCGACTTCCTGGCGCATCAACGCCTTGCAAAGCGAAAGCGTTTTCTCGCCGTCGCCGCTGCCAAGTTCAATCAGATCGAGCGGACCACCGTCCGACACGAGACATTCGGCCAGTCCTGCAGCCTTGTCACGCAAGATCCGATGCTCCGTCCGCGTCAGATAGTACTCGGGAAGGGCCATGATTCGCTGGAACAGTCGCGATCCTTCGTCGTCGTAAAACCAGCGCGAAGGCAGCGATTTCTGCACAGCCGTCAAGCCATCGACGACGTCTTGGGCCAGCAGAGGATCGTACGCCTCTTCCGTCACATCGTCTGCGGCGAAATCTGGAATGTCTCGTAGAAGTTCAGTCATATCGCTCAATGCATATTCTGTTGGTCACGCGTGCAAATCGCGGGCGGGACGAATCCCGGTGTATTGCCATCGCGAGTGAGGGTGGAAGAAATTTCGGTAAGTGTCGCGAGAATGGTTTGGGGGCGTCGCAAAGGAAGCACCGCGTAATACCATTTGGTTCAGCATGAATTTGCCGTTGTATTCGGAAGCTGCACCGCGTAGAGGCTTGAAAACGTCTTGTTATCCTCTCCACCTTTGTCTTGTCAAGCAAGGAAAATAAAATTCATGCTACTCAAAGCTCGATGATCAAGCTCTCGCTTTAGGATACTATTTTCATGCTGTGGATTTGCAAGGCATCTTTTAATTGTGTAAGATCATGATATCATTCTTATTACTTTTTCTTGCACATGGTTTTAATGCTAGGTTCCTTAACACATATGAGTGGCTTTAGGAGTTTGTTTAGCAAAACTCTAGTTCACTTCTGCAGCACCTTAGGCTAGTGATAGCTCCGTGCTGGAAGTCTAGTTTCTTGCCCCGATCATCGAGGGTGTTTTTTGAGCTTGGGTTTTCACACACTACATGATGAGCCATAGTCGATCATCTCTAGAGCAACATCGTTGCTGCTTTGGCCATATCCTTGGGTATGCACAAAGACCTTTTCTCTTCTCTACTCAGCCAAGTGTATGGGCAGGAGATAGATGGATAAGATGACCAACCTAGGCGCTCCCCAATATGAGAGAGGTCTCAAATAGGGGTACTCTTGGCCCTTAAAAATGAGCTTTCATGAGAAATCTAGCCAATAAGGTCTATCAAAATCAAAATGAATTGTGTAAAATTATGAAATCAAGGGCATGGCAAGAGTGACAGTACAGTTCCCTGTGGGACGTCATGAGCCCGGTCACATGCATGTCTAAGGGTCTCAAAATTTAAGACACAAAGTCCCGGCTCTACAAACTGTATCTTTGAGGGGTAGTGTCCTGGAAGGAAATCTAATCCTGGTATCTCCCATCCTGCATAAGGCTTATCTCCATTTTTCTTCTGCTTCTCCCTCTTAGGCTGGGTTGAATCCCGGGTATGGCCTTAGTAGAGGTACCATTCTTTAGAGGCGTTTGGTTGTAGCGAGCCACCCTCATATGCATGCCCTGCTCAGAGGGAGTCTTTAATGAGAAGGGGAGAACTGACGACTCCTAGCCAGTAGTTGAGCTCACCTATGAGGTGCTGCGGATAGCTTGGTCAAGAAAAATCAAATGTGGTCAAAAATCCTAAAAAATCAGAAAAGTCAAAAATCTAAAAATATCTATGTGCCTTTTATTTTATTCTTCGTTAGGTACTGACGGGACGGGCTCGACGCGAGGATCACGCCAACACCCTTCTTCCCTCGGATCGTGGAGCGTGGAGATGCGTGCGAGCCAAAAGACGGTGTGGCCCCTGTCACCCGATCTGCATCGATTCGCGATCTTCGCCACGCAAAAGGTAGGGGAACAGACTCCTCATCTCGCCAGGAATCCGTTGACACCCTCTGCGTCGCCATTCGTCGCCATCTTCCTCGTTTTCTGTGTAATTCTTTTTTTGGTTAATTTTAAGGTTAATTCTCGATTTACGTACCTCTCTCGATTTCTGGTCCAGACGGCCGGCTGATTCTGAAATATTTAAGGGCTGTGGGTCTACAACTATCAATGTCAGGTAGGATGGAAGTCCATTCTGTAAACCATGGTAAAATTCTGGGTGTAGCATTGCACCAAAATTCTGTATATCTGTTATATTCTGCTCTTCTGTTATATCTGTTGTTCTGTCAATTCTGTGAATTCTTTAAATTCTATTATTCTGATTTTTGGCTATCCTGATAATTTAGTTGTTCTGCTTGATTGTTTTAATTCTGCTTGTAATTATTGAAACTCTGATATATTCTGGCCAATTCTAAAGTTATGTTCATCTGTAACCTCTGTCCTTATTTATTCTGATATCTCAACCTTGGTTCTGCAAGGGAATTTAATCCCTATCTCTTGAGCTTATATCTGCCCTTGACATTGATATTTATCTTTTTGGTTAGACTGATCATCATGATATGTTCTTTTTAGTTATATCTCTCATGCACTGCATCATCACGAACATGTTAAATTGGCTAAGATGTAATTCCTACTGAGCTTTTGCTCACCAACTTATTTTAACATTTTTCAGGTATCGAAGTCGATGATAATCAATCTGATGGGGAAGGACAAGAGTGATGAGTGCTCTGGAGGATCGAGTCTGTGTCTTTCTTTTTCTTGGGTCTTGTCCTGTCATTAAGTCTTTCCTTTCATTAATAGTATTTGAGTCTTTCTCATTTGAATATGTAAGTTGAGTCAGTGATGTAATATCCACATTTTGATTATCAATAAAGATCACATTTTGTCAACATTATCTATCCTCATTTTTGAGTCATTGTATTGGCTGTGGCCTATCTGATGTACGAAGAAACATTAATGAAAGGAAAAGGAAAGCTGTTATTGCCATATGTCGCTTACATTTTTTAGAAAAGTTCAAAAATAGAACTTTCATAATGTTGTCGCGTTCCATGTCCGGGGGATAGGCGCTCCTTCCATGGTAGACAGTCGATACGCCCCTTTCCCGAGCGTCTCGACCACTTGGTAGGGGCCTTCCCAATTAGGGGCTAGCTTTCCCACCGCTTCCAGTGGTCGAGAGGCTTCGGCTTTCCTTAGGACGAAGTCTCCGGTGCGGAAGTGCCTATCTCAGACTTTGGCGTTGTAATACCGAGTAAGGCGCCGCTGATATTCCGTGGCTCGGATGCATGCGATCTCTCGTATCTCGGTTACCATATCGAGGTTCTCTAGCAGTTTCTGCTCATTTGTCTCGGGTGAGAAGTTGATGACTCGGAGAGATGGGCTGCCGACTTCTAAAGGAATCACAGCGTCCGTGCCATACACCAACTAGAAAGGAGTCTCACCGCTGGCGGTTCTCGGAGTGGTTCGATGTGACCATAGTAGGCTGGGCAATTCCTCGAGCCAACTACCCTTGACTTTACCGAGTCTAGCCTTAATGCCTTTTAATATGGTTTTGTTGGCATTCTCGACTAGTCCATTAGCCTGCGAGTGGGCTACCGAAGTGAAGTGGTTGCGAATATGTAGGTCAGCACATTTGTTCCTAAAGTAATAAGAATCAAATTGCCGACCATTATCGCTCACAATCACTCAGGAGATACCGAAACGACAAATGATCGACTTCCAAACGAAACTCCATACGACCGACTCGGTAATCCTGGTGGTGGCTTCGGCTTCAATCCACTTGGTAAAATAATCGATGGCGACGATGACGAACTTCTTCGGGGCCTGAGCCGTAGGAAATGGACCCAGAATGTCGATCCCCCACCGGGCAAAAGGGTATTGCTCGGTAAGGGTGACGAGCTCTGAGGCAGGGTGATGGACCAGATGATCAAAACGCTGGCATCGATCGCACTTTTGTACGTAGGTCAAGCAGTCGCGCTGGAGGGTGGGCCACCAGTAGCCTTGCCGCAGCAAGATCCTGGCGAGCGATCTTCCTCCTTGATGCGCGCCGTAGACACCTTCGTGGACCTCTTGAATTGCTCGGCGGGCTTCATCGGTATCGAGGCATTTGAGGAGGGGACCGGAGAAAGAGCTTCGGTACAAGGCTTCATCCAAGATGACGAAGCGCCGAGCTTGATACTTCAGTCTCCGAGCTTCTCGAGGGTCGGGGGGCTCTTGAGAGTCTCGGAGCCAGGATATATATGGGGTCCGCCAGTCGCTTGGTGATGCCTGATAAATGGTCATGAGCTCCGCTTCTATGCTCGGTCGCTCTAGCTCTTCGAGGAAGACCGATCGAGTACCTTTTGGGCCAATAGAGGAGGCCAGTCGGGAGAGGGCGTTTGCCTGGGAGTTCTCCTCTCGAGTTATCCGGATGACCTGAAAACTCTTGAATAGTGGGGCTATTCCTTTTACCAGTTGAAGGTACTTGATCATCGGTGTTTCCTAAGCTTCGTAGTCACCGTTGACCTGGCTGGTGACCAGCTGGGAGCCAGTATGAATCCTGACTCATTCGGCCCCCAATCGTTGTGCGATCCTAGCTCTCGGGATGAGAGCGTCATACTTGGAGACGTTGTTGGATGCTTGAAAGTTAAACTTCAAGACGTACTACAATTCTACTCCTTCTGGAGATTTGAGGAGGATGCTGATGCCACTGCCAACCGAGTTGGAGGACCCATCAATGAAAAGATCCCAAGTGGGCCCGGGCGCCAGCAGAAGGGCTTCCTCGGTTGGAACGGTGCTCTCCGCAATGAAGTCCGCGAGTGCCTGTCCCTTGATGGCCGAGTGGGGGCGATAGGAGATGTTGTAAGCCCCGAGCATTATGTCCCACTTGACGAGGTGACCCACAGCTTCATGGTGAGTGAGGATCTTCTTCAGGGGCTCGTTGATCAATACAATGATGGAGTGCCCTTGGAAGTAAGGCCGGAGACAGTTGGCCGAGCTCACCAACACTAGCACGAGTTTCTCGGTTGCGGGATACCTTCTTTCGGCCTCGTTGATGATGTGAGACGAAGATGCAGACTCGACACCAATTTGAGATGCAAACCTGAGACTCTAGCAAGCTCGCAATCGTCCTTAACGAGGGAAGCATTCGGACCTGCACGATTGAGAAACTGGTAGTGAGTCAAGGGTGGTCTACTCACTCTCTCGTGCCTGGGTCGGGTCACGGGATGGTCTCACTCTTTCACTCGCAATGATGAGTTGAATTATACGAGCTAGAAAGTAACTACTCACATGCAACAATAGTAAAAGCGTATACTAAGAAAGTAAATAACTATGACTACGAGGGGTGCCAAGTGTACCCCCACACTCCGGACGTGGGGAAGATGATCCTGGCCAAGATGGTAACTCCCAGTTAATACAATAATCACAATAATTTATAGCAATGAATCTTTGCCCACTCCACGCAGGGAGGTAAAGAGCTACAGCAAGCTTTTTGTAGCCCGGGAGGACCATTCTTGGGTTGGCGGGTAGCACTTTGGTCCGCTCCGTCGGTGCCGTCCGGAAGACACTTACTGCTAGTTGTGGGGCCCACGTGCTACTCAGTGGGGCCGAGTGGGTCTGGAGTGACAGCTATATGGCGGGGGGGCGTGGAGGGATGCTCCCTCGGATGGCGGTGCACTGGTTCACCTCATGGGAGGTGAGGTGGCTCCGGTCTCCAAGCGTTGGATTTGCTGTCCACGAGCTGTCACTTACTGTTTTGTAGTGCGCGACCCAACGAAAACTGCTACTGCGTCCAACCCCGATGTCGGATCAATGCAAGGTTGGCAGTGTTGGAAAGATGACTTAGAGATCTACGATCTGGGGCTGAGCCAGAATTTAAAACACCTCTTGAATGACCTTTGGCAATTTTACAATCTTCTGGTTTACAGAGCTAGGTTTGTCAGGATAGAATTGGGATTTCATGAAAATCGACGTTGACCGTGGCTCAAACGTCAGATTTAGGAGTTCAGCTCTTCATGAAAGTTGTAGCCATGGAAGTAAAGAAGATAAAGGTATTTTTGTTGTGACATGATATGGAGGCCTTGATTTTCTAGGGGCTTTAGAGTGACTAGGGGTCAGATCTAAAACACAGTGGACTAACAGGAAAAGAAAGCTTGCAGTAATTTTTATGGAGGGTAAACAACTTCCTAAATTCGTGGAAACATGCTGAGAGGTGTAAAATAATATATAAAGCGTCTCAATTGCGTCTCACAGATCGATCGTCCTGGTCTTTGGCTGGGACGGTCCGGGACGAGCGGTTCGGCCCGTTCCGGAACGGTTTGGCAAACCTTAATCTGTACTCTGTAAGGGGTCTGTATGTAAATCTGTCCAACTGGAGGGTGTTTCTCCCATTTCGTTTCGCGCTTTTTCAAATTTCAAATGGTCCAACGGCCACATTCGCCCAGAACAAGAAGTGAGCCAACTCGCGGAATCGGGGATTCCCCCACAGAGAGCGCACAAAAGGCCGCCTGTCCCCGCAGGGAAACGCATCTTCCATGGCCGGACGAAAGCTCGATCTTGATTCCTCTGCAGCGGAGGAGAGGGACATGGAAGGAAGGGACGAGGTTGAAGAAGACGGGTGGGCAGCGCCCGGCAAGTCCGAATCTGAGTCCGAAGACCCGACCTTCGATGTCATCGAGCTGACCCGCTCCAAGCTCTCAAGCTTGTCCCTGAGGAAGTCCAGGTCCCGGTGAGTGATCGATCCCGCTGATAATGGGACCCCTCTTTCGTTTTAAGATCAATGGGTCTGCTTGTGTTGGCGAGAGAAATGGGTGCGGTGTTCATGTCTTCCTTTCCCTTCCCATGATGCGGCCAGGGCTTCTGAGGAGGTGGGGTTGTCTCAGTTGAATGACAAGGAGAAGAGGTGCTTCGAGACGGTAGAAAAGATGATCAAAGGTGCTCTTTTTTCCATGTAGAATAACTTACATTAGTACAGCTCAAACTTTGGAAGGATAAATGGATGGCCTTTTAGGGAGATGGTTTCTTTTTTTTTTGAGGGGGGTGGGTGGGTGATGCATATGAAGTTCTCAACATTTCATGAACTGCTCGTACAAAGGCTTAGCATCTTCTTTCCTCCTGTTTGGTCCGTGTATTCCAATTCCAAGCAATGGTCCGTACCGTTGATGTGAAAGATTACACATGTTCCCAGATGTATGATCAGGGAATCCTATGCACTCAGTTTCCTTTATAATAATCTGGGTGCAGCTGACATAATTATCGAAATGAATCTCTCCAAGTAACCAAGTGATTGCTTAGGGGTGAACATGATTCCTCATTCATTAAACACATAGAGTATGGATTACAATTGGTCCTTTGAAACTTTTACATTTGGTCCCGATTATATAATCGGATCTTTAAGTTTACATCTGATCGCCATCTGATCACTAAATAGGCTTCTGCTTACATTTGGATCTTTGGATTGCTTCCGTAGACGATCAAACTATTGAATTTGCTTCTGGTCACCATCAGACTGTTGGATTTGCTCCTAGTCTCCAACGTACCGTTGAATGTACTTTTACCCTCAATCGGATGGCTAGATTTACTCCCGACCACGATTGAATCGTTGAATTTGTTTTTAGTCAAAATCTAACCATTGAATTTGAGTTTCATCATGATTGGACCGTTCTTGGGCACCTCTGTAATTTCTAACCCTTTCTGGGTATTTCTGCAATTTTCAACCCTTCCTAAATATTTTTGCAGTTTCTAACCCTTTCTAAGTATTTCTATAGTTTTAACCCCTTCAGGGTATTTCTATAGTTTTTTGATTCTCCTAGACTTATCTATCATTTTTTAATTTTCAGGATGTATTTGCAATTTCTCGATTGTCTTGAGCATCACTGTCATTTCTTAATTGTTCGGGGTGCTTCTGTCATTTATTGACCTTTCGGGATAGCCCTGTTATTTCTTGACTTTCTTGGGGGTTCCTGTCATTTCTTGATGTTGTGGAGCATTTTTGTCATTTGTTGACTTTTCTGGGAGTTTCTGTGATTCGTTGACTTCCCAAGATATTTTCATCATTTCTTGACACCTTTGGGCATTTTTGTCACCTGTTGACTTTTAGGGGTATTTTTGTTATTTCTTGACATGTTTTGGATTTATTTTTGTTATTTCTTGACATGTTTTGGATTTATTTGTAATTTCTTGATCCTTTGTGGGTATCTCTATAATTTCTTGATTTCCTTGGACATTCCTGCTAATTCTTGACTTTCCAAGGTTTATTCGTAGTTTTATGATTTTCATAGACTTTTTTGTTATTTTTTAACTTTTCATGATTTATTTGTAATTTTACCACCAGCAAGAGTATTCTCGTAATTTTCTTGAATATCAGGTTTTTGGGTTTGACAGTTTCTGGTTAGCCTTAAGTAAGAATGGCGCCCTACCACACAGTCTCCATTCCATAATATAGTGCCCAGGCACAACCCCAGTGTATATATGATGGAACCCTAAGTAGAGAGAAACGACATACGGCCACCGTCTAGGATGAATACGAGCACGTAGTTTTTAAGTAACTTTTCTTTTAAATTGAAGAAAAAGCTTTCCCAGCGCGCGCCGTGCGCCAGGAAAGTGGAGCATCAGTTGTTATCATCCAGACTTCTCATCGGAATGATGTCGTTGCAGGGATTGCTACTTGTGCATCCTATCCGATTGTTTCAGAGTAAAGTGGCTGAAGATGTTATTAGTCTTTTCCATGAGCCTAGTGCTACAACAAAGCTGGAAAAGCAAGAGCAGTTAGAACTCCAAAGGATGATGGAGAAGATGTGGTATTCATATACCCCAATTCCGTGCTGTGATTGGTATCAGCGCAGCACATCATTTGTACATGTTAGGTCTCTGTGTGCTCATGTTAAGTATGGTCATGATGATATTCTACGAGTGTATCAATCAATGCTTGTGTAGCTATTAATTAGCGGAAACGCAACGTAGACGTTTGGATTTAAGTTATGAATGATGAGTATGTAGTTGTGGCATCATCTTGGGATCTCAAGGACGTTAATGTACTGATCCTTTGTTTAAGTTTAATGATGATTATGTTATTTGGAAAATGAGTACTCTACTTGCACGGTTTGAATCGAATTTAGATCCGGTGTTTCTTTTTAGAGTTTAAATGATGTGATCTGACATTAATTTGATGAAGTAATGCTGAGGCCGTTGGTCATGATTGTAATATGTTTGTACCTTTCACAATTCACGAAAGTTGTTTCCTTCGGACTTTAGTAACCTAATATATGATTTTACAAATCGAGACAAGACGGGGTGAATTGTCTCTCCCGTCTCGTTCTAGTCACAGACCGGGACAATCGGTTTGTGAGACGTAATCAGATCATTTTATATATTATATATTTTATTTTAAATGTTAAACATTTTGTAGGTAGGTTGGTTGAGTGATTTCACCTGCACATGAGCGTTTTGGGTTCAAAATTGTAGGTGACATTTGTTTTTTTAGTTTTTTTTAAAGATTTGTACTCGAAACCTTTTTCTTCTGATAAACCCATAACTTGAAATATAGAAATTCAAATAAAAATTCCGATTATAACCGACCCCCCCCCCCCCAATTTTAATTCATCATCAGTGTGTCCACTTTATTTATTTTTTGCATGTAAACAGTGGCTAAGTTGATATAAGTGCACCTTGTTCTTCTTCCATCCATATAAACCTTGTAGCATCTTCCACTTTTCCGCAGTAGTGGATTTGTGTAGAATAATTGGTCGAATGGCAAGTTAACAACGTTAAAAAGTCACGACATGACCATGTTGTTATTGAGACATCACACCATGAACGCAAGATACTTGGCATCATATTGTTTCTGATCACCAGTAACATACCCAAACTTGTCACACCAGGCAATATACAACTCGATAACAACAGCCCACGAGGGACAATTCGCCTTGGTGAGTTCGTAAAATATTATCTGCAGAGAAGACTCATCGTAGGAGCAAAAGGGGAGGGTTGAACTTTCTGGGAAGAAACATTCGAGGCAACAGAGGTTGAGTTCGCCATCGACCAGGAGAGGAGAGTGGGGTGATTGCACGGAGAGATGATGTAACCACTAGAGAGAGAAAGAAAGATGGAGAGGGGCAGCCCTCTAAGGAGAAGACGGAAGTAGCAGAACAAGGAAGAGAGAGGATCACCCGCGAGACGAGATCCGCAACAAGGAGGGAGAAGATGTAACGCCCCAAGGGGATGATTCTCCTCTCACAAGGAAGAGACATGGGAAAAAACTAGAGAGGGTTTGCGGCTTGCCTTCAAGCCTCTAGCAATCTGCCACAGCAGAGAAGAGGCATCTTGCTCCTTGCACCAAGAGGAAGATGCCCTAGAAAGAGGGCTAACCTAAGAGAGAATAGTTTCTAGTGATCGGAGAAGAGAGAGAGCACACCCAGGAAGGTCACCACTTAGATATCATGTAAGAAGAGAGGTTTTGTAAAGACAAGAGAATCTGACTAATGACCAGTCCACCCCACCTTTACATCAATTCCTCAAGTGCCAAAATTACATGATAGCCATTATAATAAGAGAGAAAGACAAGGGCGACAGAAATAACAGAACAAGAGACAAGCGGGGCCTGATTGCTGGTGCGTGAAGAAGAGGACCAACCGGAGGGGAAGATGCACGTGAGCGTGTTAGAGAGAGAGAGACGGTGGGAGACAAGCGACGGAGGGAGAGAGGGGGGTAAGGTAGAGAGGGAGGGCTTGAGGAAGATTGAGGAAGAAAGGAGAGGAAGAGGGGGAAGGTATAAGAGGAAATGGTGTCTCACCCAATGGTAGGAAGGGAGATAAAACGAAACCTCGAAGGTTTAGGTACTTCAAAGTATTTCTAGTTGTGTATATCCTTCTTTTACATAAGGTTACAGACACTTTTATAGGCTCCAAGAGGAGACCAACGGATGAGTCTTTAAGACTAATTGACACCTAGTACCTAACCTCTTTACGAGAAGATGAAACGACACTAAACGAAAAGACTCCTGCGTAAACACTACAAAATATAAAATAACGCTATGAAGGGATTTTTGAAGCTTCTATTTTGGGCCTTGGTGACGTGAGCCCAGTGGCGTTGGGTTGAGCCACCTCTTTGGGCTGGCGTATCCATCAGCATATCAATACAATCAAACTTGTTTTTCTATTTTTGAACATGATTGGTTTTCTTTTTCTAATTTTTATGTTGTTTTTAGTTCTGTTTTATTTTTGAACTTTCTGGGCACCAGAAGAAGAGCCACCTGAACAGGAAACAAAGGATGTGTACAATTTATCTTCAAAAACCTTTTTCTTCATAGGATTGTAGCCTAAACCCTCTCTTTGAAAGTTCACTCTAGTTCCCAAAAGTTTGTCTAAATTTTCTTTGCCTTGCACAAATTTTGAAAGTGAATTATTCGAGTCCTGAACTTCATTTTCAAGTGAGGAGATATGCTGTTTTGCATTGGCCAAATCAACCTCACACCCGGCCAGCTGCTCATTCAACATCTCATTCACTATTTTGTAGAGATCAAACTCCTTTTGGAGAGCAATCAAGTTTTCTGATTCATCAATGCTCACACCCTTGCCTTTTTCACAGTCACGTAGCTTAGCAAGCAACTCATTGTTTTGTTTTTTCAAATCTTCATTTTCATTCATAAGTTTCTGATTTTCAGTCAGCTCATCAAGTGGGTGTTGATCATTCGCTTGCCCCCCTCGTCGTGCGCGCTGGGGGTCTCTCGCCCCCCCCCCCCCCCCCCGCCCCCCCCCGCCCCCCCCTCCTCGCCCTCCCCCCCCCCCCCCCCCCGCCCCCCCCCCCCCCCCCACCCCCCCCCCCCCCCGGGCCCCCCCAGAAAAATGGTGCAGGGGGATGTGTGTGTAGCAAAGAAGAGGAAAGGGAGTGGGAGGAAGAGGGAGTGGAGAGGGATGTAAAAGGGAGGAGATGGCTGCAGTGCAGAGAAAGTGGGGTAAGAGGGGAGACCGGTGGAGGGGAAGTAGGCATCTGCGGTGCCCCAGTTCCAAACAGGGGACTGGCGATGCTGGTTTGAGCGGGAGAGAAAGAGAGATCGAGAGGAGATAGGTGAGGGGTTTAAGGAGAGGAGAGGCTGAGGAGCTTGGCAATAGTAAGGAATAGAAGTTGAAGGCCGACCCTAAAATAAATTGCCGAGGGGAGCAGGAAATGGCGATTTTATAGGGGCCAAGGGTCATCCGTCACAGCCAAGCTGCGCCTGGGGTTGCCGTCCACTTTTCGGTCATCGTCAACTTCCCATGCAAGCTGCCATGTCCCCATGCCATCACCATATCTGCTGCTCCAGCTTCCATTACTTCTGCTGCAAGCTGCTCCTGCACCGTAGCTGGCGTATGTACACTGTTTGCTGATCACCGTATCTGCCTAGAGCTTGCCACGTTTCGATGATAGATCAGCTTTTTGCCAGATTCGCCAGGAGCTAGCCTTGATCTTGCCTGCAGCTCACCTGCAGCTCGCCCAGTTCCCATCCAAGCTATCATGTCCGCGTGAGAGATCAACTTGTTGCCAACGAGGGAGGTGCGTGCCAATGGTGCCAGAGGATCTTACCCTTCCCCAAGCTGCTAGATGTTGGGTATGGTATTCTCACATTATTTTTGACCCTAGTTTTGATGATGACAAAATATTATGTATTAATGCTAATACTCTCTCTCCCTTCACTCTAAATAAAATGGGGGAGTTATGTTGCATGTATATAAATATATCCGCTTGATTACATTTTGTACATCTTATGCATTATCATGTGCATACATCTTGTTTTATGCTTTCAAAGGCCACTTAGATGGTCGGGCACGTCGGAGATAACACTTTACTCGTGACTTCCCGATGGAGTAAAGGAAGAGGATGCCATTCTTGGATTTCTCCCTAGGACCTTCTTCTCGGCTTCGAACCCTTGGTTTGATGGCGGAGAAGGGGCGCCCCTCTAGTTGGTGTTTTAAAGACAAGAGTCCCATCTGGCTTGGACTCCCGCTTCGCTCGGGATAAGAGCAGATGGACAGCCAAGTTGCTGGTCATCCATCACTCCCTGAGCGGCCACCACTATGGCTACTCAGCCTTCAAGGGAGGCCACATGTGTGGCTGTCCAGCTCATGGAGAAGGCCATTGACAAGGCCAACCTCTTCTCCTACTTGTGACCGATGTGTCTTTGGTTGTGTATGCTTCATGATTCATTAAATGTAATGCTCATTGTTCTTTACTATTATCATTTATGAACTTGACTAATGTGTGTTAATATAGCTGTAGATCTCCATAGCAATGCGATCACGATGTAATGTTGCCTTATAACTATTTCATTGTAGGTAGAATGTCGGTGGCTAATAGCTTCGGGTGTATAAACTCTGAGTTCCTCTCTAACAAAAATCGTGAAGAGTTTATACTCCTTAAGCTATTTGACGGCCGCCTACTGTCTAATGTGTGATGACGGACTTCCCAAATTCTCGACTATGCTTAAGTACAATGTGGAACGATGGACCCCCCATCGGGATCTGGACCACGTTTGTCGCTAAGCATGGGATGACAGACTTCTCGAACTCTTGACCGATTGGTTCGGAGGTAGGCAAATAAACCCTCTGGCTTCACATTAGATAGGTTTTTCCATTTAAACCCAGCATGTATCATATAGGTCTTTTTAGCCCCATTTGAAAGAAAATCTAAAAAAAAGATATATGCTAAAAGAAAAAAATGCATACATCTCATCCTGGGAGCCGTGATGCAGAAGCAGGGAAGCCACGTTGATCTGGCCGACCTATGTTCTTTGGTCCCCGCATCTGGTTTTTCGAGTCCTTCAATTTTTCCCAAGTTTGCACGAATGAGTCTATGTGATTCCACTTCGATTCGACCAACAGAAAATATGTTTTATGCAAGGCCATTTTGAGTATTTAGTCATTCAATGAGTAATTGTATTCCCATATCTTGATCTTTTTACTTGCCTTGTTTAGGTCTTGTATCTCCTTGAGCACCGGATTACACTTTTCATCCCCTCAAGTCCCGCAACACCATGCTAGGGGGCCCCCCGTGGCCGCAGATATAAGTCCTCTTAGATTAATTGTCCTTCCTCCTCTTTGCCAATGGCTTACTTGATTACCTGATGCTCATGCGACCCTGCATGAAGCTTATTTTCCGCTCAAGAATCTCCTTGAGCGTGTTGCCCTCATTTGACTTGTTTCTTTTCCGAAACACCCATTTATCAGTCCGCCGGGCTCCCTTACAAAACAAGCGTTCTGGAGGAAAATTTTTAAACGCCTAATTTCGGACATCCCACGGATCCCCAATGGACCTTCGTGTGAACGACACTTAATTGTGGAACTCTGTTTACCGATGTTTTGAGTTTTAAAGCCCAGCTCGCAGCCTTAAAGCTATTGGGCCTCATCCACTTAAGGGGGCCAAGGAGCATGGCCTGGGCGACCACAGACCTGGCCACCCACAAGTCTTAGGCGACCAGGGAGATGGACGCCCTCCTTTGCTTGGTGGCCAGAGACCTGGCCGCCCTTCCCTCAAGAAGGCCAGGGCTATGGCCGCCCTCCCCTGCTGGGTGGTCATCTGGCTGGCCGCCTTCTACTGCTGAGTGGCCAAAGACTTGGCCGCCCTCCTCTGTTTAGCCAGTCAAAGAACGTGGCCCAGCTCATGGACACGTTCTTTCCCCCATTCTGCACGATCTCTCCCCACAATCAGAGACTTCAGTCTCAATGAACAAAATGGAGCAATCTCAAGTTGGAAAAAGGGGGGATTGGCAGTTTTTGGCATTGGAGAAGATTGGAGGAGCGGGGCTCTGGCGGATGGGTCTGGCAGAGCTTCCTCCCAGAGGCTGAGTGGGTCATCTTCCTCATACTTCCCTTAGCCTGGTTTGAACTCCATAGCTTCTACTCCCTACTTACATCACGGCTTCCAGGTAAGTACGTCGCATCGCATGTAGCATCCCCTTAGCCCCTAATTTTAGAGGTTTCTTCCCAAAACAAACGGGAAGGTGGGTGGTCGAAAGCCTCGGCCATCCCTCCTTCCCACCACCCCCAGGTAACCTTGCCACCATCATCCCCGTTCTGTTCTTTTATTAGAGTAGATATTACACCATAAGCTTTACTAATGGCCTCTCTTTCCTTTCTTTTTTGTGCTACGTTGCAGGACTTCAGCATAAGGGACATAGCAGGGCTCCTTGCCCTTGGCAGGCCGAGGACGAGGAAGAGGGACCCTTTCGTCTCCCTATTTGATTATCTCCCCGCGATCATCACCCCTATGAGGTTCAGGTAAACACCTCTAGTGATCACTATGTTATAATGTTTCTTTTTGTTCCTTTGTAGGTACTCAAGCACAGGAAGGTCAAAGAGGTGAGCACAGAGGACATCCTCTTCTCATCACCCCCTGCTTTCCTTTCCCCGAACAGAGACATTCCACACCACATATCCTCCCAGGTGCCTACAAGCGAAGTGGTGATCACGGTGGGACCCTCTATTACCTATTGTAAGTCCCTAATGCTTGAAGTCCAGGATTAATTAAACCATGCATTTGAATTAGTCTAGTTTACGTAGCTCTGTTTTACATTTTTTGGAAGTCGAATAGAAGGAAGCTAAACTCCTAGCTGCCTAGGCCCGTGGGCGACCAACCCAGTGGCTGCCTAGGCCATCCCCTGGGCGAGCAGGACCCTGGCCACCCTAGGCCCCAGGCGACCCTCGACCTGGGTGCCCTATTCTTTGCCTGGAGTCCACCACTCTGGCCGTCTCCCCCCTCTGGGTGACACTTGACCTGGCCGCCCAGGTCTGTGAGCGGCCAGGAACTTGGCCGCCCCCTGTCCTCTTCCAGTATTCTCCCCTTAACAGTGTGCTTTCTTCCTTATTTTGCTTATGTATTGTATGATTAGTCTTTGTAGGTTTAATGTGGTTGGGTTTAGGAAGAGCCGGCATCACCCTTGTTAGGAAACCCTCCCGTTGGAATTGAACCCTTCACCTTAGGATTCTCACTCGGGTGCAATTGGTTCAGTCCATTCAGGAACCTCCGTGAGTCCTCGCGAATCGTGGATTCCCACATGGCCGCCAGGCAGGTTGTACCATCAGAAGGTATTGCTGGTTTATCACATCTGTTTTGAATCCGGAAAAGTTTTCTTAAAATTTATAGTCACCCAATTCACCCCCCCCCTCTTGGGTGTCATTGATCGTGAGACTTCAGACGCCAGAAGAAAAGTACTGCTCCAATGTCTATCTTCGGAAGAAGCTTGGGAGATCATAAAAGTGATTCATGCTAGTTTAGCTAGTGCCCACCAGGTTGGGCCGAAAATCAAAATCAAAATCAAGAAACTAGGTTATTATTGGCCAACTATGTTCGATGTCTGTTGTAAGTATGCCAAGTCATGTCATAAATGCCAGAAACATGCTACGGTCCCAAGAAGACCCCCGATATAGCTACACCCTATGGCACCTAGTTGGCTGTTTGCTCAATGGGGCATAGATGTTGTGGGCCCACTAACTGCGTCCTCATCAGGATGCAAGTATATTTTGGTAGCAATATATTATTTCTCCCGCTAGGCAGAAGCTGGGGCTCTAAAGGAAGTGACAGAGGAAATCGTACCAAGATTTGTCCAACGAAACATTATATTTCGATTTAGCATGCCTGACTGAATCGTCTCTGATAATGGAAGTCACTTTCGAAACCAGAAGGTCTATAGATTAGCTGATAAATTCAAAATTGATTGGAGGAGCTCCAATCTATATAATCCACAAGCAAATGGGTTAGCTAAAGCTTTTAACAAGACTCTCTGTACACTTCTTGCCAAGACGGTAAGCTCCAGCAAGAAGGACTAGGATGAAAAGATGTACCAAGTGTTGTGGGAGTATCGTACTGTGTACAAGAGCTCGACGGGTTGCTCACCGTTCTCATTGGTGTATGGCTTAGAAGTAGTAGTCCCGATAGAGTTAGAGATACCCTCACTGCGAGTGGCAATCCAGCATGAATTGGTTAAAGATGGCTAGGAAAATATAGAAAGAAGATTGGAGGAGCTCTCTGATTTGGAAGGACAGTGGCTCAAAGCCCAACATAATATACAAGTCTATCAGGCCAGTATGGCCCAGGCCTTTGACAAGCTTGTTAAAGGGTGCGAATTCAAGAAAGTAGACCTGGTCATGGCCAAAAGAAAAGAAGTCATGGCAGCCAATCCGTATCAGCGGTGGCATAAGCTGTAAGGCCCAGCGACGGAGGTGGATTCCTCTGGATAGCTAAGCTATAATGCTTAGCGGTCGGCAAAGCTGTAATGCCTAGTAGTTGGCAAGCTATGAGGCCCAGTAGATGCAAGCTGTGATGCGCAACGGTTTGTAGGCAAGCTGTGAGGCCCAGCAATTTCAAGCTGTGAGTCAGTAGTGATCCACACTCTGGATTGAGTGTGTGGTGGATGTAGGTCTGAAGAATAGAACCACCTAAAAGTTCTTGTGTACTGTGGTTTGCATTTTAATGTGTCAACCGTTAGATGCATGTTAAGCCCGTTTCTACCTACATTCTTGATTGCCTTTAATTCCACATTAGTCTAAAATCTCTCAACTAAGACTTAATTTGATCAAATTTTTAGAGGGAGATTCATTCACCTCCCCTCTAAATCTTGGTTTGCACCATTACATCATGCCAACAGAAAAGAGGATTAGAAGAAGGCAAAATTTGAGAAAGAATATCTGTGAAAAACATAGATAAACAGTAAAAGTATAGAATCGAGCTTTGAAAAATTGAGAATTTGTTGAAAACGGAGGAGAATTGCAGAAAGAGGAAGAAGAGAGATTTGAAGAACACTTAAGAATGATGAACTTTAAATAAGAAAGTAATTTAAAACAACAATCATAAGTGCATGAAAAAGAGACTGGAAGTAGAGCTGGCTAACTTCGTCCCGTGGTGCCTTTCGGGTGCTTTATATAGTGCAGGGAGCTTCACGATCATGGTGTCCCAGATCAATTCAAAAATCCAATTTTACAGCATAGAATGGTTGCCCAAATTAGGTCTCTCCCCCAGGATAGAGTCCTCCTTTGATCAAAACACGGAAGGATAACATCAAATGATAGCAAGATTGCTTCAAAGAGACCTTCCCGATTTCGCTTCAAACTCTCGCAAAAATGGCGAATGAGCATCGGGCACAATTTAAAATAGCGGCTGCTCACGCGGTCGTACATTTCTTTTACCCATTTTTGACATTTTCTCTATTTTCCATAAATTTGGAAAATAGTGACTATTCAGACAATCGCTTATTCTTTTCTCTTTTGTTTCCATTTTGGTGAACAGCGGGGCCAAACGGTGACGAAGAGTCTAGAACATCCGACGTCTTTCGATCTCTCAACCTTTGATATTACAGCCGTATTTATAAAAGACTTACAAATAGTTTCTTAATCTCATTAGACTTCCTCCTAATACCTACTCAGCGTCCCACACATACTCTAATTCAGAGTCAAACATTGACTTTGCTTGTGGACTGTCATTATTATCCAACGTATAAGATTCCATTACATTGCTTCTACTGATCAGGAGGAGATGCCGATTCTTGAGGGTAAGAGTGTAAGAAACTAAACAAAATCGACGTACTTGAAAAATGTCTAGCATAAACTATTGAACAAAATGGACTTTTAGTCGTCACCAGATCTCACTTGTCACCGGTTATATTCTTTTTCTATGAGTTATAGAAGATTAAACCCAACAGACACTCTTCACCTGATAGACTTTTAGCCTTGGGAGTTTGTTCTTGGGGGGGTTGGGTTGCTCTAATGGAAGAGGATGAGTATGGAGCTAGTACTCAAAAACTCATAGGCAATCCTTCACATTCCTCCTCGCGGTCCTTCCCAACAGGGAAGCTAGCTAGCTAGCATCACACATTATTGGAAACCAACCAATGTAAACCACCCGGATCTCATTCTTACACTTGACAAATATCTGCACGGCTACACAAAGTGTTCAAGTTGCTTTAGGGGACAGCAGCACCACCACCACCACCTGTAGGTACTCTTCTCCCTCTTTCTCTAAGAAAAACGAAGGACAGAGATGAGAGGGAACTGCCAGGGCATCAATGCATGGACCATCGAAGGAGGGGCGGGGAAACTGACGTATGAGAGAACATGTCCTTGCGCCAAGAGGGATCCTTTTGGAGGGGCCGACGAAGGAGGGCTCACATTCCGGACCCAATGAAGATGTGCAGTGCGGTCTGTGCAGAGGATGTGAAGAAGGTTCATCTGGTGGGCTAAAAGGGGTTTGGGGGAGAAAGGACAAAAAAAAAGAGCCGCAGACAAATTATTGGGGAGGTTGAACCCGACGTGAATCGAACACGCAACCTTCTGATCTGGAGTCAGACGCGCTACCATTGCGCCACGGATCCAATTTAAATAGGACTCTAGGATCGTTCAAATCCCTAAAACCCTAGCAAACCCTATAAATAGACCTTAAGTTCAACCTATACAACCCTTAATTTTGGCTCGCGTGGAACTAAGGTAAGGAAGTATTATTTCAGGTAGGTTCTTTATGGGTTTCTGTTCATAATAGTAAGGTCTAACTTCCCTCAAAAATTTCGTTCCAAGAGATCAAATCGTCAGGGAGATAGAAGCCTCCAAAGACGCTAATTTAGCAAAAGTAATCCAGGAATCTGTGCAAGGGATCCAGGAAGATCGGCAAGTTAGAAGCCCTAAACGAGGTAATTAGATATGGGTTCCTTAGAATTATTTATTCACCTTAGTATCTTCTTCTTACCCTCCAAATCTCGTGGTATTAGGTCAAAGGGATAAGAAGTTAGAGGGACGAGAATTTACTATTTCAGTTCGGGACGAGCAAAAACAAGGGTCGACTTCGAGCCCTAAATTCAAAATTTAAAGCCTACCTCAGAGGTAGGTTATCTCATGAACAGCTTAAACTTGATGTTTGGAATAAAAGCCCTCTTCTTCTAGTCAATTTCATGTTCTATACACGGAGTACTTTATGTTTTATGGAGACTGCGCAGTAAGTTCATATTCATGCATACACCTAACCCTAATGAGATAAAATTTAAAATTTCTTGTCCATTTCTCATAACCCATGCATGTACATGGCCTAATTACCTTCTAACATGTTTTAGCTACATTTGTACTTCGTTCCATGCATCTAGTTGCCCTAGATTAGCACATATTTCAGTTTATTTCTATTTACTTTAGATAGGAATAAACGGTCTTCTTCAGACTACTAGGGTTTCATAAACAGCCCTACGATAGACCGCTAGGGAATATAAAATGGTCATCCCAAGACCGTAGGAGTTTTCTGAGTTCTGTATTATAGTAACTTGAAACTTAATGTAGAAGGGTCTAAATTATTATAACATAAGACTAGCTAATTAGGTCTTACACCTATTTAAGCACTATTATCATATACTTGGCTACATTGATTAATCATCTTAGTAGATTTCATGTTCTTTACGCACTTGGGACTTATTTTAAACTATGTTAATTTCGGAGGCCGATCAGGTCGAGGCCTCCAATTCTCAGCATGCTAAATCGTTAAATCGGTTGACCCGGGTTTTTGTCCCGCATCAATATATATTACTAATGGCATAAGAAACACTACATATGAGGCCCACTCTATATGGCCCAACAAAAGACAACTTAGACATAAATTTATATTTGAAAGTTTTGTCGATGTCGCTTTGACTATCCCGTCAATACCCATAGTGGACCCTACCCAGAAATATTGGGTCTTCCACCCTTTGTGCGAAGAATCCCAAGGGGAGAGAGTCACATAATTCATCCCTCTCATGGCCTGAAGGAAAAAGAATCCCTTCCCGACATGAGCGTGTTCCTTCAGCTCATAAAAAGTGTGAAAGAGGTCAAGGGAAGTGGTGACAAAGAGAAATAAAAGAGAAAATGAAGGTGTAGGAGTTGGAAACTAATTGAATGAGAGCCAACTGGTAAAACCCTAGCAACTTGGCGATAAAGGGGTAAAGAGGAAGGCAGAAGCCGCACTTCCAAGCCAGAAGAAAGATACAAAAAAGGCCCGATCGGTTATCCAGACTAGACTCATGGGGTTTGGCTGGAGATAAGAAGTACCAACATGGAAGCTTAAAGTGGATCTCAAGGTCCTTAACCTCTGGCTCTGTCAACTCGCTGTTGAAATGATGGCTAGGCGTAGGCTCCGAACCTCCCACCCCTTGCTCGATTTTCTAGACTTTGGCTTCGTCATTGTGCTCCGCCATGGAAGAATGGGAAGGAGAGGAAGGAATACAAGAATCTGACGAACTAGCCGGAGGAGGAAGCTAGCGGATCGCCTCTGCGGTGATCTCTGCTAACTCCGTAAAATCTTTTGCTATCTCTTGCTCCCTCTGACTATCTACCCGGTGCATGAATCTCAATGTGAGCCCACAGAAGTGACGAAGTGAAGATAAGCCTTAAAGGGTGAAAATGTGGAATGCAAGCATATAAGCTATTCATAGGCTCAAGGAAGAACTACCGCGACATTTTAGACTCCAAGAAGGGCACCCCCCGAGCTAATGCACGACACATCATCATTACGCTCGAGTCCCCATATGCTAGGGTAGTTGTATTAATGGCCTCTGGATATCTTTTATGCATAGTTTCCTCTGTCTCCCATGTTGCTTCAAAAGGTCATGATTTCTTCCATTAAATTTTGACCATCAGAATGGCTTTATTCCTTAGTTGACGCACTTCACGTTCACAGATCTTGATTGGTGTTTGCTCATACCTCATATCCTTCTGAATCCCCAGATTATCATAGGTGATAACATGATAAGGATCATACACATATTTCTTCAACATAGAGACATGGAATACACTATGAACTCCTGCTAATTGTGGGGGCAAAGCTAATCGATATGTCACTTCACCAACCCTTTTCAGAATTTCAAATGGGCCAATGAATCTTGGAGTAAGTTTGCCCTTGATACCAAATCTTCGAATATCTCGACTTGGAGAAACCTTAAGGTACACATGATCTCCTATTTGAAGCTCTAAGTCGCGCCTTCGATTGTCAACATATGATTTCTGCCTATCTTGTGTCTTTTGAAGCCTATCTCGAATGAGCTTTATCTTCTCGGTAGTATCCCTAATAATATTGAGACCGAGAAATTACCTTTCTCCTACTTCATTCCAGCATATTGGTGATCGACAGCTTCTCCCATACAGAGCTTCGAATGGTGCCATTTGTATGTTGGTTTGATAACTATTGTTGTATACAAATTTCACTAGAGGTAAGTGATCATGCCAACTTTCTCCAAAGTCAATAGCACAAGTCCTAAGCATATCTTCCACCACCTGATTTGTTCTTTCAGTTTGGCCATCAGTTTGTGGATGGAATGTCGTGTTAAAATTGAGTCTGGTCCCTAATGAATGTTGTAACCCTTTCAAAATTGGGATGTGAATCTAGGATCTCTTTCAGATATAATAGTGATAGGGACACCATGTAACTTGACAATTTTCCTCATGTATAATGTTGCTAGGATATCCACAAGCCATCGACTTTTGATTGGTAAGAAATGTGTAGACTTATTCAATCGGTCCATGATTACCCATATACCATTGTGTCCACCTCTTATTTTTGGTAAATCCATGATGAAATCTATCCCTACACTTTCTCATTTTCATTCTGGAATATTTAAGGGGTGTAATTTACCTACAAGTTTTAAATGTCTGTGCAGAGATAAGGTCTTTAAAGTTATTGGTCAGATTCTAGACTACTTCTTGAACAGAGTCTGTCTTGATGTAGACATTTTTAAACTGTACAAATATGCTATGAGTTTCATCCAGTAACTAACTCAACTGATGTGACGGATTCTTTTGTTCATCTTTAATGATTCTCATTTCTTCCCTCAGATTTTACTGTTCTTTCCTAATATCAAATGCATGTACCAGCATCTAAGTGGTCTTCAAGTGTGTTTCAGCCTGATTCTGCCTTATCCTTCTGAGAATCTATCCTGCCTATTCACTGACATGAGGTAAAGAATCCAGGAATCCATGCAAATGCTCATCAGTCCTACATTTATCCCTTACAAACTTTTCCCACAGACTGTTCATTGTCTGCTCAACATGAACCAGTCTCGCATCTATTCTTTCCACTGCTAGACCTAATTGCATAACAGAAGAATTTAAATTTCTGAAATGGGACATCAGAAGTCTTACCAATCTAGGATGAATGTCATATGCATTTGGAGCTTAACTAGGTCCTGCTGAAGTAGATGCATGGAATTCTGGTGGAATTTGTGGCTCCTCAGGAGATAGAGGTGGCTGAATGCCAAATGCCTTCAAAGGTCCATGATAGGGTGCATAATATGTGTCAGGACCTAGATAAGTATCTTGTGGCACTATAGCCTCTTCTTGATCTTCCTGCTGTTCCTCAAGCTGCTACTCTTCCTGCAGCTTTGCCTGCTCCTGCATATCCAACTGCTCATCTTGCTATTCTTGTAGCTGTTCTTGCTCCATCTCTTGTTGTTGCTCTTCTATCTGCTGTTCTGGCTACCCCTCTACTTCTAGCTCTAGTTGTTCTTGTTCTGCCTGCTGCTCATCTGGTTCTTCTTCTTGCTGTTCTGATTGCAATTCAAGTTGCTACTACTGCTGCTGCTGCTCTAGCTATTCTACTAGCTAATCAATCTACTGATCTAGCTACCGCACTGCTTCCATCTCTTGTTCCAGCTCTTGCTGTTCTGCCAGCTGCACTTTTTCCAGCTGCTCTAGTTGTTCTTCCAATTGTGGCTGTTCTTATTGTTGTGTTGGCAACTGCTCTTGATAGAAACACTCAAAAAATGGGCGATCCGGTGCCCATGGCACCCATGGGTCCCTTGATCCGACACCCATGGGTGCCTCAGACCGACAGGTCCTTCCCCACCTTTAAAAAAAAAGAACAATACGTGTGATTCAGCAGTACGTAACCCCTCCATCCAGCAGCTCTTTGATTGAAGAATAGGTTAAGGGGAATATCATAACCCGGGTTAGGCTGTACTAAAAAATAAATAATATTACTTTGATTATATTCAGGTTAGCTTATTCCACCTTTTTGCTAGAATATGTTTAACCCAACTTAACCCACCTTTTTGGCCCTTAACCCATCTTTTTGGTGGAATACCTTATTTATGCAACCAAAGAGGTTAGCGTGAATAAGATCAGCTTAACCCACCTTATTCTTCAATCAAAGAGGATATCTTAATGATGCAATTGAGGATGTTGGATGGCACCTCCACTCTCCCTAAAAAAAGGAGCAGGTGAAGATATCGGATGACACCCCTCCTCTCCCTTATTCTAAATAAAAAATAAAAAATAAAATAAACAACTGAAACAACGAAAAGAAGAAACGACCAAGACAAGTTATCCTACAGGTCAACATTCAATGCATGTGCATTAAATGCACTTATACCATTATTTTATTCAAAGCACTATTCACATTTCTCACTATTTGCTTCAACGGGAGTCCCTCGGATCTCACATCGTCGCCTCGTTCATCCCATGGGGTAGAGTCAGTGATCTACTACGCCCTGTCCAAAAGGGAGATTCTTCGGACTACCGGACAACCAGATATTGGTGAGAAAGTGAGCGTTAATGAATAGTAACTTTTAGCTATTCATTTTGGACCCATTAAGGGCTAAATTCCATTATTTTCACTAATGTCGCGATTCTGCGCTCCGAAACGAGTTCTTTTCACTACTCACACGACCCTCGACCACCGGGCTTCACTTTATGTTGTACAAAACGTAAGAATGGTCAAACTTTTCCGACACTTCTTAGACAAGTGTAGGAATAAGATGGATATATCGACGCTATATTGAAACGTAGGAAATTTACCTACGCAATTTTAAAAATGTAGGAATAAGCTATATTACCTACATTTGGAGGGTGTTTACTTACTTCAATTAGAATAATTTCAGAAATCTCCTGCGCATTGATTCTTCCATTTCCCATATGGCTTCTTATTCTAAGCATTTATTCCATTGGACCTTCACCATAGGAATAGTCTTGTTTCTTAGCTCACGTACCTCACGATCAAGTATTCTTAATGGCTTTTGTTGGTATGTCAGGTCCTTTCGTATTACAAGATCGTCATGACTTATAATATGATACGGGTCATGGACGTATCTCTTCAGCATGGAGACATGGAACACATTATGAACTTCGGATAGGTGTGGTGAAAAGGTAGTCTGGTAGGCAATTTCGCCAACCCTTTCTAGAATTTTAAAAGAGCTGATATATCTTGGTGTAAGCTTGTCTTTGACACTGAATCTTCGAATCCCATGACCTGAGAAAATCTTAAGGAATATGTGGTCTCCAACTTGAAATTTCAGGTCTCCTCTTCTAGTGTTAGCATACGTCTTTTGTCTTTATTGTGCCCTTTAAAGTCTTTCCTTGATAATTTGTATATTTTTCGTTGTGTCTCTTACTAGCTCCGGGCCTAGAAGTTACTTTTCCCCAACTTCATCCCATCATATTGGTGATCAGCAACTCCTTCAGTATAGTGCCTCGAATGGTGCCATTTGAATGCTAGCTTGGTAGTTGTTGTTGTAGGTAAATTCAACCAGAGATAGATGATCGTGTCAACTTCTACCAAAATCTAAGACACAAGCACTGAGCATGTCTTCCACTACTTGGTTTGTTCTTCCCATCTGACCATCTATTTGGGGATGAAATGTAATGCTAAAATTTAATCTCGTCTCCATGGAATGTTGTAGACCCTTCCAGAAGTGTGACGTGAAATGCGGGTCTCGGTCAGACACTATGGAGATAGGGACTCTGTGCAATCTGACAACCTCCTTAATATATAAATATGCTAATACATCCACTGACCATCAACTCTTAATGGGCAGAAAATGTGCAGACTTGGTCAATCGAATAATGATTACCCATATTCTGTCATGTCCGCCCTTTGTTTTTGGTAAACCCATGACGAAGTCCATCCCTATATCTTCTCACTTCCACTTAGGAATTTCCTATTGGGGCATGGAACAAATGGTTGAGATCCCGGTGGAGGTTCGTGGGGTGGAGCGGACTTTTGCGGCGCAGGTGCAGGCCTGGCGGTATGGGGTGCGGTTTTTGGTCGACGTCGACGGGGTAGAGGTGACGCTGGAACGCGATGATGCGGGGGAATTCAGGGCCATACTGCCGGAGGGTTACGCGGGGAAAATGCCGGATAAAGAGGTGATCGGCGCGATCATCGAGGTGCTGAATGCGCTGTGATGTTATAGGGGCAGCACTGACTTGCGCCAGTGCCACATGCTGGATGTGATCACTTAGGGGATGTGCTCGTTGATGTCGTAGTCGCGGGGTAAGAGATTGGAGATATTTTGGGTGATGGCCCAGGTCTCGAGATTGAGCACTTCGCTTTGCGGATAATAGCTGCCGTTCTCATCAATGGCAATAGGCTGCTGATCGATCAGGCGGATGGCGGATTCCGTATAGGCAATCCCTCTTTTGGGGTTACCATAGATCACCGTACAACTGTCGTAGAAGAATAGGACGTGCGTCTGGTCTTTCTGGACAGTCATGAGGCCTTCGGGGTCCGTGGCCTGTGCCCAGAAATAATCCGGCTCACGCAATACCTCCCAATAGTGATGCAGACTATCCATGGGAATGGAATCCGTCTTGGTGACGTTGGGAACATAGATCTCTTTTACCCTTTTCTTTTCGATATTGGGAACCGGTATAGGGTATCTTACCAGAAACCCTTCTTCATGCACCCGATGGCTATACAGGCTACGCATGAAATGCATCATCGAGCCCATATAGGCGAGCTGCCGATTGTTCTCCCACTTCTGTTTTTTTTCGATATCGTCGGTGGGCATGTCCCGAAACAAGGGATAGCCATAATACGAAACGATATGGGAAGCGAAATCACATACAAAACGTTCCAGCCGGTATTCCAGCTCATAACCCAGCGCCTTGTTCTCGATGAGGAGCGGGTCGACGGCGGTCACGGCCAGCTGATTGCTTTTGAGATAGAAATGAAAGCGCAATGCATTTCTGTTCTTTATCGTGCATTCCGAGGCATTGGGGGTAGTGCCGATGAAATATTGCCAAAAGAGCCTTATTCGAGATAAATGATTTGTCTAACCTAGGTCTATTTCCTCACAACTCTAGATGGTATATAATGGAACACCCTAGAACCCTAACGGCCAACCGCGCGTCGCTGACCTGGAATCAGACGTCGTCGCACCCATAGGTGATGCGCTTGCATTGGCCTAAACCCGAGGTTAGAATAAGAAGACATTAAGGTGGTAGATAGAGGTCTTGACCGGCCAGAAACACCGAGTCCTTCGTGGCGATAGCTTTTACTTTTCAAAGTGGACAACCAAAGGTGTGTTTTTACTAAAATGGGGTTGTAGGCCTTAGCAGGTTTCACTTTTCGGGACCTCCATCGAGCCTTCATCTTCGGCGGAGAAGGAAGAGTGTGGGGGGGGGGGCAAATCTCCTGAGAGGACCGGCAAAATCATTAACCCGGCGAGCCAACAGGGGCCTACTCGACTCTCTCCTTTCGGCCAACTTCAAACCAAGCCTCGAGCATTTGCATTTTATTGCCCCTTTTATTTTTGAGGGGTTTCGTTTACTAGAATCAGGCACGGCCACGACCAGGCTTTTCACTTGACTTTGATTTGTCATTTCATTTCATTTTTTCTCTCCCTTTTTCTTTATTTTTGAGGGAGCTAATCATTTGACATTTTGGAATCCCTCTTGTATGCCTGCGGGGACACTGCCCTCTTCTCATTCTCTGATCTAAGCTTGGGAAAATGGATCCTACTCTTGCCTTGAGGGGATTGTACTTTAGTTCCCTATGCTTAGAGTTTTAAGGGCGCCAGTTGTCTCATTTGGTCGAGGAGGGAGAGAATAAAGATTACAGTTTTCCTAGAGACCTTCGGGGTGAGGCCTCACCATAGGCGAATGCTACCAATTTTTTTGAACAAAACACGTGCGTATGTGCATGTTGTCTTCCTTTTAGTAGGCATAGCCGACATGGCCGGATAGGGATCATCATCAAGACTCGAGACCTATCAAACCTTAATGGGCCCTATCTTAGCATGAAGGATGGATGCAGTGATTTGACTCCATGATGATCACCATGTATTAGCTTTTTTTTCTTTTTTTGCTTTTGCTTCTTTTTACTTTTTTGTTTGATTTTTGTTTGAATATCTCTATTCTTGCAAGAGAAGGAGGAAGGGCAACGCACATAGTAGGAGGAGGAAGAGGACAGAGCTGAAGGTGCCATCCACGCGCCTGAGCTTCACTCAGAAGGCAGCTGCTGCTGCTCTTCACGGTCGGTTGTCTTGGGCATATCACTCTACAAGGCCTACTACTTCCACTCCGCGGTTCATCACTTTTAACGCACCCTACTACTCCGATTGAAGGGTTTTATTGAAGATTTGGAGGGGGGGTCTCTTGTTCTATCACTTTTACATTTTTATTTGAGCATAGTTTAAGAAATCTGAACTTGAATTGTATTTCTTTATACTTTTCTTTTATAGACGATATCAAAGCATCGTCTCCGTGTGCATGGGTGCTCGTCGTCGTATGCGAATGCGCTTGTGTGTGGGGCCGTTGTGCCTGTGTGTGATCCTTGTGATCATTTCGCTGCCGCCGTGCAGTGGTCTTAGTGGAATCCTCTCGAGTTGAGAGGGGTGGACATAGGACTATACTCGGGTGCGTCTGAACCACCTAAAAACTCTTGCGTTGTGGTTTGCTATTTATGTGATTGTCATTCTGCATTGTCCATTCTCGTCTCCAAGTGTGATGCGGTGAGTTGAGGGCTTTATATTATTTGCCCGCATCTTTACATTTTATCCGAGTGGTTCATCAAACTACGTTGGAGAGATGTGAGAGGTTGGTTGCTAGTCACTCTGTTAAATCTTATTGTTCTGTGATTACAGTGTTTTTGATTTCATCTAGTCATCTCTTCATTTAGTTTTTGGAAAGGGGGTGCAATCAATTCACCCCCCCTCTCGATTGCATTCCTAACTAGGCCAACAATTGGTATCAGAGCCTCAGCTCTATTTTTATTTAGAAACCTTGCGGTTTAGAGTGATCTGTTAGGAATGGCAAACAAGGGGTTGATGCCCGAAGGGCATTCCATACACAGGCCTCCTTATTTTGATGGCAATAACTATAGTTATTGGAAAAATAGAATGATGGTTTTCCTCCGTGCTCAAAGTCCTAAAATTTAGACTGCTATTAAGAATGGTACATACACTTTACCCCCAGATGAGGAGCAGTGGAATGATGATCGGTTGCTACACCCTTCATCATCATCTAATATAGTATTGAGACGAGCCTATCTCTTATGTCTGCCACCGGAAGGTTGATCCTTCATAAGAGGGTAGTCTGGCATGCGATGCTCCCGACCGCTACACCATAAACAAGCACCGAGACGCTTCTAGTATTCTTTGGCTGAATGGTCAAACTTCTCACAGAAAGAGCACACCGCCATGACTTGTTTTTCCTCTTCCTTGACCTTCTTGTTCTTATGGGAACCACTAACACTCCCGTTCCTGGATCTCTTTCTGCTATCATAGGATTTGTAGGGCTCCGTGATGCTAAACTTTTCTTTCTTTTTATGCCGATCCGACCTTCGGCTCTACTCCTCCCCTTTTCCTTTTAATTTTTTGAACTTCTCCAAGGTCCTTTCAAACAGATATGCCCGTTGGACCATCTCCTCATAAGTAAGGATATTTTGAGTCCCGAGCAGCTAAATAAAACTGGATCTTAACCCATCCATAAATCGATTGGCCTTTAATAAGTCGGTACTGACCAGATGCGGTGCATACGGCACCAGCCTGGAAAATTGTAGTTCATATTCTACCACCGACATCATGTCCTGGCGCAAAGAAGCGAATTCCATAGCCTTTCACTCCTTGACATGTTCAGAGAAATACTTGGCACGAAATAGTGTAAGAAAACCTTCCCATGTATGGGGTGCTTCTGCTGGCGGTGCCGGGACTGACTTCCACCCTTTACGTGCATCTTTGTTAAGTTGAAAAGCGGCAAGACGCACCTTCTCTTGGTTAGCACATTGCATGACCTTGAATATATGGTTCATCTCATCAATCCAATTCTCAGCTTCGTCTAGATTAGAAGAACCATAGAATCGTGGAGGGTTTAAACTCTAAAAGTTGCGATGTAAATCACCATTGCCCGCCCTAGCGCCGGCTTGGGCCATGTTTTGTAATGCTTCGATGAGACCCGCAACAGTCTGTTGCATACTTCCCCAATCCACATGATGAGCCATTGTGAAAATAAGGTACATGAGAGAAATAACAAATTCTTAACTCCCGTGGAATTTAAAAGGGTTAATCTAGAGATAATTTCTAATTTACTATCTCGGTGCGGGTGACCGGTTCGCTATCTGAGCATCTGGTCAATTACATCTCCGAAGCGCCGGCTGCGGTGGCCACGGACAGGGTGGTTGGAACTCCTTCTACGGGAGCAACGCCATACATGACGCCGACGCTCGCAGGGCTGTGGACCTTTAGAGCGCAATCGTTCGCAGCGCTGGCGTTTCAGTGCCCACTTGGCCTTGGGTTTATCGGAACCCCAGTGGGCGGCGCGACAACGGTGCGCGTGGAGGGTATCTAGACATGCGGTTGCCTTCTGGCGTCACGGATCAGTTTGCTTACTTCAAGGCGGTTGACGCTTCAGACCTGAAAAGTCCGGAGTCGGGTCTGACCGGAAAATTCCGCGTGAAGCGCTCTCGCAACGGCGGCGCATGGACGACCTACACGACCCCGACCATCAATGCGACCGATACCGGCGGGGACGGGTACTATGAGCTGCTTCTCGACGAAGACATGACCATCGACGCTGGCGACCACTCGCAGCTGATGCTGATCCACGTTGAGGACACGGGTGGGCACATGTACCCGGCGTCTCTTCAGATTGAGCTGTATCGGCCGGATGTAACCGCAGGACAAGCCCTTTCCGTATCGGGTGGAGTCGGCAGCGCCAACGCGGCGCAGATTGTCGGCGATACGGGGGACGCTTTGACGCTCGCGCGGTTCACGCGAATTCTGAATCGCACGACCGGCCAGCTCGATACCGGATCGGGCATGCTGCTTTCCGACACTGGCGTTCCGTCCCGCACTGCGGACGCTCTCCTTGACCGGGTTGACGCTATTGAGGCCGGCATGACGCCGCGGCAGGCCATTCGCCTCCTGAGTGCCATGCTGGGTGGCGAGGTAAGCGGAGCGGGGACAGGAACGGAAGTCTTCCGCAATGCGGTTGCCGACTCCAAGGCGCGCGTAACAGTCACCGTTGACGGCAACGGAAACCGTAGTTCCGTAGCCACGGATCTTTCGTGATGTGGCCTGCTTGCCAATGGCATCCTGGTCAGAACTTTCAGTTCAACGATCCGTACCCGAAGCCTCTGGAGAGCGGCGGAGTAGACGATACTGTCCTGCTGCTACACTTCGATGGCTCTATTTCCTTCGGAGTTGGCCCTGACACTCCCCTACCAACCTTTGCAATGGTGTCAATCATGTTCTCGTAATAAGGCCCTTTGGCGATATTTGCCGGAACACTGTTGTAGAAGAACCATCTATAGGCAGCACGGCCAATCTTTTCCTTGCAAATCTTCAAATTCTTAAATGCAGTTGTGATGTTTGGCTGCCTGTTACTCTCCCTAGTGAGATAAAGGTCAATAGGGCCCACTCTAGGGTCATCATCCCTAGTTAGACCATGAATCTCTTGATTGATTTCTTGTCCAATTCCACTGCCTTTGCCCACATAGCGGTCTGTTTCCCTATAATACCTATCTTCAGCAAATGACTTCCTACTAGCCTCCATTCCACACTGAAGTTCATCTTAAGAGTGACAATTAGACATGGTCAATAAGGTAAAATTGACAAATGGAATTGATTAACATTCATCTAACGTAAACGTAAGTAAATCTTGCTTGGATCATAACCTTCAAATGCAATTGATCTTCTTCTTGTATCTTCCTCGTGTTCATGACCAGCCCCATATATATGTCGGGTCCCGGAAATGGACGTGCTAACTCCTCTCTAATTGCATCATTTTTCTTTGTCGTTCTTGCCTTCTCAGCCCGATGTTTGTCCAAAAGAGCTTTTAATTGTGCTCTCAACTCCATCGGAACATACTCACAACTATTAACATCTCCTTTTACATGTGCAAGGTGTTGTTTCAAACGAAATACACCGCCAGACATTTCCCTTCCACAATAACGATATTTAACCTTCCTAGTTGCCATGTCCACGAGTGTGCAATGGTTCCATGCCGGGTCGCCACGTGAGACGATAGAAAACTCCTCTTGTTGCCCACTAGGAGATGTCATACCTTCAGCCAATGTAGAGACAAACCAAGAAAAATAATTAAAACAATAGGGGATCACCCTAAGCTTAATTCTGATGAGAGAGAAAATAATTATAGAGAGGGAAAGAGAGTCCTAGAGAGTGGGGGACCATGGTGGGGTGATAAACGATGTTAGGGGACCACAAAATAATGAAAATAGAAAAAAATCACCCCTAAGCCTAATTCTGAGTAGAGAGAAAGTACCTCTCGTCCACTGGATCATCAATCACTCTCGGACCCGCTACTTGCATAATCTGAATCTGATTCACTAGTATTTCCTGAAAAGTTGAGAAAATAGATATGAGCACACTTGCTCAGTAGGTATCTTCATATCAACATGAAGGTAATATTTAAATGATTAATACTTTAGCTCTAGAAAATAAGAATAAGAGAAAACGTGAAAACATGCAGTATAAACCAAAGCAACATAAGCGACAAGATATGGTCAAGATGAGAATTCATGTAGATTGGGAAATAAGATCAAACAAGAATATAGCATGAAATGTAAATATGACCTTTCACGAGCGAGAATGTACAAGCACTTAACGAGAACACACTTTTCATCTTTCATAACCTTAAAAGCTATGCACTAGAAATGTCATGTAATAAGCAAGTAATAATCACAAGGGAACCTCGTGGCTTTCACTCATTTATACAAGAAAGTACTCTCAGCGCAATGCGATGCCAATATCATCGTACCCCATGGTTTATAGCATATTTTCGACAATTAGTCGAGGGGGCTAGCATGGAGCCCTTGTACACAATCCGTGCCCGATCTGCATCTTCACGTTATAAATCTAACTACTTTCAAGAGACATAATAATAAGGTACGGTCAGTAATGTAACAAGTTCAATGATAGCTTCATGATAACAATGTCAAGGTAAGAATGCTTCAATTAAGAACATGAGATTTCAAGAAGAATTAAAAGAACATTATGCTACGGCGGCATTCCGGCAACATAACGGTGCATTAATTAAGTTCCATAACTTAACATTAACTTATTAAACATAGGTTTCGGATCTAGAAAATCCTAAGATCATCTAGAAACTTTAGCAAACCAACCCCAAGGGTCATACCCAGGGTTAGACCGAGTCAGGAACCATGCGGTCATTCCTAAACCGTTTTAGGAAATCAGACGGTCAAGTCTGGACCACTAAGTAGATCCACGCGGTCGGGTCAGGACCGTTTATGTTGAGTCAAAACCAGAACAAAGAAAAGCTTGACTCAGAGATACATGCGGTCATGGGCTGACCGTTAAGTGGGCCTTAGCGGTCGCCTAAGGGCCGTTTGGAACCAGACCGTCCTTGGTCGGACGGTGGTGTGGGGTAGCGGTGTGACGAAGTCAACACCGGATCATTGGGCAGGCTTGGTCGCTCTGCCGGTGGTTGATGAAGTCATGTCGACTCTCCCGAGGCGAGGCCCTCAGCATTTGCTCCTGGTAACCTTTGTGGCTTGGAGGAGCTTCAGTAGTCTTCTTTCCTTCAGCTTACGGGCTCCGTAAGCCGTGTCGTTTGCTCCTACGGCTTGGTCGCCGGTTGTCGTATTTTGGGTGCCAACAGTGGGTCACTTCATAGTGGAGCTTTAAATCCTCACAGGTGAGGGGTGGACGTAGGGGACACATTGGTGAACCTGAACCACCTAAAAATTCTGGTGTCTCTAGTGTGGTTTGTTTCACCGTATATTACACGAGTGGGCTTCACGGTTAGCTGAGTGATCCTTAGCTTCACCAAAGTTTTCACACCTTCAATTACGTATATTTACATGTGAGAACCTGCTCAGTGAGATAGAGTGCTTATGTGATTAAGCTATGTTTAAGGATAAGCATCTTCTTTGGATAATTAATTTAAATTGGCCAATTAATTCACCCCTCCCCTCTTGATTGCCACCGTACAGGACTCAACAGAATGGTATCAGGCTCCTCCTGATATCCGAACCTTGGGTCGTTACAGATGGTATCAGAGCATGGTTGTGAACGTACATAGGAATTTGAGATATTACAATAATCAGAGTCCATAAGGTCCAGTACAGTCAGCAACTGGATTAGGATTTTGTGTTTATTTTCCGCTTCGTTTCTCGCATGAGAGCTTGAGCGCGCTGCGTTGGCACTGTGATTATGGTTGTTGTTTCATCGGAGTGCCAGTGTGGGGTCTAAGGATCGAGGTCGAGAGCTTACTCCCTCATCGGTGGTGGCCCTGATCGTGCTGCGTTGGGCAGAGGTTATCGGTAGGCGCGTTGTTGTGGTGCTACATTCGAGGAATCTGCAGCGAGGTTAGGTGGCTAGCGAGGATTATTCATAGTTAAGTGGCCCGAAGCGTGCTCTGATAGAGCTGCGGTTGGTTTTGGCCGCCCCTGTCTACGGTTGTCCAGCCCCTGAGGTGTTAAGGTCGTAGTTTAGGGTGCAGAGCTGGTGCTCTGATCGAGAGGTCCATCGAGTGATGCTGTGATCATGGTCTGACGTGACACTCATCGAGTGTGTCGGGGGTGCTGACCTGATGGAACAGACGGTTTTCTCGATGCTAGAAGGTGCTGTTCCCAGCATGCCCGAGGGTTAAGGTCAGGTTGAGCGTGGAGATTTTTCGTTGGTCAGAGGTGTGTTGGGTTCTACTTTGGTTGGAGAGAATCGTCCTTGGCTAAGGTTCACCATCTTGCATTGTGTATCTGGATTGGTTGACCTTTGTGTGCCATGAAGTCTGTGCCAGATGTGTTTCCTATCTTGGCAAGGTGGTTGCCTATGAGAAGTTGAGCTCATTCCCTTGTTATGTAAGGGTGTGTTGGTGCTATTATGAAAGGACGAGTGCCAGTTGGGCGGTGTTCATGAGAATTTGTAGTTGGTGTTGTGATCCCTGATGTGTCGAGGATCGGAGCCTGCGGAGTGCAAAGGATTGTCGAGATGGAGGATCCCGAGTTGGCACTGTGATGGATGTGCGCGTGGATCAGAGTGCCCAGTGGAAGCATGGTGGGTCCATAACCCACAGGTCTGAGTTCATAGCATTGACTGCTACAGGTACATTTTTGAGATTAAGAAGAGCATTGGAGGATTGGTTCCTCGGTAAGTGTTGTCTCTGGTTGTGTGAGACGTGTTGTTGCTGTACCGTTGCTTGAGATATTGTGGTTCATGGCACTGGAAGAATGGAGAATCAGGAAAATATGTTGGCAAGTGTGTCGCTTGAGTACCTTGTTTCTGTATAGGAGGTTATGTTTTTGGATAAGATTGGTGGTTGTTGGAGAAGTGATCTCTGGCAAGATTATGGGTCCTAGCTGGTTGCTGTGAGCGACTAGTGGGTTGGCCGAGTGATCGACCATGGTGAGATGCATATTACCTAGGGACCCGTGCGTAGTGGTCGTGATGCTATCGACTAGCTTGCTATGGTAGTAGGCTACACTTGTCGATTTTGGAGAATCGCGTCATGAGTTGTAAGAGGTTGCGTGTCCCATGGCTCTGGGGTAAGAGCGGGAATCGAGATTGGAGGGCATCGTCTAGGATTATTTGAGACGAGGGTCTCGATGAGATAGGACGAAGGGCGGTGCCTTTGTGCGGAGGTCTTTGATGAGACATTTGGCGTTGGATGGTGGTCCTTGGTCTGAGACCAGCATGGGATGGCTCCCCTGTAAGTTTGAGTCGAGTGAGGTAAAGACCGAAGACACCAGGATCCTGTCATGTGGTTTCGCCGTACTCCCCTGAGAGGGTAGAGTTAGCATGAGTTTTAAGATCGGATGTAGTGTCTGAGTGAGAGTTGGCTCAAGGTGTGGAGTTGGTTTGTGGAGAGTCAACGGATGGCCTCGAGAGTTGTAATGTTTCTTTCAGATCTGGTGGGGGACCAGAAAAGAAGGAAGAAGTTGAGAAAGCAGAGATTTCCCTTTGATGAGTGCCTGGCGACCAGTGGGTGGTCTTTCACAGATAGAAGATGCTGCTGGTGTTTGTGATTTGAGAATGGCGATAGGCGTGTATCGGTGAGGCTTTGGTGGTCACTTTCGTGAAGTGCCTCCCAGGTGAGATCTGGGCTTTGTCGAAGTTTGTCTTCTGGTAGAGTTGGCAGAGTGATATGTCTAGCTCTTGGCTTGCCCCGTGTGAGGTAATTCTTGGCATTGCGCTGATGATCTGGTTGCAGTCTTTTGAGATGGCTGCGTGAGCTGGTGGAAGGTCAGTGTTGGATGCCCAGGTGCAGGGCTTGAGATCTATTAACGAGCTGTAGAGCTGACGTTTAGTTGGTCTGTCGAGCATGGGCATTGACCGGTGGTTTTTCTCTCGTGACAAGGAGTGCGTGTCCTCAGGGAGCGAGATGGTGGCAGTGGTGCCATGATTGGTTCTAGTGTTTTCTGGGGCTCTGAAGGTGTTGTCAGTTGGTTAAGGCATTCTTCCCTTGTGTTCCCACATTTGTCCTAAATTTCGAGGATGAAATTTCTTTAAGGGGGGAGGGCTATAATACCCCAGATTTTTTAGATATTTTTGTGAGTCCTGGATTGAGTTTAGCGATTTCTGCATGTTTTTACCTGTCGAACCTTCGGAACCCCGTGTCGGGTGATCCGTCGCGTTCTCCGACTCCGGGACGTTACCACTACATTGTGCTCCCCTCCAGATCAGGGAATACGTATGCAACTTTTCCTAATAATGTCTTAGAGAATTAATTTTGTAAAATACTGTTTCGTAGCTTTTCATTTTAGTGTTTTATTGCATTGTATATACTCATTTTAGTTATTTCTATTTTATCCTTTGCCGTTTTACTTTACATGTTCTTGTTTGTTTTTCTTATTTCTGGTGTCTGCATTCACGTTCTCTTTATTTTTCTCTTACTCCCTCCTCTCCTGTTTATCATTTTAGATGTTTCATAGTTGCGTGCCTTAATCTCTCAATCACTAAGAGGCTGAACTAGGAACCTCAGCATGAGTGTGATACAACATATTGTTAGGAAAATGACCACGATGTTAGAATTGCTGTTTGTACATTTCCGCAACACAGTGACATCCATCGCATTATGTATCCACGTTTGTTCTGGTAATCATCCTCTCTGTAAGTTTTGAGTTGACAGTGGAAGGTTTGGCCTGCTCTGACTGAAGCATCAATGTTAGGGGTTCAAAGTTAAGCGAATGATAAGACCTGACATGCAACATTCTTTCCATTCATTCTTATTAGCAATGCTCACTCATAGGCTTTGGGCGGTGCACTCCCTCTCCCTGCAATGATTACGAGTTCTTGGGAAAATACTACACTCTTTTCAGTAATGTCTGTCTGTTTCATGCAAAAAGTAAACATGTATAACTTTTATTGCAGAACTTATGCCATGAGGGGGCATTTATGCCGTGGGTGACGGTGTCCTCAAGCTTGGATACATTGCTAACCAGTGGTTACGAAGTAGTGTTACCACTCGGTGATCGAGTGGAGGACATTCAAGGTGCGCTTCCCTCCACTGCTTCCTGTGTTGAAGACGCCGTGGACTGAAAGAGCTGCTGTACAATCTCTGCTGGGCTTGACATTTGAAGTTGCTATTTTGTTGGGACGGTTCGACTAAAGGTGGTGTGTTGTTCATTCAAAATGAGAAACGTCTGTCGTTCGTCCACCTTCCAAAAAAAAAGAGGGAAACGTCTGTTTTGCCTGAATTCAGCTCATTACAGTCACCAGCCACATCAGGAATTTTTGCGGCCGGTTTACATGTTTCTGCCACAGTAACGATTTGATGATCCTTTATTTCACACCTCGTAAAAACCCCAGTCCGGGGGAGATGCTGTCAAATTTTTACGGGGAGCACGAATGGTAACGAGATGAATGATCACAATACCAACTCCAAGAACAAACAAATGAATGAAAAGAGCTCTCTGCATACAGGAATCTATGTGCATCTGAACTCCTGTGAGCTTGACTTAAAATAGAACTCGTGAGTTCTAGAACACTTGCACAATAAATCCCCAGACAAAACACTTAAATCTTCTCATTAACTCCACAAATGAACAAAACACTTAAGTCATATTATTAGCTAATCTTGCCAAGAGAACAAAGAGTAATCATCTAGTTAATTCATTTTGCCAAGTGAATGAAAAGAAGAGCAGAACCAAAGCTTACTGAAGCCTCTCCTGATCCAATGTGGCTTAATCCGGCGCCCCAGGGTACCATGCTGAGTTAGCTCCCCTCTCAAAACCCGATTCCACAAAGTCAACCTAAACCGGCCCGTCCCTCCTTCTAGCCTAAACAGGTGTGCTACTTCTTTCAGCTTAAACCAGCGCTCCCCCTTTTAGCCTAAACCGACGTGCCACCCTTTCTGGGCCTAAACCGTCACGCTACTCCTTTTAGCCTAAACCGACGTGCTCCTTCTTACTGCCTAATCTGGCGCGCCCCTTTCCCACGCCGTTTTAACCCTGCTCCCATGCCTTCGTGCCTTCTACAAGGTAAAAAAAATCAATCAATAAAAAAGGGGATGAAAATAAATAAATAGGATATACCACCCGTGTGTGTGAATGAATAATGAAATTTAACAACCTGAATGGCGATAACAAAGAATGGCATAACCACGCATGTTTCAGAACTTCTGCTCTCCCAGACTCAGTGTGAAAAGATTATCAATGATGCCTCGCTAAGTCGAATGTGGACCCTGAGAACCGTCCCATTTTGACCACGATCCGGCACTGTTGAGTAGTGGATGGTGGATCTAGAGGGAAGTGGTGAATAGATCTGCCCCTCTTTTCGTAATGCAGCCCTCTTTATAGCTAGTTAAGACAAGTTGCAATAGAATAGAACTAGCTAATCGAATGACAATATGATTTACTTAGCAAAGAGAGAGAGAGAGAGAGAGAGAGAGAGAGAGAGAGAGAGAGAGAGAGAGATCAAGGCGGGGTTTTGTGGAGGAGGGTGGAACAGGGTCGCCTCGATACCGAGATCACCATGGGTGTTGTCGAGATCATTGTCGCGGGAGGCCGTCGTTGTCGCCGAGAACACTGAGGAACGCCACCGCCTAGCGTTGGATGGGCGAAACCCTAGCCCTACTAGGGTCGCCCTGAAATTGGTGTGACGAAAGAGATCAAAGCGGGGTTTTGTGGAGGAGGGAGGAACAGGGTCACCCCGATATTGAGATCACCATGGTCGTCATCGAGATCATTGTCGCGGGAGGCCGTCGTGGTCGCCGAGAATGCTGAGGAACGCCATCGCCTGGCGCCGAATGGGAGAAACCCTAGTGCTGCTAGGGTCGCCCCGAAATTGGTGTGAAGAAAGGGATCAAGACGGGGTTTTGTGGAGGAGGGGGGAATAGGGTTGCCCCGAAATGGGGTTTCTTGCGGCGCCCCGACATCCAATCCGAAACGAGATATTTCGAATAAAGAACATACCGCCCCGAATGCGTGAAATGTAGAGATTTCGGATCAAAAGTTCGATCTGAATCTCAAAAAAATTTGGATCCGGGTCAAAATTTCGGATCCCACTGACCCGTTGACACCCCTAATTAAAATAATACTAAACCTGAAATGGTCCTAAAAATGAAAGGCTTTATGTAAACTTACGTATTGTTTCACAAACAAACCAATTTGAGGCATAAATTTATAGGAGTTTTGTTAACCTTGCAACCTAGCAGATAGTTTGAATAGTGTTTCACAACAGAATGGTACTAGATGGGTTGGATATGGGCCTTCGACCCAATTTAACAGCGCTATCCACAACCTAATAAACTGTGACCTTTTGCTATATTTCACATCAAACCAAATATCTTACAAATGTATTGAAGGGTTGACCTACATTTAGTCCACCTCAAAGTCAACTCAAAGAGGTTTACAGGAAATTATTCCGAATACCTTTCAGTTTATCCAAGATTGATCATGACCTAAATTCACTTCAACAAGACCACCTTCCGCCATGTTGTTTGAACAAACCGGGTGACCGGATCTTGCATAATTCTTTCACGTAAGCCCAATAATCCTCTTCATCTTCTGTCACCTCCGCTTGCAAAGGACGGACCCGGCTGACCTCCCACATGGTCTGAGCACTCTGAACTACTTGTTCATCCCTCTCGGTCCCAATCTTCCTAGCTTGAAGGGGGGGAGTGTGATAGTGCTGGAACTGTAGTCTGAGGAAGCCCAATTTGTAAGAAGCACCGGTGTGGATTGTAGCTCACCAAGGTAGTGTTCCCCACTAGCTGCACGTCTAGGCCCAGTCGCCTAGATGATCTGAGAGTAGTGCCTTGAAGAACCCCTGGTCGCATCACGAACTTGTCAATTGGTAAGGTGTTGTGGTAGAGGCGCCATTCATCCTGTGTTTTCTTATCTGCAGTCTGGCATTCAACCTGTGAAGGAAACCCAGATGCACCTCCTATAAAGAAGAGTGGGTGGCTCCCTAATATACGGCTAGCTGAAGGCATGTCCCCCTTGGGTAGCAACTTTAGTCTAATCCCCATCCAACACTCAAGGATGATCATTGACCCAAAGAGGAGACCCCCAAGACAAGTTGAGCTAAGGCCTTCATAAAGGTATGAAAGGATGGCTTGAGAGATGGATAAATCCTGCCACAACCCACCAATAATGCTGAGGTTTTGAATGTCTAAAAGGTGGTCGGTGGTGGAGAAGAGAAAGACCCCGCATAAACAAATAGAGGTAGCTTTGGCTATGGTTTCAAATCTCCCACTCTTGTTCTTGCAATAGGTGATAATCCACTGAGCCATGGGTATCAAATGGATATGGCGGGGGCTAATCATGGTCCTACCATCCTTTAGATTGTGAATGAAATCCCTTAAGATTATTGATGGATCTATAGGTTCAACCATGTGACACACTAAATCTTCACCCCCCACTTTAGTTTTAGGAAGGGCTAGGTAATTCTCTACGTCCTCTAAAAGGACAGTGGCTTCAAAAGGTTGGGAAGATGAAGGTGTGTATTTGGGAATGTCACAACTCTACTAGAGCTGAAATGCTAGGCCAATCATAAGAAATTTTCTGAAAATTCTTGGCTAGAACCACTAAGGGGTGAAGATGCCATGCCTGTGTGTGTGTGTGTGTGTGTGAGAGAGAGAGAGAGAGAGAGAGAGAGAGAGAGAGATGCACAGGAGTCGAGGCGCAATCAATGGGGAGTTAATTTCGAGAACAACCTGACGAAGCTTGTGAGGTGGAATAGGAAACCCAACTTAGCCCCTTCTTGATCCAGATTTCTTGTTTCGGCGATCAAATAGTAAATAGAGTTAATTCTGGGTTAACTTCGGACTAACCTTGGGTTAACTCTCTATCAAAGTGGGGCTAAGGCTCTAAGAGTCAAAGAAAACCCCAAGTAGGTAATAGGGAATTCACCAACACTAGAATAACAGTAGCTCTTCTGATGGCCCTCTACTCCATATTCACACCTAGCACCTAACTTTTATCGAAATTTAGTTTAAGGCCGTTCACCTCCTATAGAAGCTCCAACATCAACCTGATAATATACAACTACTCCTCACCCTCTGCTACGAGTAGAATAGTGTTATTAGCATATTGCAAATGGGTGATGCATTGTCCCTAGGGGCAACCTGGAACCCCTAATCAAATCATGAGACTCTGCTCTCATCCACATCTTACTAAAAGTACGTGCCACAAGAACAAAAAACAGTGGGGCCATTGGATCACCTTGTCTCAGCCCTCTACCACTATGGAAGTAAGGTGAGGATTCCCCATTAAGGAGGACGACAAATCTGATTGATAGGATACCTGCCCGAATCCAGCCAACCCATTGATCATCAAAGCGCATTTTGCTAAGAACATCAAACAGACATTGTCAGGTAACCCGATCATAGGCTTTTTCAAAGTTAAGATTGAGCACCAACCTCTCTTTCTTTGTGCCTTCATAGCATATAAACATTCATGGGCAACCAAAACATTCTCTTGGATGATACGTCTTTTAATGAAAGCCCCTTGGTAGCCACTAACAATTCTATCAATGACACTTTCAAGTCCCATAGTCAATAGTTTGTGATTATTTTATAGGTCCCATTTAGCAAATTTAAGGGCCTATAGTCCCTCAAGCTCTCCCTCTTCTGGCCGTGGTGGCCGGCTTCATCCTTCTCCGCCCTCCTTCCCGCAAGGGCTTGGTAGGAGTTGCGGACGGGGGTTTGGGTTCCAAAAATTATTGCTTAATTTACTTTGCAGGAATGTCTTACAGCCGTACATAACCGATGGTATCTCAATAATGGCTGTTCAAGACACATGACAAGAGATAAAGCCAAATTCTATTTATTGGTAAAAAATTAAGCTAGGCATGTTACTTTGGGAGGGAACAACAAAGGTAATCATTGGTTCAGGTAATGTAGGCAAGAGTCCCTCCAATTCCATTGAAATGTACTGTTAGTTGAAGGATTGGAATACAACTTGCTTAGTATAAGTCAATTATGTGACAAAGGACATAAAGTGATCTTTGACTCTCATGAATGTAAAATCTTGGAGCCAAAATCAGATAAAATCAAATTTTCTGGTAAGAGAGTCAATAATGTATACATGATTGACTTAGATGATCCAACTCATTTGAATCTTTATCTTGCTGCACCGAAATCTGATTTAGCATGGTTATGACATCGTAGACTAGGACATGCTAGCTACAATGTCTTACATAAGTTCATGAAAGATTCTATAGTGAAAGGTTTTCCTGAACTTTCTTTTAAGCAAAATAATAAGATTTGTGATGCATGCACCCTAGGCAAACAGACCAGGAAATCATTCAAAAATAGAAGTGAAAATTTGTAATCTAAACCACTTGAACTAGTTCATATGGACTTGTTTGAGCCAACAAGAACTGCTAGCTTAAGTGGTAGAAGATATTATGTCTTAGTGAATGATTTCTCTAGATTTACATAGATGTTCTTTCTTACGCACAAGAATGATGTTTTTATTGAGTTTCAGACACTCTATATGAAGATAAAGCAAGATAGTGAGTTCAAAATCTCCAACATCCTTTCCGACCATGGTGGTGAATTCGACAATGCTGATTTTGATGATTTTTGTAGTGTTGAAGGAATAACTCATAGGTTTTCATCACCAAGGACACCTGAACAGAACGAGATAGTTGAGAGGAGGAATCGTACACTCGTAGAGATGGCCAGAACAATGCTCTCTGAAAGACAACTCCCAAGGAGATTTTGGGAAGAAGCGGTAAACACAACATGTTACATCATCAACCGCTCTATGGTAAGGCCATTCACCAAAAAGACTTTGACTTTCACTGTTGGATAGAAACACGCCGACTCTTTTCCTCAGGCGCATCTTCAGATGTGCTACGCACTCTTGCAATTTGGAATTTCATCATCCTTCTCAGACGCAAGTTTAAGCTAATCCAACGCCACTCATTCGACGCCGCAACAACACTTCTATCACTGGTTTGTGGGATTCTCTTTTGATCTTGCCTTCGCTCATCGTAACAATGCTCCTTATTTGTGACACCATATTTTAGATGTCAACAATGTCATTTAAAAGAGAGTCAACTTACAATGTGAAGAGTCCACTATTAGGGCGCAAGGATCCTCCAAGGTAAAGTACGGAACGCAAGAACCAAGCCAAGCATCCTCGAGCACTAAGCCAACAAATCGACGCCATGCAAGTGTCCCAATCAATCCATATCGCTCAAAAGAGGAGCCTGAGAAATTTTATATTTTTTCTCCCTCCTCTCTCCTACTGATCCACCTAAAACCCTTGATCCGCCTAAAAAAAATAAAAGTAAAGAGGCGCAACCCACGTAAACCCCAAGGGCCTTAGGCAGACGAGGCCGCTTGGCAGTCTAGTCCGCGTAAACCGCAAAGGGGTTATTCAGACTAGGGTGGCCCCCCTAGCCAGATCTGCCTAAATCCAGATCTAGTCAATCCAAATGTGAAATAAACTCTTTTTTTTTGCATGTAAATTTGATTTTGTCTATCAATTGTGTAGTTTGATCTGACTTGAGAGAGACTTGAACTTAAATGCAATCGGATCAAAACCCAGCCTGGACACCAATTACTCCACTTTTCCCGTTGCTGCTAAAACCTCGTTTCTGCCTGACAAGATCCATGCTTGCACTCTGAAACGCGGGGCAAAACAATAAAGTCCGCTTTGTTAATGGAATAAATCTCGAGTAAAATGAGTTATTCTATCTTTTCACCCTCATTCGAGTTTGATAGCAGGGTCAAATTACCATAGATCGATTAGGATAAAAATCCATATTCTAGAAATAACTCATTCTACCATTTCTTAAGAATGAGTTATTCTAGAAGGTAAGAACAAATTATCAAACCGAAAAAGAAAAAAGTCAAGAAATAACTCATCCGAATCCACCGCGGTAGACCTTCTGGTTGCGGAAGTGGCTACCGTTGTCCGAAACGATTCGGGACAGAGAGAGAAAACTCAATACTTCCACAGTTATCAGGCTTGTACGCGATCGTGCGATAGGCCACCCAGCTCAGTACGCGGTCTAATGCCAGACCGTCCAGAGCTGTCGGTGGAAAATAAATAAATCACTAAATTATCTAATTATCCACCGAATTGACTGGCCCTCACGGCCCTGGACTCTTCTGGATAGAACGGTCACTTATGGACCACTCAAATAATAGCACAATCCAATGAAGGCCGTGTGGAACCTGTCGGTGATAAATCATTAAAATAGGATAAAATAGATAATTATCTGGAAATGGACTGGCTTAGGACTCTGGAAACAGAATGGTCCAATGATAGGCCATGCAATGGATGTGAACGGTTGCCATCAGACCGTGCAAATGCTTGTCGGTGGAAATTTAAAAAAATCAAATAAATATCCAACAAATCACTCAAAATAGGTGGACGGTTCATAATGGACTACGCAGCCAATGGACGGCCCCGCGATAGACTGCGCAATGGCTGGGCATATGAAATTGGTAAAATGGGATGAATGAGCCCATTTACCCCAAAATCTAAATGAAATCAAAGCCCATTAAGCCCGAATTCGAGAGCAAACCTTTCCAGGGGAGGAGGTACCCATAAAATGAGCCCAAGGATATGCCTAGAAATGGCCCAATGAGTAATGGACAAGTCAAGTCCTCAACAATAATGGTAAGAGAAAATGACTCAACTCATAGGCAAAAATGGTTGTCAACAGCTAGGAGTATAAACGTCACACGTGTTTATGTTCTGTGCCTCCTTTATTTTGGGTTCTATCTCTCCATTGCTTCTACGTTTTGAAAAGCTCATGTGCCGCAAGGGGAATCTAGAGGAGCAGAGACTTGCAACGGGCTTCGCAGAGGTAGTAGAGATCACGGTGATGGCGATTCATCAAGTCCCACCTCCGCCCGAGTTGCCTGAGTCGGTGTCTTCCTCCTCTTCCCGTTGTTCCTCTCATTCGTGTATGGCGGAGCAATACCCCACTACTGAGGAGCAGGAGGCTGGCCAGTGTACGGGAAGCCTGGTGCCGCAGCCCAACCATCCTATGCGTAGCGACTTGACGGAGGATGAAGTCAAGACAAAGCTCTTCGGGTAGCTGTGGCAGTATTATTTCACTCCGGCCCAACCTCACAAGTCCAGTCTGGATACTCATTCGGGCCTCTTCTACACTTTCCTCTTGGCTTGGAAGTGCGGATTCTATTTGCCTCTCCTCCACTTTGTCATCAAGCTGCTTCAATCTTACCGACTGGCTCCTGTCCAGTTGGTCTCCAACTCGTACACTTTACTCTTCTCCTTCCCCTTTCTTTGTCACTCGTGTGGTCTTGACACATCACTGGACCTCTTCCACTCCTTTTTCAAGTGGAAGGAGCACACCCTTGCGGGCAAGGGCTTCTTCCATCTTCAGGTGAAGAGGGGAAGGAGTTGTGTGACGCTTTTTGCCAAGGATTCTTCTTACAAGGGATGGAAGACACAATTTTTCTAGGTAGGCTCCTTGAAGGGCGGTGTCTCTTAGGGTTTCCCGACAGTGCCCAACTTCCATCCGTCTATTCCTCTGAAGCAAGTGGTGGTTTCCTTGGAGCTGGAAGAGGAGATCAGGATTCTTCAAGAGCATCGCCATTCGACTAATGAACTGATGACGATGGCAAACATCGAGGAATATCCTTCCCCGGCATTATCATCAGATGGTAAGATCTTTACTGCCTCGCTTTATGCTTCTGCGTCGGGCAAGTGGGCCTCTTTCAGAAGATTTGACTTCGGTTGATTAAATTCGAGGCGGTCGACTAATAAGGGAAGGCAGCCACTGGAGCAGGGGACCGCCGACTTGGGGGAGATGCCTGCTCCGAGTGATCCCTAAACTTTTTAGGGTCCCTCCCGTGCCCAGGATAAGGGCAAGTAGAAGGCTCAGGATGACGTCCTCGAGCACCGTGGGTCCAAGCACAAGGATCCTGGCGAGTCGTTGATGTTGTCTTCCATGAAGGCCTTGCTCGAGGAGAAGAAGCGATCGAAGAAGGCGGAGCCTCCCCCTCTGATCGAGGAGTAGGCTTGCTTGGTTAAGGGGCCCTTGACCAAGGAAGTCTGCCAATCAGATCTCCCACTCACCGGGCCAGAGGCGACTGCAGCCTGTGGGGAGGTTGCCGCCGTGCCTGCCTAACAGCAAGCAGAGGTGGTCGGTTCTGAAGTCCCGGCTGAGGCCGAGGGGGCTCAAGGAGAGGCATCGATCCTACCCGAGCTGAGTGAAGTCGTCCCAAGAATGGGCACGCTCAGAGGGTGCACTCCGGTCGTATCTCACCCAGAGAGGACTCTCCCTCCTTTGGCTAGTGTCCCGGCCGGTAGGACATCTCTGTACTAGAGGTGTAGATCTTTGACACCTTCACTGGTTCGGGACGAGTTCAGGCGTGGTCCCCCCTCCTTGCTTCTTGAGAGGGTGATGGAGGGTGGCCTGATCATGGCCCAGCTGGGGGCCGAGATAACTGATTTCTATGCTCAGCTAGAGAGTGAAGAAAGGTCCCTCTCTCAGGCTTGCGCTGAGGCTGATCGAAAGATTGAGCAAGTGGCCTCCAAGCTTGAAGTCTCTTGGCGGGAGGCAACCACATTTCGAGCACAGGCTCGGTCGAGCCAGGAGGAGGCTTGGGTACTGGCTGAGCAGCTGGCCCAAGCTCATTATATGGTTGACCTGAAGAGCAAACTCTTAGAGGAAGCGCGCAAGGCTCAGGTCGAGCGTCACGAGCAATTGAGGGCCAAGCGTGAGAAGCTCAATAGCCAGGTTCGAGAGGCTGAGCGAGGGAGGAGTGGAGTTGAGGTTGCGCTAGCTGAGGGAAAGCGGTCCAAGGCCGAGATGAAGTTGCTTGGGGCCGAGTGGAGGGTGGCCGAGCTCGAAGAGAAAGTAGAGCAAGCTGTGGAGGAGGCGATCGATCGATATAGGAGCTCAGAGGGTTACCACGCAGCCCTCTAGAAGGCCGCCTTCTCGTATTACGAGCCAGGATATCAACAGGGGCTGTGAAAGGGGTTCGCCCAAGGCTTCCATCGAGCGGTCACCTTGGCCTAGTAGTAGGTGCTCGAGGAGCTCGATTTTCCTTCTGGGCAACATTATGACTCGGATGAGGACGCCACAGATTCTCCCTCTCCGACGTCGAGAGAAGGGGGGAGCAGGGATGCTACTGCTTCATCAGAGGAATTGCCGACTCTGGCTACCTCGGGGGCTTTTCCATTTTATAGAAAATAAGATGTGTAAACATCATGTAATAGTCTTTTATTTTAGTCTTCCCACCAGAAGCACGGTTAGTCATAAATGTTAGGTGAGGTTTTGATATTATTAGTCGTAGATATTGTGTTAGGTGTTGACGTTTTTAATAAGCTGTCATGTGATGTATATAAAAGTGTCTTGTAACCCCACTCTCAAGGACAATGAAGTTGAATCAAAGTTTAATGATACCGGGTTCGGCACGGGCTGCGGAGCTGGAACGCGGTGGTCGTGGCGCTCCTGAAGGCGGCCGATCGACCACTCGTTGATCCTCCCCCTCAGCCGTGAGGAGACGAGAGAGACGAAAGACGACGACTTTGAGAAATTCTCAGGTGGTGCGTGTCGCTGCTCACACCGGGCCGACGCCACGAAATCACCTCCCTTCGCTGATCGAGAGGGTGTTGGCAGATGAGCAGGAAGTCCCTAGGAAGCGGCAATAGCAGCCAGCGTGTCTACTTCGTCGAGGCTCGGCAAGTGTCGTCCGATCCGGTGCTGGTGATGCACGGCGTGCCGTTGACGCACGAGTGGCAGCGCCTACATACCAAGTTGCTCGCGCCTGGGACGATGGTCGGCATTGGCGATGTCGTGGTGCCCATCGAAAGGTTCGACACAGAGGCCGCGTCGCACGGCTTCGTGTCCAGCGAGCTGGCGTACGCGCTCGCCGTGCGGTTCCAGGTGAACGGGCGGATTCTTGGCGGGCTCTGCGTTGAGACGCGGCTCGTCGAGGTGGAGTTCGTGTCCAGCTACACGGCCACGGAGATAGGCGTGTGCGAGGCGTTCTCCCTGTACGAGCAGCTGCGATACCTCAAGTCGGCTCCGAGAGACGGTGATTCAGAGCAGGGAGCCGCTCCACGCGGTGCAGGCCACGCGAACGGGACTGAGACGTGAATCACGTGGCTTCTCATGAGTCTTCCTATTCGTACATCCTGCTCTATCGCCACGCAGGCGACACACGGTATTACGGGCCCTTCACCGGCACGGTGGAAGCGGACAAGTGGCGAGCGGTGAACGGCTGGCCGAAGCGCAAGGTGGAAGTGCTCCCCCTGCATCGCTGTCGGGTGAGTCGGCTGCCAAATACGGCCCGCTTCGGTTCGCTATTGTGCCGGCTAGTAGGTCCTAGCTTGTGTCACATCAACCTTCATTGGCCTAACCTCCTTACCCGGCACACTCATGCCATCCCCTTCCCCAGTACACTATATGGCCCTTCAATTCTTCGCGGGCACGGCCCTTGCCTGGCACACCCCTTATGCCTTGACGCCCTCCATCGGCACAGTCTTTCACTGGTGCGACCCCACCTCCCAGTTAGCCCTTCGGCAATACACCCCTTGGGCTTCTTGACCAGTACACCAATCATTGCTCCTTGATCCCAGCGACTGTAGTCTGTCCTCCAGCCCTCCCTTCACTACTCCCTTCACATTTTCCAAGGTTTGTCTAGAGGGTTGCCATCTTGGGACGCTCACCTCCAATTGTTGGGTTCCACCACTCCATGTGGGTGCGTTCCCCACTTCTCCCTTATGCCTAGGTCAAGGGGAGATGCTGCCAAATTGTTGTCAGAAAAAGGGGAAAACAATGATAATGATGTGACATGCACTAAGAGGAATTAATGGATAAATGGGACAATAACCAACTATCTTAATTAAGATAAATAAGCCATGGGCATCATGGGGAAATTTGAACTGGGCAACAATTAAACACCCCGAATTAAAAGAGAGCAATCTATACAAGGTTGGACTAAAATTAAAGGAGGAAGAAAAGAAAGGCCTTAACGTCATTGGGAGAAGTGGGTCTTGCACCCTTCATTGGCACATTCAGTCTCCTTTTCCTCTGCTTGAAACAGACTCTGCACGCACCACGATTGCTCAAACTACACGAGGTGTGCTCCTCCCTAGAAGGATTGAATAGGGTTTAGCCCCCTCTTAGAAAAAACTGCTTGCCGGTACACCCTCCCCTTGGACTCCTTCAGGGGTACATCCCAACTCCTTCTGTGGCACACACACTCACACACACAACCACCCATTAGCAGTACAGCCCCTTCACATCCCCTTCATCGGTACACCCTGTTTCTTCGCCGGTACGCATGTTTTCAGGCCTTTCAATGGACTGCTCCCCCTAAAAGAAAGAGAAGAGAGCAATGAATACGCATTATAGAACATGCGCCGCCGTATCGGCGACGACGCGCAGCACCGCGAAGGGCAGGCCGCCATCCTGCGCCGCCCGAGCCAGATGATGGCTTTCCATATCGACGCCGGCGGCGCCCGAGGCCGCGCGCAGATCGCGCTTCGCCGCGGCCGAGGCCAAGGCGGTATCGACCCCGGCGAGCGCCACCGTGACCGGCGCCAGATCCAGGAAAAGCCGACGCATCCGGCCGTGCCAGGCGGCATCGACCGCATGGCGTGCGCCGTCCGGGCCGATGACGACGTCGGGCAGAAGCAGCGTGCCCGGCGCGAGCGCCGGGTCGAGTCCGCCGGCGAGGCCGAAGCTGAGCAGATGGGTGCAGCCCGAGGCGGCGAGCCGCCGGGCTTCGGTGCGGGCCTTTTCGGGCCTCGCGCCCGACAGCGCGATGAGCGGCGCCGGGCCGGACGGCAATCTGGCGAGGGCGCGGGCCTCGGATTTGAGGCCCGCGAGAATGCCGAGACGGGGTGCGCCCACCCCGCTCACAAGCCGTGCATGACGGTCTTGGAATTGCCCGTGGTGAGGTTGCGGAAACGGGCGAGCGCCATCAGCGGGAAATAGTTCCGGTAGCCGTGATAGCGCAGGTAGAAGACGCGCGGGAAGCCGACCGCCGTATAGGCCTCCTCGTTCCACAAGCCCGATTCGGCGCGGTTGCCCATCAGGTACTGGATGCCGCGCGCGACCGCCGGGTGCTCGACCTGGCCGGCGGCCATCAGGCCGAGCAGCGCCCAGGCGGTCTGGGATGGGGTCGAGACCTTCGACTCGCCCTCGTGTCCCTTGTAGTAGCTCGCGCCGTCCTCGCCCCAGCCGCCGTCTTCCCGCTGTTTGGAGACGATCCAGTCGACCGCGCGCTGGAAGCCCGGCATCGACAGGTCCTCGCCCGCCGCGTTGAGCGCGCAGAGCGCCGACCAGGTGCCGTAGATGAAGTTGGTGCCCCAGCGGCCGTACCAGGAGCCGTCGGCCTCCTGCTCCTTCCAGAGATAGGCGACGCCGCGGTCGATCACCGGATGGCCGCGCCGCATGCCGGTCTGCGCCAGCATGCCGATGCAGCGCGCGCTGACATCGACCGGCCGTCGATGATGCGCCCCAGCAGCTCCGGTCCGACGGCCACAAAGCCTGCGCTGCGGCGGGGCAGCACCGGCGCATTCGGTCCCAGGCCGTGCAGGTCCCCCGTGGGCATGAGGTAGAGCCGCTCGCCGGCGAAGCCGACGACCTCGGCCTCGATGCTGCCGCCGTCGCTGGTGTGCACGTCGCAGGTGTCACCGACCGCGGCCTGCACGCCGACGGCTTCCAGGGTCAGGCCGACCATGCGCGTCAGGCAGCCCTGCACCGGCGCGGCGGGCAGCTGTTCAACCTGGCGGACACAGCGGTCGAGATAACTGTTCAGGCGGGCGCTGGCGGTGGCGCTCATACCGGGTTTTCCAAAGTGGAGTCATTGAAGTCGGCCGCGTCTGAGGCGTTGGCGGGGGCTGCGTTGGCCGCCGCTGCAATGGGCGCCGCCGGTGGCGGAGATGCCGCCTCCGGGGTGTTGCTGCGGTCACGGGCACGGGATTCGCCAAACAGCTCCGCGGCGATGGCGTTGAGCCGGCTTTCAAGACGGGCATCGATCTGCGAAGTATCGCTGCGCACCAGGCAGCCCCCCTGGGTCAGGGTGGGGTCTTCCACCATCACCCAGGCGCGCTCCTGCGAAGGGCTGGCGAGGCGCTCGCGCACCACGGCCGCATCATTCGGATTGACATGGACGCGCACATCGCGGGCGGCAGCCGGCAGGCGGCTCACCGCTTCACGGATGATGGCGATGATCTGGCCGGGATCGGCGGACAGCTCGCGGCGCGCCAGCTGACGGCCTACCGCAGTTGCCAGTCGCGCCAGCTGCTGCGGCACCTGTTCGTCGAGGTCGGCCAGGGGCTGTGCGAGGCTGCCCAGGATTTGATCCAGGCGCTTGATCTGTTCGTCCAGGCGCGCGAGTTTCGGTCTCATTTCCTTGTCGGCGGCAATGAGCCCGTCGGTATAGCCGCGTTCGCGCGCTTCGGTCTGTGCCTGTTCGGCGGCGGCCTGTGCGGTGGCGCGGGCGATGGCCAGTTCCGCGGCGGCCGTCTTGGCGCGTGCCGCGGCGTCCTGGGGGGTCTGCTGGCGCCGCGCGCCCAGGATCTCGCCCTCGATTTAGTCCCTCAGATCTTCTAACTCTTACCAAAAAATCCATGTAGTTTGAAAACGTTATGAAAAAAGAATATGCTGAAACATATTCCATCCCGAGTGTAACGGAGCATTGAAAATTTCAAAAATAGCTATACTCTCACCTCCTCTCTCTCTTTCTCTCGGGAAGGAGAGTTCGCCGGCCAACTTGAGGGAGGGGAGCACCGGAAGGGGAGGGAGGGGAGGTCACCGGCTGTCGGCTGAAGTGGGATGGTGCGGGCCTCAGAGAATGAGAGCTAGAGAGAGAGGGCTGCTGGAGGGGGATTTCCCCCTTCAGCACCGGCACCGGCCACCCACCTCCGGTACCGCGCACATGCGAGAGAGAGAGAGAGGGGGGGCGGGGTGAGAGAGAGTGTATGCAGGGAGGTCGCCCTCCGACGGTGACAAAAAGAGGGAGAGGGAGGGAGAGATGTGGGCATGTCACTACGTAAATCCTAATTGTGTAAAAGTGTCATCCCAGTTAACTTCCGTCGGAGATGAATATTCTACGTAGATTTCAATATTCCCATTAACTGAGCGTGGAATGACTCAAATACCCGTCATTCAAACCTCCAAGTTCATTTAAGGGGTTATGTAGGGGGGAAGATCATTTCCTCCCATGCATCCCCTCCCCACAACCTGTATATTTTAGCTCACAGGTGAAGCTCGCGATGAAGGAGAAAGCAACTAGCAGGTTCTTCATCTTCGGTGGGTAGGGTCTTCTTCTCCGATTGTTAGGGTCATCGTTCAACTCCGATGAGTAAGTTCTTCTTCCCCGTTCAGGAGGGGTCAGAAAATTCTTTCTTGTATCAGATTCTCCACTTCACCACCCTCTAGCCTTCTTTCCAAATATGAGCCAAAGTTCATCTCTATTGGCATTTCTATCCGACCAGCCCATCGACAAGTTGAACCACCCATTTATTTTTATCAATGATCAAGTCAGAAATTCAACTCTACTTAAGAAAGAAGTAAAGGGTGGCGATTTATAAATGCTCCAGATGGAGAGTAACATAAACACTAATTTTTTAATTTTTTTATTAGTTTTAGGGTGTTGGTCTGATATATTTTCTACGGTTCATCACCTTCTTGAAGATGAAAGCACCTGGACCAGGGAGCAGATTTGCATCTCAATGGTAAACTGGACAGCAATCGACATCATGCAGTGTGCTGTGCATCCAGAGGAGTACTCCAGAATCTCAACATGAAAGACATCAAAGCAAATGTGGGATGAGCTCCAACTAATCTATGAAGGTACGTTACAAGTGTGAGCCACCAAGGTAAATATGCTAACCTCTGATTATGAGTTGTTTAAAATGAAAACTGACGAAATCATATCTGAGATGTATGCTCGGCTCTCACAGGTGACCAACAGTTTGAAGGCTCTTAGTAAGCAAATTTAGTAGAGCGACTTAGTTAGAAAAATCTTGAGGAGTTTAACCCCGGTGTGGCACACAAAGGCAACTATATTAGAAGAATCTAGGGACCTATCCACCATGATTGTCACAGAATTGATAGGATCCCTGATTGCTTATGAGATTAACCTTAAGAGGAATTCAGAGGAGAATAAGAAAGGAAAAATGATAGCCCTTAAGGTGTCTATTAGTAGTGGCGAAAGTAGTGAGGAGTTTGAGAACTTCCCAGACTTAGATGATGAGCAGCACACTATGCTCACCCGATAGTTTCAGAAATTTTTGAGGTCAAGAGGTAAAACCTACAGGAGGAGGAGACCTCAACAAGCTGGTAAGAACTTCAATTTTAAGTTTAATAAGAATAAAACTTCTGACAAGATTACTTGTTTTCACTGTAAGAAACTAGGGCACATGAAGAATGAATGCCCGGAGGTCATGAAGAAGAATATCAAAGTGCAAAAGAAGAAGTCTCAGGCCATGGTCTGCACATGGAGTGATGAAGAGGAAGACCCTGAGAGCGGATCTTCAGATGAAGAGGAGCAGGGACTGTGTCTTATGGCTAACAGTGAAAATGAGGTAAGCAACCCCTTCGAGACTTATTCAATTGATTAATGGGAGGATGCTTATGTTGACTTGTTAGATAAATTCAATTGTCAAACCAAAGATTACAAGTCTATGAAAAGAAACTTAAACAATGTCCTTAGTGATAAAGCTTGTGTAGATAATGAGATTGTAGATTTAAAGAATCAGATTGATGAAAAGAACTCACCATTTGTTTGTGCACCCTATCTGGTAGCTATGGCACGCTTTGGCAGAGATGGGCGAGTCCCGAGGCGCCTGGCTCGGGAAGAGGATCACTGGGTGCGATGGACCGAGTGACAGATGCCCCCTTTAGGCCCGCTAGTGATTACTGTGCCTAGTGTAGAGTAGCTGGACTGGGGCCATACGACAGTGGTTGAGGGTCTGATTGGTGAGAGAGCAGCTGGAGCAGGGGCCGTGGAGGTGGCCAGGATTCTAGAGGTAGATGGTTTGTACAGCTACGACCGGAGCAGAAGCTATCCATTGGAGTTCCCCCTGGATCGTCACTTGTTTGAGTTTATTAGGAGCTATATCCCACCTAGCATGGAGGAGGGTGACTCAAAGATTCCAGGGGCCCGTCGTAGGCTTGAGCGGGCTATCTTGATTAGCAGGGACAACCTGCATGGTGTAGCCTTTTATAGCTATCCGAGCTTCTCGAAAGACTACTGGAGGCAGCGATAGTTTCCCAGTATTGAGTGTCTGGGGTTCTTCGGCATGGCGGAGTAGTCTGGAGTTAGAGCTGGGCCGATAGGCCCCGCTAGCTAGGATTTGCACGGTCACCACCGCACAGAGACAGAGGGAACCGCTGGGTTGGTGCTGGAGCCCGCTAGCTTGCAGTGTGTTGGAGAGGGCTACGACGACCACAACATCCTAGATGGAGTTATGTGGCAGGCCGTCATTAGCTGGTACAGTTGCTGGGTAGTGATCCCGTCACACTACTACCACCAGGGTGCTACTGAGTGGCTGATGGGGATCGTTCACCACTACTAGGTGTTGCAAGATCGAGCTGGGATCAGGTACACGGTGATCACCGCTTTGTACGTGTACCCGTGCTACACCGGGCTGTTACAGGGGCTGCTGGAGTGTTTCCACCACCGGTGGAACACAGTGGCAAGAGCAGAGGGAGAGACCACACTTGACTTATGGTCCCTATTTCGGATCTCTGGATTCCCGATCAGCTGCGAGGGGTATGAGGAGGTGGTGCTAGATGACCTCCACCGCAGCCACAGTGATGGACTGGGGAGATATCGAGTACCTTACAGCTACCAGTATTTGATGAAGACCTGGAGTGATTTAGCCCTGGCAGGGAGAGAGAGAGAGCCACACAAACTCTGAGGGTACCACTGAATGTATGGGTCCACCACTTCTACAACAGACTGTTTTGTTTCTACCAGGAGTTCGCCAGGGATCAGACTCCGTGGGAGGAGTACACCGAGGTGGAGCTAAGCTTCCCGACATACTCCAGATATGTGTATGCACCACAAGAGGGGTGGAATCCCCATGGTCTGCCAGAAGTGACACACCTTGCAGCGTACCTGGCATATTGGTTGGCGACATTTGTGGTCTCGCACGGAGAGGATGGGCAACTGAGAGCTGAGTTACTATGGCCGGCTTGTTTGTTGATGGAGGGGTGACAGTTGACCCTGGCTCCTACTGCGCTGGCCAACATCTACTAGGGACTGGGAGTTCTGGTGGCACACTCAGCACCGAGAGAGAGAGGAGTATACTCCTGTCGACCCACTACCTTAGTGTATGGGCCAGGCTGCTATTTCTGGGACTGGTGACGCAAGGGACCATGGCGAACCAGATGGCACCACTTCTATTTAGCTTCATTAGCCAGCCTAACAGGGACACAGAGGCCTAGCTAGAGGGGGCCAGGAGAGCCCTTTGCTACTTGCCTGCCCGGGGCGAGGAGGGGTTACTGTTTGATAGTGCCGTGAGAGACTGCAGTCTTTTTCTGGGGACTTCAGGTGGAGGGGCGACCAGTGCCCACCTCAGTCAGGGGGCAGCCAATGCGGGGCCAGGGACTAAGTGGATATTGAGCACCAGATCGACAGTGTTGATGTTGCACCGGTTGACGATGAGTTCCTTGGAGCCGTACTACCCGTATCGATTTGCCAGGAACTTTGGGTACGACCAGGGGACCCCGTCGAATAGGGAGTTCCCTCTGGCAGGTAGACAGTATAGGGGCAGGGATCCACCTACTTGCAGCAGCCTGGTGGGACTTTTACTGTCGCTGGGAGCCAAAATGATTCTCGATGCTGGGGCAGGGACGTCGGGGGAGATTTGATGTGTACTACGCCAGGTGGTTGTTCGAGCATAGCCACCTCTATCGATAGAAGGTCTTCGCGATCAGGAAGGCGGAGGAGAGCTGCTTGTTGAGGGAGGATCTGCTTCCTATTGCACTAGATGAGGGGTACCTGAGGACCCGTGTTGCTCAGATCCGCCGAGAGATCGAGCGAGTTGTAGGGCAGTGGCCCCGGAGTGGCTGGGGTTCGTCTTCTGGGAGCCGAAGCAATGGAGGGGTACTAAAGCTCCTGAGACAGGCATCGATGACAGTGACTGGAGCGAAGGTGTCTCGACTGAGGGCACCTAGGGCCTGGTGGGCCCAGTACTTGGCCAATTGTGACTTTCAGAGCAGAGGCTCATTGGACCGGGTGCTCTCGCACGGGAGCTTTGTTGACACTACGGTCGATGACTGGAGATGGCACATCGCTCATGCAATCGGGTCAGCTGGACCTGTGGAGTTCGTGTCCCAAGTCGAGTGTACGCATAGTCTATGGGACATTTGGGAGGCTATCACGATGGCGGCTCGAGCGCTGGCATTGAAACTGAAGCAGCTGGTGCCTTTGCTGTCGACCCCCTTCAGGGCTCCAGGTAAGGCTCTTTCTTTTAGCACTTCCCATCTTTACTTTGTTATTTTTCAGGTGTGCAACTAGGACATTGTATAATGCTATATTTGTGGACAGGTTCTATGGTAGAGGGGGATTAGCCCTCCACAGAGGCATCCTCAGGGAGTGGGGATGGAAGCTTGCAGCCTAGGCGGAAACGCCCTCGCATAGAGGCTGCAACAGCTAAGGCAGATGGGTCCCCAGAGGGACTCGAGACTGAGGAGCAAGTTGAGGCCAAGATGGCTTTGAGTGAGTGTCACTTTGACCCCTTTGTCCTTGTTTGGTTTAGCCAGGATGGTTGGCTAATCCTATTTTGCTGGATTTACTTGTGTTTTGTAGCTCCGCTGGCAGCTAGTGTGGAGGCGACCTTCTCGCCCCCTCGAGAGGTGGACTCTCCCCAAGAGGAGGGAGCAGGAGGGGAGGTTGACATGGAGGAGCTTATGTGCTTGATAAGCGAACCCCCTCTTAACATGAAGGACTTCCTCGACTTTGAGTCATGGGAAGCTACGGGAGGAGCCCGTGCAGGTAAGAGCCTCTAACCTTGGGCGTTTCCCGTGGCTTTGGTTTGCTTCTGGGAGTATGAAACTATAATATATCAAAATAAAAGTAGACCTAATATTTTCATATGAACAGGATCATGTTTAAGACAAGCAAACTGAATAACAAGTTACAGAAACAAACGAGCATGGATCTAAATCTAATGTTTCAAACCCTGAATCCCCCCTTGTAACCATCCCCTTACCATATAGGATAATTATGAAAATGACTGAATGTTTATGAAACATACAATAACAAAGCCCAAGAATAAGTTCACAAATACATTATGTTGAGTCTCTCCAAGTGATTTTGATGATAACAAAATCCTGAACTTATTTTTCCATTACGTGCCGTGCATAAATGAAAAAGTTAGATTCAAGGATCAAAAAAAGATCGAGTTTCATCATGGGAAATACTAAAATGACTAAAGCCTTCAAAATGCATAAACTGGTCTAAATCAACCCCAAATGAATGTTTAAGTTGCTCAAATGCCAGGCCTTGTCATATGGATATGATCTCTTGGGCAAATGAATTATTTTTGTAGGCAAAGCAAACTTTGGTCGACCAATGAAGGCATTTCGGTCGACTAAAGTTTCCAGCATTCAGGACTCTGACATGTTACAGAGTTTGGTTGACTGACAAGGCCAGTTCAGTAGATCAAATTTTCCAGCGTTGAGAGTTTCAGGAAGTTACAGAGATCGGTCGATCGAACCCTTCGAGGCAGCTATTGTTGACTTTGTTCTCTTCAATGTATTCAAGCCTTATTCTTGGGATTTTTTAATCTCAAAGCCTCCAGACATGCCACAAATTGTGGATCTGTGTCTTGGTCTATCCCTTGACCACCCAAGTGTTATAAAAACATCTCTTTGGGCCAAGAAACCCTAATCACTCAAGAGAAATCAAAGGAGGCTACAAAGGGAGAAAGAGGGCTTCTTCAAGCACTGCGTGAACAGTACTCCATCCAGGGGATTCTTCATCCATCTCTAAATTCTTCAAGATCATTTGGAGCTATTCAAGTGAAAATCAAGTGGAGATTCAAGCTTCATCCAAAATCTTCATCACCTACTCAGGGGGAGCTTAAATCAGAGTTTTTCTTTTTTATTTCTCCTTCTAAATTCTTCGAGCTTCAAGGATACGCCGTGCCTTTCCGCGACCTCGCGGCAGGACATGCCGCGCGAGTAGTCGGATACGATGTTGCCAGTGTTTGCAGTGACCCGCTTCATGCGTCCGCCTTCGCGCGGCGCTTGCGCTTCGGCAGTTCTTCGCCGCACGGGCCGAGCCCGTACAGCGTGCGCATGATGTTTTTGAACGGCGCGGTGTCGCGCGCCCATTCGAGCGGCGCATGCGATGTCAATTCGTCAGCGCACGTCCTCTGGATTACGTCGCACGCAATCTTGACGCCCCCGATCAGCGACTCCATCGCCGAAACCTGCGTCGCGAATCGCGTCCGCTCGTGCTCGACCTCGTAGTACGCCAGCTGCCAGTCCTCCAGCTGCTCGCATGCGAGGGTCAGCCAGCGGATCGTTGCCGCGCGATCCATCTCGCCGCCGGCGGTGAGGCGGTCCAGCTCCTTGCGAATCTGCTTCACGGAGTAGGCCTTGGCGCTCATGCCGCATTCCACTGCAACGATTTCTCAACCTCGCGCGTGATCCGCTCCATCGCTGCAGCGTTCGCGCGGATCAGCAGGCCGATGTGCAACTCAACCCCGTCGCAGTCGCGCAGCACGTGGTCGACGAAAGCGCGAAGGAGCGCATGATTGTCCGTCAGCAGGCCCGCGAGGTCGCCGGCATTGGCGCAGTACGCGTCGATTGCATCGTCGATGGCGAACTCCGGCACGTCCGGCTCGGGATCGGGCGGCGTGTAGTAGTCGTCGGGGAGACGGAGGGGGCGGGCTAGGGCGTTCATGCGGATTCACCTTTGCAGCGCGCGAGCGCGGCAGTCGTGCGCGCCTTCGCAGACTCAACGCGTCCAATCCATCCCGGTCGCTTCCCATCGTTGGCCCAAATGACGCGCTCGGACTCAACGGCGGCGATCAGCTCGGCCAGCTTGCGCTCGCGCGGTGCCTGCGGATTGCGCGCCTGCGCCCGCTGGTAGCGCGCAAAGATGTGCAAGGGATCGCTGAAGCGGCGGGTCTGGTCGTCGGGCCGTGGCGCCCGGTACATCTTCGGGCCGAAGGGATTGGCGCGGGGACCCGGGGCAGGCTTTGCGCCGAGCCCCCAGCTCGGCTTATCCTTGTCAAATATTACTTTCCTCTAGTAATTTTGCCATGTATCTCCTTACCACAATAATTACATTTGATTTTTCTTCTTCCAGCATCAAGTAACGTGAGGTGGGCCCACCTCAGATCGTCTTGCCCTTGATGCTCTGACTTTGTTCACGTCTAGTCATGATGCTGCATTAAGACAGTGAAAGACAAATGCTTGTAAGTACAATGAAAAAATGCAAATGGTTGTTCACCTATAGCCATGATCGCTACTTATGTCTTAATTTGAAGATTTATCCTAATTACCCGGCCTGTAATACAATTAATAGTATACTCCTATCCTAAAGCATTCAATGAAACTTAATTAAGCTTCAATTGACGCTAAACTTACCTAATTAGACAAAAGTCTCAATATTCAAATCGTTAATTAGGCCCGAATTTGGGGATTTACCCTAATTACCCGGCGTGTAATATAATTCGCAGCATGCTCTCACCTTAAAACATTAAGTGAAACTTAATTAAGTTTCAATTGACGCTAAACTTACCTAATTAGACAAAAGTCTCAAATTTAAATCGCTAATTGCACTCTAATTTGAACATTTATCATAATTTACGTAAAAAAATTAATCGAATCTATCATAACCTTACCTACAACAAGAAAACTATCAAAGAAAAAAAAACACAAAAGCTTATCCTCCTTGAGGAATCTTTGCACAAATGATGTGAACGACGGCGGTGGCGGCGGCAGCTACGCACTCTAAGCAGTAAGAAACAGCGGTGGGGGCAAGATCTCCTCCCGGCAGCAAAAGCTCCTCCCAGGCTCGCCCCCTACCCCTCCTCCACCTTCATCTCCCCTTGAGGCAGCACCCCTCAGATCTCAGATCTGAGGGGTGTGGCGGAACTGAACTCCCCTTAAGAAGGGAGTTCGCAGGCGTATCCGGCTGAAACGCCCGAAACCGGGCGAAATCAGATTCTGTTTTGCTCGAAACAATTATATATTTAAGTTTTGAACCTGCTATAATGAATAGGCCCTGTTTCGTATCGGTTAGGTCTGAAATCGATACGTTTCGGCCAAAACGTATCGGTTTCAACCGAAATTGCCAACCTTAGGTGTACGAGTCTCTAGGACACCCCGTGGGGACCGTGACCATATTTTTGGGTGTCCGGAGGTACCGTATTACCTTGATTAGTGTGTCATGAGATTTAAGGGTCCGGGCGACCCTCTTGTGTTCTGAGCTTTCATGATTACGTTAGATTGAGTCACCGTGAGTCGGCATGTGTGCGGTGGGTCTTCCCCATACGATATGAGTTTCTCTGAGAAGTGTTTTCTGAGTGGGCCACGAGTTTGGTCCTTGAACTGTGAGTCCAGTTAACCAGCCTGGGGCTGGTGGTTTCCTGTATCCCTTGGATGAGGGATTAACTTGGCAGCTCGTGAGCCATCTTGGGAATTATGTCATCGTGGTTTTGGACCTAGGGGATTAGGCCAGATTGATAGCACTGTGCCATTACATGCGACGGTCTTGATCCGAGTCTCATGACTTAAGGACCGTTGAGTTTAGTAGGTCTAGTGGGCTGTCCAGAGTTGGGCGGCTCTGAGCCACCTGTTACTCCACGTTACTCGCGATGGGTGCATGCGTGGTTTTCAGTGTTCACATTTTGTGAGCCCCCACTAGTCGTAGCTTTCCTACACATGCGGGTGCGGACCCACTTGGGAGTGGTGGAGAGCGTGACCCTGTGAGAGACGATTTTAGGCTGGTTTCCGTAGGGCCCCTTATCTTTGCAGACTGAGTCCGACTGGGGGGAAATCAGCTAGAGGACCCGACCTAGAGTAGATGGTATGTGTGTGCACACGTAGCTGGGGGTAGAGGACACGCGCTGACGAGCACGACCCTAGCTAGTCCTTATTTTGTGTTACTAGTACGGTGTCTCAGTCTCCACCTGGGGTGTCGTAGGTAGACACCTGAGGCTGCGGACTAAGTCATTAGTGGACGCATCCAACCTTGCTTCTGGTGGGCGGTACTCCCATCACGTGACGTGAGTTATTGTGTCACGGGTTTCCGTTTCCCATCTGCGAGATGAGCTTTCGTGTGTAGTTCGGGTGTTTTCCCGAGCCAAGGTCTAGGGTTTTCAGTGAGCATCACCGAGGGCTTTCCCTAGACGGCATAGAGTTCATGACGATGAGGGCATGATCGTATTTTTGGACCGCGTGGATCAGTGATAAATACCGCATCTTGTACTCCCTTAAATTTGTTCCCTGAGCAAACCGCGCATCAGGCTTTGCTGCATCAATGCCAGGCGCTGTTCGATATCGCGCCAGTTCACCCAGGCATCGCTGGCCAGGGCGATCTGCAACGAACATACGCCGTGTATCCCTGCCCACAGGGTCTGGGCGATCAGCTCGGCATCCGTCAATTCCGGCCTGAAACATCCGGCCTCGAAAGCCTCTTTTACCACCAGCTTCAATTGGGCATAAGCGTCCTGCTCGGTGTTCTCTTTTTGCAAAGCGGAGGCGTCCGGGTCGCATACGCGCGGCGTCATGAACATCAGGCGATAATGGTTGGGGTGGCTCAAGGCGAATTGTGCATAACCGTGGGCCAAAAGATTCAGCCGCTTGACCAGGTCGGGCTCGCGCATGATGGCTTGCATGCCGGTCGCCAGCGCCAGGAAATCGGTGTCGCAGATAGCCTGCAGAATGGCATCTCTGTCTTCGAAATGCAGATATAGCGCAGTAGGGGAATAGCCGACTTTTTTGGCGATCTCGCGCATGGTAACGGCTTCCACCCCGCGTTCTATGAACATCGCGCGTGCCGCATCAATGATCGCGCTACGCGTTTCCTGTCGTTGCTGCTCGGTTTTATGTTTGGGCGGCATAAGCGTTTAACTGTTGGCAGTTTGTTTGAGTATGCTGCCGGAGATCCTTAGCAGCACTTCGCGCGACGGCATGGTCTGGCTGCCGAAAGCAAGGATGCGGTTCTTCCAGCCGGGGATCGCGTTCAATTTACCTGCCATCATGGCCTTATATCCCAGTGCGGCGACGGTGGCTGCGTCCATCAGCCCGCTTTGTATATTGGCGGCGCTCTCCAGATTGGCGCGGCTGATAAAACCGGTTTCGGTCACTCCCGGATTGAGTACGGTGGCGGTCACGCCGCTACCGCGCAATTCGTAATTCAGCGCTTCGGTAAAGTGCATCACATAGGCTTTGCTGGCCGCATACACCGCCAGATTGGGCCCGGGCTGGAACGCTGCGATGGAGCCTACATTCATGATCCTGCCGGAGCCGCGCTGCTTCATGTCGTTGACGAATACAAGAGAATCGTGCGGACTGCGCAGTTGAGAATCCTGCAAAGAGTGCCGCGATGGCATTATCGAGGTCTTGTGCTACTTCATACGCTCCACCTTCCGCAATCTTAGACTGGAGGTAGTAGCTCTTCTTGAGCTGTGCCATCTCACGGTCTTCGATGAGGAATGAAGCCTCTCGCCATGTAGATACTACAAGTGTCTGTGTATCGTAGGTAGGGCTTGATAGTGTAACTTCTGCGTTGTTGGTCTTTGTGTTTGTGCTGAGTGCTGAGAGATTTGGTGTATAAATGGTATCCCCGCCCTCTGAAAGCTCATCACTTCGGTCTACGAAGAATGATGCAAGCTTAAGGTTGTATCGGAAATAATCGTTTATCTGCTCTCCCCAAATTTCTGGAATATTTACATCCAAATCAGCCTCTGTAAATCCGTTTGTTCCTAGTGCCATTGTATTTAGTTTTAACTTAGTAAGTAGACTTACTTACCAGTTCTTTGTCGCCATAGTTCCTTGTGTTCCTTTGGTGATAGTCCTGATGTTGTGAAGTCTTTCTTCTTACCTCGAGAACCAGAGCCTTTGGATGCGCCAAGCTGTGCTTCCTCTTGTTTCCTTGTATCCTGACGAATCTTCTGCCAAGAGGTATAGAGAGGGTTGGAGAGTGCTTCTGAAAGAGAGATTCCTTCAAGATGAGCTACTTTCCGTGCATAGTCGAGGCTTTCCTTATCGTCCACTTGCTTGATAGCAAAGAGATCGTCTTCTGAAAGTTCTGACTTCGAGGGTGGAGTCTCTTTTGGCTGTTCCTTTACAGTGACAGCGTCTAGTTTCTCCTGTTTCAATTTCTTCAACTCTTCGTTGACTTCCTTGAAACGTTCGTAAGGCACCGTCTTACTCTCTACAGTGCTATCTGAGGACTCTTCCTCAGTTTCGGTTGATGAGTCCGATACTACAACATCGTCTTGTTCTGTTGACATTTTGTACGTGTTAAGTCACGAATAACGAACAAGTTTTACGACATTTCGGGTCGCGGGTTATACAGCCCGTTGTGGTTGGTCTTTCCGTTCCTTCACAGAGAACTGGGTGAATAACTTTTGCTCTACCTTCACATTACTTTTAGCTTGAGCTTGACGAACAAATTGAGTATCTGCATACTGATTGTTGATTTGTTGAGCTTGATTTAGAATCTGGTTATTTTGATTGGCAACTTGATTTTGCACAGCTTGGTTTGCTCTAAATTCTTGCCCTAGAACATTTTGTTCTTGTTGATACCTCTGTCCTGCAAGCGTTGCTAGAGCTTCTGGATTATCAGACATACTTCTTGACAAAGCATTAAAGCTTGCCGTATTTTGATTTATCTGATCTTGAAATGAAACTCTATAAGGAGTCATTAAGGTAGGATTATACTGTTGTCCTTGTACAAAATCAGGTTGATCAAATAATGCACCAATCTCCCCTAAAAAGTTCAATGGGGTGAGTCTATTAGGTTTAGGTGGGTTAGAAGTAAATGGATTGTTAGTTGAATTAATGTTAGGATTAGTAGAGGTTCTTATTTGACTCTCTAATGGGGCTCCTGCAAAAGGAAGTTTTTGACTTTCTGGTATAGCTTGATAACTTGGATTCTGGTAATTGTAATATCCAATTGGAGCTTGTGGTGTTGGAGAGTTTAAATCTTGAAGATTAGGTCCAAAATTAGGAACTCCTTGTGGCGTTGGGGGAGCTTCGTTTGTTTGAATTTGGTCTGAGAGTGCAGGAGCAGTGGTTATATTACCTTGGGAATTAGCATACGCAGAATCTTCAAATTGAGCTATATTTTTGGCTAGTTGAGTTGTGTCTAATTGAGATATTGGAGTATCTGGTGTTACCCCTAATTGCTTTGCAAGAAATGATGTGTATGCTACTGGGTCATTGTTATCAACTTTAGGAGCATAAACATTAACTAAATCACTTAATTTAGAAGTAGGTTTTAATCCTGTTTTAGATTTACCTGTTTGTTTAGCTTTCAAGTCATTGATTAAAGCTTGCATTCCTTCTTCATAACTATTGAATTTTGCAAAACCTTTATCTCCTTTTGTAGCTCCTTCTTGTCCATTAAACTTTAAATTACCAGGATTATTATTCCTGGCTGCTAAGGAGTTTAATTGTGTGGCCTCAGTAGCAGTTGGTGCATTAATTGGAGGAACTGGATTTGTTGTAGGAGCTTTCAGCCAAGAGGTACACATTCGAAACAAGTCCAAAGAGATTTATTTAGTCAAGACTCAAAGAGTACAAAGGACTTTATTCTTTAGTCAAGATACAAAATTGCCGAAGTGTCAGAATGGCACTCGTGAAGCCATCTTACAGACTCACAAGAAAATAAGGGAGTGGAAACACGATCCCACCCACAACTTCACGTGGCGATAATAGACGACCTTCCCTCAGTCCGCTTGTTCTGAGGAAGTGGACCAACAGAGAAAGTTGTCTATGCCGAAGAAGAGGAACGAACTCCACACCTTGCATCCCTTTTGATCTGAGGCAGCGGACCAACTCGGGACATTGACGACAAGAGGCCTGTGCTAGAAACATGAACTGGTCGATCCACCCCTGGCCAACGGCGGACAATGGAGCAACAAGGCCCACCCATTACGAAAGTCGACCCAGTGTGCTGGCCATGTCTACAAATTGGAGGACGAGGTCTGGTACCCCATCTATCACCCTCTTTAGGTAGAAAAGCAAACCCCTCAACTCGCGAAAGTACCTCATCACGCACCTGCAAGTAAAAAAAAATAGTCACTACTATGCAACAAGAAGACGACAGAGGAACAATATCAAAAAATAAGGAGGAGACAAGTACAAGGTCATCCTCGTGGGCTTCTTGACGAAAGGAGAGCCTTGCGAATCACACAATCTTCCATTTTTCCTTCATCTCCCGCCCCTGTCTCCTTCTTTCGTGGCGTGGTTTCCTCCCCGCCGGCCATGGCAGGCGCGGTGGGAGAGGCTCAAATTCCTTCACCAGGGAAGGGCATCGACTCCATAGTCGTGGCTGAGGATGCGCCTCGTAAATCCTACGCTCAGACTCTTCTGGCAGCCTGCAATCGTCCACGGCTTCCAATTCAGGTGAAGGCTCCGGCGTTCACAGACCAGGGCGAGCCTGCGGTATTCTTCTCACAGGAAGACATCCAGGTATCTTGTATCGCCCTCCAAAATGCGATTATCGCAAAATGCTCTTACGGTCGCCCCTCTATCCCAGACATCAAAGCTTGCCTCTCCCAAAATTTCAAGCTAAGTTCAGATTTCGTGGTTAGCCGCATGAACGCCAGGCATATGCTGATCCGGTTGGGTAGCAATGCTGACTTTCTGAGTGTTCTTCTTCAGAAAAGCCTTTATATCAAGGGTTATTTGTTCAGATTTTTTAGGTGGACGCATGATTTCAATTTTGAAGCGGATCTGCCGTCTGTCCCTATATGGATTGGCTTTCCCTCATTGCCAGTTAATTTCTGTCACGAAGACATGCTTCGTTCCATAGCAGGCAACATTGGCCCCGTGTTGCAGATCCACAATTCAACAGCTGCAATGACTAACACATCAGAGGCTTTAGTTTGTGTTGATATGAATCTTGAATTACAGAGGAAAAGTCAGGTATGGATAGGCATGGACGGCGGTGGTTTTTGGCAGTAGATTAATTACCACCGAGTGCCTCATCTTTGCACTTTTTGTCACAAGATTGGGCATATGGAGACTGCTTGTAAGAAGAAGCAGAACAAGATTACCGTTCGGCATCAATCACAGGGTGTTAACAAAGGATCTGGAGTCCAAAGAGCTACCCATCAGGAATATAAGCCTATGACACCTAAAAGCTCTGGAATTCAGGTAGCTGAGGTACACGGTAACTCAGTCCGGAGTCAAGTTCCAGAAGATAAATCTACGAATGATAAGATCCCCCAAGATAAGCAATGCAATGGAGGAAGTTGTGGTTCAAATAGTTCTGAAGGAAGTTTTGTTTCAGACTCAACATCTGCTTTGAATGGGCAAAAATCTGGACAGGGACCCTCATTACCTGTTTACTTTAATGATTCTACACTCATAGGCCCTCCAAATATGACTCGAATAGACGAGGTTTTTGAGACTGAAGAGTCTCTCCTTAGTCTTCATAACACTGAGAGTTTGCATAAAACACATGTGGCTTGCACTTCTCATCCGCAGTTCTCAGACCAGGCAGTTGTTACTCTTAGCAGTTCCGATGCTGTTTCACAAATGTCGGCTGCAGAGAATTCCAGGATGTTAATTCAATTTAATCATAATATCAAATATAAACCTCCTGATTTGAAGCCAAGTGCAATTTCTGTACTTCCAGGGGTCCTCTTCAGTGATGCTCGGCTGACAAGAGCCAAAGCCAAAGCTTTGGCTTCCCTCTCACTATCTTCCTCTATTCATGATTGATCCTGCTCTCATATGGAATGTCCGGGGGATAGGGAATAAGGCTACAGTTAGAAGCCTAGCGGAACATATCAAAGCTCATAATATTAAGATTGCAGCTATATCTGAACCGCATATTGATTTCAAGAGGGCCCGGAGGATAGCTAGAAGAATAAATTTACAAGTTGTTCATGGAAATAATGGTGATCTCTCAAAAATCTGGTTATTTCACAATTCAAGCATCAATCTGGAAATCATAGAGCTTCATTCGCAGTATATTACAGCTGCTTTCAAGGAAGACAACTCATTCACTTTATTCTTTACAGTAGTATATGCTTCCTGTGATACTAGTCTTCGCAGAGAACTGTTTGATTCCTTGATGGTATTCAGTCAAAGTGTTTCTATCCCATGGATTATCGGAGGTGATTTTAATTGTATCTTATCTCCAGAAGAGAAAATTGGTGGTAATCTCCCCTCTTCGACGGCTATCTCCGACTTTCAAGGTTTCCTGTCAGCTACAGGTTTAGTGGACGCAGGATTTTCAGGCTCCAAGTTCACCTGGTCAAATAACCAAACGGGTCCAACTCATATTAGAGCCCGTTTGGATAGGGTCCTATATAACACTCAGTGGTTGAATACTAACTACATTTTATCAGTGAGGCATCTTGTCAGAGGGCCCTCTGACCATGCCCCCCTTCTGCTGACCTTCAATTCCTCTGCTTCTTCCCCAGGGAGGTTTATATATCAGCATATGTGGCATTCTCATCCAGGATTCCTGGATCTGGTGAAAAACCAGTGGAATAGTCATTCTCAATAGGATATACATCCTTTTTACACTCTCCAGAGAAAATTATAGAATTTGAAAGCAGTCTTGAGGGTTTGGAATAAAGAGACTTTCGGTAACATTCAGCAGAGCAAAGTGGAAGCTGAACTCAAGGTAGAGTAGGCTCAGCTTAACTATGATGATAACCCCAATGCTGAAAACAGACAGCTCCTTAATAAAGCTAATGCTGAAATGCTTTCTATCTTATCTTGAGAGGAAACTTTCTGGTATCAAAAGTCAAGAATTCAGTGGATTAATAGTGGTGATAGAAATACTCAGTTTTTCCATCATTACACCAAGGTCAAGAGGCAAAAAAACTTCATCCAAAAACTGAAGATAAATGATCAATGGATTGGAAATCAGGTTGAATTATCTAATGGAGCAGTTGACTTCTTCAAAACTCTCCTTTCTACAGAAGATCACAGTCTTGAAGGAGATCTATTTTCAGTCATCCCCCGGCTTGTAACTAAGGAACAGAATGCTTCAATTGTATCTATTCCATCGGCAGAAGAAATAAAGAACTCTGTCTTTGCTTTATCTGGCAACAGCTCACCTGGTCCGGATGGCTATACTGGGGGGTTCTTTTCTCATTGCTGGGAAATAATAAGTATGGATGTGGTCAAAGCTGTACAGGGGTTTTTTCAGGGATGGGGCCTTCCTCAGGGAGTTACATCCACCATCCTTTTCTTAATCCCAAAGATTAAAAATCCCTGCACATATGCTGATTTTAGACCTATAAGTCTTTGCAACTTCACTAACAAAATTGTTTCCAAAATTATAAGTGGCAGGCTTAGACAGATCTTACCTTTAATCATTTCTCAAGAGCAAAGCGATTTTATATGTGGCAGATAGATTGCAGATAATGTCTTGCTAGCAAAAGAGTTAATCATGGAACTTGATAGACCTGTGAGGGGTCATAACATGCTCATCAAGCTTGATATGGCCAAGGCATATGACCGCATTGAATGGGACTTCATCTTTCAGACTATGAAAAGCTTTGGGTTTTCCAACAAATTCATCTCTTTAATTGCTCAACTGCTAATGAATTACTGGTTTTCCATATCTTTGAATGGTCAGACACATGGATTCTTTAAATCCTCTAGAGGAGTTCGTCAAGGAGATCCCCTAGCCCCTGCCCTATTCATTTTGGTAGAGGAAGTTTTGAGCAGGGGGTTAAAACATCTATTCTCTTCAGGTTCATGCAAACCTTATCACTTGCCGCGCAAGTCTCCACAGATATCACATATTCTGTATGCAGATGACTCCTTGCTCTTCATGAACGGGGATATCACTTCTATTAAACATCTGCTCTCTTTCTTGGGGAGATATGAGATGTCGTCTGGTCAGAGAATTTATTCTCATAAAAGTTGTTTCATAGTGGCTAAACAGATGCCCAGTTCCTCTATTGATCGCATCAAGCAACTTACAGGTTATTTGCACAGAACGGGCAGCATCAGTTACCTGGGCATTCCTCTTTTCAAAGGCAGAAACAGAATTCTCCACTTCAAATACCTCTTGGACAAGGTTAATGCTAAATTAGCCGGGTGGCAAAGCAAGCTCCTTTCTCAAGCTGGCAGGGCTGTTCTAATAAGTTCAGTTTTAGCATCTTTATCCATGTACACCGCCAGTGCTTCTTCTATTCCTTACACCATACAAAAGCACATTAGTAAGATTTGTGCTAACTTCTTTTGGCAAGGCCTTGAATCATCCCACAGGAGACATTGGATCTCGTGGGATAAAATCTGCAATCCCATCTGTAATGGTGGTCTAGGGATACGCAGTATGAAAGATATTCAAATCTGTTGTTATGTCAAGCTATTATGGCTTTCTATGCATAGTTGTTCTCCTTGGGCCAACTATGTTAGGAGTAAATACTACCGAGGTCACCACATCTCTGATTGCAAAACTCCCTTTCCTGTTGGTATTAGAACAGGTGACTTTGAAAAGGCAAGAACAATCCTTTTGGCAGGGTTCCGCAAGATTATCTTTGATGGAAATGGTACCAATTTTTTAAAAGACACATGGTTCAAAGACAAGGCTTTGATTGATATTTTGTCCATCCAAAGGAGTTCCAGGATTGAAGACTGCTCTATCAATGAGGCCTTATCCAATCTGCAGCATTCTGTCTGGAGTGTGGTGCAGAGTCATCAACTGCAGGCCGAGCTTCAGAACTTTGTAACACAATCTGGCCCAGATATTCCTGTTTGGTCTTTCTCCAATTCAGGGAAGTTTAGCATTAAATCCACCTACAGATTTATCAAGGGGCAAGCGATGGACTCATACAATCCATTGTTCTGTAAACTGTGGAACAATAAATTCCCGCCGAGGGCAGTCATGTTCTGTTGGAAAATCCTTCAGAAAGCTGTACCAGTTGACAGCAGAATACAATCTAGCGGAATTGAATTGGCTTCCATATGTGCTTGCTGCTCCCACTCACATGAAATAGAAGATGAAGAGCACCTATTTGTTTACAGCGAACCTGCTAAATTCCTCTGGGACAGGTTTGCTCCCCTACTCCTTGACTCTTGTCGGGATGTTACCAGTTTCAGCAACTGGCTGAAATAATCCTTGGTTGGTGCTAACACTAGCAAACCTAAAGGTTTTATTTCATTGCTGGTCTCTTTATTGATCACCTGGGAAATATGGAAATTCAGATGCTTGGCTAAGTTTGAAGGATTCAGATCCAATTTCTGCCATATAGCAAACAAAATTTCATCGGAGATTAACCAAATTGTGCAGCAAGCTAAGTTTACTCAGGGCCTTAGCCTGGATTACTGCAGGACTATTCAGACATTTGGCATTGATCTCACTTGCAGTCGTCCATCTTTCATCACTGTCTGTTGGACTGCTCCCACTACTAACTATGCTCTTAATGTGGACGGTGCTTGTAAAGGCAATCCTGGCCCAGCAGGGGGTGGTGGATGCTTTAGAGACACCAATGGGCATTTATTGCTTGGCTATTCATATTATTATGGCCATGGTTCTAATATGGTAGCTGAAGGGAGAGCACTCCTCGATGGCCTCCGGTTAGCCCAGCTTCATGCTATTCCTCTATCGATTATCTACACAGATTCGATGGTTTTGGTGGATTTGTTGAACAATAAGAGAGATCCCCCGTGGTCTCTCCTCCCTTGGTGGCAGCCTCTACAACAAGCTTTCTCATCTTTTAGTTGCCCAATTATTCATGCCTACAGGGAAGCCAACCAGCTGGCCGATGCATTGGCCAACCATTCAGTCTTAATTGGAAGAAATGAGGAATTCTTCTCTTATAAGGAGCTGCCTTTATTAGCTAAAGGCTACGCCAAAGCCGATGCATGTAGTTTACCAAATTTCCGTAGGAGACATGTATAGATTTTTTTCCTCATTCTTTCATTGTACTCCAGAGACTTTGGTCTCCATTGGCTTTGTACATTACAGATTACTGAAATAAAAAATTAGCTTCTAGTGGCTTGTTGGTGGAGTGAGAACATCCCCTTCCTCTGGAATGGGGGTGCACTCTCCCTTCAACCCATTAGAAAGCCTTTTGCTTAAAAAAAAAATAGACACCACCACAGACTCTAACGCAAGTTTCTCTCCCCCTTTGAAATCATCAAAAAGATATGAAGTGAGAAATGCATGAAAGAAGAGAGGGTAAGATCTCCCTCGGAGACAGGAACGAGAAGATCTGGACGAGCCAATGCTCCCCCTGGATGCAGGAGTGGAAGTGATAGTCACACGGACAGATGAATAAATGAAGGACAATATCTCCCCCTTTAAGAAGCAAGCAATGCACAGAGCAACAGGTAGAGCTCAAGAGTAGTCAGGAGCAAATCAACAAGGATTAAGCAAGAATTGTCAGCCACAGGGCAAGTGATGCGGGACGACGGTGAGACTCGATAAGTGGACACGTTCCTAGAACCTAGACACGACGACGCGACTCACTTGACGGATTCTTCTTCGTTTTAACTGATTACCACAAAATTAATGTTTTTTTTTAAATCACAACCGCATAAATCATGTCAAATATAAGACGTGGTCTCAAAACCCATGAGATTGATACTTATCACATAATATATCTCTCTTAATACTTGTTCGACTACTCTGACATTGGATACGTATCTATGCGCGAGCGAGAGGGGGGCCGTGTTGGATAACCCGACGTGACGTCAGATTGCTGACGCCACCACCCAGGACACGTGTGCCGCCGGCCTCTCTCTGGCGGACACTGATTGGGTGAGAAAGGCCGATTCCCCTGGGGCGCGCGGTGGACGCGCACGTCTTCCTCCGATGTGTTTAAGTTCTCCCCCCGGTTCAACCTATGACAGCCACGGGCAGAACCTCCAATTCGGGACCACGTGCGCCCCCTCAGCCGCTATGTCTCGATCTTGCAATCACAGTCTGTCCGCCCATCGAGCCTTCTTCGGCCCCTACGCCGATGCGGCGAACTACTGTGGAGGGAGATGAGGCCAGCATGGTCAGGAGAGGGTACACGTTAGAAAGACAGCATATAATCTCGCGCGCCTTGTGTTCACAGAGAGTATTATGCTTGGTGGGGGTGTAATCTGCTGTGATCTGTGGAGGGGGCGGGATTTGTCTTCCTTGCCCTGTGACTGCTGCATGCATGGCCAGTTCTCTAGTGGTCTCCCTTCTTACCCAGGAAGAAATGAAAAACAGAGACTGCATGCACCACTTAATTCTGGGTTAGCATGCACATTGATTCGATATTGGAGTTGGGATGGAATTTACCAATACGGTGGACTGGGGAGGGGATCTGCTATAGACTAAAAAACCAGGTCTTTTGTCCCATATTATGACTTTGTTAACAATTTTTTTGCTCTCTCTTAGAACCTGGTGTTATCTCCTAACTTTATTTAAATCGCGCACGCGAGTTAGGCTATCTGGGGGGAGTAGGAGAGCGACGTGGGGCGGGATAACCATGTCAAACGTACGCTTCAAGCAGATACGTGGGTTGGTCCTGCGTGTCATCGCCGCGTGGCGTGGCATATCGGATCTCGTTGTTTTCGACCATCCCCCCTAACCCAATTTCTTCTCCTCACCTTTCGCAATCTCTGCGCACCCATGCACACACACACACACACATTCTTGTTCCCGTTCACCTTCTTGTCGTTAAACCAGGGATGTTAGTGCAAAGGCCACGCCGAGGAGATCGGGGTGCTGTGAAGCCATGACAGTCTGCGACGAATGTGAAGTGGGTCCTGCTACCAGCTGGAATTAGGCATGCGCCAGGCCCGGTTAACAACGTCGTCTTCCTTAACCTCTAATTAATCCAAAAGGATTGGCGCGCCCTGCATTAGTGGCGAGCATTAGTGGCACTCATGAAAGGATCCTCTCCTCCCCATGCAAACAAAGCCTTCTCCATCCATGTAGGAGAAGATGAGAAGGGACGAGAGAGATACCAGAGAGAGAGAGAGAGGGGGGGTGACGGCGACACATGGGAGGTGGACACTGGGTGGCCCAAGACCAGCAACCCACGATGCCTCCTTCTGCGGGTGCTTTTGAATTGAAAGGTATATGGAGTCATGGGGTCTTGGGGCGACGGTGGTGTCGCCTTCACCTCCACAAGCATATATTCAAATTAAAGCGGGGGGCCTCGGGCTGTCCTCCATTTGTTTTCGCCCCCCACAATGATAAGGTGTGAATCCACCTCGCCGCCATGGAGGTGGGATGGATTGCGATCTGTGAATGAGCCCAAGCTGGATGGCCGGGGTGAACTCGGAACCCTCCTGCTGACGACCCAGATGACGATGGGAGTGCTGGGGGCGAACCTACCCGGAAGGTCCCCGCCTGGCGAGGGAAACGTGAAAGGGGACTAAAATGCTGAAAGAGTAGACGACGACCGCAGGAAAGGAGAAGTGAAATATATCCACTGCATGCTTACTACCGGTTGGGCCGCACGAACGTAGCGGCGCTGACTGTTGTCGGATCCGATACTGATCCCCGAGGAAGAAAAATGAGAAGGTGAAAGAAAATCTAAAAGCAGGCAAGTGGGGGACAGAGAGCAAGGGATTCTAGGCGAGAGGGCATCTGGGAGTACTCGTTAAAAGGGAAAAGAACAGATCGAGTGGAAAAGGCAGATGCTCGCTATGTTGCGGCTCCTTTACTGCGTTGTTTTAATAGGATGAGTTCTGTTGGGTACAACAGTAGCACTAAATGTGGGTGGCTAAAATACATATCCGCGACAAACTGCGGTGAAGGCGAACGGTTACAACAGTGGGATTACGTGCATGGAAGATCACTCACACGTCCCCTCAAACTTATGTTGTGAATAACATTAAGCTTGTCTCACGAAAGTAGCCAAAGCGAGTCTTAGATAAAGTTTTAGTAAAAATATCGGCGAGTTGATCTTTTGTTGAGATAAAGGAGACGCTTCAAAACCACATGTTCACGGACAAAATGAAAATCAATTTCAATATGTTTTGTTCGCGCATGAAATACTGGATTTGCTGTAAAATACGTTGCACTGATATTGTCACACCACAATATAGGAGGAGATTGTTGCTGTAGACCCAGTTCAATAAGAAGCGAGCGCAGCCAAATAAGCTCGGCAGTGGCATTGGCTATGGCCTTGTACTCAGCCTCAATGTTAGAACGTGTCACAGTGAATTGCTTCCTGGAGCTCCAAGAGATAATATTTCGCCCAAGAAAAATCACATAGCCACTGGTAGAGCGGCGATCCGCAGGTGAACCAGCCCAATCAGCATCACTGTAGGCACTGAGATGAAGTGAGGAAGCACGTTGAAGGAGCAGCCCATAACCAATCATGCCTTTAAGGTAGCGCAACAATCGCTTGACAACTGCCCAGTGTGCATGGGTGGGGGCATGCATGAACTGACAACTCCGATTGACCGCAAAAGTAATATCGGGCCTAGAGATAGTGAGGTACTGCAAGGCACCTACTATGCTCCGATAAAGAGAAGGATCTGGCAACGGAGGAGAGTCTGCAATATATGATGGTATAGTCGGAGTCCCAAAAGGTGTGGAAATGGGCTTGGCCATAGCCATCTGGGTACGGTCCAGAAGGTCGACAATGTAACCAGACTGGGAGAGAACACCACCAGCTGGATGGGGCTGGAGTTCAATTCCCAAAAAATAGTGGGCCGGCCCCAAATCCTGAATAGCGAAGTCTTTTTGAAGGGATTGAATCAATAGATCCACGCCCCCTGCATCAGAGCCCATAACAAGAATATCATCGACATAAATTAAGGTTATCGAAAAGCATATCATAACTGTGTCTGCCAGGTGACAAAGACATGCACCGATGGAAAACAATATTATTGGAATTATAAAAGGTGGGATAGGGAGGGGCATTGTGGCAGGGTTTGCAGGACCAAGTCGGGATGGCTCAGCCCGCACGACTCAGTTCGTCCAAGGCGATGGGTGGGACACCCGAGTTGAGACTCATGGCCGGGACACACTGGGTCGTAAGGTCCCGTGCATCCGCCACGTACCAGACCCGTCTGATGCGGGGCCGGCCTGGTACGTGCGGGTCGCCCGACTCGTGCCGGTCTACCCACTTAACAAGCCGGTGGAGGGCGTAGCAGCGGCCACCGGTGGAGGGCGGCTAGGGGCGATGCATGGCGGTGGACGGGGGTGCACAGCGGCGAGCAACAACTTTGGGCTGGGGGGACCGGCCATTAGAGGTAAGTGAAACGTTTTGACGATTTTTTTAAACTGGGGGAGGGTGGCCGGTGCGGAGCCGTGGGAGGGCGGTGGAGGGCAAAGGAGGTGGGAGGTAACGGTGGGAGGTCGGACGGGGACCGGGGGGCCGTGGGAAAGAGGGAGGAGAGAGATTGGGGTGAGGGCGGGCCAGAGGGGGCGGTGGGCACCGGTGGCTACCCCCCAACCTCCCACGGCCCCGTCCCCGTACGCCGCCCACCGGCTGCCCGCCCCCACCCCAACCTTGCCGGTGGGAGGCCGGAGGGGGCACCGGTGGGCGGCGATGAAAGGGCAGCTGCAGGTGAGAACGACTGGGGTTAAAAAATTAAAAATTATAATATGTCAATTTTAATCTTAGTTGAATTTATTTTTTTAATTGTACGTACTTTAGAATTAAAATTAATATTTTAGATAAAATTTACATATTGTAAATTTTGTTCGATGATTCTATATAATTTTAATTTGTAACTCAACATTAATATGGATCTATATCAAAAAAAATAAGTCAACATTCAAATATTTTTAAATATATATATAATTTATAATTTAAATAATATTTATTAAAATATTATTTATTTAAAAAACTTGAAAATTTAATATTTAAAAAAATGAAAAAATCTCGTCGTCTAGTCGGACGTACTGCTAGGTTTAAATTGTTGCTCTTGCTTGATTAAATGTATTTGGGAGTTGTATTATGCCTCTTAAGCCTTAATGATGTTGTAAAATTTTATTTGGCAAAATAAAAAGTATCCTTTTCTTATCATCTACTTTGTGATTGAACCCCCAATTATACATGCTCTGATCGACACGAATGTTTATGACTTGTCGCGCCTCGATATTCTATGTCGGGATGTGACACCCATGATATAAAATGCAGGAGATTTCTTTCAGAGAGATCTGTCAATGAAAATCAGTCTTAGAAAACAATCTTCCTTTGAAATTATGAAAATGAGAGTGGAAGGTTGAACAATGGATAGTGCACACTTCCCCTCAGCAGTTGCAAGGATCTAAAAAATAAGAGATGCTCGTAAGTGTTTTTAGAGGAAACAACCATGAAAACAGAATGGAAGAGGGAGGATCGAGCACTTCAAATTGATTGGAGAAGATGAGAGAACAAGTACTTCAGAAATGTAGTGCACAGAAAAAGAAAGGCTGTGAAATTCTTGATAATTCACAGAGGGTCGACCTGAGCTTGACATGGGGTTGATGCAAAGCTGTTTCACAGAACAAAGAGTTTGGGCAGATTGAATAATGGCATCGACGCACACTGATCAGTGTGTTGACTCACTTGAGTCAGACAGATGCAACACTTAAAATGCAGCAGACCAGATAATGAACCTGTCTCAAGAGATCAACCAACTCTCCCTCAATCCATAGACACTAGAATGCAATATGTGAGTAGCCTTGGTACCTGGCAGAGTATCTTCTCACACATAATGGGTGCTTTCAGACAGAGTGTACCTATCTTTCCACACACCACCATTTCATATACCATTGGGTCATGCAGAGAGAGAGAGAGGAAACAACCAACGACTTGTGAATAATGCAACCAACTAGACATGCAAAGAGGACTCCCCCTGTCAGCAATAACCAGTGACTTCTGAAACTTATTTGACTAGAACCATGCAAACACAATCAAGTGGGGGGTCTACACAGACCCAATTCTCTTCTTAAGGTAGAGAACCTTTCATTGCACAGAGGTTTTGTAAAGATATCTACAGTTTGCTTTTCTATCTCGTAACGCCCGCGCTCTTCCATGTCCCTTATCGCCATCAACATTCCGGTCATCCGGCCGCGCTTGCGGGGATCGTCCAGAGCGGCCCGGATCCGGTCCTCGGCCGCAGCCTCCTCTTCCTTGAACCTGACCTCGGCCGGAATGCGTTGTCGTCCCAAGGGGGCCGGACCAGAATCCGACGGGACCGGATCCGGCCGCGACGGCCTGACACCCTGCCACGCAGTTCCTGCCGCATCGTCGGCGGCCACTTGAGGGGATGCGGCCCGATGCTGTCCCAGAGGGGCCGCATAAGCCCCCTGAACGCCGTCGGCCGCCGGTTGTTGTTGCCCTGCCCGCCACACCGCCGAATCAGTATCGGCGCTTGTCGCCCCATCCGGAGCATTTTCGCGCCCTGATTTTAGAAAGGGAACCAGCCTTAGATACGAGGCAAATGCCTGTTTGAATTCCGGCAATGTCTTCATCAGAACGCTCCGCCAAAAGCCGCGCTATCCCATTGATGGATTATGGACAGCAACCAATCGGCCATGCTGCCCGGCTTGCCCGAAAATTCTTCAAAATCTTGGAATTCAAGCCGGTATCGGAGAGGCATGCCTCATACCGTGCATCGCACTCTTCCGGCGGGGAAGCGACACCAAAGCCCGTAGCGACGCCACCCGAATAAACAGCAAATCGATTGTTGCAAATCCCAATAAATCTGAAATTAGCACATCAGGGCGCGAGTCTTAAAAGGATAGATATATTGCAGCAGCGGATTGCGGCGGCCGTTTTCATCCGCGGCACTTCGCCCCGTTCGAAACGAGCAATGGTATCAGGTGAAACACCTGCCGCAAGTTCCCGCACCCGAAGCCCGATCATTCATACCTCGTCGGGGTTCCAGGCCGATATTTTCGTATCAGCCTGCCATTGAACTATGTATACAACCTGGCGGCCGCTATCGTTCGGATATTGTTTAGACGATCCTCGCCAGGCCGCGCTTCTGCGCGATTCACCGCGGACGAGGCACCTTGCCGGGAGACAGAAGATGGCATTGGAAGCCGCGGAAGTCGTCAAGCTCATCAAATCCGCAAAACCCAATCCGATCGGCTTCGCCTTCGGGTACCTGCGGTGGGGCAACACACGCCTGTGGATTATGCTGCGTGAGGACTAAGGCGTCTATTCCAACTAGTCAGAATTATGGAAACGCACCGCTCCAGGACGGCGCACACACGCGCCACCGCAAAGGCGTGTGGCGACAGCGCCAGATGGTAGATGATATACTGCGACGGCGGCACGGCTTATATCTTTGAGAGCGGCGCCAACATTGCGACGATTGGGACATATACCGTCACCGATCTGTTCGCTATAACGTACGACGGCACCACAGTCAGGTATTACCAGAACAACACGGTTCAAGCTCACACGGCGTCTGCATCCGGCCTTACCCTGTTCATGGACTCATCGTTCGAGACCCCGGGGGCGAGCTGCAACAGCCTGTCATTTGGTCCCGGCACGACGCTCGACACCGTTCCCACGGCAAGCCTTGACCCGAATGCGGCGAGTCAGGTCGTGTCTGCTACGGGAAGCAATGGCTCTCAGAATTTCCCAGTCAGCGGGACATCGCTATCCGCGACCATACTCTCTGCTAGCATAACGTCGACTGGACTTCCTGCGGCTGTTGACGTCAGCGTGAGTATTGTGACTTCCTCGACACCTGGCGCACATCTTGCTACGGGCGTGATCACCGTGCAAAGAGACGGAAGCAATGTCGGCACAGCTCAGTTCGATATCGCAAACGCCATCACGACATCAGGACTAAGTCAGTTCGCCGGGCAAATAACTCTAACAATCTCGGATTCTCCTAGCGCGGGATCGCACACCTATTCGATATATCTTACGGGAACAGGCGGCGGAACATCTGGTTCTGCGCTGGTCTCGTGGTACGCGCCCGTCATCAAAATCCGGGAGTACAAACGATGAGTGCTGACTGGATCAAAAAAGTGCGTTTTTATCACAAGGACACGGGAGAGATTCACCCGAATACGCTCACCTGCAGTGATCCCGGCGCGATCTCTCTAAACGCGCCGAGCCCTGACCACATACCAATTGACGACGACGGCACCATAAACCATCACTGCCAGAAGATAGACGTCTCGACTGGAGAGCTAGTGGCGAAAACACCGGAGCCACCGAGCGCTGACCACGAGTGGGACGGGAGAGCCATGCGGAACCGACGCGCAAATTCATTCGACTTCGGCCAATCCTGTGCTTCCGCGATCAGGTCCATGACCATCGGGGCTACATCAGGCATCGCGTTGACGAACCCGGCCATCTGTTCGGCGGCAAGCTGGCGCTTCGTCACCGTGGACGGTCCGGTCGTTACCGTCACCATGTATTTGCCCAAGGTGATGTCATTGTCGGGGTTCATAGGATTGTTGATTTCCCGAAGGAGGGTCTTGCCGTCCTCGCCGATAATTTTCACGATACGCTGGGCGTCGTAAATGTGCGGAATCAGTTCGTTGATAAGCCTCGCGCACCGTTCGTCCGCCATCCTCAGGCGGTCGTGGTAGATAAACGTGCCGACATCGGATACCTGCTGGCGAGCCTGGATGGCCTTGCCTGATACCTCGTTGGACTGCGCGCCGAGACTGGCCTCATGGATATTGGAGATATCCTTGAGTTCCTGCATCGCCATATCGGCGACGTTAAGCAGCCCCGCGTCTATCCCCGGTGGCGGAACAGGAGTCGGGGGCAAGCCGTCCGAATTGAAAAGCAGGAGAGGATCGTCGGAGATATTCGATTGTCGCCACATTTGCTCGAAGCCTTGCACGGCCTCCCGCGTGGCCAGCCACTTGTTGCGCGGCGCAGCAACCAGTTGTTCCGCAAGGACCGACTGCCAATAGTTATGGCGGCGCTGGGAATCCTTCAGCTTGCGAACCAGCCCCCAACGATACAACTTGTCGGCAACTCTGACTTCCCAGCCGGGAACCCGGAACACCGGCAGGCTGGAAATCGGATAGTCATAAGGTCCTTCGAGAATGCGATTGCCCGAACAGATATACATACGGGCAAAACGGTTGGGAACTTCCCGTATATACGGAGTTCCATCATCCCGAACCTGCACGAACGGGAGCCACTGTTCTTCCGGCTTGTCGGTAACGTCCAGCGTAACCCCGTTCTGCATCAGGGCAATCGTCTTGGAGCCTTCCGTGACCATTCTCCAGTAAGCCGCGATCTTGACGCAATCCTGCTGGAACCATGTGGGGAACGCACCCCACATATTGGTATCTCCGATACTCTCGACCGGCGTCGCCTGGTGGCCGCATGACCTCCCCTGGTTGCGCATCCCCCGAGGCGCTGGCGGCTTGGGATGGCGCGCACGACGACCCGCCACGCCGCGGTGACCGGATGAGGGTCTATCTCGCCGGCCCCATCAACGGCGCCACCGACGCCGAGATGAACGACTGGCGGCAAGACCTCATCCAGCGGATGCCCAACGTCGACTTCGTTGACCCCACCGTCCGCGACTACAGGGGTGTCGAAGACGCCAACGTTGCCGCGATCGTCGAACAAGACAAAGGCGACATCGACACCTGCGAAATCGTCGTCGCCTACTGCCCCAAGCCATCTGTCGGAACCTCAATGGAAGTGCTGTACGCGTGGCAGCAAGGGCGACGCGTCCTCGTGTGGGCACCCCCCGGCGCACCCGTCGGCCCGTGGCTCCGCTACCACTCACACGCCGTCTACCAGTACGACACCGAAGTCGAGTCGGCCCTAGTCGCGTGGGGGCTGGGGTGCTCTACTACTGCAACCCCTGCGGCCCTGCGGTGATCGCCGCAATGGAAGCCGGAACGCTCGGGTTCATCGACACCCCGGCGCAGGGGAACACGCGACCAGCCGGAATCAAGTGGTGTGCCGACAATGGCGCCTACTCCGACAAGTGGGACGAAGACAAGTGGTGGGCATTCCTCAAGAAGAATGCTCACGCCGCCGCCACCTGCGCATTCGCTGTCGCCCCCGACGTTGTTGGTGACGCCGCCGCCACCCTGGAGCGCTCCTGCCCCTGGTTGAGCCGGATTCGCGCCCTCGGCTACCCCGCCGCGTTCGTCGCACAAGACGGCATCGAGAACACCGCCGTCCCGTGGGATGAGTTCGACTGCCTGTTCATCGGCGGAACAACCGAATTCAAACTGGGTCCCGTTGCCCGCGAGTACGCGGCTGAAGCCAAGCGCCGCGGGAAGACCATCCACGCCGGCCGCGTAAATAGTGAACGGCGCTGGAGGTACTGCGCCGCCCCTTACCCCTACGGGCTGGGAGCTGACTCCGCAGACGGAACCTTTCTTGTGTTCGGCCCGGATGTGAACCTGCCGAAGTTGCTGTCTTGGGTGCGCAACAACGACCTCTCCTCTTCCGCGCACGACTATGGCTGGATGACGCTTGCGGATGCCGAGAAGGTCGTCAATAGCCTGTCGGTCGGCGGCAACACGAACTACTCGGACGCCATGGTCAGCGCCTACGGCGCATGGACGGGCGGCAGCTCGAGCTCCGGCACGCCTTTCGCCGCGGGGGCCAACACCACCAATATGTCGATCTTCGTGTCGGACGGCCAGCCCAATACGGGCGACGTGGACGGCAACAGCCAGAACGGCTACCAGATCCAGGATGTCGACAACGTCTCGGGCCAACACGGCACGACGCTGAGCACTGACCTGTGGGGCCAGCTGCAATCCTCGATCAACCTGGATGTGCATTCCATCGCGGTCGGCACCGATGCCAACAACCAGTATCTGGTCGACATCGCAGGCGGATCGGCCGGCAATGTCAATACCGTCACGGACCTGTCCGACCTGGAAGGCGCCCTGGTCGGTGCGGGCGGCGGCGCCACCCCTGGCCAGCCCGGCACGTCCGGCACCCCGGCGCAAGGCTCGATCTTCGCCGCGGGCTACGACAGCGTCGGCGCGGACCAGATCGGCGCGCACATCAGCGCGGTGACCATAGACGGCGTTACCTACTCCTTCAATGGATCCACCGTCACCGCCTCGACGAGCACGACGGATCTGGAGTCCTTCAACGCCAGCACGGGCGTCCTTACCGTCGCCACCGCCAGCGGCGTGCTGACCATGGGCATGACCGGAGCCGATTTTGGCCAGTACACCTACACGCCGAACACCTCCGCTCCGGCGGGCAATGTGGTGGTGGGCTACACCCTGACCGACGGCGACGGCGACAGCGCGTCGTCCACGCTGACCATCAACGTGATCCAGCCGCTGGTCCTGAACGCCGACACGGTGCTGACCAACGACACGTCCGACAGCGTGCCGATCGACGGCACGGCCCTGCTGGTCAACGACACGGGCCTGAACGGCGCGACCCTGGGCGACCAGACGGTGGCGACCAACTGGCAGGACGTGGCCAATGCCGTCAACAACAATGCAGGCCTGCTGTCGGGCTGGGGGGATTTCTCCGGCAGCGGCACGCTGAATATCAACGGATCGCCGCCGTTATCTACAATCATCTAGTGAACGTAAGAAGGGAGAGAGGAGAATGCTAACGCATGAAGACTGGCAGCGGGACGTGGACCGCATCGAAAGGGAAATGGACGAAGCATGGAACCTTTCCATCGAGATGGATAGGAAGAAGGTCTGTGTAATCATGGGAAATGACTATCCCATGGAAGTGACTACACCGGAGAAGGTTCAGGCGCGCATGAAAGAACTGCGTGAAATGAAAATGGCGGAATGGGAGAAGATGAACCCGAACCCGCACTTCGGGCCGCGTTATAGCGGCTCTGGAGACTACTGGATCAGGTCTTTCGAATTTGAGGTCAAGTGAAATGATGAGACGTGCGAAATACATCGGACCGCTGAAAGAGCTTCACGGACATATGGCGATGATCAGAACTGACTCCGGAACTCGTGCCGGGGATGTGGAAGCGCAGTTCGATGACATGGACCTCATCGACCCTAGAAGGCCGGAAGCTCCGGAAGTTCCCGGGCCGGTTCCCGTCTGGGAGCGCAAGCTCTCCCACGCCGCGCATATCGGCCTCTATATCCTGATCTTCGCCCTGCCGATCTCGGGCTGGATGCACGATTCGGCCTGGAACGCGGCGGCCAGCCATCCGATGTCGCTGTTCTACGTCATTCCCTGGTTCCGCCTCGGCTTCATCGAACATCTGCCGCCGGCGACCAAGGAGATCCTGCATACCCGCTTCGGCCTCTGGCATCTCTGGCTGGGATATTGCCTCTACGCGCTTTTCGCGCTCCACGTCCTGGGGGCGCTGAAGCATCAGATCATCGACCGCAAGGCGGAATTGCAGCGCATGCTGCCCTGGGGCAGAACCGAGACCTAAACCTCGGGCGCCGCGAGCATGCCGAGGGCACCGCGCAGTTCCGCGACGCCCTCGCCGCTGACGGCGCTCGCGGCATAGAGCACCGGATGGGCGGCGACGTGACGGGCGATCGTCTTCGCCGTCTCTTCCTTGCAGCGCGCCAATTGCGCGGGCGTCAGCTTGTCGGTCTTGGTCAGCACGACCTGATAGCCGACCGCCGCCTTGTCGAGCATGGTCATGACCGGCTCGTCGACCGGCTTCTAGCATGAAATATATAACCTACTAGCAAAGCACTTACAAGAGTTCCAATTGATTTCGTTATTGCAAGCCAGGGTAGAGGTGGGATTTGTGTGAACCTGTTTAAATTAGCAGATGAAAATTATAGCATGGCATCAACAGATTCTTAAATCATCAAAGACCCTATTATAGCATGGCTCAAAAAATTAATATGACATGGCCAAATAATTACCTGCAATGCATCTCATGCTTTCTAAGTGGGTCGCCAAAGTGAAGACTGCTATTGTGATATATGCCACTACCAATTATGGTCATATTTGAACCATACATACTGATTGGCTTCAATGGATCTGTTGTGTCATATACATTTACCGTGATTGATTGTTTACAAGCAAGTTGATGGAGCAGCTTATCCACGAGGGACTCTATATCAAAAACCCCACCCAGATACCTGTACAGAACACTTCTTATTTCAATATCTGAAGCTAAACTAGCCTCAGAAGAGGGGGAAAACTTAATATGGATACAGATATGTTCCCTCAGATCATGGAAGTCAAGTGAGGGGGGCACTTACCCAATCGCTGCTCGAACCCGGTCATTTGGGGTTGCATTTGATGGAAGATCAGACTTATAGACAGCAAATGTCAGAATAACACCAAGGCGATTTGTTTTTATTAGCCTCAATGGAGCAGTGAGAACACCCTTTCCAGATTCTCTGGCACGCATTATGTTGTCACGGTCTTCCTGTAGTTAAAGATTGTCCAACCATAAAGTATGTTAGGCTGGGTATAATTTATCAATTGGGTCAGTAAAAAACTAAAAGATACTTAAAAAGAGATTTTTTTCCCGTTTTCCTTTAATGATCATGGTGAAAGAAGAACCATTATCCCAGACAGACAAGGACGATATAATTTCTGAGCAACTCAACAGCATTGCTATTAGCTCAAGGATATGTGTTATGCACCAATTTTCATCTTAACTCATGACCTCCGATTTAAAAGTTAAGCCAGCAAAACACCTCATTTTTTGGATAAAACATAGTAGATTCTTGATGTGGACATGAACACATATAGTTAGAAGCACCAAAAAGTGTATATGTTTGAATCAGCATTTCCAGGACCGCCGATGGCAAGATCAAGCGCCGCACCCTGGGCGGCGCGGTCAAAATTGTTCCCTTCACCGCTTCGCTGGAGGTGACGCCCGCGAACACCTATGCCCGCAAGAAGCGCGACTTCAACGATCAGACGCCGCGTACCGTGCTGGGCATCGAACGTCTCCAAATGCTGCAGGTGGTTTTGTTCGGCGGTGTAACGCTTGGAACGGATTTCGCGGGCGATCTGTTCGCTGCGGAGGCGCTCAAGTTCGTCGAGGCCAACAGTCAGCGCCCGTTCTTCCTGTATCTGGCTCTGACCGTGCCGCATGCCAACAACGAGCGGACGCGGGAACTGAAGGACGGCCAGGAAGTCCCCGATTACGGCCCCTACGCCGACCGCGACTGGAGCAATCCGCTCAAGGGCCAGGCGGCGATGATCACCCGGATGGATGCGGACGTCGGCCGGCTGCTGGATCGCGTGAAAGAACTGGGGATCGACGACAAAACGCTCGTGCTCTTCAGTTCCGATAACGGTCCCCATAAAGAGGGCGGCCAGGATCCGGCGTTCTTCGATCCCAACGGCCCCGTTCGCGGCTACAAGCGCGACCTGACGGACGGCGGCGTCCGCGTGCCGATGATCGTCGTCTCGCCGTGGAGCAAGGGCGGCTTCGTCTGCTCTGAAGTCTTCGACCACACCTCGCTGATCCAGTTCATTCAGAAGCGCTTCGGCGCGCACAAGGCGCCCTTGACCGAGACCAACGTCACGGCGTGGCGCCAGGCCGTCTGCGGTGATCTCACCAGCGCCTTCAACTTCGAATCGCCGGATACGCGCCTGCCGTCGCTGCCGACGACGACCAGCTACGCGCCGTCCAGCGCCACGATCGCCGCCGGCACGCGGTTCCCCGATTACGATCCGACCGTCCCGACGACGCAAAGCCTGCCGGCGCAGGAGCCGGGCCAGCGTTATGCGCGTCCGCTCCCGTACAGCCTCGCGGTCGCGGATACGGTCAGCACCTCCGCCCACACGGTCGCGCTAAGCTTCACCAATGCGGGCTCGGCGGGCGCATTCTTCCAGGTCCGGTCCGGCGACGGCGTGTCCGGCCCCTGGGCCTTCACGGTGTGGGATTCTGTTCTCCTCTGTAGTCCAGATCCGACCACCCCTGCCATAAAACCCATTTCCCCTGTCAAACGACCTCAAAAAAATACACAAAAATTATTTTCATATTTCTTACATCGCCCCCTCTCAACCATACAAATTACAACATCCAAATCCACTATTTTCCCTCTGGTCAACCCACATTTTTAGGCAGATCTACTTTCTGCCCTGTCAGATCTAGACCTGTGAGCCAGCGTGTTCTAAACTCAACCACGATAAGTACAGAGAGATTAAAATTTCTGCCATAGTTTGGAGTTGTAGATCTCTGGGAGAGCTTTCTAATGGTGCTGGTCCCGCACCATTCTGATCTCAGATCTGATCGCAGCAGCTGTTCTTGCCAGGTCGCGTAATACTGTGACAACAGAACAGGCTCATGGACAGCAAGCCGCAACGACCCCCAGGCCAGCCACCTCGCCTTCCACAAGGTGAACCAACGCGTCTCCCTCTGAGGGATCGTCCCTCCAGGAGTTCCCGTCGTAGCGATACCACTCTCGGCCCACTCGACCCATTGACCAAGATGTGGACCCCATAATTGCCAGCGCGTGCTACCACCAGAGCTGCCCAAATCGCTGCCCGTCAACCCGAATCGCTACTCCTGGATCCCACGTGTAGCCCTTTACCTCTCTGCGTGGAGTGGGCAGTAATATTCATTGCTATAATTTAATTAATTATTGTACTGGGAGTACGAGTCTTGGCTGGGGTCATCTTCCCCACGCCCGGTAGCGTGGAGGTATCATGTCCATTTCCCCTCACTCGATATTTTGCTTTACTTGTATATATTTTTATATGCCACTGCTAGAGTGATAGGATAACTAGCTTGTCAAATTTTATCACTGCTGTGAGAGTGAGTGAGTGGAACTTATCCCGTGACTCGACCCAAGCACGGAAGAGCCGATACCCTTGACTCATAGTCGGTTTCTTAACCACGCAGTCCGCATGCTTCCCTCGCTAGGGACGTCCGCGAGCTAGAGTCCCAGGTTCACGTCGTCGTCCCGCATCACTCTTCCTCGCGAGGTTTGATGGCCGGTGATTGTCAACTCATGTGAAAATGTTGACATGACCCATGGTGTACATGGAGGTAATGGACCCCAACGTGAGATGCGTGAAGCTATGACTCATGGAGTGGTCGAAGCCTGGGGCCAACATGTGCGTCAACTTCCATTGCCAGTCTAATCCCTTAATAAGGTCATCCAATATTTCAACATGGTAACTAGACTGGAATGTTATGTGGCAAGAGTTGGCGGGCACTATTTGTAGTGTAGGGTCCATGGATGGGTAGAACGATGTACTAGGGACCAAGCCTTTCTTGAGCCAGCTAAGAAGTGGCTCGTCGATGAGTAGCTTTCCCGTTAGAAGTACGGGTGGCTTTGGCTAGGGTGGCTCCGAATAAAGATCGAAGGGTATGAGCTGTGGTGAAACATCTCTCTCAGATGGGGAGAGGATGTCCTCCACGATGGAGAGAGGACCTGGGGACTCCGTAGATGGTGTCGGGTTAGGACTACCGGCTATGACCTCCTTAGGCTCAGGTAGGAGTCCGTCAATATGAGCACGTGTCCTATCCATCCTTTTCAACCGGTCCAAAAATATTTTCAAGAGTTCAGCAAAGGTGTGGGTTGGAGTAGGGGCATCGTGGTGGACTCGCTCATCGTCTCTCAGCCTAGTCTTGGGTCTAGGCTCTTCTACAAGTGGGGCTTGTTGCCTCCGGCTATGGACCACTTGGTTGGAGATGATTTGGTGGGGTCAGCTGGAGGTGACTAGGTGGGACTGGTTGAAGGGGACTGAGTGGGGAAGGTAGACCCTCCTAAGGTCTCTCTTCATGTCCCACCATGACTCGATGGGCCATTGCCTCCTAATATCCCTCAAGGATACAATGCTTCTCCACTTTTCGGCCACGTCGTGAAAAAGCCACTCTTTGGAGAAAGAGCATTGCCTAGCCTCGAACATAGGATAACACGTAAAATATTTGGCCATGGCTGCTTCCCAATGTAGGTAGTCACTCGGGACCTTGGAACCATAGAAGTTCGAGGCTTCGGGCCTACGAAAGTGGAGGGGATGGTTGTCAAGCCCACGGTTGCTATGCAACCAATTATATGACTGGGGCAACTTGGAGTCCATTGGATACTAGAGAACTACAAAATGGACATACCGACACAAAGAGGCACGACATGCAAAGTTGGAATGCAGACTTGAATACCAACCTAGACTTTAACCAATATCCAGTACATGGCGGATGTGAACCTCACGTAAGGGGCTATCTTCCAAATAGGCGTAACCTATCTTTCCAGTAACGTCTTTTGATATATCGGGTATTGGGATGAAATGCAAACCAAGACACTTTTTTTTAAACAACAACTACCCTAGACTCAACCCCGCTCTGATACTAATTTGATGAGGGACGACGAAGCGGACTCGGTACCAACATGATGCGGGACCTAAAACTCTAGGCAAGCTCGTGACTCGTCCCTCGCGAGGGAAGCGTGCGGATGTGCGCGTTTGAGAAATCGACAATGAGTCAAGGGTATCAACTCATTCTCGTGCTCGGATCGAGGCACGGGACAGGTCTCGCTCTCTCTCGCAGTGGTGATACAAGTATAACAAGCTAATTATCCTATCACTTGCAGCGACATACGAATATATACGAGGAAAGCAAATGCCAAAGTGGGGAGAGGACACGATACCTCCACGCTCCAAGTGTAGGGAAGATGACCACGGCCAAGACTCGTACTCCTGGTACAAATATTTAACAACAATTACAGCACTGAATTTACTACCCACTCCATGCAGGGAGGTAAAGGAGTACACGTGGGACCCGGGAGTAGCGGGCTCGGGTTGACGGGTAGCATCTTGGGGCAGCTCCAACAGCAGTGCGTGCTGACAAACGTGGGGTCCACGTCCTGGTCGGAGGGCTGGTCGGGTCTGGAGTGGTACCACTGTGACGGGGACTCCTGGAGGGACCATCCCTGGGAGGGGAGCACGTTGGTTCACCTTGTGGAAGGTGAGACGGCTAGACCGTTGGACATTGTTGCTTGCTGTCCACAGACCTGTCTGCAGTTTTAGAGTTGCACGATCCGGCAAAAACACCTGCTGCGACCAGATCTGAAGTTAGACTGACGTGGGACTAGCGCCGTTGTGAAGCTCTTTCAGAGATCTATAAACCCAGGCTTTGACAGGAATTTTTATGTCACTGGATTTTCCTTAGGGGATTTTTTGAACGGACTGGTTCTCAGTCTCAGAACCAACAGACTTGGAGACAGTGAATCGCCTCTGTGACATCTGGAGCCGCGACGGCATGTACTCAGCCACAGGGGAGCAGGCGCTGAATCCGCTGGAGGTGATGCGGCTGCTGCACGAGGGAGAGGTGTTGGGAGGAAAGCTCTCGGACGACGAGGTGATGATCGCCGTTGATCAGTGCATCCTGCGCTCCCCGGCGAGGGTGAAGGCGACAATCACCGTCTGGTACAAGAACAGGGGGCCAGCGGAAGTGAAGGCGGTGCGCCTGGGCATCTCGCGAACGGCTCTCTACATCCACTGGAAGGCGGCACTGTGGTTTCTGCGCGGGGCGTTGCGGGAAAGGGGCCTTTCGGTGTAGTTGACTTCCGGAGACGTTTGCACGATTCTCTCCGGCAACGTGGGGTTTCTGCCCACGAAGAATCAGTAAGCCCCTCCAGCGCGAGGGGCTTTTTCGTTTCCGCACCCCGGAGACCGCCATCCCCTCCTGCCGCTGCCTCGCCTGCATCGACGGTCTGCGCGTGCGGGCTGAACGGGCAGGGGCGCTGCGACTGACCTCCGCCGTCCGCCAGCTGCTCGGCCACCGCGAGCAGGTTGCTGAAGCGCGCGGCCGTGATCGTCGCTACGCCAAACGTCGCAGGCCGGAACTGTAGGTCCCCTAACCACGCCCGCCGAGTCGTGGCGCGGTTCCTCGCGGGCCATACGTGCCCGCCCCGTGGGTATCCACGGGCTTTCTATTCGGAGTCACCATGCGCCGAGTCGCCTTCCTCCTGCTGCCGCTCAGCCCCGCCAGCGCGCTCGTCTTCGACGGACGCGGCACTGTGATCGCCACGCTCGACGACCTCGGCGTGAAGGCCGAGCGCACCGACGGAGTCGACTGGAAGCGCGTGCAGCGCGAGCTGGCGGCAGGACGCCCCGTGATCGTCGCCACTGAGGGGCACTACTGGGTGGCCGAGGGCTACAACCCGAAGACCGGCGAGTACACCTTCACCGAGACCGGCAAGGTGGTGAAGGGCGGCAAGGCGTGGATGACCCCCGAGGAGGTCGCCGGCAACGGTCGCGGCCCGGTGGTCACGTCGATCTACCTGACGTAGCCGCGTACCTGCGTCAGCTTCTCCGTTCTTTCCTCCGCGCCCGGGCGAACCGCGCCGACGAACCGCACGCGGCGGTCGCCCTTCAGGGGAAAGACGAGCAGGAAATCGCTCCGTTCGAGGTCCACGCCGATCTCGCCGTTCACGACCTCGCCGGTCGCTTCGGTGTCGGCGACGTAGAAGAGGTGTCGGTAGATCTCGCCCGCGAACTCGATCCCGCACGCGCGGCGAACCGCGGAGTGCGCGCCGTCGCATCCCGCGACGTAGCTCGCGCGGAACTCCTCCTCCGCGCCGTCCGGTCGACGAAGTCGCGCCGTCGCGCCGTCCGCGTCCTCGACGAAATCCAGGAACTCCGTGCCGCGCTCGACTTCGATGCCGAGCTTCGCGAGCGCCGCGGTCAGCAGGCGTTCGTGATCGTCCTGGGGGAAGGTGAGGATGAAGGGAAACGCGCTCAAGCCGGATCCGAAATCCCCGAACTCCGCGCGCGCGGTTCGTCGCCCGGCCACGTGAACGTTCAGCGCCTCCGTCCGGAAGCCGCCGGCGAGGACGGGATCGGCGAGACCGAGCATCCGGTAGAACTCGAGGGTTCGCGCGTGCACGACGAGCGCACGCGAGGTGGTGCCGGGTTCGGCCGCCCGATCGACGATCCGGAGCGGGATCCCGCGGCGCGCGAGCGAGATCGCGAGAACGAGGCCGGTCGGACCGGCGCCGACGATGAGAACGGGAGAGGCGTTCATCCCTCGAATCTACCGGAAGGGCGGCGGGTTTCCCACCCGGACTTCCGGCGGTCGAACGTCACGGGTTCGTGGACGCGGTTACGGCGAAGGCGTCTCCGCCGAATCGGCTCAGTCCCAGCGTGCCTTCGCCCGTCGGCGCGAGGATGTTCGATTCGATCGACCACCGCGGCTCGCAGCTCAGCACCACCGAAGAGCCACTGCCGTCGAAGTATTCGGCGGAGTAGACTTCTTTGCCCGCGACCATCCGCGGGGTCTTTTTCCAGACGAACGCCATGCCCTTCGGGGCGGGCGGAAACTGGACCGTCCTCTCGTCCGCGGTCCAGCGAATCGAATCGCCCGCGACGTCGAAATGACCGAGAATCGGCCCGAACTTGGGGCCGTTATAGCCCTGCCCGCCACCAGAAGCCGGGTCAACACCCTTGCCGTTAATGTCCCACTTCATCTTGGCCATTTAACTACTCTCCTTCATCCTCATCGCTGCCACCAACGGTGACGAGCGTCATTGGGTTCTCATGGTTTCCGTCGGCGGACGCGAGTCCCCCAGCGCTAGCATCTCGCCTACGACGCTTGGCGGGTGTCTCGCTCTTGGGCGGCGTCACGCGGCCCGCCGCTGGCTGCTTCGGGCCACTCTCAAGAAGTTCGCGAACCTCCTTGAGCGACATGTTGACCGTCTTGGGTTCAAGGCAGCGCGTACGATCCTTGGCCATCACGGTTTTTGTTCCGCGCCACTGAATCTGGCGACGGTCCTCGAACACCGGGCCATCTTCGTTCTTGCCCACCTTGATCCGTCGGACGGACATGTGGCCGAAGCTCGTCATCCACGACGCGACCTGGTTGGCGAACTGAGTTCCCTTGCCCTGCAGCATGGGAAGCGTGCGCTTATACTCGTCGCCGTCTTCGGTCTCCATGTTCTCTTCCTGTGCCAGCGCCGTGTAGATGACGTTGACGGGAAGACTGTTGAACGCCTTGACGAGTCGCCGGAACCGCTCAAAGTACGGCTGCCAGTCCTGTAGCTGCGGCACGTCGGGATCACGACCGGGGTTCTGCTCGTGCGCTTCGTCCAGGATCTGCCGCATACACATCTGCTGCATCTCCGTGAGTGAGTCGAGCACGACCCAGTTGAAGGGAATCTCGTCCAGCGAGTACAGCCACTCGTATGCCGCGACGATGTCGGTCCACGATTGGATCTTCCACTTCTTCGCGGTAGACCCGAAGCGCTTCGCGGACAGTGTGCCGTTGTCCTCGGGAGCGATGAAGAGCACATCATCGTCCGACCCACAGAACACGGTCTTGCCAATTCCCGAATCGCCGTAGACGAGCAGGTTGACGTTGTCGTCCTCGTCTTGGAGGCTGATAATGTTGTCGGGCAGTGCGATTGCCATCAGTAGAACTCCTTCTCAAGTTCTGGTTTTTCGGTCATCTTGGTGAGATAACGTTCTATCTCTTCAATGTGTTCCACCAACCACCCCGCGTCTCGAGTCTGCAGCCTTTCGATTTCTTCCCGCAGACCGAGCACTTCGAGACGCTCGCGATTCTCCGCACGTAAACGGGGCGGAAACGAGAAAAGGCGCCTCGTCTCCCGCGGAGATCCGGCGCCCTTTCGCGACTTCGATTTTAGCTCAGGTCAGTCGGAGCATCCCGCGGCCACTTGGGCCGTCAGGATGCGTTCTACGGTTTCGCGATCCTCCTCTCGTCCGATGGAACAACCTTCCGTGATCGTCACGGCTACTTTCGCGCATTCCGACTTCGCTTCTCCTTTCCCTCCGGCCCAGCCGGGATAGATGGGTTCGACTTCGACGAGATCGAGGAGCTTCACGTCGATGCTGCCCGCCCCGCAGAGGAGCGACCCGACGACGGTGCCCGGAAGCGTTCCCGGTACGACCGTCGGGAGCTCGCACTCGCGTCGCCCGTCGTAGAGCGCCTTTCCGAACGCTTCCGCGTAGCCCCGGAAGTATCCCCGCGCGAGGTCGAGATCCTCGTTCGATCCCGGCTTCGGCGGACGGATCGCTTTCGTGACCGCGACGAGCGCTTTCTCGAAAGCCGGCTGACCGGCGCATCCGTCCTTTCCGATCGTCGAGCGTTCGATCTGGTCGATCAGGCGCTCGCCGTTCTGGGTGCCCAGCGCGAGACCGTCGCGGTAGCGATCGGTCGTCGGACGCGGCGGCAGCGGCGTGGGCGGAAGGGTCGGCACCACCGGATCCGTCGTCGTGCTCGGCGCCGGCTCGGGCGCCGAAGTCGTGGGCGACGGTTTCTTTCCCATCGCCTCGGCGGCCCCGCATCCGAGGTTTATGCCGAGGGTGACCGCGAGGAGCAGGAATTTCAGGTTCGGGCGAGTCATATCGCGTCTCCTTTTCTCCGGCGCTTAGTACAGGTAAGCGCTGAGTTCGTCGCGGATCGGCACGTCCGACGGGACGTAACAGTCGAGACGGACGTTGTTTTCGAAGGTGTCGGCGAAGAAACCTTCCGTGTCCGGATGAGAGCGGCGCAGCCGCTCAAGTTCTCGCAATATGGACTGGCGCTGCGACACCTCTGGTCACCCCGTACCTGCAGCCGGCACATTAGCTCACCCCGGAGCAGCTGCAATACGTGGTCGACAGCATCGCAAAGTTCTACCGCCCCGGCTGAAGTTCTAAAGCTCGCCCGGACCCTAAGGAGCACGCATGACAACGCCCGGCCCCCGGCTTCCGATCTGGAATGAAATCGCCGCCCACGAGTCGCGGCTGGCCGCACTGCATACGCGCGACCTGTTCGCCCGGGATCCGAACCGCTACGCGAAGTTCTCGCGCGAGGCGGTCGGGCTGTCCTATTCGCAGATCTCCCGCTTCGAGAGCGGGGATCGCGAGCCACGCGTGAGCGAGATCGAGCGCATCGCCAAGGTCGCTCAGACTGCCATGAAGGGTGAGGACGCCAAGACTCGGAAGGTCATCGACAGCCAGGCCAAGGCCCTCCAGCAGTGGGTCAAGGGCCAGGGTGCCGCGCTGGACGCGATCTGGAAGGAGGTCGACCGGGCCGGTACCCGCCTGGAGAGCGCACGGGAGAAGTTGAAGGACCTCCAGGACCAGTTCACGCAACTGCGGGACCAGTTCCGCGACCAGTTGCGCGGGGAACTGAACCTGGGTTCGTCCGTGGGCGAGGACGGCAGCACGACGTTCGAGGCGGTGGCGGCGAACGTGTCTGGCCTTGCGGCCAAGATGCGCACGTTCGCTGGGCTGCTCAAGCAGTTGGTCGCTGCCGGTCTTCCTGCTGCCCTGGTGCAGGAGGTTGCGTCCCTAGGCACGACCGAGGGCATCGCTGTTGCTCGTGCGCTGCTGTCGGGCAGCACGCAGCAGCGCAACGACCTGATCGCTGACTTCACGTCCATCCAGCGCAGTACGTCTGCGATCGGCACCCTGCTCGCTGACCAGATGTACGGCGCTGGCATCGAGGCGCAGAAGGGTCTCATCAAGGGCCTGGAGGCGAACCAGAAGGCGCTCATCGAGGCTGCCAAGCGCATCGAGGCCTCGGGCGAGAAGCCATATGAGCCGGTGAGCGGCAAGACGATTCGCGCCGGCCTCGACGCCGCGCACCTCAACCCCGATCGCTATTTCCGCCCCCCCGCGACGGCCGGCGAGCGCATCGCCGAGATGGCGGGCGAAGGCGCGATCACCTCGATCTAAGGCCGAGGCGACGCAGAAGAAGAATGAGGAGCTGAAGAAGGATTTCTGGGGCGTCGATCAGGATGTCCGCGCCTTCGACATCTTCATCACCAAATTCCTCACCCGGTATGAGCGCTGGAACAGCCCGCGCTTCCTGTTCGGCGAGAGCTACGGCACGATGCGCTCGGCCGCCCTGGTGCGCTCGCTGCAGAATCACAGCGTTGATATGAATGGCGTGATGCTGCTGTCGCAGATCCTGAACTACGCCTCCTCCGCCGATGGATCGCGCAACGAGCTGGGCGAGGATCTGCCCTTCGTCATGTCGCTGCCGACCTTCGCTGCCACCGCCTGGTATCACAAGAAGCTGCCGGATCAGCCCAAGGATCTGAAGAGCTTCCTCGACGAGGTCGCCCATGCCGGCGGCCATCTTCCAGAGCGGCGCGTCGCGATAGCCGAACGCCAGCTCCATGACGAAGCGATAGGTGACGCCGGCTGCGATCGAGCCGGCATCGGGCGATTACAAGGCGCCGGCCGCGCCGGTTGCAAAATCCCCGGTTGCCAAGTCTCCCGCCGCTAAATCCGCCGCTAAATCCATTGAGCGCCCCGCGCCGAAAATCGCGACCGGCAAGGGCCGCAACAACCTGCCGCTCAGTGCCGCGCCGACGCATCGTTACGGCGCCGGCGACGGATACCAGTTGCGCGGCGCGGCGACGATGCCCGCCGTCCCGAAAGGCCGCGTTTACGCGGAGCGGCTGGACAAGCTGACAAATTCGACCGAGGACCAGCTTGAACGGCAGCTTGTGAATCAGCAGCGTGTTCACCACGCTAAAAACCGTGCAGCTTGCGCCGACTCCCAGCCCAGCGATCAAAATCGCGAAAATCGCGAACGCTTTGTCGCGCCGCAGCGTCCGCACCGCATATTTCACGTCCTGGCTCAGCACTTCCATGAACGGCAATCCCCGGCTGTCTCGATTTTCTTCTCGCAAGGTCTCACGCCCTCCCACTCTCAAAATCGCCTGGCGCCGCGCTTCCTGCGGCGTCATCCCCGACTTTTCGTATTCCGCCGCCAGCAAATCCAGATGCGCATCGAGCTCCGCGTTGAACTCGTCGTCCCACCCTGCCGAGCGGCATGCGGGTGGCGATCGACTATCAAGATCCCGCGGCGCCGGTGCTCGCGGTGCGATTGCAGGAGGTGTTCGGGCTTGCCGAGACGCCGCGGGTGTTGGACGGACGGGTGCCGGTGGTGATGCATTTGCTCTCGCCCGCGGGTCGACCGGTCCAGGTGACCCGCGACCTGGCCTCGTTCTGGGCGACTGGATACTTCGAGGTGCGGCGCGACCTGCGCGGGCGCTATCCGCGGCACCGGTGGCCCGACGACCCGGCACACGCCGCGCCGGGGATCGGTCGGCCACGCCACCCGAAATGAGGTCAGATGGGGGAACCCATCACCTCGATCAACTCCTCGGCCGTGAATGGCTTGGCGAGAAAGGGAATCCGGCGACCGCTGATGGCGCGGCGCGCGGCGGTGCCGTCGGTGAATCCCGACATCAATACCACGCGCACCTCGGGCCAGCGTTCGACTACGGTGGCGAGGAGCTGCTCCCCGGTCTGCCCCGGCATGGCGTGGTCGCTCAACACCAGATCGAAGCGACCCGATTCGAGCGCGACGAGGGCATGGGCCGCACCAGGGACGTCGTGGACGCGGAAGCCGTGCCGTTCAAGCAGGCGACGGATGGTGGCACGCACCGTCGGGTCGTCGTCGACCGCCGGCGTCCGCGGCCCGCTGCGATAGTCAGGCGCGTGAAACAGGGCGCCCCGCCGGCGACGGGGTTGGGACAGCCTGCCTCGACCGCCGATTTTTGCACTGCAACGAAGATTACGCGCAGTTAATGCATTGCAGCATTTTAATGTTGTTAAACGATAAGACATTTGATCGAAAAACGATGCGGCCCTATGGATGATGACACAAGGGCGGCGCTGGAACGCCCAAACGAAGGCGGGATCGGCCCGCTTTCATGTTGCAAAGCACAATGCGAGGGTTCTCCAATGTTCAACTCCCAATTCGCGAGCGCCATCGACCGCATGGCCCTGAGCCTGATGAACGCCCTGGTCGTGGTCGGCACGAGCGGCTTGCTGCCGCCGAGACAGCCGCCTACCTCAAGCGCGCGTCGATCACCTATCTGGAGTGCTGCATCAGCCTGATGCTGTCTTCTGAAGGACTAATCGCCTGAAGAGATCTGGCAGAAATGGATGCTCGAGGGATGATTGCTGAAGGACACTCAACCACGAAGCCCCCGTACTTCGATGGCTCCAACTATCCCTACTGGAAGAACCGCATGGAGGTTTTTCTGAGGGCGAAGGACTATGAGATATGGAGAGTGGTCAGCAAGGGACCTTACGAGCTGTCCGCGAACGAAGACATCTGGACCAGAGAGGAGATCAGAAGATCTACAATAAACTGGAGTGCTATAAACGCGATACAGTGTGCTCTACATCCTACAGAGTTTGCACGGGTATCTGCATGTAGTTCGGCCAAGGAGATGTGGGATGCTCTCCAGATCATTCACGAAGGAACTTCCCAAGTTAGAGAGCAGAAGGCAAATCTCCTGGTGACCGAGTATGAAGCCTTCAAGATGAAGCCCAATGAAACTGTCAGCGAGATGTATGCTCGATTGACAACTATTACAAACGGTCTCAGAGGATTTGGGAAACCTCTGGCAGATTACGATGTTGTAAGGAAAATCCTGCGTTCTCTGACTCCCGCATGGCACACAAAGGCTACTGTAATGGAGGAGTCAAGAGATCTGCACAAGACGAAACCAGAAGAACTGATAGGCTCATTGATGGCATATGAGCTTAATATGCAGAAAGGGGAGGAGACTGAAGGAAAGAAGAAGCAACTGGCTCTCAAAGTCAGCTCTAGCAGGTCCAGCCGGTCTGTGCCCAGCAGTTCGGCATCATCTGAGGAGAGCCAGCATGAAGAAGAAAGCTTATCCCGGTCTGAGATGGCCATGTTAACTAGAGAATTCTGGCAATTTCTCAGAAAGGGAGCAAGGCGCTTCAGCAAGAAGAGATACAGCAGTGGTCGAAAGGAGAAAAGTTATAAGACAAACCCTGCTAAGAAGACTGATATGAATGTATGTTATCAGTGCAGAAGACCAGGACACTTGAAAGCTGAATGTCCAGAAAATCTAAAGAATAAGGACTGGTCAAGGAAGAAGGACAAGAAAGCTAAAGCCATGATTAGCACCTGGAGTGATGAAGATGAAGGTGCATTCAGCAATAGCTCAGACAGTGAGTATTTCTCTTCAGTCCTCACCAATCTCTTACTGAGATAGTACAAGGCCTGCTCTTTTCCTTCTTCGTTAATCTAGGCCATCATTGCCCCTAGTGAATAATGTGTAGCTACTATGTACAAAATTATTGGTCTCCCCTTTACCAGCACCCCAAGCACAGGAGGGGTCATTAAATATTCCTTCAGTTTTTCAAAGGCTGCCTGACATTCTTCGTCTCAATAGAAGGGCACATCTTTCAGCATCAACTTGTGAAATGGGTGGCACTGCCATGATAAATTGGAGATGAACCGGTGAATGTAGGCCAACCAGCCTTGCAGAGACCGTAGCTCACTAAGATTCCTTGGAGGAGGTAATTCTTGTATTGCTTTAATTATTCGGATCTATTTCAATTCCTCTGTATCTGACAATGAACCCGAGAAATTTTCCGCTGGACACCCCGAAGGCACATTTCATTGGATTCATCTTCAGCTCATACTACCGGAGCCTTTGGAATATGACCCGCAGGTCTTGTAGATGGTCTTCCCTTTTCCTGGTCTTGACCACAAGATCATCAATGTAACATTCCACTTTCTTATAGAGCAGATCATCAAAGATCTTTGTCATAGCTCACTGATATGTAGCACCAACGTTCTTAAGGCTGAACGACATTCTCTTGTAGTGGAAGATGCCTTTGGGAGTTCGAAAGGCTATGAGGACCCTGTCCTGCTTAGCGATCTATATTTGATTGTAGCCAGATGACCCGTCCATAAATGTCAGAGCTTCATGGCCAGTAGTGGCATCTATCATAACTTTGATGATTGGCACTGGAAAATCATCTTTCGGCGTCATGGAAGACGAACTCGCCGGGTAGGTGAGGTGGGTATAAGGTGCAAGTCCTCCTATCCCGATCAAAGGTTGCTCTCCTCTCCTCCAACCAATTTTGCCCTAGAATGATGCATGGGCCAGCAAGTGTGCCGACCTTGCACCATGCCCCATCGAAGTAAAGAGCGGTACCGAACCTCCATTGGAACTCCACAAATACTAAGCCACCATTGAGAACAATCTCTCCGGTCTTAGAGAGCGATTCAACTATGTCTAGTGAGACACAGTTAGACGACGCCTAGACTAAGCTTCTTGAGTTGACTGTCCAAACTTGAACTTAATGCATGTCAACATCATAAAATTTATATTAGACTTATCAATGAGTCATAGTCAGACATCATCGAAACCCAGGACACAACATTCTCTCCTTTTTTTATGATAGCAACTATTAGTCATTGATGGTAACTGAGTCATTACTTGCATTAAAATTAGCATTCAATTTAGGCAAATAACCATGATAAAAATGATTCCACATTAAAATGACTCCACATCATCTCAAATAACCATGATAAACATGCATCTCAAATAACCATGATAAATATGCATTATTTCATAAAATCAATGACTCCATAACTTCTCCCCCTTTGACATCAGCAAAGAGGGTATAGTTTAATGCCAATTACAGAGTTAGGATGTGAGAAGATGGAATAGCATGATACTAAGTGTGATTAAAGTTCAGATACCAATGGAACTGATATCAATTGAAAAATGCAAGCAGATTCAGACACAAGAGCAGGCCAAATATGATTAAACTCACATCAGATGGAGCAGCTCCATCATTTCATCTCAGTAGATAATGAAGTCAGATAGCAAAAAAAGCATTATATGAAGGCAAGCAGTTGTTATGAGAGAAAGCATCAAGCCAAATGTAGTTTTCAGACGATGATGAAATAAGAAATCTAAAAGATACAAGTTATTCCCAATCAAGGTGAGCATACTCTGATAGCCAATAGATGAAACCAATTGATACCAATTGATGAAACAAGAAATGCCAATTAAGGAATTGATACCAATTGAAGAGTTCAATGGCAGAATCAACAGCAAAGAAGCTAGTAGACATGGCCATAAATGGATTGCGGATTTTTCAAAAATGGCCAGAAACATGTAGACATAAGCAATGAAATATCTTGAGTGGAGAGAAATCAGATGTCAATTGTTAACAGATTGCAGATTTCAACACGTGTCTCTTTTGTTGGTAGACATAGTCGTGGTTTTGTCGTTTACTTTGGTTGCAGCTTCTAGTAGTGTCTATAGCATGTTTAGCTGTCCTCTTTACTTGTGGCTAGAGTTTACAGCTTTACTACTACTGTTTGCCTGCTATACCACTTGAATGCTTGTTTATTGCATAAATGCATGCTCTAATTACTTTATATTTGCATGCCTGCTTGTTTAGTTGCGTGGTAGGGATCCGCGTGACCCCTACTGAGTCTGGCTATGACTCACCCTTCTTCTTTTCAGGTGAGCCACCCTAGCCTTCGACCGGAGGACCTCATGCTTTTCTTGACCGTGTCTAGTAGCCAGCTGTGTCAGTGTAGTCTCCTTTGTACTTTTGCCCGGGGTATACCCCGTGTAGTTGTACATTCAGACCTTGTATATTGTGGACTTGTTCTTTTAACAATTCTGGACTAGTGTATATTGACTAACACTCTGATATATTTTAATATTTTAATTACTTCCGCATTTCAGTGTATAATTGCTGTTCTAATTTAATTGTGCATAGTGTAATTCCAATTCATTATACGCTCCCTCGACAAACTCCCCTAACCCTTCAGGGGCCTCATCAGCCTCTTGGGTTACTTCCCAGTTCCTGGTAGTGGTGATTCAATGCTACATCGGGTTATCAGTATCTAGAGCTCTGGGTCGTTACAGGCCAGGTAACTGTCGCCGTTCCCCAAGTCGCAGTCGCTTTCACTCCGGGGTGACTCTAGTATCCACTTCCTGCGGCTATCCCAGTGGTGAGTTCCTCTGGGGTGCCCACGGTCAGTGCTGGGTAGGGTGCTCAGAGGGAAGCCTCCGAGGAGGCTGCTAGCACTGCTAAAGTGGAGTCCATCATGCCTGGCGGTAGTCACGTTTCGCTGGATGTAGATGAGTCAGCGGCACTGGACAGCCAGCGTCGCTTGAGAAAGAGGAGCAGAGCTTTTGTCTCGGTCCGTGGTTAGACCGCATCGTCGTCGCCATCGAAGGTTCCTCCTCCTCCTCCTCCTGAGGTTCCTCCTCCGCCACTGATCACACAGCCTATGATTGCTCCTTCTGCACCTGCTCCCTAGGGGGAGGCTTCGGACAGGGGCAAGGCACCTGTCCTCGGCGATGATTCACTTAGCCTGGAGGAGAGGAGTCAATTCTTGTCGTTGGGCACCTCCTTGGGTTCCCGCTTCCTACCGCCAGAGGAGCTCATACACGAGTCGCACCTCCGGATGGAGGTGAAGTCCCTCATTAATAAGACCCTGTGTGTAATGCCTCAGATTTTTTTTCGGATATTTTTCGGACCATTTTTGGGAGTCCCGGAGAGTGTTTTGTGGTTTACGCATGTTTTTACCCTCACGAGCCTTCAAAATTCTGTGCAGAGTGAACCATTGTGTTCTCTGACTCTGGGATAGTACTGACGCGTTGTGCTCTTTCTGAGGATCGCAAAGATAATATTTTCATATTTTTTAGAATTTCTTGATTTTCTATACATAAATCCCCCCTCTCTCTCTTCCTCACTCTCATTCTCTCACCCTCTCCCCTCTCACGTTCTCTCTTTCTCCCCTCTCTTCTCCGGCGGCTGACGGAGGGAGGCGGGGGCGAGGCGGAGGCGACGCGGGCGAGGAGCGGCCGAGCATGGGCGAGGATCGAGAGGCGGTGGCCCGCGGTGGAGCTCGTGGCGAGTTCGTGAATCGGCGGGGCTTTAACGGTATTTTCTTGGCAGATCGGCGTCCTTGGCGCGTGAAATCTTCGGTGGAGGTAGGGGGACAGATCTTTAACCTCTGTACTTTCTTTCCCGCGAGTTTTGTAGGCCGTGGTGAGCCGAGCGGGGTTATTTTTGCGTTTTGGGGAAAAGAGCATGTTTTGGGGGGTGAGCCGGATCTTGCGTTTTGATCGCGTTTTTGAGGTTTAAATGGATACTCTCGGTGCTAGAGAGGTTGGGGGCTAGTTTTCCCTTGTTTTCCCCTTCACATGGGTGTGAACGGGGCGTGAAATGAGGTTTTCCACCATTTTCGGGCTCGGGACGACCTAGCGGTCGTTCCAGGGACCGCTGGGGGGTTAAGCGGTCAGGTGAAGACTGCTAGGGTCCTCCTATGTCGGTTCGTGCCTTGCGGTCGCGCGATAGACCGCCACTGGGCCTAGCGATCTCTAGGAGACCGCCAGGCAGAGCCTTGCGGCCCAGGTGTGACTGTTTACGATTCGTGTATTTTAGGGGCCTTGCAGTCCCAGCTAGACCTCTAGGGCGGGCCTTGCAGTCCAGAGGAGACTGCCTGGATCCCTAGCGGTCCCGAGAGGACCGCTAAGTGGTTTTTCATGCTCGTCGTGTCCATTTACATTGTGTTTGTCTCCAGTCAGTTTGGTTGAGACCCAATGATCGACCTATGACCCTGTGAGTGTCCCAGACACCCCGTGGGGGCCGTGACCATATTTTTGGGTGTCCAGAGGTACCGTATTAACTCGATTAGTGTGATCGTAGGTTTTAAGGGTCTGAGCGACCCTCTTGTGTTCTGAGCTTTCGTGATTATGTTAAATCGAGTCGTCGTGAGTCGACACGAGTGTGGTAGGTCTCTCCTCGCACAACATGGGTTTCTCTAGAAAAGTGGTTTCCAAGTGGGTCATGTGTGTGGCCTTGGACTGTGAGTCCAGTCAACCAGCTTGGGGCTGGAGATTTTCCGTGATCCCTTGGATGAGAGATTAACTCAGTGACTGGTGAGCTACCTTGGAAATCATGTCATAGTGGTTTCAGACCTAGGGATTAGATTGACGATGTTGTGCCGTCGCGTGCGATGGTCTTGACCTGAGTCTTGTGACTCAAGGACTGTTGGGTTTATTAGGTCTAGTGGTCTGTCTAGAGTCAGGTGGCTCCGAGCCACCTGTTACTCTGTGTTACTCACAATGGGTGCGTGCGTGATTTTTTGTGTTCATATTTAGTAAGATCCCACTAGTCGTAGCATTCCTGCGCACGCATGTACGGACCCACTTGGGAGTGGTGGAGAGCGTGACTCGAGTGAGACGGTTGTTAGGATGGTTCCCGTAGGGCCCCCACGCATAGCCTGAGTTCAGGCTTTGGGGGAAGAACCAGCTAGAGGGCCTGACCTAGGGCGCATGGTCTGTGTGTGCACACGTGACTGGGGGCGTCAGACCCGCACTGACGAGCGCGACCCCAGTTAGTCCTTGTTCTATGTCCCTGGTTACGGTACGGTGTCTCAGTCTTCGCTTAGGGCATCGTAGATAGACACCTGAGGCTGCTGACTAAGTCGTCAATGGATGCATTCGGCCTTACTTCTGGTGGGTAGGTACTCCCGTCATGTGACGTGAGTTTGTCGTGACTCGAGGTCCTGTTTCTCGACTGCGAGATGAGATTTTACGTGTGATTTTGGTGTAGGCCTTCGTGTGCGAGCATAGGCCTACGCGACAGAGGAACGGGACCGTGGGGCCCACTGGTGGCGCTGTCCTCCGGGTCGGCAAGGGTGGGTCCCACTGTGATGGGGACCCCTGGTGGCGCGCCTCCACGGACGGTGGTCAACCGGCGGCACTCACCGGGAGCCGGGAGCCGCCGATTCTTGACTTCTTCTTCTAGAAAAACTCCCTTTTATATGACCCTCCGTAGGTCATAGAGAGTGTGGGAGACACGCTCTACACCTTTGGAGTCTTCCAGAACGCATGAATGTTTGTCACACGTGCCAGAGGACTGAATCCTCGGATCACGTGTCCTCATCATTGGTGGATAATTCTTCCAGCGGATCAAGAGGTACCTGCTTGAATGTAGTACACCAAGAGAGCAAGACAAACACCTGCACTAAAACAACTCGTCTAAAGTATAAAGACATGCACGAGGTAGTTCTTTTAATGAGAAAGACACGCATGCAGAAGTTCCAGCACGAAGATGACTCAAGGAAGTACACGAGGTATGACAGATGTTTTGTGTACGCTATTTAATAGTGCCAGAATGACTCGAGGTATGGCTTTTAAAATAGCTCGAGGTATGCCCATCGAAAAGAAAGCATGAGGTATGCTTTTTGAAAAAGTATGTATGAGGTATGATTTTTGAAAAGAATGCACGAAGTATGCTTTTTCAAAAAGTATGCACGAGGTATGCATGAGGTATGCTTTTCAGGAAGAATGCACGAAGTATGTTCTTTCAAAAAGTATGCAAGAGGTATGCACGAGGTATGCTTTTCAGGAAGAATGCACGAAGTATGAAGGATAGAGAAAATAACACGAAGTATGAAAGATAGAAAAACAACACGAAGTATGAAGGATAGAAAAACAACACGAAGTATGAAGGACAGAGAAACAACACGAAGTATGAAGTAAAGTGAAACAACACGAGGTTTGAAGATGCGAGAACGACATGAGGTATAAAGTGGCGAAAACAACACGAACACGACCTCGTCAATCAGAAGACCTTCTTGAGTTATGAACACTGTTCATACTTGAGATTCACGCGGACAACCACAGACTTTATATACTGAAATCTACACGAGGTTGAGACGACACGAAGTATGAGAACCTGTAGATTCGGGGTGACTTTTTTTTGATCCAAAATTCTATTTTCAAATCGAGTTATCGGGGCGCCATATATTCTCTCCTTTCGGGGTGAGGAAACCCCATCAGCCACTACGAGTCTGCGATTGGCTTCGGCCTTTCGGTGGCCTCCCTCTAGGGTTGCTCCCATCTCCACAGTGGTCTCCTTCTGCTCCTCTCTCTAGGTTTCAGCAGTGGCATCTCAACACGGCGATCTACTCGACCACCTACGATGGCGACAACATCAAAGCCTAACAACACCCGATGCCGAGAGAAGATGCCGCTAGGTCCCCTCCCGAGGCGAGCCATTTGTCTTGTGTTCGGGATAGAAAAACCTCCCCCACGATCCCGCCCCTCCTGCCATATAAGCAAACCCCGCACGCCAATCCCCCAGTCCCCCTGCTGCCTCCTACGCCGATGGTGCTCGCAGCAGCAGCAGAGAGGCCCCCAGTGGAGGGGAGCCACGAGGTGGTGGAGTGCGAGGATGATGAGCGGGAGCGGGAAGGTGGTGTGCGTGACCGGCGCCTCAGGCTACATCGCCTCCTGGCTGGTGAAGCTACTCCTGGAGAAGTGCTACACCATCAAGGCTACCGTCTGCAACCCCGGTAAGGGATCCCCCCACCTCCTCGTCCTCCTCGTCCTCCTACTCCTCCTCCTCCTCTCTCTATCTGTCATCTCGTCATTCTATTGCCCGGGCGTGGTGCCTGATGACGGCGATCCCGACTTGCCAACTCTCTGTTCCTGTCTCCATTTCCTCCCGGCCGACGATCGCACGGTTTCTGGGCGATGCCATTCCTTTTCGCTTCTTTCCCCCTTTTCTTTGTATTGCGGTTTGGAGAAGACGGTTCGAATCTTTTGTCATCGTCTTTTTCTCTCTTGGTCCTTTTGGTGATTTCCTCGTTCCGGACGTAGGGTCCGGTCGAGGTGTCTCTTCGTCTTCGTCACCAGGGTGGTGAGTCCGACAGGATCTATTTGTCTCTTGAAGTGGACGTCGACACTGGGTCAGTGTTGACGCAAGAAAGGGTTTATTCCCTCGTCCCGGACGTAAGGTCTGGGTGAGGTGTCTTTTCGTCGGTGTCAGTCAAATGACCCCGGGCAGGCCGACACAGATCTGCCTTCAACCCGAGGCAGGTCCCCCCGGGGTCATTTGACCCCATGCAGGGCCCACCGGGGTCAAATGACCCCGAGCGGGTCCCCCGGGGACGCGTAACCCCGGCTGAGTCCGCCCCGGCCGCGCGCAACCTCGAGCAGGTCCACCAGGTCGGGGCGCGTGCTTCCCCGAGGTCGGGCAACCCCGGACGGGTCTGCCCAACCCCGATCGGGTCTCCCGCACTGGCTTTTTGTATAAACCCCTGGTTTTCAGATTTTTTTCAGCCCTTTTTCTCGCAGCATGTCGCATAGAGAGAGGAGAGGACACACCTCCTTATTCGTTTGTCGTCTTCCCCGCACTGTGGGCCGCAAAGAGGGGATTTGTGTCTGTTCGAGCTACGTGATACACGTGTATGGGACTTCTTCGGCAGTGTGTACACCATCCTTTGCATCTCCCTCCTTCCTGTTGCGACGCTTTCTTTGTTCATGTTGAACACCCAAGGGATAAAAACCTCCCATTTTTAGGGTTTTGTCCAGAACCACGCGATCCTGACAATCGTGGTGGTTTAATCCAGTTCCCGACCATCTCACTTACTGCGAGGAGTCTATAATTGTAGAAATATATAGGCTACAAAGTCCCGATGTGTGAAAATATTCCACGGAGTGGCGATACGCCGAATAGTAAACCCCGACCGACTCGAGGGTAATATCTCGATTTATCCGAGACAAATAGTGGATGCGAGACAAATAGTGAGTGCAACAACTATCAAACCCATCGCGCAGTCGGATCCGAGTCCTACTCTGATTTGGATTTCGGGGGGAAAGGTTGCTTGGGAGGAGGGAGAGGTGCCTAGGAGAAGGGGCTTCCACCTAGGGGTTGGAGGGGAGTAAATGGGAGGTATGGGGATGGAGGAGGGGTCTTAATTAGAGGTGAATAGGGAGGAGAGAGAGTGAATTCTGAAATTTGGAGAGAGAGGGGAAGAGAGAGAGGGGTACACCCCCTTTAGAGAGAGAGAGAGCTAGAGAGAGAAAGAGAGAGATCAAGAGGGTTTTGTAGCAAAATAACTCAATTTTTCATTCATTCGCAGGCGACGACCATTTGGAGGATATTATGAAAGGATTCACAATCTGCCTAGCTGGGGCTCTTTTCTTTCCTTGCACTGACAACATTGTGGAAGAAGATCAGCTAGGAGCGATCTGTGAATTTTGGGAGGGCAAACGAGTGGGGCCAGCTATCCTCGCCTACCTTTATAGCGGTCTTACGGCCTCCAGCATGGGTCGGCCTCCTTATGGGTGCATGCTTCTTCTCAGTTGCTGGATTGATCTCCAATTCAAATTTGACTGCTGCGAGGAGGCGCGAACTACTTCCAGAATCTTCCAACAAAGCCCTATTCATTACATGGTCGATGCACTGGGCTTTGGTGGGAGCGTGGTAAATCACGTTCCTCAGCTGAAGACACGCGGAGACTGGCGTACTCACTTCAACATCATGACGCGGGACATGTTTACTCACGCGCCGGCATGTTTACTCCCGCACGAGCTTCTCGTGAAATCGTCTCGTGCTGCAGAGCTCCAACTTGTCGGTGCAGTCGAATTTGTTCTTTATAGTGTGCACCGGTGTTATTCCCATATTGGCCTCTCTCGCCATTCTTTTCCCACTCTCCGACCTCCCTTTGATTAAGGAAAGGGAGCTGGCCACGGAAGGTGATGTAAAGGAGGTGAAGGTGATGAAAGCATCGTGGAAGGCAAGCATCCCGCGGAAGGTGACGGTGCTTGTAGAGGACGACCGAGAGTTGTGGAGTGCTTATGTAACTGAGTTAGGGAAATTGAGGCCCATAGTGCCCAACCTATGATGTAATCCCTTTGGTTTCAACTAAATGCGGACTTTTGATGCATTGTGTGTGTTTTTCACCCTTCCTTCCTCGTTTCTCTTCTCTTCCTTTCTCTCTCTCTCTCTCTCTCTCTCTCTTTTTAGCAGGAGTTGGGTGACACCCGTGCAGCCCTACATGCCACGGTAAGTGCATGCAGATACATATTCCTAATTACGACCTGGATTCCTGGTATTAAGCCACTAATTGTCACCTCGGACGTGTTACAGCGTGCCCAGCTCGATGCAACCTCATCGGCGGTAGGGGCAGATGGTACCTCCTCCAATTTATGGATCCCTTGCTCAGAACAGGGGAACAAACGTTACATTCACTACCCTCGCGCAGGAGGGGGGATCGCGGGGAAGGGTAAGCAACGATTGCCCGTACGCCGGGCTTGGGCGTCCACTCACGACGCAACCAACTCCTGGATGAAGACCGAAGGATGCTGACGGACGCCTGGAAGTAGGGCGTCGGGCTGACGGCGCTGGATGGGGACGGCGGCTGCTGCAGCAGGCTGGTGCAGTTCTGCTCGGCTGGACTGGTCGGCGCAGCTGTGGTGCGACGGCCGGTACGGGCGCTGCCGAACTCCAAATGCGGCAGGACCAGGCCGGGGACATCGCTGACTGGAAGGTCTGCGAGGCCTCAGAAGGGGGTGGCCTACTGATCAACTTGCTGGGCGTGGTCACAGGGATGGTCGGCGTCTGATTCCTGGGTGAGCAGCAGGACAGGACGTCGAAGAACGGGGTGGAACTCCCAATGCTGATGTCATAACGTGACAAAACCACTTGAGTTGGTTTCGTGTCGTCGAGGGATGCAACGTTTATGAAGAATCCAAGACCTGAAACGGACAGGAAGAAGGGGTGTCCGGGCCGACTTGACAGCAGCTCGTCCTGGGCAAACAGGGGATCTGGGTCTGGCGCGCCTGTGGGAGATCAGACGCCACGGACAGAGATGGTGTCAAAAGCAGGTGGGACCACCTCATGCGCGTCGTTACTCGGGAGAAGCAGAACTCTCGTGAAGAGAGCTCTGGCTGAATCACACAGGGGCGGGCTGTGGAGCTGCTGCCAGATGGAGCTCAGGTTCTGACCTGAGTTGGGTGCAGTTGCACGAGAACAGGCGACGCGAATGGTGCCGAGGTCGGATCGCTGCGGGATCACTTCTGGATCGAAGCTGACTCGACGAAGTACAACTCCACAGAAGGAAATATCGGCTGGTTTGCACTGTGGATGCCGGGGCAGCCTCTGTTAACTTGACTTCTGTAGCAGGCTGGTTGCAGGGACAGTAGTGTGGCCTCCTCGGACCACGGGAGGGCGTAGAGAAGACGGGGCGTCGCCGGGGTGCCGTGAATGCTTGGAGCTGTGGAGGGCAGGCCTGAGTTGCAGTAGGAGTAGGGGCTAGGGCGCTCTTCCCTTCTTCCCCTTCTTCCTCTCTCTTCGTCACTCTCTCTTCCCTTCTTCTTCTTCGTTCGACGAGGGGGGGGGGAACGGAGCCCTAGGGCTCCCACTCCCTCCCCGTTCTTCTTCTCCCTTCTCCCCCTTCTCTTTCTTCTCTCTTCCCCTTCTTCTCTGTCCCCTCCGGTGTTGGACATGGCCGCCGGGGGGCGTGCCGTGGTCAGGGCGCCGGACCGTGCCGGTGAAGGTTCTTCTGGGAGTGTGCCGGCGAGGGCCTCGCACACGGGGTGTGCCGGCGAAGCACTGCACAGGGCGTGCCGGGGAAGCACGCTGGGGGTGTGCCGAGGAAGCACACTGGGTGTGCCGGCGAAGCACTGCACAGGGCGTGCCGGGGAAGCACGCTAGGGGTGTGCCGGGGAAGCACACTGGGTGTGCCGGTGACGCTCCTCCTGGGAGTGTGCCGGCGAGGGCCTTGCACACGGGGTGTGCCGGCGAAGGCTCTGCACAGGGCGTGCCGGGGAAGCACGCTGGGGGTGTGCCGGGGAAGCACGCTGGGGAGTGTGCCGGGGAAGGCAGGGCTTGAGTGTGCCGGGGAAGCACACTGGAGCGTGCCGGCGAAGCCCGTAGCGGGCGTACCGGTGAAGGCCACCTTCGGGGTGTGCCGGGGAAGGCACGGGGCGTGCCGCTGAAGGCCATCTTCGGGGTGTGCCGGGGAAGGCACGGGAGCGTGTCGGCGAAGCCCGTAGAGGGCGTGCCGGTGAAGGGCCTATGGCCATTTTTTCGCATTGAAGACTCGCGGTGTCGCCCTGCGGGGCCCACCACCACTTTGTTGGGGCCGTCACTCCTTGTGGGTGCGCACCCGTGTTTCCCCTTACGCCCTTGGCCTAGGGGAAACTCTGCCGAAATTTCGTCAAAAATTGACGGGACTCGGTCATTTCGACGATGGTCTGCTTATGACCCCCACCGTCGTAGCCTTGTTTATTTCTTCCCTTTGACCCTCCATTCATGTTGCCCTTGGGTTTATAAAGTCTGGGGGGGTCGTGACTAATGCCATGTGATTAGGGGCATCGTAGGGCACGCTCAGGGGGACCGGGCTGGGGAGTTGAACGGATGTCGTTGCCTTAACGCCCGCTTTTCAGTCCGTTCCGCTTCATCTCCGCTTCATCTCCATGTTCCATTTTACTTCCGCTACACCTCCGCTCACTCCCCTGCAAAGAGGATGTTAAGGAGGGGCATCTGTTGACACCCGTTTTATGACCAATTAGTCGGGTCGTCTCCTTACTCATTTTTTTAATGATGCACTGGGTTGTTCACCCTTGTCGAGTCTTCTTGGGCATGTTAGAAGTCTCTTTCATGGGTCATTGCCATCCTTCGTTGAGTCTTGTCCTTGTTTTATTGCTAAGGCAAGCACTTCCGGTTCATTTATCACCCTCTTATGCATAACGCATCCTCAATGGTACGTTATAAGTAACATAACGCACCTCAGAAGGTCCGTTATATTCCACTCATCGTCTGTCTCATCTAGCGTCTCATATAGGATCTCTATAGTTTGACGGGCCTACATCTATCCGTTATTCATTACATAACGCACTCATATTGGTCCGTTACCTTCTCTCTGAGTAGGCAGCCACTGTCTCACCCAGAGTCTTCCCACGGTCTCAGTTAGCGTCTTTGTCGTTTAACGGATCTATGTTCCTCCGTCATCCACCATATAACGCACATACTTTGGTCTGTTATATACCCCCTAAGGTCGAGTCTACCACCACCTCCACCGACTTCCTTGTCGTTCCAGCCCCATCTGCCTGGACATATTCGTGTCCATGATGGACTGTCTTCCATCCGTTATACTCTCACCATAACACCCTTGTTCCTAGCCGTTATGCTAGCCAGAGTCCCAAGCCCAGACGTTTTGCCTGTTGTTCTTATATTCTGTGGATAAGGTCACATGACAGACTGACGCAGGCGCGTTATGTTCACATGGCGGTCTATCGCAGATGCATTATGTCTCACGGAGGAGTTTTAGCAAAACTGTTCTTCTCTGCAGCTCCGTGGATGGATTATAGAGATTGTTATCTTGATTTCTCCCCTAAATCTGATCCTTAGAACCTTCTGTTGGTTTCTATGGACTCTTGGGAGCATTATCTTCAAGAGTTTGTCCTCAATCCTCCTACTTTTTAGCTGTTCTCTCTCCAACTCGAGCTCGGGGTCCGCTCGCTGAGCCTCAGTCACCTGTCGACGAATAGCTGGCGTGACAGTCAGACTGGCAAGGACAGCTAAACCCTGATCCTGCGGGATCTTGAGCCTAAAAGTCATGGCCGGAACCTACTCCCAAAGCCTCCAGTTCCTCAGCAACATCTGACTGACCGTTACCCTTCTACTCAGAGCATCAGCTACGACATTCATCGTGCCAGGCTGATAAGACAGAGTAACATCATAATCCTTCATGTATTCCATCCATCTCCTCTACCTGAGGTTAAGGTCCTTCTACGTGAACACATACCTCAAACTCTGATGGTTAGTGAAAAGCTCGAACTTCTCACCATACAGATAATGCCTCCAGATCTTTAGGGCGAAAATCACCGCCGCTAACTCGAGATCATGAATAGGGTAGTTCACCTCATGTGGCTTCAACTGTCGAGATGCATACGCCACAACTCTCCCACGCTGCATTAGCACAGCACCGAGACCTACCCCGAAAGCGTCTGTACACACCAAGAAACCTCCTGGTCCAGATGGCAACACCAAAACTGGAGCAGTAGTGAGCAATCTCTTCAGCTCCATGAAGCTCTGCTCACACTCTCCAGTCTAGATGAACGGCACATCCTTCCGCGTAAGCCTGGTCATCGGGGCCGCTATACGAGCAAAATCTTGGATAAACCACCAATAATAGCCCGCAAGCCCCAAGAAACTCTGGATCTCCGTGACCGAATTCAGTCTCGGCCACTACACCACTGCCTCGACTTTAGCCGGGTCCACGAAAATGCCATCACCAGAAATCACGTGCCCTAAAAAGTGCACCTCTCGGAGCCAGAACTCACACTTGCTTAACTTGGCATACAACTGGTGATCACGTAAGGTCTGCAGCACCACTCTCAAATAATGCGCATGCTCCTCAGCAGACTGCGAATACGCAAGGATGTCATCCACGAACACGGCCACGAACTGGTCCAAGTACAGACAAAACACCCTATGCATCAAATCCATGAATGCTGTAGGGGCATTGGTGAGCCCGAACGGCATCACCAAGAACTCATAATGCCCATACCTCGAACGGAACGCAGTCTTCTCCAAAAGAAGGCGTGTGTAACAGAAATAGCGCCTGATGTCAGGTCGTTATTTCTTTTTGAAAACAGAAAAATAATATGAAATGCCATGAAATCCAGAGTGTCTATGTCTATATGCATGCATGATTTGTTAACTAGAGTTTGATCCAGAACTTGAGATTTAGAATCCTACCTTTGTAATGGGTGTCGATCTGGGTGCTAGGGGACAAAGATGCGGTACTCTGTTCAAAATAGAGTAGCAATGACAGCAGTAGGATGACTTCTTGCTGCAGCAACACGGAACAGCAGTGGGAAGAAGACAGCTTTACGCCAACTCTTAGGAGAAAAGAAGCAGTAGGGGGTTGGTTAGCTCCTTTCCTGTTCCTATAAGAATACCATAAAGGAAAAATAAGAAGAAGAGGCCGTAGATGCAGTAAAGAAAAATATGTTCCTTACCGTAGTCTTCAGAGGTTGATGAATAGAGGTTCATGGGCTGAAGGTAGGGGTATTTATAATGGAGAGAACCTTCTAGGTTTGGGATTCGATCGAAGGTTGGATTTCCATAAGAGTAATCCTATTAGTACATTAGTTTCTTCATCCTAACCCCTTCCAGATTAATCCTTACCTATTATTAGTTCCATAGTTTATCTAAGTTCCCTGTTCAAACTGGACACGGCAATCGGTTTCTGTTTTACGGTTCTCAGAGAAATAACGCCTTGTAATAGGGCGTCGTTTAATTGGTGACTTAGTCAGGGGTGTCGGTTGCTAAATTGGCGCCTGTGTACAAGTCTTTATTTCATTAATTAGCGCCTTATCAAGGGGCGTTAATTACTTTTTTTATTCTGAGAAGGATTCTTACCATTGTTTGAAAATGATTGACGCCTTAATAAGAGTCATTAGTTGGTTAAGGGACGCCTGTTCAAAGGGGCGTTATTTAATAAAATGGCGACTTTAGGTAAGTCACTATTTATAATTTTATTTAAACTTTATTTCTTTCAAAAATTCAGGGTTGCTACACCCTCCCCCACTTAAAAAGAATTTGGTCCCCAAATTCACTTGCATATAAAGGTGGAGAGTGTAGAAGGTATACCTCTTAGAATAGGTCGGGGAATCACTTTCTAACCCAAAATCCCCCACCCCTCACACTCTCATCACTCACTCTCTCTCTCCCATCTCACTCTCTCACTCTCCCTCTCTCTCTTCGTCGCCACTCTCTCTCTCTCCTTGGGGGTTCGGGCGAGACAGCGTCAGTTGGAGGCGAGGAGCACGCCGTTGGACTCCTGGCGACGAGTGGAGTGCGTTGAGGCCCAACTCAGCGCGGTTCACGGCACGTGGAGGCAAGACGGGGTGAGGAGGGCACAGTGGTCTACCTCCCTTACATGCGGCTTAAACAGCCGATTCGACTTGAACGAGGTAGGGGGATGGAATCCTGAGCTAGCTAGAAGCCTTCCCTATAGCATGCCCATCGTCGTTATGTCTTAATAGCATGCCCATTGTCCATTTTCATTTTCTGTGCTATGAACATCATTCTTTATGTTTTAATCCACCATGGGCATCGTCGCTGTGTTTCATAGCTGTAGAATGATGTTGTGGATGCATGTAATGGCAGGAAAACATGTTCCAGCATGAATCTCGCCGATTTCGATCGATCGGGAGGTGTTTCGGTTTCAAACTGAACCCATTCGCAACCCAGACGGTGTGACGGTCAACCCAGTGACTGTCACACTTGTAACGCCCCTAATAGGGTGCGTTACGTTACTGTAGCGGACCAATAGAGGTGCGTCACAGCTTGTGTAACGGTCGATCATTCGACCGTTACAGCCCCTTTGACTTAGCTTAACTTAGATAGGTGGTTGGCGTGATGACCAATCATGCGACTATCACAGCCTTGTAGCGCGCCCCTGTAGGTGCATTACATTCCTCTAAAACTGTGGATTTTTCACTTGTTTGGGTAAGCGTAACGACCCTAGGGTGGTGCGCCACAGTCTTGTAGCGCCCCTACCCTAGATAGTCACAGCCTGTGGCGGGGCAGTGTTGACGCGTTACATTCTTTGTCATTCTAAAAGTTATAAATTTATTTCCCAATGCATTCTAGGTTGCATATCCGCCATGTTTAAGTTATTTTATAATACAATGGCTTACTTTTAGATCCCAGTAGAGTGCTTTCTCTTTCCTTGTGATAAAATCACTAGTCGTAGCCCAGCGACCCCTAGGCGCAAATCAGGACCAGCTGGCAACCTGAGACGACTTCCTGGAGCTCCCACGGTCGCATCCCACAACTTCTGAGGGCGCCACTTGGCCGAGGACTCCTACAACCAGTCGGCGTCCTTAGGCAAAAAGCTGAGTCCCATTCGACATCCGGAAGAGCATTTTCTTAATTTTCTCCCCCAGGTGCTCAGTCCTATCCACTCCTAGACTGAACCGACACCTGTCCACCTTTCTGGCTGCTCCGGTCATCTCCGATCACCGCTGGCATTCCCACCAGTGCCATCTCGAAGAGGACTCGACGACGGCACCAATAACCCTAGCCTCGCTCAAATCCAAGTCTAGCAGCACTCGTGGCGGCCTCTTCCTCCTGCTGCTAAGAACCTCTGCTGACGAAACTAGAAACCCAGGGCCCTGCTTGTGGCCAGCCCCCGACCGGATCTAGTGACCGAAGAATTCTGCAAAAATCAGGTGTCATCCTGATCCAGTTACGAAGACCCTCCCACTGGTTTTGTCCTCAGAAAAAATCATGAGTGGTTGCAGCAGCAACAACCCCGACTGCCTATCCCCCATTCCTGAAGGCGGACAGAACCGACATCGCTCACTGATTTGGTTTCTTTTAAGCTCTCCCCTACCCTGCCTGGCCCGCTTAGCGCCCCTCCCCACGAGGAGGTAGTTTTGGTTGTAATTCAAGTTAATCCTCACCCTGAGATCCCCCTCCTGCATGAGGTGTAGTGAGTGTACTAGCAGGTCGCCATCCAAAGCTACATCGACGTGGCGTGCGGGTCCGTACCCACGCCTCCCAGCTCGCCTTCGTCTCCGGCCGGGATCGGCGTCTTCACACTGACTAGGTGACCTTCGAAACACTTCTCTTTGCTGGTTTCCTTTGCTTAATTAGTATTGCATCTTAGTGCCATCGGTGGTAAGAGAGTGCCCGGTCCGTAATCTACCTAATCGAGTGCCACCGTGGAGCGAGTTGTGAGAGTGGCCCTACACCCCACGCCCTCGGCGTGCTGGCCGCCCATCGAATCGGGCATCCCAGATCCTTAGGGGTTCAGCCCCAAGCTAGCCAAACCCCTGGAATCTCAAGGTCTAACCTTGTCTTTATTTTTTTCTTTTTTTTTCTTCTTCTTCTACCATAAATAATGTAATGTAGTTCACCCTCTCGTAGAATAGTTGTAACGCATGCATTAGAGGAGTGGAAATCAAATCTCCGAGAGCATCCACACAACAAACATGCCTTCTTCGTAGAGGAGCTGCGATGGCGAACGGTAGAAATTAAGTAGAAACCCGCTCCTCCCACATCGATCTCTCCGCGTTTCACGCGCTGCTCCACTCGGAGGGGCAGAAGGTGAAGATGTACTCCTTGGTGATGCAGGTGACGAGGGAAGTCGGCGTGTCGAAGGCGTAGCTGAGGTAGGCGGGGCAGGCGTCCTTGAACGCCCTGGAGAAGGCGCTGGGCTTGCAGGTGTCCGGCGTGTCGTGGGCGTTGCGGCAGCAGAACTCGTCCTTGTCGTAGGCGAGGCAGGCGCTCTTGCAGGCCACCACCGACTGGGTGCCCTCGTCCACCACCCGCAGCTCCTCCGGGCAGGCCGTGTTGGGGCTCCTCTTGCACCCGGCGATGAAGCAGCTGGAGTCCGCCGGCCGCGTCGCCACCGACACCGGGAGGTTGTAGCCATCGAGCAGGCTGACGTCGTAGAAGCTGCGCTCCCCTGGTTCAGCCCGCAGCAAGATCTGCACCACCCAAGAAAACAGCATATAACCTTCATGTAGGTTACAAAGCCATGTTCACGGCTGTGGAATGGTTTTTTAAGTGGTTTGGTGATTAGGGATTGCCTCCACGATGGTCGCCGGCGGGAGGCCAACGGTGCCGTTGCAGGCGAGTTTGCCCAGGCAGTCGCCGGTCTGGCAGCCGGGCTTTGCAGCGTCGGTACCGAAGTTGCAGCCGGTCCTCGCCCAGAGGCGACCGTTCCATGTTGGGGGGACTTCGAGACGCCTGTTCATGCCAGAGGGGAGGAAGAAGCCGCCGTCGGCGATGAGGGGGTGTCCGGTGTTGGAGGCGGTGGCGGGCCATATGGGGAAGGGGCACTTGTTCCGGATATGGAAGGCCACCTGACCATCTGCCCCGTGGCCGCCTGCGCAAACGAAACAAACAGTACTTGGGGGTTCTCATGCATGGATCTAACGATGAACGGTCCTCCACTACTTGATTTGTTCTTTCTGTCTGACCATCCATTTGTGGGTGAAATACAATGCTGAAGTTCAGTCTGGTCCCCAACGAATATTGTAGACCCTTTCAAAAGTAAGAAGTGAAACGTGGATCTCTGTCAGACACTATTGAGGTTGGTATCTCATGCAACCTGACTATCTCCTTTATGTATAAAGCAGTAAGGACATCTACTGACCATCGGCTCTTGATTGGCAAGAAATGTGCCTACTTAGTTAGACGGCCGATGATGACCCATATTCCATCATGTCCTGCCCTTGATTTGGATAGTCCCATAATAAAACCCATACCGATATCCTCCTGCTTCCATTTATGAATATCAAGAGGATGCAACTTACCGGCAGGCTTTTGATGTTCTGCCTTAACTTGTTGGCAAGTGAGGCATCGGGACACGAATTCTGCTACCTCCCGTTTCATGCTAGGCCACTAGAAAGTTCTTTTCAAGTCTTGGTACATCTTGGTAGCTCCTGGATGAATGGTGTATCTCGACCTGTGGGCTTCTTCTAAGATCTTCTTCTTGAGTTCTAGACAATCCGGTATACAAGTTCTTTCCTAGAACATCAATCTCCCATCAGATGCTAGCTTGAAATCGCATTGCTCCTCTTTAATTTTTTCCTTTGATCTCCACTAGTGCTGGGTCATTATCTTGTAGTCCTTGAATTTCTGATAATAGATCTGCCTGCATACTTATGTGAGACAATGTGATAACCTCATCTTCCTGATTTATGCTTATGTTGAGTTTAGAGAATTCTTCTAACATCTTCCACTCCTGAATCATGCAATTGGCTAGTATTGCTCTTGGCTTCAGACTGAGGGCATCTGCTACAGAATTACCCTTTCCTGGATGATATTGGATAGTGAAGTCGAAGTCCTTGAGGTATTCCAGCCAACGTCTTTGTCTCATATTCAATTCTTTCTGTGAGAATAGGTATCTGAGACTCTTGTGGTCGGAGTATACAACAAACTGCACTCCGTATAAGTAGTGCCTCCATATCTTCAATGCAAACACTACCGCAGCCAATTCTAAGTCATGAACTGGGTAGTTTTCCTCGTGCTTCTTTGCGCAGCGGAAGCGTGTGGGCTGATGACCCACAAGCCGAGGATCTTTTCGTACAATTCTGGCTGGTCGAGAGAATTACTTCTTCCCGATGTAACTCCGTCTTTGCTGCATGTTCCTAGACGTTGTCGTGACCATGTCATTGTCGGTCATTTTTTTGGTTTTAACGTGGCATTTGTGAGTGTTGGGGAAATCGTCGACTTCCCCGCTGATAAAGTACCCTTTACTCTGCATTCCTTCTCGTGGGTGTTGTGCTCTCGAGGCGTGTTCATAATCCGTGAGATGCGTTCCTCGAGATTGTGGTTTCTCTTATCATTTTGCAATCAATTTCAATTATTGTGGGTATTTCCTTGGTGAATGGCCTGATGCATGACTCACTCCCTATAGTCGTGTGCTCAGCTGTCGCGTGCCTTGATACGGCCCTACTTGTAGTGTGTTCCGTGGTTCTGTGTACTATACGGAGCCGGAATCCTGTAGGTGCTGTTGTCGTTGGCTGTTATTTTTACAAGTGTTATTTTCGTATGATTCTACGTTTATGTGCTGGACCATTGTCTCGTCAGTAGCTTGCTATGCTCCTTTTCCCGGTGGAGTAGCTCGCGACTCGATCAAATGCGATATCTGAGTGAGGACTGACTTAATGCTATGTGTGGTCCAGTGTTGTTGTTTTTGATGTCGTTCCTCCGTGTAATCGTCATTGGCGTCCTGTGTGCCTAGTGTTTCCTGTCTCCTTTGGCACTGGAGCCGATGATATTGTCAGGTTTTCAGCTGAGAGGACTATGTTTCCTTGTGTAAGCTGATGTTGGTTGTGCCTGTCGCTTCTGTCGATTCGTTTCTCAGTGTTTGTTACTCTGGCAGTCGTGTCTCTTGTCTTGTGAGACGTAAGCGACGTTGCCTTGTTTCAGAGGTGTCGGACTTGTGTTCACTTGTGATCGTGCTCACTCCTGAGCGTGTATCCGTGATAACAGTCTGACGTTGTTCCTCTGAACTCTGTTTCTCGTGTTTTGTGTCTGTAATTGTCAGGTTATTCTTCCCTGCCTTACCCTTGTTGGTCCTTAAATTTTGAGGATGAAATTTCTTAAAGGAGGGGAGGACTGTATAGTTAATTATCTCTTTCCTTTCCGTTGCTCCGGCCACTTGCCGTGTTTCCTTTCCTTAGTTGTTAGTTCCTCCAGATTGGCGTCATTTGGTCAGCCATTTCCTGAGTGATTGGTCCAAAGTTTCCGGAAGATTCCTATCGCTTGTTGGTCGAGAACGGGTGTCGTTACCTTAACGCCCGCTTTTCAGTCCGCTCCGCTTCATTTTCGCTTCATCTCCATGTTCCATTTCACTTCTGCTACACCTCCGCTCGCTCCCCTACAAAGAGGACGTTAAGGAGGGGCATCTGTTGACACCCATTTTATGACCAATTAGTCAGATCGTCTCCTTACTCATTTTAATGATGCTCCGAGTTGTTCACCCTTATCGAGTCTTCTTGGACAGTTGGAAGTCTCTTTCCTGGGTCATTGCCTTCCTTGGTAGAGTCTTGTCCTTGTTTGATGCTAGGCAAACACTTCCGGTTCATTTGTCGCCCTCTTATGCATAACGCATCCTCAATGGCACGTTATAAGTCACATAATGTATTTTCACATAGTCTGTTATAGTGTCACTCATCGTCTGTTCCATCTAGCATCTTACTTAGCGTCTCTATAGTTTAACTGTCCTACACCTACCCATTGTGATTAGTATAATGCCCTCATGTTGAGCCGTTATAGTCTTCCCACCTATCGTCTCTTCTTCCGTCTCAGTTAGCGTCTTTGTTCTTTAACGGATCCATGTTCCACCGTCGTATATCATATAACGCTCGTCCAATGATCCGTTATATACCTACTAAGGTTGAGTCTTTTCACCACCTCCACCGACTTCCTTGTCGTTCCAGCCCCATCTGCCTTGACATCCTTGTGTCAATAACGGACTTCCTTATCCCCGTTATAGTTTCACTATAACGCTCTTGTTCATAGCCATTATGCTCGCCAGAGTCCTAAGCCCAAACGTCTCGCCTGCCATTCTTATCTCCTGCGGATAAGGTCACATGATGGACTGATGGAGGTGTGTTATGTCAATATGGCGGTCTATCGCGGATGCGTTATGTCACACGAAGGAGTTCTAGCAGAACTATTCTTCTCTGTTGCTCCGTGGATAGATTATAGAGGCATTCTGTTAGCGACGTATAGCCCTAGGATCTCTTAGTGTCGGGCCTCACGCCCCTCATATCGGCGCGTTGCTGGTCATGTCCACATGTAGAGTCTGAGGTCCGCATCATATAGAGTCGGTCTCCCGTGTCCGTCCCGCATCAAGCGGCTCCCTATAACGAGCTAAGGAGAATTGTGTGTGGGTGACTTATTCGTCGGCTTGGCACGCCGAGGGTATGCCGTTTGCACTTCCCTCACGTGCTAACTAGCCGCAACACACAAGTCCATGCCCGCCACACGTGAGACACTACGACAAGGGTAGACGTCCCCTCATGCCGGGATCGCCCCTCACGCATCCGTCAACCACGACCGTGCACGCGTCATGACGTCATACACCTTCTCAGTAACGAGGCCACGTTCGACCGCTCAACTTGAGCCGTGATCGACCCTCGCCCGGACACCGGATCGATGTATCCCCTCAGTTGCCCAGCCAGTCATAAGCCCCCGTTCGGCACCGCGGCCATGGCCCACGTCACGGGAGGAACCTTCTGCAAAACACACGTGTGTTCATACGCCACGCATCGACCCGGGGACCGGTTAGCACGTCGGAATTGTCCCGTGGCATGCACCTGTTGTACCCTGGCCACCACGACCCGCCTGTAAAAATATATACCTCTCAGTGCTACACCGCCGTTGGACGTATGCTCTCGCATCCACGTTCGGGCCTCCAACAACACTTTGTGTCACCTAGCGTGAACCTCCAGCACCCCTTATCCCCAGCCAACACTACCCAGTCTGAGACGAACCTATAGCTGCGAAGTGCTCTCGGCTCTTCACCCCGGGCTTCAGGAATACAGACTCCACTTCGACATGGAACGAAGGTCTTCGGATTCAATCAGATGTAAATAAACACCGACTGCTTGCGGTCGGTGGGAAAAGACGTCCTGTACACAACTCCCCACAGTCGCATGCGCACTCGCACCCACGGAACCGTTCTTCCCTCCACGTGTCGCTCACCCCCTGAGTCCACGTACCGCGCCCTGGCGGCGCATCCCCAGTTAAACATTCGGTTCCACGGGTGATTGTCGAGAAATCGACTGGCACGCCCGCATCCTATCGGGAGGTATCAACATTCTGCGGCCACACCGTCCTTTCTTTTGGCAAATGGAGCAAGTTGGCGGCCATTAGGGCGTTGAAGATATCTGGGAGAGTTTCTGGCAATGGAGGGTATTCGGCTATTTTGGGGCCCATAGGCCTTCTGGGCTACTGAGGCTCATAGTTATTAGGTGGAGGGACATTATGATATTACTGGGAGCAGGGGGATTGTGAGGTAAATTCTAGTTTGGTGGTGGAGGTGGAGGTCGGGAAGCTTGAGTGGGTTGTGATTGTTGAGGTGGAGGTTGGAAGGCTTGAGCGAGTGGTGGCCATTGAAGCGGAGGCGGTGCAGTGAAGGAGGTTTGTTGTTGGGGCGGCCTAGGTTTGTATGGATGGCGGAAGGGCGTAGGGTTGCCCACTACTCCCACTTGTTCATTTGTGACCGTTCCCTCGGTGGTGGCACTATTTGGATTTGCAGTGTTGTTTTTTCTTATGAGCCTTGGCCTTGGTTCAAACATGCCCATGATGGGTGAATCCTTCATTTGAGTTTGAATATAACGAGCCCTTTCATATAATTCCTCCATCGTGGTGAGTTTATTCATGGCCAGAATGTGCCAGAATTGTGGAGTTGCATTGGCAATGATCAGTTTCACTTGCTTCTACTCTGATAATGTATCTTTCAGTTTCTCGGCCATAGCTCTCCATCTATCGGCAAATAAAATGAAGTCTTCCTCAGGCTTCATCATCTCGGCAACAAGGTCGATTACTGACAGCGACGGACCAACACGGTCCCTATATTTTTGCAAAAACTTTCGCTAGACTATGACGAAGTCACTAGCTTCGACTAGTTCCAAGGAATAAAACCATTCAAGTGCAGGGCCGTCCAGCGACCTTCTAAAGAGGTATGCCAAAGAAATCTTGTTGTCTTGCCAAAATGACGTCTCATACATAAAGTCCTTCAAATGAATGAACGGATTACCCGTCCCATTATAGCGCCGAAAGTTTGGCATCTCAGATGGTGGCAAGTGGAACACCGGCAAGGTGGGGAGAGCAATCTCAGGAGCATTCTTTGGTGCCGTGACTTTCTTGAGCTGCTCCTCCATACTAGCAATAACAAAAACCAACAAACGAACAAACCAATTTAATTTAATAAAAAGTGCGTCCACAAGTCTGGCACGCCCGGTGGGACTAAAACCACCCTTCATCTCTTCGCCGGGATTAAGGGCCTTTTGGCCCCTTCTTAAAATACTAATTATTTAATCTTCAATTGCAGGGGATTACATTCCTGTGATCATGATGGCTGTCTCCCTCGGACCGATCGTTGTAGCTAGCCATGTTACCCATGGCTACTTGGCCGTGCCCATCCAGTTCGGCAACTTCTCGCTTGTTGTTGGCTTTCCCAACTTCTTGGGGGTCTGTGGATGTCAAAAAATGACGGTGATGATCATACGCGACTGCGCGTTAAAGTGCAAGTCGAAGACGGGAAGACCGAACAAACCCATACCTCATCCGATCAGGCCGAGAGCTCACCTGGTGGCCCGCCACCCGATAAGAAAGCCCCTCAAGCAGAATAAATGGCCGCAACTTCAAAACAAATCCGTTCGGCGCTTAAAATGGCATGAAGAGACCTTGAAACGGCGCGGTGAGGCCCCAAACTGACGCGCCCCCTTTCTTGCATTGAAACGGCATGTCCCTCCTTACTTTGGTTATCCGGCGCGCTCTTGTTGAAGGGGCCATCCCCCTTTATGTTCATTGAAATGGCGCCCCCTTGCGGTGTATTGAAATGGTGCGATGAGGCGCTTAACCGGCGTGCCCCTCCCCTTGTATTACATTGAAACGGCGTGCCCCTCCTTGCTTTGGTTATTTGGCACGCTCTTCTTGAAGGGGCCATCCTCCTTCAAGCAATTGAAACGGTGTCCCATTTGATGATGTTAAAACGGCGCGCCCCTGGCCATGCTGTTCTACAAGCCATTCTTCCAAGTGTTGAAACGGCACCGCGAAGAAGTCATCCTGTCATCAATGCCATCGGCCGCTCGCCCATGCCCTGCAGGTGATGGCGATAATGACGTGGTGAATGTGGAAGCTTAATAGCAAATCGACGCGACGTGGACAAGTGAATGGCGCGCTCACCTTCGAACAAAAGAATTTGAGTGATTGGCCTATATATACGCCAAGCATTCCAAAGGCTCGCTCTCTCCGAACGGCCCCCAACAAAGTGGTGGTGAGCCCCGCAGGGCAACACCGTGGGTCAACTGCATGAGTTTGGACTTCATAGCCCTGGTTTGAAGCCCCATCGGCACGCTTGCCTGCAGCCCTCGCCGGCACACTACCCCCGCTGGCTTCCCCGGCACACCCCCAACAGACCCTTCGACGGCACACTGGGTGCAAAAGCTTCACCGGCACGCTTCCTGCGAAGCCTTCGCCGGCACGCTTCCTGCGAAGCCTTCACCGGTACGCCCCCCCCGGAGGCTCCACCGGCACGCTCATCGCAAAACCTTCGCCGGTACGCTACCCACTCGTGTCCCTTCCCCGGCACACTCGCCCAAAGCGCTCACCGGTGCGCCCCCAAACAAGCCCTCCCCGGCACACTGAAACCCCCCAAGCCTTCACCGGCACGCCTACGACCCTCGTGCTCACCGGCACACTCCCCTTGGAGCCTTCGCCGGCACACCCGCACCCCTCGCTCACCGGCACACTGTGCCCCCGTGCCCGCCACCCATACGCACGCTCGCCGGCACGCTCCGGCACCCACCGTCCGCGGCACACCCCGGCGGTCATCTCCGGCGCCGGAGGCAGGGAAGGAGAAGAGAAGGGGAAGGAAGGAGGAGAGGGAGAGAGAGAGGGAGAGGAGAATGGGAGAAGAGGGAGCCCTAGGGCTCCGTCCCCCGGTCGGACGAAGAAGAGAAAGAAGGGGGAGAAGAGAAGAACGGGGAAGAAGGAAAGGAGAGGAAGGAGGGAGAGAGAGGACGGCCACGCCGTCTCCTCACCACAACGACGGCGACGGCGTCCGGCAACGGAGGAGAAGAGGGGAGAGGGCAGGGGCCGCTCGGCTACCAGAGAGAAGGAGAGAGAGGGAGAGGGAATTCGAATGGGGTAACCGTTCGAGTCCCCCCCTCTCCCCTATTTATAGGGAAGGAAACCGAAACGATCAAAAGAAAAAAAAGGAAAAAAAAGGAAAAAGGAAAGAAGAGATGAAATAGAGAAAGGGGGGAAAATAAAAAAAAAGAGAAACCTAAAAACAAGAGAAAAAATGAGAAGAGAAAAAAAAATTAAAAAGAGAAAAAAAGAAGAAAAAGTCGGAGCGTCGTCTCCGTGTTGGGGATTTATCCCCGAGTGAAGCCTCACCGGGTTTGGTGAGGGGTGGACGTAGGGAGCTCGTCGTGGTCCCGAACCACCTTAAAAATCCTTGTGCCTTGTGGTTTGCTTGTGAGATTGTGTGGTTTGCTTGGTATATCCTTTCGTGTGTGATCGTGTGTGATAAATTGTGAACGGTAAACTTGAGAGAATTTAGTTAACTTGTTAAACTTAATTATCTCATTTTTACTAATCTCTTAAATTCCGCTGCGAGATTGTTTGAATTTGTAATTGGACTTAATTTTTAGTAAAGGTTCTATTCATCCCCCCCCTCTAGAATCGTGTTCCTGCACTAAGGGCCCCAACAACTACTACCCACTACCAAGCATCGACCAGCTTGTCGACTCAACCTCCAGCAGCGACTTACTCAGTTTCCTGGATGCCTACTCTGACTACAATCAGATCAGGATGGACCCAACGGATATTGAGAAGACCGCCTTTATCATCGACTTCGACGTACACTGCTACATTCGAATGTCGTCCGGGTTGAAGAATGCTGGGGCAACATATCAAAGGCTTATCAACCACATCTTGGAGGGATAACTTGGTCAGAACATCGAGGCCTACATCGACGACATGCTCATCAAAACGTCAAAGGTCGAAGATCATTTCGCCGACCTAGCTGAGACCTTTGACACCCTTCTGAAGTATAACATGAAGCTCACCCCTGCCAAATGTGCCTTCGGGGTCAGGTCCAGAAAATTCCTAGGTTTCCTGGTAACTTGATAAGTGTGTAATTTTACATGTTAATTAATGTTACAACACACTTTTATGAGCGTTAACATGCATCACTAAACATGTATCACACTTAATTTCAATTTCAGATCAAAATGTTTAATTATCTGATTTAATTAAATTTTGATTCTATTTTGCAGGCACAAAGGACGATCACAACGAGAAGAATAAAAAGAAAATAAATAAGAAGACAAATGGGCCAAAGTCCATTCACACATCTAAAAGCCCATACCGACTAAGTCCAATCTTAGTTTAAATAAAATAAAAAAAATAAAAATAAAAAAAGAGAAAAGTAAAATAATGAAAAATGTTGGGTTCGTAGGTGAACAGTGTAGCCGACCATAAAAATGTGAATAACTTGAAATTGGTGGAGAACTGGCTAATGACGTAGAATAAGAAATTGTAGATCTTTAAAAAATGAACAACTTTGGTGAAGGACAATTAATGAATAGAGGAAGGGAAGGGGCTGAAAAAGGGCCGCGTTTAGGACTACGCAGTGAGAGGGGCTGAATGCTTGATGGAAGTCGACCTAAATCGACTGCAAGTTGACTTGGAAGGTGGAAGTTGATAAAATAAGTCTCAGGACTCTAAGAAATCATGATCTCCAAAGTTCAAAGGCTAGGGAATAATAAAATGTGCTCGAAATTCATCCGAGGAAGGCTCCAAAATAATAGGTAATTGAGACATCAAAAATGATGAACAAGAGAAACGACGCAACTTGCGGGCTAAAAATGGGTGTCAATAGTGGGGTGACCACTCCTTTGAGATCTTGGTCTGATAAGACCAAGGTCTGCTGGTCAGTCACTGGTGGCGTAGCCTTGGGTGGCTCGGAAGCTCGACTGGCTCGCTTGGCATGACGCTTTCTTCCTCGACTGCTATCTCCGCCCGAGGCTAATCCGCTTGAGATGACATTGATGTGGATTCCTCGGGAGTGATTGTCAATTTCCTCAGGGGGAATTCCACGGTCCTCCTTTTACTTGGCCACGTACTGGGAGAGGTGGCCCTAGCAGATGAGGCTTTCGATCTCATCCTTGAGCTGGTGGCAATCTCTCGTATGGTGGCCGTGATTGTCGTGGAACTGACAGTGGTTCTGATGACTCCGATGCTTTAGGTTGGTCTTCATCGGCTCGGGACGGCGGAGTAGTCCTGAGTCCTTTATTTCTTGATAAATTTGATAGACAGGGGTAGATAGAGGAGTATAGTGCTCGAACTTGTGCGGGGGTTCCTTTCAGTCACCCTCTTAATTCCTCCTCTTCCCCTGCCTAGAAGATTGGTCGGACGACCTCTTTCTTTCCCCCTCTCGCTTCGAGTTTGCGGGATCCCGACAGGCGATGAAGACCTCCTCACACTCCGCATTACACAGAGATAAGGTCACAAGGTCAGCGAGGGAGGAAGGAGGGTGGAGCACCAATTCTCGCTAGAGATTTTCATCGCGGGTGCCTCTGGTCAGTGTGGTGATGGCAGAGGCCACATCCAGGCGGGGGATGCGTAGAGCTTCCGCTTCAAAATGGTTAATGTAAGCCTAAAGCTTTTCCCCCTGTGCCTACTTGAGGGCCAGCAATCCCGCTATCGACCTTGGGGGCCACTGTCGGTGAAGCTCTCCTTGAATAGTCACCCAAATTGTTGGAAGCTAGTGATGCTCCTGGTGGCGAGCACTCGAAACCATGCTTGTGTGCCCTAGGCCAGAGTAGTCACGAACGCTCGGCACTTGACCGCATCGGACGTCCCGTGTAAAGTCATCAGAGCGTCGAAGCTATCGTAGTCATCAGCTGGGTCACCCTGGCCGTCGTAAGACTTGAAGGTCGATAGAGAGATTCTGGGCGAAATCTCTGCCTCCAATATCTGATCAGAGAATGTAGATTGCTCCTCATCCTCCTTGGTGATGCTCTACTGGAGGGCACGAAGGGCACGCTCCTGCTTGGTGAAACGTCACTCGAAGTCTCACAACTAGAGGGATAGTTCCCCCTATCACTAGGATAAAGTCGGGGGGCTCTGAGTGTTTCCCTGGCGTTCTGGGTCTGGAACGTCCTCCTTTGTGCGTTGTTGATTGAGCTCGGACTTCCTCTTCCTTGGGCTGGAGGAGGCTTCTTGCTCCGAGGGTGGGAGTTGCGAAGGTTCGCCCCGCTCACTCCGGATGATGCGTCTGCCTTGAAGGATGAATCAGCCCCCGACCATCATCTGGGAGGCCTCTTTGCGTGGGTGATTCATCCGAGGAAGCTACGACCTCTCCTCTCTAGCTATCTGTGTCCTCATCAAGTCGACGAGGACATCCATTTTAGCATTGAGAGTTTGGAGGGCGTCTGGGTTCCTGGGAGCGAATTGTTCCCCGATAGCTGATGGGGGCGGGATGTTGGCTTGTTTGTCAGAGGGGGCGCTAGTCAAAGAGTGTGAGGGAGTGGGTTCCCTCTCTTCGACTGCCGGTGTCTTCCCTTTTTCGCCAGTGTTTCTCCTATTGGAACTTCTTCGCACCATGCTAGCTCTTTGTTCGCTTCCCACAGACGGTGCCAGATGAAGAGGGGTGATCTCGTGCGGGGTCTTGAGCCGTGCGATCTTATCATCGTCACCACGAATGAGAGATCTACAAGGTAGGAAACAAATCATAGGAACCCAGGGTTGGAACCCCAGTGAAAACCCTCCAATGTTTAAGTCAACGAGCTGGTAGAGTGTCAGTGGAATGAGAGTAGGAGAAGAACTAAGGGGCACGAGATCGTTCTCCACCAGTGTGGTGTTGAGCACTCAAGATCACCTTACCTTCCCGGAGGGCTTCCATGGGGTTTATATAGCTGCTAGCCCTCGTCGCTGGATACAGGGTATCTGGAGGGACAAGGGGGCGTTATGTCCTAGAAGGGGACTCTTTCTTCTTCCCCATCCATTCGAATCTCCCTTCTCTGAGCAAGAGCAAGATCCTCACCAGGAGATATGCCTTGTCCATTGGGGATCCAAGTGACGGATGCTCCCAGGTGAGGCGCTTGGGTTTCTCCCGAGCGTGGAGGGCAGTGCTGTGACAGTTATGCTCGGACGAAGATTAGGCTCTCTCGAGCGGCCGTTCCTCGGACTTCCAGACCAAAGGGGGCGCCTAGGAAGATCTAATCTGAGCATGTTTGGGCTTCGAAATAAGTGGGCCCGTTCGTGGCGTTGCCACTTGGGGAGTTGGCCTGGTTGGGTAGGAATGGGCTTGGTTGGGCCAGTCCCAACTTGGTTTGGCCGTCCCAATCTGCGCGTGCATTTGAGCTGCGGATTTACCCCTCTCCAAGTCCTGAAGCATAAAAGCTGGTAATAAAAAACCCTTAAATATTAAATTCCAAGCCTAACCTTAAATGGGTCTTATCTAAGCCAATATATAGGAAATAACCTCACGATGATTAGTTAAACGGGCCTTAGTTAAAAAAATATGCAAAATCACTACTAAATAAACCTAAAACACTAAAACCCACGTAAAAGCCCAAACCCATTAGCCGTTCGAAGCCTGCAAGAAGCCTTAGGGTTTCCCAGGATAATTGGGAGGTAGCTGAGGTTATGGTAGGGGGAGATTTGCATGGGAAATTTGAAACCCACTAGGATTGTTAGTAGGAAACATAGGGGCCCTCCTTTGACTTCAGAGGGTTGGAGGGAGGCGACTTAGGGGAGACCCCCGTCTCGTTGCTGGGTGCCACATGGTGTGGCTTGTAGTCAGGGCGCCCTCGGGTCGGCCCGGGTAGCTATGTTGAATGCGGGTAAACCCATAAACTGAGTGATCAGGAGCGGGCCCGATCGATTGTTGATGTCGTCACGGGTCATAGCTAGCTGGATAGAACCCTTGGTTGGGCCCGATGACTGGTGCAGTGCCCTGTGCTCGGGGGTGATCCCCAGTTGTTATGTCGTGCCACTTGGCCTGGCGACACATCTCGATTTCTGAGCCCGGGTAGACTGGTAGAGCACATTTGGCATTGTCCCACTTTGCTCTGTTTAGGGAGTATTTCCCTATGCTTATTTCTCAATTAATTTAGAGAAAATAAGCGGATGCCAACAACAGCGTCCTCCTGATGCGGGGGCCGCTTGCACCTCATTCCGAGGTTCCTCCACCTCTTGATGTATTCGAGGGCTGTTTCATCCACCCTTTGCCTTGTTGAGTAGAGCTCAACCACCGTGACCTCCATCTCGGTGACATGAAATCTTTCTCTAAACTTCTTCTGCATGTCCGGCCAGTCACTGATCGACCCGACCTGGAGGCTGGAATACCATTCAAATGCAAGCCCCGTCAATGAGGACCCGAAAAATTTCAACAAGTATGACTCGTTTATGGTTAGGTCACCCTTGACGATCATGTAATATGCAACGTGTTCCATCGGGGACCCCTTCCCGTTGAACTTGTCAAACTTAGGCGACTTGCTGATCCCAGGAGGGAGCCACTTTGCAGCATGATGGGGCGGATATGGCACCCGATAGGCATCAAATGCGGCATAGTCGTCTTCACTTTGCTCAGCAAGCTTTAGCTCAATCATCCTCTCCACCATCAGCTTGTTGATGACGGTCGGATCGATTGGTTCTGGGTAGAAGTGTGCTGGCTGTAGGTAAGGGTGTTGTACATATCCCAATGATTTTGATGATAACAAAATCAAGACTAAGTTGATTCATGTGAATTCCTTTATACTCAAGCTTAATGTCATCATGATTAACCTAACGCAATCCACATTGACCCCAGCCTGAGAGTCCATGTCCTTACCCACAAAGTGCAGGTGGGAAGCATGGATGTCCTCAACAGTGGAGGTCGGTGCTAGCCCCGGGACAGTCAGCACTTGCAAGGTAGGGCGCGGGAGGGAAAAGGACGACCCACTGGGCTGAGTGGAAGAAGAGTCCCCTTCCTCCGGATGGCAGTGCACTTGGGGAACAGCTGCAGGGTCCACCGAAAAGGTCAAACTGGCGGGGTAGATGGCTAGTGCGTCGACGCGGGCCACCGAAGAGAAGGCGGGTGCGTCGACGTAGCCCGCCGAGGAGTTGGCTCGTGCGTGGATGCTGGCTGCCACCGGGTTGGCAGGTGCATCGACGCAGGCCGCCGCCGGGTTAGCTGGGGCGTCGACACGGGCCTCCGAAGTGAAGACTGGTGCGTCAACGCGGGCCTGAGAAGGGTTCGCAGGAGCGTCAATGCGGGCCTTCGAGGTGAAGGCTGGTGCGTCGACGTGAGCCACCGCGGGGTTGGCAGGTGCGTCGACGCTGGCCGCTGAAGAGTTCGCTGGGGCGTCGACGCGGGCCACCGAGGTGATAGCTGGTGCATCGATGCGGGCCACCGCGTGGCTGGCAGGTGCATAGATGCTGGCCGCCGAGGGAAGCGTGGGGGCGTCGACGTGGCCCTCCGAGGTGTAGGCTGGTGCGTCGACGCTGGGGGCCGAGGGGTTCGCCGGGGCATCAACGCGGACCTCCGAGGAGTAGGCTTGTGCGTCGACGCGGGCCACCGCGGGGTTGGTAGGTGTGTCGACGCTGGCCGCAGGGTTCGCGGGGGCGTCGACGCGGGCCACCGGGGTGATGGCTGGTGCGTCGACGCAGGCCACTGCGGGGTTGGCATGTGCGTCGACGCTGGCCGCCGAGGGGTACACGGGGGCGTCGATGCGGGCCTCCGAGGTGTTGGCTGGAGCGTCGACGTAGGCTGCCGAGGTTGACGTCTGGGTGGGAGCGACGGCATGCAGAGCAGGGGCTCCTTGAACAGGAGGACAATTGTCACGCCCCGAGCCAGCGGAAGATAGAACTCGGATGTGGCGTGACGATGTCTATAACAATCGATCATGTCAATCCGATTTTGGGGATTTCCCGCCGATTTCGCGTCGGGTGAGCCATGCGGTCCTTCCAGTGACCGCATGACTCCCCCTAGTGGTCGCCTAAGGACCGCTAGGCGACCCCTTTAGATCGTTAGGCCATGCGGTCCACTAGTGGACCGCTAGGCGTCGGTTGGCGGTTGCACGATGGACCACTAACCATGGGCTAGTGGTCGCTCCTCGACCGTTTGCCCCATTTTGACCGTTGCACCCTCGGGACACGTGTTTCTGACCATTGGGAGTCACGTGTCAGCAAGCAGTCAAGGGTATGACCGTTTACCATTGCCTTGCAGCCCAAGGTAGGACCGTTTGGCTGGCCATGCGGTCCAGTGATAGACTGCTAGGCCATACCGTGGCTCGATCCCTTGCAGTCCTGAGTTCGACCGTATGCTGTGCCTTGCGGTCCAGGGATAGACTGCTAGTGGCCTCGTGGTCCAGCGATAGACCGCCAGGCCGTGGGCAGCCCTGAGTTGGCCGTAGTTCCATTTTATGTTTGTCTGGTGATTTCTGAGAGTCAGTTCTTACCTCCGGTGACACATCCACTAGTCGAAGCCTTCTTACGGCACGCGTGTGCTGACCCACCCAGGAGTGGTGGAGTGGTGTACCAGAGAGAGATGGGTATTAGGCTGGTTACCATAGGGCCCCCACGCGCAGTCGAGTCCGGGCTTCAGGGGAAGAACTAGCTAGAGGGCAGGCCTAGAGTGTACAGTCTGAGTGTGCACATGGGGTTGGGGGTGTCGGACCCGCACTGACGAGCGCGACCCCAACTAGTCCTTGTTTGTGGTACTGGTTACTTAGAGTGTCTCTGTCTCCGCCTAGAGCGTCGCAGTGAGACACTTGTGACGTCATGTAAGACGTCAGGGGACGCATCTGTTCGTTCTTCTAGTGGGTGGTGCTCCTGTCTCCTGGCAGGTACGGACTCGTGTTTTGACGGACTTAGGTCATTTGTACTGCACAGTTAGTTGTAGAGAGCTTTTCCATTTATTTATTAATGCTGCTTGATTCTGTCGTACGTTCGTTAGGTAGCGTTACCTTCCGTGTTTGTTCGTGTCTTTTCGCCTTATTTCTTTCGGTAAAGTTTTGGCAAAAGAAGTAGAGATAAAAGAATGAGAAGCACCAGTATCAAATAGCACAAATGTAGGACGAGAGTAAATTTGAAGTGTACCTTTCATGAGCCCACCATCCCTGGGCGCTTCTTCTTCTTCTTCTAGAACCGCATTGAAGCGAGCTTGCCTCCTGCGTCCTCCTCCAGCTATCTGTTCTTTCATAAGGGGGCCATCTGGCATGCGATGCTCCCTGCTTCCACAATGCAAACAAGCGCCGAGACGCTTCCAGCATTCTTCCGCCGAATGACCAAATTTTTCACAGAACGTGCAGGCCGCCATGACTTGCTTCTCCTTTGCCTTAACTTTCTTGTTCTTCTAGAAACTTCCACCGATCCCACTCCTAGACCGCTTCTTGTTATCACGGCTCTTGTAAGGCTCCGTGATACTAAACTTCTCCTTCTTGAATCGCCAATTAAATCACCGGCTAGATTCTTCTCCATTTTCTTTCATTTTCTCGACATTCTCTAAGGTCCTTTCATATAAATAGGCCTGCTAGACCATCTCCGCATAAGTACAGATGTTTTGGGTCCCAAGTTGCTGAATGTAACCAGGCCGTAACCCGTCCATGAACCGATTAGCTTTCAATAAATCGTTACTAATAAGGTGTGGTGCATACGGTGCTAGCCTGGAGAATTGTAACTCGTATTTTGCCACCGACATCATCCCTTGACGAAGGGACGCGAACTCCATAGCTTTCCTCTCTTTGACGTGCTCTGAAAAATATTTGGCACGGAACAATGTAAGGAAATCTTCCCATGTGTGTGGTGTATCGGTTGGAGGTGCCGAGACTGACTTCCATCATGTACGAGCATCCTTGTTCAATTGGAAAGTAGCCAAACACACCTTCTCCTGATCGGTGCATTGAATAACGTCAAAAATCTGGTTCATTTCATCAATCCAGTTCTCTGCTTCGTCTGGATTAGAAGACCCATAAAAATGCGGAGGGTTGAGACTCCAAAAATTCTGATGTAAACTACCAGCCCTGGCTCCAGCGCCTGCCTGGGCCATAGTTTGTAGTGCCTGGGTAAGGCCAGCAACTGTTTGCTGCATGCCGTCCCACGTGGGAAGGAGGAAGAACAGGCTTTCTTCAACAACACCAACACCCGTAGAAGAAGAAGGTTTTAGCCTTCCTCTGTCGGGCACGATGGCAAACGAGTGCAGCTTGCGGAGCGACGTCGTGGAGGGCAGCAACTGTAGCTTCAGAGCCTTTCTTTTATATTCAGCCTAAGAGGAGGCAAAAGGCTTGCTTCTTACATACAGACGGTGGAAAAGGATTCAAATAGAATGCTAGAACATGTGCAGGCCTCTTTCAGCAAGGAGGGAAAAAGTAGCAGCAATCTCCTTCTAACAAAGAAGAAGATGTAACACAGAGCCTTCCTCTTCCACGTACTGGACTTCAAGGAAATCAAAGGAGCAGGGCTTCTTCTTGGTCAACCGTGGAGGAAGAAGGTGAACAACAAGAGCAACTGCAACCGCAACAGAGGAGGCTTGCTCCTTTGTGCAGCAGCAACTAAAGGACGATAGTGTTCAGCAATAGAACGAAGAAGAAGAAATTCCTCTACAGGACAATAGAATCAGTAGCGAGACGTCTTTGAAAACAAGAGGTAGTAACCTCTGTTGTGTTCTGGAGGGGTATTTATAGTGGATTTTGGGAACCCAATGGGTTTGGAGTTCGATCGGGATTAGTAGTTCCCGTGGAAGAATCGTATTAGTAGTTAAATTACCCACATATGATTCCTTCCCAGAACTATTCTTACCCATATTGTACCTAGTTCCCAGTTCGAACATGACACTGCAACATCTTTCGTATTTTAATGTTTATAGGGAATTGACGCCTAAGAGAGGGGCATTATTTCTAGAAATGACGCCTCTCTCATTAGTCTTCAATTTGTGAAATAGCGCCCAACAAGGGGGCATCTCTCACCTTTCTATTTCTGGTGGGACTCTTCGTGATGAATTGACGTCCTGACATGGGTCGTCATTTCAATAAATGGTGCCTCTTGTAGTGGTCTTCAAATTAAGAAATAGCGCCTTAAGAGGGGTCATTACTTATAGAATTGGCGCCCATATGAGGTGTCTTCAATTTATAAAATGGCACCTTGATAGAAGGCGCTATTTAGTTTTGGCCTTTTTATTAGATGTTTTAAGTATGAACCCTTCGGGGGCCTCATCAGCCTCCTGGGTGGCGTCCCCAGTTCTTGGTAGCGATAGTCCGATACTTGTATCGGGTTATCGGTACCCTGAGCTCTGGGTCGTTACAGTTGATATCAGAGCGGTGTTGGGGAATTGTATCAGGAATTGAAATCTGCAGTGGTCTAGAGCAAATCCCTTTGAGTCATTCGTTGCTGGCTTAGGGTGTTTCTTGCGATGCTGACATATTTTCTGTTGTCATGTTTCCCTAGATTCAAGATGCCGCCTCGTAGGCAAAGAGTCCCAGTTCCTCAGAATGAGGCTAGTGTTTCACCTGCTCCTGCTGTACTGGTTCATGCCCAGGCTGCACCTGTTCCTATTCCGCCTGCGGAGTTACCCAGTGGTTGTGGACGGGCACTAAAAGAATTTCTGTTGTTCCATCCACTGACATTTGAGGGTCAATCGAACCCGGAGGCAGTGAGGGAGTGGTTGGATGCCACTGGGTGCGTCTTCCAGTGTATGGAGTGCACCGAGGACAAAAGGGTTATGTTGGCTTCTTATCAGCTTCAAGGTACTGCACTCACGTGGTGGACCACGGAGTGGGAGGTTGCCTTCCGTTCCCGTCTGCTTCGACAAATCACATGGGCAGAGTTCGTTGCTGTATTCGAACGTGTCTACACTCCAGCCTGCCTGAAGTTAGCCAAGATGTATCAATTTCTGGAGTTGACGCAGGGTGAGATGTCAGTGCTGCAATATCGAGATAAGTTCATTGAGTTGGGCCGGTATGCACTCCACATCTTTGTCGATGAGACTGTGAGGACTCAGCAGTTTCTGCGCGGACTGAAAGCAGAATTGAGCCTGTCGCTATTCGCTACCTGTGTGACTGAGTTGGATTCTGCATATCAAGCCGCCATCGCGCTAGAGTTAGAGTTGGTAAGGACTCGAGGGCTTCTTCAGACTGGGATGGTTCCGTCGGTCGTGCAGCATCAGCCGCCCCACCAGTCGTCTGTCTCGGGAGCTTCTCCCGCTTTCTTTGCTGCCGATGGTGCTTCCTTCCCGCAATCTCAGAGCAGGGGTTTTCGATTTAAGAAGAAGAAGAAGAGGTTTGATCAGTCCCCACCGGACTCTGGTGGCAAAGGCAAGGGGCCCACGGAGACCAGCCTAAAAATCGTCTAACTCGGGTCAAGCTCTCTACCACTCCCGGGTGGGTCCGTACACGCGTGCGCAGGGAGCTATGACTAGTGGATAGGTCACTGGAAGGTAGACTCTCAAGTCAACGAAAAACAACGTTCGAACCCGACGAAGCATGGGGGTCATCCCACGTACCAGCACCATCGGACGGTGACCATAGTCGAAGAAGAAATGGGGCTGCACGCCACGCGGAATAGTCCAGAGCATAACGGACTGACTTCAGTGCGTCATAGACTATGGCGGACCAACACAAGTGCGCCATGGTCACATGACAGACCACTTTAGGTGCGTCAAAGACCCTGCAGAAACCATACTATAACGCGCCTGCACAGGGGCGTTATAGTACTTAACAGACCGACATAGGTGCGTCAAGTCTCGAGTCACAAGAGGGAATATAACGCACACCTCGAGGGGCGTTATGCACATAACGGACCAGCCATGGTGCATTATGTCACAGAGTAAAAATAGACTATAACGTAATCCTCTAGGTGCGTTATAGACCTTAGCAGACCATCTCTGGTGCGTTAAGGGGGAGGCAAGGGCGTTAAGCATAATGCACCTTCCCTGGGGCGTGATACGGTCATAACGGGCCTCCCTAGGTGTGTTATGTGACCAGGACCCCTAACGGTCAAAAATCAACGGTCGGAAACCCATAACGCACCAACACAGGGGCGTTATGTGGAACATAACGGTCAGTCGTGGGGCCGTTAAACCCCCGAAAGTCAGACTCAAAACCCACGGAGCATAACGCCCCTCCCTGGGCGCGTTATGCACATAACGGCCACTGGGATGACCGCTATGTCGTCCCGGCGGTGAAATCGCGAGTTAGGCACAAAAACGCCGACCATGCCCCCATACCTCCACGGGAGAGGGAGAAATCAAGGGGGAAGCTCTCCAATAGCCCTAGGCATGATTCTACGACCTCGGATCGGCCAAAAATGCGGTGAATCGCTAGATCGGGCGATCACTCCCCAAATCATGGTTTTACCCTAACCCGCTCAAACACGCCCCTCTCGGTGGGTCAGAGGGGGGGGGTACCGATTGAACTAGAGGTTCCATCACTATGGGTCACCATTTAACATGGTCTGGCTAGCAGCGAACAAACTAACATAGAAAGAAGACTGGAGGAGGTTGCTGAACTGGAAGGAAGGCGACTCTGGGAACAACAGAACATCTAATTATATCAAGCTCGCATGGGCTGTGCTTTTGATAAGCTGGTCAAGGAGTGAGAATTCAAGAAAGGTGACCTTGTTATGGTCAAAAGAAGAGAAGTAATGGCAGCTAACTCCAAAGGAAAGTTGATCGAAAATTGGGTGGGCCCGTATGTTGTACATCGGGTATACGAATGAGGCGCTTACGTCCTAGTGGATAACAAGGGTGTAGTTCAGTTTTTCCCTCTCAATGGGAAGCACATGAAGTTGTATCAGGTAGCTACACCGACGCTTGAAGACTAACAAAATTCAAGAGGGTTTCCTAGCCCAAACATAGTCCCACAGGGTCATAATACCCCCAATGGATCTTATGTCCGTAGGGGTGAAGAAAATCTTTTCCTTACACAGGCATTAGCCCCATGCCTATGAATATATCCATGCGGTGATAGGCTTTATGCCTTAACTGAATACCACTCAACAATGCCCCCAACGGACCTTACGCCCGTAGGGGTGATGAAAACCTTTTTCTTGCACAGGCATTCGCCCCATGCCTATGAATATATCCATGTGGTGACAGTCTTTATGCCTCAATCGAATACCACTCAACAATGCCCCTGACAGACCTTACATCTATAGGTGTGAAGAAAACCTTTTCCTTGCGTAGGCATTAGCCCCATGCCTGTGAATACATCCCTGAGGTGACAGGCTTTATGCTTGTGGATGCACTTTTTATCAGATTAAATTTGTTGTTATTCGTTTGTTGCATTTTGTTAGTTAAGTGCGTGGGCGTGCCAGTCACCGAAGTGACAGTTTATTCGGGCTTCATGGAAGCCCATGGTGCGCTCGATCTGACTTCGTCAGACGACTGTGTAGTTCGGGTCGGGACCAAAACCCGCCGTACCATAAAGGTCACGACGTCATTTACATCCCCCATACGAGGGAACACCCTTGATTAATCGTCCACAAGTCATGGCGAACACAATGGCGAGCAGCAGGACCCCTCGGAGTGAAAGGGTAAGAGTGATGTCCCCATCAACATTGGTTAATGGTCTCGTTGACCACAAGGGCGTCAAAATTGGGGTTAGTCATGCCCACCAAATCATCACTGAGTGGATGACTGGATCCTTGAGGTAGTCTCACGCAATGGAGTTGCGGTGGCTCTCGTCGCCATAGTCCACTTGGTTAACTCCAGATGCATATCTCGAATGCCTCCTGGAGCTATCCCCTCTTGACACTGACCCCCCGAAAATCATCATGATCTCCTTCGTGTTTGGTCAGTTGTTGATTGGGGGGAGGAGTCTGGTCCTTCTATTGTCGCTCCTCCGTTGTCTTGGCGACAAACTTGTTGAGGAGTCCTCGCCAGATTAAATCCTCAATCGCATTCTTTAGTTGGGTGCAATCGATCGAATCATGCTCATGCACAGGATGGAAGCCACAGTGCCTTTTTCGGCTCTTGGACCTTGGGTCAAACTTCATCCCTGGAGGCCACAGGAGGTAGGGCTCCTCTCAGATTTCCAAGAGGATCTATTTGGGCAAGGCTGTCAGGCGAGTGTAGTGTCAATACTGGCCCCTATCTATTGTCTCCTAGTGGTCACGACATTCACGGTCATGTGATTTGTTTTTGTTCTACCCTCCCCATGGAGAGTTTGCGGTCTCCTGCGATTGGGTTGACCAGTCCCAGACATTTGGCCTAATACTACGTTGTTCTCCTTGCAACTCGCATGCTTCTAGGGCAGGGCGAGGAGATCCATTAGGGTTGATGGGGTTTCTTCTCTGAGTGACTGTCGAAGGATGGGGTCCCGAGTTCCTTGCATCAGAGTGGTGGTGGTGATGTTGACGTGAAGGTTAGAGATGTAAAGGGCCTCTTTCCAAAAATGAGACATGTAATCCCATAAGATTTCCTCACATCCCTGCCTGGCGGCAAGTAGACTCACTGTCGACTTGGCTTCCTTCCAACAACCGATAAAGTTCTCCTTTAACTGCTTCTTTAGTTGCTGAAAGGAGGTGATGGTCCCGGTGGGAAAGGACTCAAACCAAGTCTAAGTATTTTCCCGCGGGGTGGTAATGAATGTCAAACATTTCATAATGCCCAAAGCCTGGTGGAACACTAGGTTTAACTCAAAACTGTGCATATGGTCGACAAGATCGGAGGTGCCATCGTATGGTGTGAACAACGGTAGTTAGAACTTCGGGGGAATGGGGGCCTCTATGATCTCGCTAGAGAAGGGAGTGTGGAAGTTGGTGTCATAGACGAAGAGCCCATTAGTTTTCATAGTTTGGAGGATGTCATCCAAGTACTGGACCTTCCCCTCCAATTTGTGCTCCACCTCTTTATAATGTCACAGTTGTTGGGCCATCTTTGGGTTGGAGTGGAGCGGACTATAGGGTCATGGTGTAGGCAAGCTGCACGAGCGTTGAGACTACGTAGTAGCGATGTGGGAGGGCTCACGCACCCGACAAGATTCTGCCACAGTCAGGGCCCCTTCGTTCAGTGGTAGCTCCATTGGGTCACGGTCCTACTCCGTAGGCTAATTAAAGATGCCTTGGCACAACTCCTTCAACCCCTAGACTTGTCACTGCATTTCATCCAGTTCATTTGCGGTGGGGTTGTGAGTGGCGGTGCCGTGAGGCGATCGAGTTGAGGAGGATGCCTCTTGTGATCCTCTTCTAGAACTCGGGGCATGGTGAGATCCCCGGGCCTGGTTGCTAGTGTTGAAGTAGCTTCCACAAGGTGCCATGGCTTCTTGTGCGCTTCCCACAGATGGTGCCACTGTGTAGATGAGAGATAAACCTTAGTGCCCCTAAGAGGTATTGTCTCCAGAACAGAGGTGGGATTTTGTTCTTGTAAAAGGGCCATCTTGGGTTAAGTGGTGAAGACATACCTTATAAGCATTTGGTTGCTTTCTCAACATCTAATATGAGACTAATCCTGTGACCCTTGGTCCCGCTACACTAGCCCCCCTTGAGAAGGCAAGCGAGTGCGAGCTCAAGATTCCCATAGACGGCGCCAAAAAGTGTAAAGGATATGAAAATGGTCTCTAGATCTCGTACCACACTTTTAAGATTTACTTGTTGGGGAAGATCAACCAGCCACTTGTGGAAGCCTGTAAATACTAGAGAGACGGCGTCATAAGGAGCCCTGAGCTTTTTCCCATGGGACAACCCTCCAATGCTTAAGTCAGGAATGCACTTTGAAGATGACTATAAGGAGAAGAGAGGGGAGAGAGAGGGCAAGAACAGAGTGGACAAGCCTGTGTGTGGGAATAAGGGCTCCTAGAGTGCTCGTAGAGCCTGAAGAGTGCTTGCATAGCCTGGAGAGCACTCGAAGCATGCTAGGAGAGCCTGAAGAATGCTCGGAGTAGTGGGCATAGGCTTCATCTCCCTCTGTACGTCTCTGTGTCTATCTGTCTGAGTCTATGTGTGTGTATGTATCCTGTGCATCTGATCGAGGGGATATTTATACAGGTTGTCCTAGTGGTGAGGACCCACTCCTCAATGGGGAAAGGGCGTAGGTCATGGAGTAATGTGTCCGTGATTGTGGGGAGAGTTACCTATTGTGCACTCGCCTATTCGAGAAGAGGGGTCTCATGGCAAGAATCTCGACATTGTAGGGGTGACCTTGTCCCTGCCAGGGAAGGGTCTATAATCGCAGAGGCAACATTTAGCTATGGGCGAGTTCTCCAATGCCTGAGATCCTCGCATTAATCTATCCCATGGGCTGGAAAATCCTTTGTGGGCCTTAGCCAGGCCACTTGACTTAGGCTGCAAACCGTTGGGCGACCTTCCTCGAGCCCGATTGGGCTGGGCCACCGTGGGCCTCGCACTGATGGGCCGCGCTAGGACTGGCGAATTTTACCCTCCTCAACATCTATGAATGGAATATATATTTCAAATGTTGTTCATATGTGTTGATGTTCAAATGATCTGATGTTCCATGTTATTGTGCTTCAAAAAAAGGGTAAATAAAGAAGATATCAGGTTTGCAGATAAATTTCAAGGATGAAATTCATTAAGGGGGAGAGATTTTTAACACCACAATTTTAGGAAACCTATTTGGTGTGAAACCACTACTAAGTATGCAGCAAGGGTCACTGTCCTTGGACCTATTCTGCAAACACAACCACAAAGCAATGGGGGACGAAATTGGGGCCGCTTCGCTGTCGCGCACACACGATCCCGGGGTGACTAGATGATGTTAAGGAGAGGTGATGGATCAAGACCCTTGCTGGTAGAGTGGTAGTGCCCTCTGCATACCACCAAAAAATGAAGTTTTCCACAAAATATGACACCGGGGAAGTCTGAGACAATTAGGTAATGGCGAGAAGGTGCTATATGATCTTGGTAGAAGCCGTAAGGCCGGAGGACAAGGACAAAGAGCTCAGGATGATTGAACACAAAATGGCGAGCAAGCGCAGGGGAGAACTACTGTCTATTTTCCTTAGAAATGATCTGGCCCTCGAAGTAAAAATCAGGGCAGACCTATCACCCGAACTACAAACTCAATACAAAGGCTTTCTTTTGGAGTATGTGCATATTTTTACGTGGTCTGATGAGGATCTCCGTAGCATTCCCGAAGAGGTGGTTCTGTACAAACTCAACCTCGATCCATCACTAAGGCCTGTCCAACAGCGAAGAAGGAAGCATGCCCCAGAAAAGTAGGCAATCATTAAAGACCAGATTAATAAGGGAAAGAAAATTTGGCTATTTCGTTTGGTCCTTTACCTGACGTGGCTTGCGAATGTTGTCCTGGTACCAAGAGCCTAGGGCAAGTGGCAGATGTGCCTGGACTTTACCGACCTCAACAAGGCCACTCCGAAAGACTATTACCGATTATCGAGCATCGACCAGTTGGTCGATTCAACCTTAGGTAATGAACTTCTCAGCTTTCTAGATGTGCATTCCGGTTGCCATCAGATCCGAATGAATCCATAAGGTACAGAGAATACCACCTTTGTCACCGACTTCGGCGTCTACTGCTACACCCGAATGCCCTTCAGGTTGAGGAACGCTAGAGCCACATACCAAAGGTTGATCAACCACATCTTTGAGGATCAGATTGTGCAGAACGTCGAAGCCTGCACTAATGATATGCTCGTCAAGACACCCAAGGCTGAAGACCATTGTCACACCCCGAGCACGGAAGATTACCCGGAGGTCCTGACGAGTTTATATCATTCATGTCAATCAGAGCGTTAGTGTATTTGACACCAAAACAGAGCACGCAATATAACAATAAACCCAATCCTTTATTTATTCATAATCATCCTCAATTACATTCTCTAAATAGTTTGACTCAAATAAGAAGAAAATTACAAGATTGACTCAAGAATCAGCACCGACCCAGTGCTGACGAATACTTTCAAGAGACAAATAAACCCTGTCGGCTCCGCCACCTCGGTGACGTCGACGAATAGACACCCTACCCGGACCTTACGTCTGGACGAGGGAATAAACCTTTCCTTGTGTCAGCACCGACCCAGTGCTGACGAATACTTTCAAGAGATAAATAAACCCTGTCAGCTCTGCCACTTCAGTGACGTCGACAAACAAGACACCTTACCTGGACCCTACGTTCAGGGCAAGGGAATAAATCCTACTTTGCGTTGACACTGGCCCAGTGTTGACGACTACTCCAAAGAGACCAATAAACCTTGTCGGTTCCGTCATCTCGGTGATGCCAACGAATAGACGCCCTACCTGGACCCTACATTCAGGACAAGGGAATAAACCCTTCTTTACGTCGGCACTGGCCCAGTGTTGATGACTACTCCAAAGAGACCAATAAAGCTTGTCGGTTCCGTCACCTCGGTGACGCCGACGAATAGACACCCTACCTGGACCCTACGTTCAGGACAAGGGAACAAACCCTTCCTTGCGTCGGCACTGGCCCAGCATCGACGACTACTCCAAAGAGACCAATAAACCTGGTCGGCTCCGCCACCTTGGTGACATCGACGAACAGACACCTTGTCGGGACCCTACGTCTGGGATAAGGGAATAAACCCTCTCTTTGCATTAGCACCGACCCAGTGCTGATGAGTTTTTCGGGAAGCAAACATGCCCTGACGGCTTCGTTACCTCGACGATATCGGCAGGTCAGCATCTTGCCCGGATCCTTTTGGGTCAAGGTGACTAACAACCCTTCGACTTGGACCTTCCGTTCAGGTCATTTGAACCAATAAGCTCTTCTCCCCGTCCATTCGGGTGACGAATATTCCCCCAGCTTGGGCCTCCCATCTGGGCCATTCCATGAGACGAATCCTTTCCCTGTCCCCTGGGCGATGCATGTACCCCTCGACCCGGGGTCCCTCGTCTCGACTAACTGTGGACGCACTTTCTTTATTAAATTAAATTAATTTATTCGTTTATTGGCTTGGTTAAGTGCGTGGGCGTGCCAGTCACCGAGGTGACGATTTATTCGGGAAAGTCGACGAAGTCTTCATCATCAGTGGCGGCTTCGTACACCCATGGGTCTTCGGAGCCAGTGGTTGAGGCTGCTGGAACTGGAAGGTCATCACTGCTAGGTTCGGACAAGGGCTGTCCCAGGCCATCCGTGTTGGACTGGCAACTATCGGCCAGAATTCCAGAGGCTTGGTCGGAGTTGTCTGCCAATGCCGACGATGCCTCGCGGTCTTCATTTTGGAGGCCTTCCTCAGGGAGAAGGTGTGGCGAGGTAGGCTCTAGAACTGGTTGGGAGGCCGCAGAGGTCTCCTCGATCTCCACATCCTCGTGGATGGGTGAAGAAGTCTCGTCGAGTGCTGGAACTGAAGTATTAGTCCTAGCTGGGAGTGAGATTAGAATCTCCTCTCCCTCGTCTCCCGAGCTGTCAAACTTGGTGTTGGCGACAACCAGGTCAGCGGCTGGTTGGGTTGGTCCCACGACATGGACTGCATGGTAGACATAGAAGTCCGGGTCTTGGTCATAGCCGAGACCTCTAGTGTCTTTCTGGGAAAATGGGGGTTGCCCCCGGACTTGTGAGGGTGCCCAGAGATGCTGGAAATACCTCTGCTATGCGGAGCTCTGCCACTGGGGAATGTGCTACTTGAGGCACATCTCTTGGATACGAGACGAGAGGTCGCCCAAAATTTGGACGGCTTCAGGGGTACTGTCGGCTCACCTGGACCAGCCGAAGTCATCCTTTGGTGGGGCCGGTGGGACCATGTCTCTATTGTGAAAGATGATGGACTTGTCCCTTTTGTCCTTTTTCTTGGACCGGTGTTGTAGTCTGTAAGTGACGATGAATGTAGCGAGCTGCTCGACCCTGTACTCGTCTGAGGCACACACGAGCTGAATGCAGTTTGGAGGCAGGCATATACTCTTATCGATCGCTCGACAAATAAAGTTAGCCTCGAAATTGACTTTACGACTCTCAGGGCGGTCTGTGGTTGACTTGGTGCTAAGACGCAGTCAGTGAAGCCTAGCCTTCTCCTCGTCAACAGAGAAGAGGTCGTCCTCCTCCTCTTCTGAGAGCCAGCCGTTGCTCTTGCTCTTGATCACTGGGAAGGGACTGATTCCTCTCTTCAGTCACTCTCTCTTTCTCTGATCTCCTTCTTCTTCTATTCCTTCTTCTTCTACTACTTTAGCTCTCTGCTGCTCTCTCTTTCTTTTTCTCTGTTGAACTCCCCTTTTTCTTTTTCTCTGCTCTGCACTTCTTCTTCTCCTTCTTCTTCTGGATCTCCTACTTCTCTTCACTCTCTGCCTTCTAGGGATCTTCAACTAGATTCTTCTTTAATTACAGAAGGGATGTCCTTTTATATACAACTTCACTCTGAGGATGCCCTAGACATGTGGAAACCTTATGCCCCCTTCTCTAAGAAATCCACGTGTCATGGGATCACGTGCCAGCCATATCCTCATCGAATGAAGACCTGTCATAGAACAGAAACATTAGTTCAATTATCAATATACTGAAAGAGAAAAAGATGCACGGGGTATGACATGCTCCAACTAGCAACGCCAGTATAACAGTGTATGCTCGGACATACATTGACTTGGCACTATGCATACACAGACATTTAATCAAGGCAAGCACAATCGTGCACGAACTTGATGCAAGTCATGGGCTTTGAGAGGCAATATATGCTCAGATGCATGTTTCAAAGAAACATGAGCGGACTTGTGTCGTGCCAAGGAAAAGACATGCACGGGGTAAAACCCAAAGGAAGAATATGCACGGGATTAAATGTGCACGGACTTGTGCTCAACGAGCAAGCAACTAGAGATGTGCACAGACTTTTAAGTGCACAGACTCTACTGAAGAAAGACGTTCATAGACTTTGTATGTACAAAGATGCACGGACTTTTCAGTGCTCGAACCTCTAACAGATATGCTCAGACATGGCGACCCAAGGACTACATGTACTCAGACATATGTACTGACATGAAATTGAACAGATTAAAACCTGCACTGACTTGGACTATGCACGAACTTAATGCTACTCGGACTTGATGCATGCGTGCAAGGACATGAGAGAAAGTGCACGAACTTACTATTATGCAAGGTCCTTAGAATGTGCTCGGACTTGAAGCAATAGAGAGACATGCACGGACATTAACATGCACGGACATGACTTAGATATGCACGGACTTGGAGGGTAAAACGTGCACGCCCTCCCACATCTTAGAACACCCCCTCCCAGACCCCCTCACAGCTAGGGGCCACCCCCACACCTTTCCACCCCACTTCCACTCCCATAAATCCCATTCCCCCCCATTACCTTCAATCGACCGTCCACTAGTTCGCAGCCCAGAAGACCTGAAGGTTACAGAGGGAGCAGCATCATCATCTGGGCAATTCAGGAAGCTCAAGGCTACCGATAGAAGCGGCTCCAAGTCTTCTTCGCATCGGCAGTCGTCTCGTCCTCTTCTAATTTCGTGGCTTTCCGGGGGAAGCGATCTACCCCGACTACGCAGAAGAGATCCGGCCAGCAACCTGAGGCCTTTTGCAGAAGCTGCCATGGCCAGCCACCTAAAGATCTGAATACGGGGCTTGGGTGACGCCTTCTACATCGAGTCTTCTTCCTCCTCCATGAAACGGAGCTCCGTTCGGACACCAGAGCGATTTCTTCTCCTATTTCTCCTCTGAGTGCGCAGTTCTGTCCACCCTGGGACAAAGCTGACACACTGTCAGTGTTTGGGTTGCTGCGGCCTGCTTCGACATCAGCTGCCACCCCGGTAGGTATTGTTTCGAAGAGAGCTCGACGACGGTTCCAACACCACTGACCGTATCCAAATCAGAGTTCAGGACTATTCGTGGTGATGACATCTTCCAGAAGCTACGGTGCTGTGACAGTTCGTGGCAGAGAATAGAGTCCCTGCTTCCTTCCCCACCGCGCCAGGCGATGGCTTCCCCGGCCCCCGCAAAATTTTTTGCAACTTCCTGGACCAATCCATGAAATTTTGGCACTGGTCTCGCTGGCATAGGAGTTCGGGAGCATCCGAAAGAATTCCTACATCGACAGTCGGTATCCTGTTCCAAAGGAGGGACAGATTTGACTCCGTCATCGCGCGAAGCCCTATTCTTCGTCTTTCCCCTTCCCACTTGGCCGGCTGAAGGCCCCTCCCTGCGTGGAGGTAGTTTTGGTTGTAATTCCCTTAACCCCCACCCCAAGATCCCCCTCCTGCGTGAGGTGTAGTGTTGTAGTTTGCTTGAACAGGTCGAAGCGTCCTCGCCGCGGCGTGGGTAAGCCCCACGCTTCCCCGCTTCCCTCGCTTGGGACGACGAGTGAGCTAGCATTTCTGTGAGCGATGTATAGTCCCCTAGGAGCTCTTAGTGTCGGGTCTAGTGTGACTCCTAGTCACGTGTTGCTGGTCATGTCCATCTTAGAGTCTGAGGTTCAATGCATGTAGAGCCGGCTCCCGTGTCCGTCCCGCATCACTTGGGGTGGGGGGTTAACTTGTTTACAGTCAAAACTACCTCCACGCAGGGAGGGGCGGTAAGCCGGCCAGGCAGGGAAGGGAAGAGATGAACAAGAAGCCCCAACGAATGTTGATTGTCGATTCTGCCTGCTTCTGGAACGGGAGATAGGTGGACATTGTCGGCACCTCTACGACCACTCCCGAACTTGGTTTTTGACAAAACCAGTGGCCAACTCCTCGTAATTGGACTAGGGTCTTGACTGATTTTTATTGAATTCCCAGGTTGTCGGTGCCTGTTGGGGAAGAGCCACGAACAGGGTCTCTGCTTCCTAATTCTGATTGCTACAGAGCCATAGCAACAGGAAGTCGAGGCCGCCACGAACACTCCCGGACATAGAATCGAGTGTGGCTAGAATCGATGGAATCGTTGTCACGTCTACTTCAAAACATGACCCATGGGAACAACTGCAGATGTCAGAGTTGATCGGAGTAGCCCAAACAGTGACAGTTGGTCTGTTCAGTCCAAGAGGGGATAGAACAGTGCACCCTAACGAGAAAATTTAGAAATCACTACTCCGGAGGCCGAATGGAATTTCGCTTCTTGTTGATGGAATAAAACTCTTTGTAGAAGGTCCCAGCCAAACCTCCCCTCTAGATCTTCAGGTGATTGATCGCAGCAGCTCCTGCAAACAGACTCAGGTTGGCAGTCTGGATGGAGTCACGTAGTCGGGGGAGATCGACTGCTTCGGGCAGTCACGAGCTCAGGTTGGGGCGAGACGACCGCCGTTGCGAAGAAGACTCAGAGACTCTTCCAACGGTATCACTTGAACTTCCTGAATCGTCACGATGAAGATGTAGATTCCTCTACAAGCTGATGGTACTCTGCTACCTGTGACCCAGAAATGCAGGTTGAAGAGCAGAGGTGGGGACTGAGGTTCCGAGGTCGTAGAATCATGCCTAGGGCTATTGGGGAGCTTCCCCCTTGATTTTCCCCTCTCCCGTGGAGGTATGGGAGAGTGGCCCGTGTTTTTGGGCTTAGTTTGCCGTTTCACCGCCAGGACGACATAGCGGTCATCCCAGTGGTCGTTGTGTGCATAACGCGCCTAGGGAGGTACATTATGCTCTGTGAGTTTTGAGTCTGGCTTTCGTGAGTTTAACGGCCCCACGACTGACCGTTATGTTTTACATAACGCCCCAGTGTTGGTGCGTTATGGGTTTCTGACCGTTGGATTTTGACCGTTGGGGGTCTTGGTCACATAACGCGCCTAGGGAGGTCCGTTATGACCATATGATGCCCCAGGGAAGGTGCGTTATGCTCAACACCCTTGCCTTCCACTTAACTCACCAAAGATGGTCCGTTAAGGTCTATAGCGCCCCTAGAGGAGTGCGTTATAGTCTATTTTCACTCCATGACATAACGCACTATGGTTGGTCTGTTATGTACATAACGCCCTTAGAGGTGTGCGTTATGTTCCCATTTGTGACTCGAGACTTGACACACCTGTGTTGGTCCGCTAAGCACTATAACGCCCCTGGGCAGACGCGTTATAGTCTGGTTTCCGCTGGGAGTGATGGACGGCCAGGTTGGACCATCTTTCTCCCACGCGCGGCTGAGACTTAGCTATGCACCCTTGAGCGGCCAATGATGGACTAAGGCCTAGTCGATGGTTTCTACCGTGTCGATTCAAGTCTCGGGTGAGCATACCTCGATCTACGTACTGACCCGTGGTCTGACTGATGCTAGGCATCATGTGGGGACTAGGTGTGGGGCGCCGTGGGGGTCCCAGGATGTGACGTCTTCAGCTTACGTCACCATGGGTCGGTGTTGGTACGAGGGCAGTGCCTTGTACTCCGTCTGGTTCAGACTTTATTTTCTGTTGACTGGAGAGTCTACCATCCAGTGACATATCCACTAGTCGTAGCTTCCTACACACGCGTGTGCGGACCCACCTGGGAGTGGTGGAGAGCTTGACCCAAGTTAGACGATTTTTAGGCTGGTCTCCGTGGGCCCCTTGCCTTTGCCACCAGAGTCTTGTAGGAGGGCCTTCAAGTGCTGGTTCTCCTTCATAAGAGTCTCAAGAGTCACCTCTTGGACTTCATTGGCCGGAGGGTCATTATTGACCTGCTTCGCATTGATGGGGGCAGCACGATTCTCGACGGGAACTTCCTCTGCTCTCATCGATGCCTAAGGTCTGGCAGAGGTTTCGACGTGGCTGGTGGGAGCCGACTACTGGGTCGGGTGATGCGGCCTCCTGAGTTACGATATAGGCTGGTTCAGGTCATTAGTCTGAACCTCAGGCTGGTGCCCGGTGGCATAACATGCGAACACCTTGACCGCATCACAGAGGAGCTAGACCGTTCGCTTCTTCTGAGAGTGCCTCTTGGGGCGGATGGGTGTCCCCAACCTATCAAAGACTGAGGTGCATTACAGAGGAGTCTCCTTCATGGCATCTGCCTGAGGAGAACTCAAGGCTAGATGTCGATGGGGCATGGAACGAGCCCGTCTCTACCTTCGCATGTCTGAACGAGAGGCACCGAAAGGCTGGGCACCGTCTGACGATGCGGCTGCAAAATTAGTCACGTCTTGCTTGGTGCGACGCCCTGGTGCCAGAAAGGGGTTGCTAAGACGCGCCTTTCGGATGGCTTGAGCTTCCTCCGGGGTAACCCAGATTCTTCTCAAGTCAGACTATTGGTCTCCCTTGTCATGGCCTCTTCAACGGGACTTGGGAGTTTGGACACCAAACTAGCGTTGGTGTCTCTGGGCCGCTGCGGGAGCGTCTGCCCTTCTAAGTTCAACCTTGTCTTCTTGCGTTCGACGCAGAAGGCTGAAGTGGTTGGTAGTAGGGATCGTAGAGATGATCCGCTCTGGGGGCGTGATGGGTTCACCCCCGTCCAGGCAAATCCGTAGATTCCCGAAAAGAATGGTCTTGCCGAAGTTACTGGTGGCAGCGGTAGGTCGCTTGCCTTTATGGCCACGACGATGCTTCTCTGGGGGGCCGAAGATGATTCCGCTCCAAGGTGGTAGACCGAGAAAACTCAGCCCGTGACTGCTGGTGGCACAAGGCCATCGACCGGCAACACTGGAATCGGTCCCCAAGACCCGAGGTCTGTAGTGGAGGCCGATCGACTGACTGAAATCTGCCTGAGCCTGACCTGCACTGCCCTGCCCTCGAACCTTTTGTAAATCTCTCTCCGACTTTGCCGCTGCCTTGCAAGCTGCATCTAGGTTAGCCGGACCTCATGCGAGAAGAGGGTGCCTCAACTCTGGCCTCAAACCTCTAACAAACTGCTCAGTCTTCACTTCCTCATCCGCCATGATGTGAGACGCATAACGGCCCAACTCGATGAACCTGGATAGGTACTGCACCACTAACATGTCACCCTGGGTCAACTCCAAGAACTCACGCAGCCTCTGCGACCTGATAAAAGATGAACAGAAAGCACGCTCGAAAGCCATGACGAACTCCTGCCACGCGATCTGTCGAAGGGGACGAGACTGGAATGCCGCTTCCCACTCTGACGTCCACCAAGACTGGGTTGATCCCTACAATTGATGCGTAGACAATACCACCTTCTCCTCCGTAGCACACTCCATCGCACTGAAGATCCTCTCCAAATCACCCAGCCACTCCTTGGCCACCTCTGGATCTGGCTGCCCATTGAAAGGAGGCGGTTGGAACTGCAAGAACTCCTTCAGTACCCTACCATGACATCCCCGAGTCGCTGAACCCTCGCCAGCTTCACCTCCCTACTGCCGCTGAAGGACATATTGAAACATGCCTCGAAAGAAATCCTCTGCTCCTGGGACTCACACACCTCCAGCTACTCCCTCTGGATTCGTAGCTCTGCTCTGCTCCTCTGGACCATCACCAGACTCTCCTTCCTGGGAACGAGTCTTCCTCCTCGGCGCCATAACTCACCTGGCATCAAGGAAAAGTAATCACAAGTCAATAAAACACACGGGCCCTAAGCCAGTGATGGTGGCATCTCTCGCCCTTCATATTTTTTCCACAGCTCCGATTGCGCATCATCATGGTTCCATTATATCCGTCATATTTTTTTGAGTTGAGTCATGTAATTTTCATATTTTATTTGAGTCATAAACTATGTAATTTTCCTTTTATTTGAGTCCAGTACTTAGGTATAAGGGTTATTTACCTAAGTCTTGAGTCATAGGGTCAATTAAGTAGGCTATTGGGCCCAATTCATTGGGCTGAGGATGAACGGGTTATGTTGGCCTCTTTTCAACTTCACGGTACTGCACGCACGTGGTGGACCTCAGAATGGGAAGTTGCCTTCCGTTCTCGTCTGCTTCGACAGACCACTTGGGCTAAGTTTGTTGCTACATTTGAGCGTGTTTATACTCCAGCCTGCCTGAAGTTAACCAATATGTACCAGTTTCTGGAGTTGACACAGGGTGAGATGTCGGTGCTGCAATATCGCGATAAATTCATCGAGTTGGGCCGGTATGCACCGCATATTTTTGCCGATGAGATTGTGAGGACTCAGCAGTTTCTGGACAGACTGAGAGCAAAGTTGAGCCTGCCATTGTTTGCTATATGTGTTGCTGAGATGGATGCCGCTTATCAAGCCGCTGTCACACTGGAGTTGGAGTTGTCAAGGACTCGAGATTTTACTCAGACTAGGATGGTGTCGTCGGTCATGCCACATCAGCCACCCCACCAGTCGTCTACTTCAGGAGTTTCTCCTGCCTTCTCTTCTGCCAATAGTGCTCCTTTCCAGCAATCTCAGGGCAGAGGTCTCCGTCATAAGAAGAAGTGGAAGAGGTTTGATCAGCCTATGTTTTCTGAGCCTGAGTTAGCATTCTAGTTCATTTGTTCGGTCGCGTTCAGATTCTGTTATTTTTCAGTCGAGATTGTGTTCCAGATGTGATGGTAGTCATTCGGGTGTACCGTGTTCTCTGCTGGTTGTGTGCTATCATTGTGATCAGCCGGGGCACATTTCCCGTAACTATCCGTTGAGACAACAGACGGTGCAGTTCACTCATGCTTCGCAGTCGTAGCAGCCGCAGTTCCATCTTCCGCCGCCGCCTCAGCCTTCTCAACCGATTCAACCGTTTCGACCACTAGTTCCTACACCTTCTCAGCAGTCATCTGGCGCTACTCATCTGCCGAGAGCCAGAGTTACACATATTACTCGTACGGAGGCATTGGTGTCTAATCTGATCAAAGGTACGATTTCGATTTATGATCGCACAGTGCATGTTCTTTTTGATTCAGTTGCGATGCATTCGTTTATCTCCGAAGATTTTATTGCCCGTATCGATAGACCGGTGAATGAAATTTCCATCGTATTTTTCATAGAATTTCTTATTAATTTCTTATTATTTTATTCAATACAATACCGGGGTGCTACACCCTCCCCCACTTTAAGGAATTTGGTCCTCCAAATTCACTGCGCTTATCGAATTAGGGAGTAAGATAACTGACCTTAGAATAAATCGGGGTATTGCTTCCGAATCGCATCTTCAGACTCCTAAGTAGCTTCTTCAATCGCACGTCGGCTCCACTGAACCTTGACCATAGGTATGGAACGATTCCTGAGTCGCTGCTGCTTGTGGTCGAAAATCTTTATGGGTCTTTCTTCATCGGTCAAATCTTCTTTCAACTCCAGATCCGCATGCCGAATGATATGAGTGGGGTCATAAACATACTTTTGCAACATAGACCTGTGGAAGACATTGTGTACTCCTGATAACTGTGGTGGTAAAGCTAATTTGTAAGCAACTTTCCCAACTCTTTCCAGAATCTCGAATGGGCCAACAGATCTTAGACTTAGCTTTCCACGAATGTCAAACCTTCGAATTCCTCTCATAGGCGAAACCTTTAGAAACACATGCTCGTCGACTTGAAATTCTAAGGCTCTCCTCCTGCCATCAGTATAACTTTTCTGTCTTGATTGTGCCACTTGCAGATGGTCTCTGATAATACGGATATTCTTGGATGATTCTGAGATGAGATCTGGTCCCAACCATTGCTTCTCACCTATGTCACCCCAACACAGGGGTGATCTATAGCTTCTTCCATAAAGAGCTTCAAACGGAGCTATCTGGATATTGGACTGGTAACTGTTATTGTAGGCGAACTCAATCAAGGCCAAATGCTCATGCCAACTACCTCCAAAATCAATCACGCAAGTTCTTAGCATATCTTCCACAATCTGATTAGTTCTTTCAGTCCGTCCATCTATTTGTGGATGAAAAGTAGTGCTGAAATTTAGACGGGTTCCCAGGGATTCTTGCAGTCCTCTCCAAAAGTGTGAAGTGAACCTGGGGTCTCTGTCGGACATAATACTGACTGGTATCCCATGAAGTCTTACAATTTCCTTCATATATAGAGCAGCCAAAATATCAACTGTCCATTTGGACTTAATGGACAAGAAATGGGAAGACTTAGTCAGTCTATCGATAATAACCCATATTGCATCAAATCCACTGCGAGTCCTAGGTAGACCCATAATAAAATTCATGCCAATGCTCTCCCATTTTCATTGTGGTATGTCAAGTGGCTTTAACTTCCCGACAGGTCTGAAATGCTCAGCTTTGACTTGCTGACACACTAAGCATCTGCTCACAAATTCTGTAACTTTCTTTTTCATGTTCAGCCACCAAAAGGTTATTTTCAAGTCCCGGTACATCTTAGTGCCTCCTGGGTAAATAGTATACCTAGACCTATGGGCTTCCTCTAGGATCTTACTTTTTACTTTAGCTACATCTGGCACACAAGTCCTTCTTTGAAACAATAATCTGTCGTCCTCGGCTAACATAAAATTAGGTCTGTTGCTCAGACTCTCCTTGATCTCTACCAACATCGGATCATTTCCTTGCAAGGATTGGATTTCCATCAATAGTTCTGGGCGGAGCTGTAACTGTGCCATCATAACCCGATCCTTGCCAACATTGAGATCTAAACTAGCCAACTATTCTAACAGTCTCCATTCTTGTAACATGAGACTTGATAATTTAGCTATCGGCTTGCCGCTTAAAGCATCTGTCACCACATTGCCTTTTCCAGGGTGGTACTCTATAGAGAAATTGAAGTCCTTCAAATACTCAAGCCATCTCCTCTGCCTCATATTGAGTTCTTTCTGAGAAAATAAATATTTCAAGCTCTTATGATCTGAAAATACCATGAATGTTTCTCCATACAAGTAGTGCCTCTAAATCTTTAAGGCAAATACTACTGCTGCAAGCTCTAAATCATAGACATGATAGTTTTCTTCATGCTTCCTTAACTACCTAGAAGTGTAATCTATCACCTTCCCATGCTGCATAAGCACACAACGTAAACCAATCCCTGAAGCATCCATGTAAACTATAAAACCTCCTTCTCCAGAAGGTAAGGCCAACACAAGGGCAGCGGTTAAACATTCCTTCAGAGTCTGAAAACTCCTTTCACAATCTTCTGACCACTCAAATCGATTCTCCTTGCGGGTTAGTCTTGTAGAGGTACCTCAATCTTGGAGAAATCCTTAATGAACCTTCGATAATATCCTGCCAAGCCTAGGATACTTCTTACTTCAGTCACATTTGAAGGCCTATCCCAATTCTTTACTGCCTCCACTTTCGAGGGGTCCATTGAAATATCTTTAGTGATAATGTGTCCTAGACAAGACACTTCCTGCAACCAGAAGTCACATTTTCTAAACTTGGCGTACAACTGATGATCCCTCAATAATTGCAATGTCATCCTCAAGTGCTTAACATGCTCCTCCTCACTCTTAGAGTCTATCAAAATATCATCAATAAATACTACGACCCACTGGTCTAGGTAGGGCCGGAACACGCTGTTCATTAATTGCATGAAAGCTGTTGGAGCATTGGTTAGTCCAAAAGGCATTACTATAATTTCAAAATGCCCATACCTGCTACAGAAGGCTGTTTTAAAGATATCCTCATCCTTGATCCACAACTGATGATATCCTAATCGAATATCAATCTTAGAAAAATATTGAGCTCCTGCTATCTGGTCAAATAGTTTGTCAATTCTCGACGATGGGTACTTGCTCTTGATAGTGAGTTGGCTCAATTACCGATAATCAATGTACAATCTCATCGAACCATCCTTCTTCTGGACGAACAACACTAGGGCTCCCCACGGGGATGTACTTGGATGAATATACCCTTTTTCGAGCAACTCCATTAATTGTCGCTTTAATTCCCTCAGCTCCGCAGGAGACATACGATACGGAGCCTTCGAAACAAGAGACACGCCAGGAATTAAATCAATAGAAAAGACTACCTCCCTCTCAGGTGGAAGTCCTGGCAATTCCACCAGAAAGACATCTGAAAAATCTTGAACGATCAGAATGTCCTTAATCTCAATTTCCTTCTTAGGGGTTAAAGAAGCCAAAGCTAGAAAAGCCTGACATCCTTTCTTCAATAATTTCTTAGCTCGAAGAGCCGAAATAAGCGACCAGACTGAGAGTGCCTAAACCTGACAAAAGAAAGTTCGGGGTGTCCAGAAAAAGACATCGAGCTGGTGCTACAATGGACATTTACCTCATATATAGCCAACCTATCCGCTCCTAGGATTACATCATAATCCTTCTCTGGCATAATCCATGAACTAACCTCAGCACCCGAAGCTACTCCTAACAATGGCAGAAGGGTCGACCCTGAACTCGGAAGGTCAGGAGTCACCGATCTGTCGACAACCACGAGGCCAAAGACAAGGCCTACGAGACAAGACCAAAAGTCTAGAAAAGACCTAGACAGACACAGACGCGCCACGACTAGAACGTTGTGCACACTGCCCCACGCATGACTAGAATGTCGTGCATGTGACAGGACACCGACCTCGGGAAAAGCCGAGAGAAGGCTAACTCAGAAAGGTCATGACGTGTGAGGAACGCGAAGAGAACTGCGAAGAGCCACGTGCCACATGACTGGAGTGCCTTACCACCAGAAGAACAGCCAGCTGTGTCCACTGACGTCTTATGCTGCGCCTACTAGTGTCTTGTCCATGTCACCTATCGCAAGGACTAGGCTGAGACAAAGACACTGCTAGAACCAGAACAGTACCATAACACGAGTGACTAGTCAGGGTCACGCCTGTCGATGTGAGTCCAAAGCCCTTGACCATGTGTGCACACACTGGCCCATTGCCTAAGCCAAGCCTCTAGCTAGTATTCTCCCTCTGAAAGACACTACGGTTGGACCGCGGGCCCACGGAGCTAGCTTAAAATTCGTAAATCGGGAAAGTGCCATGCTACAAGAGCCGTCACATCGAAGCATGCCATAAGGCTATGACTAGTGGAGGCTCACAAGACACGGAGACTCAAAAAATGAGTGCAGAAGTATAGATAGGCAAGAGAGCACTGTCGTACGTACTTCGAAGCACCAATGGCAGCATAGCCACTGCCGACAACTCAGGACAAGGCAACTAGACCTACTCTCGTAACGATCCTTGAGTCTCACGACTCGGAGGCAAGATCATCACACATAGTGGAACAAGCCGCCAAGACACACACAAGGTCACATGTCAACCCCTGGTCTCACCGGGTTGATCGAAACCTGACATGACACATACACACGACACCCACAGACACACACACACTGCATGCACAAACACTCTTGGCCATCCTATCATGGTCACTGCCCTCATAGGATGTCAACAGACACCCACGGGTCATGGGCAAACCACGAGATCAAGCCAAATGTGGAGGGAAGGGTGATTCCATGGGTGCAAGTGCACAGGTGATTGTGGGGAGTCATGTACATGACGTCTTTCCTCACCGACCACAAGTACTTAGTGTTTATTTACTTCAGATTGAATCTGAACACCTTCGTTTCGTGCTAAAGAGAGGTTTGTGTATGCCTGAAGTCCTGGGTGGAGAGCAAGGAGCACTTTGCAGCTGTGGGTTCGCACTAGACAGGATGATGTTGACTGGGGTCAGAGGGGCTGTGGGTTCATGCTAGGTGACATAGAAAGGGGTTGAGGGCCCGAAAGTGGATGCGAGCGCATTCATTCAAATGGCAACGTAATTTCTGAGAGCTATATGGCTTTACAGGCAGGCCGTAGTGGCCGAGGTACAACTGGCGCAAGCCGTGGGACAATTTCGACACGGCGGTCGGCCCCCGGGTCAATGCGTAACAAAGCGGCTATCTGCATGTTGTACAGGGGGCTCCTCTCGTGACGTGGGCCATGTTTGCTCCGCCAAACGAGGGGCTTGTAACTAGATGACTGGAGAGAGCCTCAGACTGGTGTCTGGGTGAGGGTCGATCACGACTCAAGTCAAGTGGTCAGACATGGCCTCGTGACTGCGGGGAAGCATGACGTTACGTGCGTGCATGGTTGCACCCTTGTCATAACGTCTCATCTGTGGTGGGGATGGACTTGTATGTCATGGCGAAACACCGTGTGAGGGAAGTACAAGTGACATACCCTCGGTGTCCTTAGCCGACGACCAAGTCACCCACACACAATTCACCTTACTAGTTGCCTTGCTGCTGGATGTACTTCTTGATTTCTTGATTCATTTCCCCTCACCCCTTGAGCTTCTAAGGGGCTTTTATAGGGAATTTGAAAGGTCAGGGAAGGGTTTAGGTAGGCTAGGGTGAATGGTTCAACCTAGCCTAGGAAACCATTGAACAGTGCATAGCTGAGTGGGGGAGGGAGGGTTTAGGCAGACCAGGTTTGGTCCGCGTAAACCACTCACGGAGGGGGCTTTTTGTTAAAAAATATTTTTTTAAAATGGGGATGGGTTTAGGTAGACTGGGTGAGTTTTTTAATTAATTAAAAAACCTTTCCTCTATCTTATCATCATCCACCTCACCCTCCTCTCGTACTCGTCAACTCCATCGCAAGTGTGAGACGGAGGAGAAGAACGTAGGAGAGGTTTTCGAGTCACGGCCAGGGAGTTGAGGACCAGAGGCATGCGGGCGGCTAAAGGGTTTGAGCGTACCCTGGACACAAGAAGAAGTCCTCGAATCCAACACATGGAGAGACGGGAAGAAGACCCTCCGGGTACTCGTCTTCGTCTCTTGCAACCTCGTGTTGGCGCTTACTAAGGCCCATCGCCACCTCTCTGTCGACCCCTGGGCGGTGAAGCAGCCTGTCCCGGTGGCCTTCCACAGCAGCGTGCGTCCTCGGGTGGACCCCGTCGGGTTCCTCCTGTTGAGGGTGTCCACGGTGGCAATGGCCTACTTGTCTACTGCCGCCTGCTGCGGAGATGGCCAGGCGCTAGATGAGACGTTCTCGAGGGCCCGGTAGGCGTGGAAGCAGCCTGCGGCCACCCTGCTCTACGTCGAGCTCTTCGCCACCAGGTTCTCGTCCTTCCTCTGGACACTCTCCACCCTCATGAGGGTGACGAGGGGAGCCACCTCAGAGGCTCTGTTCATATCCGCCTCGGTGGCGCTGGCCGTGTGGCTGTTGTCGGTGCTGTTCGCCCACTTCGAGATCGCTAGCAAGCCGAGCCTCGTGGTGGCAGCACCTCTCCGTCGACCCGTGGGCGGTGAAGCAGCCTGCCTCGGCTGCCTTCCACAGCGGCGTGCGTCCCCGGGTGGTGCAGAGGCCACACGCAGTCGGTTTACCGCCCCATTCCGACTCCGATGTCGCTCCAGGGGCCTCTTGCGGCGGCAGTTAGAGCAGAGGCCCCCTCGAAAAGTCATAAGCTCTCCAACTGTCTCTAGCTTGCTGCTCCAAGAAGGCTCCATACCCATTAGCTCTCCCCATGGCAGCCTCGCTGTCGGAGACCTCGGGCCGACCTAACTGCTGCTTGCGATGAAGGGCCTGACAGTGTTGAACGATATATTTGTCAAATATGTTTACGTAAAATTTAAAAATAATGACACTTATGTTAAACATGTAGTATTTAGTTTTCATTAATTTCAAAATTTAAGTAGCAAAAGGGAACTCTGTCGCCACTCCGCGGTGCTGTTTGCTGTTCTGTCCTGCTGATAGGCACGCACTGTCGGATTACTTGAGAGGGCTCCCGAGCTCAGAATTTGACGATACTGGTGCCGAAACGTCCCTGATAGACCAGGGATGGTGCTGAATTTTTGAGGGAGCCTCGACTCGCTGTTGCTGGCCGGGACAGGGGCCGGACTGGAGCCTCTGGTTTTGGAGCAGACTGGGTCCAAGATGCAGCAGTCGGAAGAAGACAGTGCCACGGACACTCCCAAGGTGAAAACGGGGTGGGACCAGGGCAAGGACGACCGTCGTCAAGTCTTCTTTCCTCCAAAATAGATGGCATTGTCGCAAGTGGTTGGGGTTGCTCGTTCTTGACAGAATGGTGAGGGTGGTCGAAGGGGACTCCCGATCACTGACTTGGCGCACCGGCGGGAGAAAATTCAGAAGTATGGATGGCGACGTCCAAATCAACTTCTACTTTTCGGGGATGAATGCTTACTAGAAGGAGGTGCTCTCAGCCAAATTTCACGGCCAGAAGAGCTCAGATGCAGGCAGTGTTGACGATTCTTGGAGGCTCTGGTTTGCAGTCAGACTGCTTCTGCGTAGTCTGAGGAGATCTGCTCCTATGCTCAGACACGACCTTGGATGAAGACGCGACCACCTCGGATGGAAAGGTATCTCGAAGACCTTTCCAGAGGTGTAAGATTTGCCTCCAGAAGCTACCGGATGACGCCGTGGTGACCTCTGCAAACCGGAGCTATACTGCAGCCTGCGAACTAGGTGTGTAGGAGGAAGATATGTGTATTGAGGTGATGGGAGTTGTGAAGGGGGTGAAGGTTAATGGCTGTGGGAGATGGAGGGGAGGTTGTTGGGGTGCTGGAGTGGTGCAGGAGGGAGGCTGGGACGCAGCAAGGGGAGGGGAAGAGGAGGAGGGGCGGTCTAGAGAGAGAGGGGAGAGGTGGGGGCACAAATGGGCCTAGGGGAATGGGGGGTTTCCACCTTGGTTGGTGTGGGGATTTAATGGGGGACTTGATGGAAGGTCTAGGGAAGGGGAGGGGTTGTGTTGGGGAGAGGAAGAGGTGGGCGCGGGGGCCCTACGGTAACCAGCTTACTCACCGTCTCTCTCGGGTGCACCACACCAGTGCTCCTAGTGGGCCGACATATGCATGTCGTGGAAGCTACGACTAGTGGATGGGTCACCGGAAGTACAGACCCTCAAGTCATAGAAACTGACTCCGAAAGTAAATGAGTACAAGGATCGCTCCTCGTACAACACCGACTCATAGTGACGTAAGTCGAAGATGTCACATCCCCGGACCCCTTACGGCACCCCATACCTGGTCCCCACATGATGCCCAGCATCAGTCAGACCACAGGTCAACACGTGGATCGAGGTCTGTTCACCTGGGACTCGAGTCGGCGTAAAAACCCACCTGCTAGGCCTCAGATGACGAACGGTCCATCATTGGCCACTCACGGGTGCATGGCTAACTCACAGTCGTGCAGGGAAGAATGGACGGTCCCACTTAGCTGCCCATCACTCCCAACAGAAAACAGACTATAACGCGCCTGCCCAGGTGCATTATAGTGCTTAACGGACCGACAGAGATGCGTCAAGCCCCAAGTCGCGAAAGCGGACATAACGCACTCCTCCAAGGGCGTTATGCACATAACGGACCAGACATGGTGCGTTATGTCAGGGAGCAAAATAAACCATAACGCACTTCTCAAGGGGTGTTATGGGCCTTAACGGACCAGCTCTGGCGCGTTAAGTGGAAGGAAAGGGCGTTAAGCATAACGCACCTCCCCTGGGGCGCGATGGTACATAACGGGCCTCCCCAGGCACGTTATACGACCAGGACCCCAACGGTCAAAACCAACGGTTAAAACCCAACAGTCGAAAACCATGATGCACCAGCACCGGCGCGTCATGCCTGACACGGCAGTCAGTCGAGGGGTCATTAAACCCTCGGCGACCAGACTCAAAACATACGAAGCATAATGCACCTGTGATGCAGGACGGGTACGGGAGCCGACTTTATGTGGTGTAGGCCTCGGACTCTAAGACGGACACGACCAGCAACATACGACTAAGGGTGGCACTAAACCCGACTCCAAGAGTCCCTAGGGGCTATACATCGCTCACAGAAGATGCAAGCCCACTCGTCGTCCCACTATCAAAAAAATAATAATAATATGCTAAAAGATCAAAGGGGTGCAACAAACGAATGAATCACATAGAAATTCAATTAAGAAAAGGAGGAAGAGAAGAATAAAAGAAGAAAAGAAAGGCCTTAAGAGAATGAAGGAGGAGTGGGCCCTTCACCGGTACACATCACTCTGAAGTCTCCTTCGTTGGTACACTCTGAAACCCCTTCACTGGCATGCTCCTATACTCTTCCATAGCATGCCCTTGGGCCCCTTCACCAGTACACCCTTTACTCCCCCTCGTCGGCAGACTCCTTGAACGGTGCCTCCTCCATTTGGCTATTATTAAGCCTTTCACCGACACGCCTGCTGGTTTGCCCTTCGTCGGTACACCTCTTCGCCGGCACGCTCTCCCTTGTCAATCACCGGCACGCCCGTGGCCTTCCCCGGCACACTCATCCCCTCATGGCTTCAACCCCATGCAACTTCAACCCCGTGTAGCCCATGCACAGACTTTGTCCCCCTTGCAACCCCAACCCCGTACAAACCTGCATGGACTTGGTCTTCCTACATGTATAAGCCTTGAACAAGCCCCGCCTGGACCTTGCATAGCCCCTGCCCCCACATGCACAGACCCTGCACGGACTTTGGCTCCTACATGCACGGACTATGCGTGGACTTCACCTTGCATTGCATGGACTTTGTTCAAAACATACACTGACTTCACCCTGCACGGGCCCTGCTCACATGTCCACCAACTTGGCCTATAGCTGCACGAACCCTATCTGCACGTACACTGACCTTAGTCTGCATGTGCACTGACTTTAGCCCATGTGCGCTGACCTTAGTCTACATGTACACTGACTTTAGCCCATGTGTACTGACCTTAGTCGGCATGTGCACTGTCTCTAGCCCATGTGCACTGACCTTAGTCTGCACTTACACTAACCTTAGTCTGCATGTGCACTGACTTTAGCCCATGTGCACTGACCTTAGTCTACATGTGCACTGACTTTAGTCCATGTGCACTGACCTTAGTCTGCATTGTTGTACATATCCCAGTGATTTTGATGATAACAAAACCAAGACTAAGTTGGTTCATGTGAATTCCTTTATACTCAAGGATTGTAATTTCTACTCATCTAGTCTTCATACTATTTGAGAGAAACAAGGTTATTAATAAAGCTTGGGTTATTTCTATATTGCGTGCTCGGTCTGTATGTGTTGAATGCACTACGCTCTGATTGACATGATCGTTATTATAGACATCATCACGCCACTTCTGAGTTATCTTCCGTGCTCGGGGCGTGACAAATCAGCCCGAGCCCCCTTCTGTGGGATCATCCTACTCCGAGTCCTCTTCACAGCAGAGGTTGTTTCGCCGCGTTTCATCAATAGCATCAACCGCTACATGCGTTTCTGTGCAACTGCGCCCGAACTGTGCCTGTTTCTGAGTGTCCCTTGGCAACGCCGACACCGACTTCTCCTGTGTGGACTGGTCAGAGCCCCCTTCACGAGAGTTCTTCCCCCTCGAGTATCCTTTGACCCTGAGGTGGTCCTATCCATTTTCATCGATAGCACAGCCCAGGGTGTCCATTCACCCACGGCTACACCAGACTAGTGCAACCCAGTCTGCCCAGAGCCTACAGCAGCCTCGATAGCATCGGCACGCCTCCCTCTGCTAGTTTTCGACCCGAGGCATCTTCAGAAAAGTTGCAGCACTCGGTGACGCAAAACCATCCCTGGTGGTATCGCTCTGTTTTGACATCGGCACCAAAAATTCCACTAGGGCCGTTATTGGCCTATCCTGCTGTTCGCCTAGGATCCTGATGCCGACAGTATGAGTGACCACGACCTGTGAGAAGATCTGATGGCCGCCAACTTTTGAGGGATTGTAGTATGCTCTGTCTGCTATGCCCACGAGCTGGTCTGCCACGTTTGGAGTTCGTCAGCGAGCGTACCTACCGACGCACCATGACTGCGCCATCCAGTCCGGCGAGGTAGAACAGCGCAAGTTAACGGCAGTGACCACCTCCACCTTCCAATGACATCAGCTCGACGTCGGACTTGCTGGCATCCTTAGGCATCCCTCAAGATTCGTCCCTGCATTGGCAGCACCACGATTGGATGTCGGAGCGCATTGTACGATCGCTGTTTGGTTTCCCCTCCCCTCGTTCCCCCCGCCTGCACGAGGGCAGGGCGTGGACTTGTTTGGTTTCGGGTGCAACAAATGCCCCCCACGAGATGTCTGCCACTGCCGGAGGCGGGGACAGATGGCCCATGTCCTTTGGAGGGATATAAAATCATGCGACGTCCGCATAGCCGCTGTACATATACATTTTTTTTTCGAAACTGCATTTAATGACTATGCTGTTGTCCCTGAATATATTGGTCCGACGCTCCTCTTCTATTTTCTTCTCCTTTGTGCTTCTAGGCATGGCTCGCCGCAGTGGAGATGGGAGTCGACCGAGGAGGTTAACAGTCAGGGGTGCTGATGAGTGTCGTGTTGAGCACACCGACCGGCGGATGCCGCCTTTCCCCTCCCGCGCCATTGATGACGACCATTTCAGTCGGCTGGACTTTCGCTACTCGTGGGTCGCTGAGGGCCTGACTGAGAGTGCTGGGGAGACGGAGGGCCTCGTAGACGTGTCTCGGATCACGAGACGGGACGGCCTTTACACGTATGACCGCACAGGGGGCTATCCACGCCACTACCCCTTGGTCCGTCACCTCTACCGTTTCCTCCAGAGTTTTGCACCGATCGGATGGAGGCCGATGATCCCTTACTTCCCGAGGAGAGGCGTCGCCTTGAGAGGGCGATATTGGCAGGGAGAGACAGCATGCAGGGGTTGTGCTCTTTGACTTATCCGAGTTACCAAGAGGGTTTTACCCGACAGAGACAGTACCCAGATCAGCAGAGTCTGGGCTCTTTCCAGCGGCACGAGAGCCTTACTGTTCGGACTGCCCCACTATCTCCAACAGCTTGGCACATGCATGGGCAGTACAAGACCATGGATCAGGTTGTGGACGGTCTCTTCTTGACACCCACTGGGGCGAGCTTCGCACAGAAGGAGTACGTCCATGATTGCATGCTTGAGAGGGTTTTGTCATTGAAGACTCCCAGTTAGTATGCGAAGTGGTCCATTATCTCATCTCACAGCTATCACCGGGGTGCGACAGAGTGGCTCTGGGGCGTTCTGATTGTCTACCGGTCGGTGTTGGACAGGGTAGAGATCCGTCATGCAGTGACGGCCGCCTTGTATTCTTTACCCCTGTCACACAGGCCTGCTACAAGCTTTAGTAGAGAGGCACAATTTGATGGACAGTTGGAACGAGCACTCTCCTCACCGCCGACGGTGCAACTTAGAAACAATACTAGGCTAAGCAGAGTTAAGCCAGCAAGGAGAGGGGCCAAAAGCTCACTTGATCAGTGTGAAGATGTCGATCCTGACCGGAGATGAAGGCAAGCGGGGAGACGTGGGTATGCACCCGCACGCCATGCCGATGTAGCTTCAGAAGGCAACCCATTGTTATATGTACTACACCTCACACAAGAGGGTTGGACAATGGGTGGGGAACTTTGGATTACATCAAAACTACCTCCACACAGGGAGGGGCGCTAAGCCAGGCTGGCGAGGCGGGGAGATTAGCTAAAACTAGTGCCCGGTGAGCACTTCTCCGGTTCTGTCCAGGTATGGGACTACAAGATAGTGAGTCACTATAGTCGCCGATGTGCACTCCCCCGAGCTAGGAAGTCACTGAAACTGGTGCCGAATCATCGCTGATAGACCCTAAAACGTTGGAGAATTTTCATGGACGGACCCGTCGTCGCCACAGGCCAGGGTGGCTCCTAGAATAGGCTCTCTATGCTCTGGCTCAGGTTGATCCTAGGGTGTAGCAGCAGCTGGTTGTAGCCGCCACGGCCGCTCCCAAAGTCCAATCGTGGTGGGACCAAGTCGAGGACGACCGTGGACGAGTCTTCTGGGGGAAGAAAATTGGAGAACACTCCTCCAGATGCCGAACGGGATGCCACTTTTTACTAATGGACGTCGACTGGTAGTAGAAACTCTCAGCCGAGCAGCGCCTCCAGAATCCGTGGGGTGTGGCCGTGGTAGCTCCAGGAAGTCAACTCAGGTTGCTAGCTGGTCCTGATCTACGCAGTCAGTGGAGATTGAGCCTCTCGGACAACAGGGAGGTCGGATGTTGGTGAGACCACCACAGCTGCGAAGCTTTCTCGACGAGCTTTCCGTCGATATATGATACATCTTCAGGTGATGCCGAATGACTCCGGGACAGGTTCTGCAACTTGGGCCTTGACTGCTGCCTGCAAACTATGATCTGAAGGTTGAAGATGATGGGGGAAATGAGGTATATGGGAGGGGAAATGAAGTGGATGTGTATCCATTTGATTTGACCCTACAAAGCTTTACCCGGCAGCCCCTCTCTATGGCCTTGACCGGCGGATTCCACATTAATGGGCAAACTCTTCCTCTATGGGCTTAACCGACAGATTCCCCATTTAACCGGCATCATGCCCCAGCAGGATTTATGCCCATATTTCATCGGGCCTATGGTCTTCAAGGGTCATCTTGCTATTTTGAGGGCTACAAGTGATCTATGTTTTAATTTTACCTATTTGTTTTGATCATGTGGGGCTTTAACTGGCCGACCTTTCTCCCATTGCCTTAACTGGCAGGTCCCATGTTTAATCAGCAGGTCCTCCTTTTAATCGGCAGCCTACTACTAGTGCTTGATCACCACGTCTCCCCCTCTCACCCAAATTAATCCCCTCACCCAGATCTACCACTTGACCCCCGGTCAAACCCCTTCATCAGGCACATCCCTGTCTGCCCTGCACCACTGCCAGAACGTGACACCCTGTTGCAGAGTTCTCCATGAAAGATTAGACTGTTGGATGGTCATGGATTTCACTTATGTCGTGGCTCTTCGAGTCCTCTTCACAACTGTGCTGGCCTCGCTCCAATCCGACTCCGGATTTGGGCACAGGAGCCAATCTTCCAAGGTCAGTTCTGTACCGTGATAGGGCTACAGGGCTGGGTTGGGAATTAATTCCCCCTTAATTACGTCGGCTCAGATCCAGTGTCTGCCGCTCCCGGAGATCGAAGAGGGGCACTCCACCAACGTCCCAACTAACCGCCGCTGCCAGAAATCGACCGACAATCGCTGTCCCACATGCTACACTCACTTGCTATCCAGCCGGCCGAACGGAACCGAACCGGACCAGCAGTTCGCATCGGCCTGAGCATTTTGCCAACACGCTGCCCGTCAACCCCGGATCAGCGCTCCCGGACCGCTGTTGTAGCCTTTTACCACCCTATGTGGAGTGGGTCGTAATTTTCATACTGTGATTAACTATATTTACTGTACCGGGAGTTACGATTCTTGACCGGGAAGGTCTTCCCCACGCCTCGAGCGTGGAGGTATGTTTCAGCTTCACTCTTTGTCGCTTGCTTATTTAGTATATGTTTGAATGCCATGCTTGCATGAGGCAAGATTCCTAGGTCGCTGTAAATTCCATCACCGCTGTGTGAGGGCATACACGTGACCCATCTAGTGACCCGACCTGGGCACGGAGGAATATAGACCACCCTTGACTCAGCGTCGATTTCTCAACCGTGTGGATCCACGCGCTCCTATCGCTAGGGACGAGTTGTGAGTTTGTGCATCTTGTTGAGGACATTTATCCTCTTCTAGAGCTCCTTAGTGCCGCACTGAGGTGTTCTTATTGTATGTGTCTTGCTGGTTATGTCCATCCCATGCGAGTCGAGTCAACATAGTGAGTCTAAGGTTGCATTGCCTGTTCGAGTCACACCCGTCCCGCATCACCGAGAGGGTGACTGAAAGGAGCCCCCCCACAAGTTCAAGCGCTACACTCTGTCTGCACCTGTCTACCAAATTTAGGAAGAGATAAAGGACTCAGGACTACTTCGTCACCCCGAGCCAATGAAGACTGACCCAAGGCGTCGAAGTCGTCGGAAGTACTGACCCCATGTTCTATGATGACCACGGCCACCATACTGGGGACAGCCAATGCCTCAGGGACGAGATCGAAAGTCTCATCCGCCAAGGCCGCTTATCCCAGTGCATGGTCGAGTGACAAGAAAACCACGGAGTCCCCCCAGAGGAGATTGACAACTGCTCTTGTGAAGTCCACATCAACGTCATCTCAGGAGGATCCGCCTCAAGAGGAGATACCAGCCGAGGAAGGAAGCACCATGCCGAATGAGCCACCCGGGCTTCCGAGCCCCCTAAGGCTTTGCCGGTGACCAACTAGCAGACCTTGGTCTTCTCCGACCAAGATCTCGAAGGAGTGGTCACCCCCCATGATGATGCCCTTGTTGTCTCGACCACAATAAATCATTATAACATGGACCGGATCCCAGTGGATAATGGCTGTGCCCCTAATGCTTTGTCATACGAGTGTTTGCTTTGGAAACTCGTCAAAACTGCGTCCAATCCGAACCCCCCTCTGTAGGTTCAATGGCATGGTAACCTACCCCGAGGGAGCCCTAAGCCTACCCGTTACCCTTAGTACCTGACCCAGAGCCGTCACCTTTGTGGCAAACTTTGTAGTGGTCACGGAGATATCGGCCTATAATGCCATTTTCAGCCGAGGAATCCTCGGCCAAATCAAGGCAGTGCCCTCCACGTACACCAAAAAGTGAAGTTTCTCACCAAATACGGCACCAGGGAAGTCTGAGGTAGTCAGGCAATGGTTAGAAGGTGCTACGTGATCTCGGTCGAAGCCATAAGGCCAGGGGACCAGGGCAAAGAACTTGAAACTAATGAAGACAAAGCGACAGGCTAGCCTAGGGGAGAGCTCCTATTTGTTTTCATCAAAAATGATCCGGCCCTTGAAGTGAAAATCGGGGCAGACCTGTCGCCCAAACTCTAAACTCAATACAGAGACTTTCTTTCAAAGTATGTATATTTTTTTGTGTGGTCTGATGAGGATCTCCATCCCCAAGGAGACAGTAACGCACCACCTCAACCTCGACCAGATAATAAAACTAGTACAGCAACGAAGGAGGAAGCATACCCCTGAGAAATAGGCGATTATCAGAGAGCAGATTTACAAGGGGAAGAAAATCGGGCTGTTCCGTCTGGTCCTTTCCCCGACGTGGCTCGCCAACGTCGTCCTAGTGCCCAAGTCTTCAAGCAACTTGCGGATGTGCGTCGACTTCACCGACCTCAACAGAGCCACCTCGAAGGACTGTTATCCGCTACCACGTATTGACCAGCACGTCGATTCTACCGTGGGTAACGAACTGCTCAGCTTTCGGGATGCGTACTCTGGCTACCACTAGATCCAACTGAACCCCGAAGACGTAGAGAAGACCATCTTCATCACCGACTTCGGCGTTTACTGCTATACCCGGATGCCGTTCGGGTTAAAGAACACCGAAGCCACTTATCAGAGAGGCTGGTCTATAACAACCCGAGAATCAGATTACCGGGAAGGCCCGATAACCTGTGACTCGTACCACTCGGAAGGTTAAAAGGATGATGTAGAGACTACACAAGTATCACAAATAATTACAGAAATTAAAGTAGTTTATATATTAAGCAAGAAATTAATCAACATTTTACATGATACATGGTCCACAAGATAACAAAATAAACAACAGTAGTCCACAACTAGTACAGAGACAAGAAATGTCTATTTGTTGTTCGTACTCATCATCTGAGTCTCTTGATCGACCCGCTTGTATAACTGTTCACGTCTCGATATTTTTGCCTTGTTCGGGGCGTGACACAGGGTCTAGGGTAGTCAACTCCACACTCGTGACTCAGACAAGTCACGGGATGGTCTCGCTCTATCACCATGGCAGTGAAATAAAATATGCGAGCTAGGAACCTAAAGAACTCACAAGCAGTGACATTTAGAGACTATACTAAATAAGAAAGCTAATCGAGAAGGTAGTGGATGCATTCCTCCACGCTTGGGGCATAAGGAAGAAACCTGGCCAAGTCACACAGTCACCCGATACATAAGCTAAAAGAATACAACCAAACATAGCCCACTCCTCGCAGGGAGGTAAAAGGCACACAGCGAATTCGAGGATGTGTGATGTGGGTTGATGGGCCACGAGTCGGTGAAGCTCATTGCTCATGATGTGCTGCGAGCCGAAGGGGACTGAACCGCGTTCACGGGCTGATCCGGAACCAGCAGTCGGGATGGCATGTCTCTGAGGCCGAGGCTGGTACCGGGATGATGGACGTAGAACCACGAGGGATAACGATGGCTCCAAGTGAAGACGGCAGCCGGGGAAGCCGGCTTGGGTCCTCGTAGCCTCCGCGAACCGGCAGTCTAAAATCTGGCCGGCCTACGTAGGTGCAGGCAACCAGTGCAAAGATGGCCCTGGAAGGCTGGCCTCTGGGCATCCTCTGGTCACGAAAATTGACGTGGACGTGGGCAGAGATGTCCCTACAATGCTCAAGGAAGGAGGGCCGCAACGGAGCTCCGAGGAAGCTGGGATGGAGCCGAAGGTGGACCCCTATGTGGTCTGCCCAGTCTACTGGCAATAGGTGAGTAGCAAGAGAAGAGGCCTGGGACGCGGCCTTCTGGTCATCCGTTGTTCATGGAAGTTGGCGTGGGCGCTGGTGGGGATGTCCCAGGGAAGCCAATGAAAGATGGGCTGCAACCGAGCACTGTGGAAGCCGAGATGAATTTTGGAACAGAGCCTTGTACATTCTGGTCAGTCTGCAAGCAGCGAGATAGAGGGTGGAAGATAGGGGTGGTACTAGGGTCATATTAATATCTCTGCATTTTATCAAGGAAGTTTTATTGTTACTCAATCATCTCTGTGATTTAGTTTTAATTTTGTCAAAAAGGGGGCGCAATCAATTCATCCCCCTCTTGATTGCATTCCTAACAGGGCCAACAAGGGGGTTTCCGAAGCGGGCACCCCTATTGGTGAGTTTCATGTCTGAAACCCCTAGCCAATAAGTTGTCTTCATATGAGGCTGGATTCGGTAGTGACTTTGCTTGATCCACTGATCTGCAGGCGACACTGGTTTGCTCGTGTCTGGGAGCTCGTTAGAAGCCTCATCCGTCTCTTCGAGTAGCAGCAGCGTGGCGATGGAGACAAAAGGTAGCGCGAGCTCGAGCTCCTACACTTCTGAGGCTTCTTCAGTCAGGGAAGCTAAGACGGAGGCAGCTTTGGTAGGTGTGAAGCGGTTCTCACCTTCCTATCTAGCCGTTATTTAGGTTTTATCATCGGATGTTGATACTATTATGTTGTGAACAGGGCTGGAGTCTGGGGAGGAGCACGTGCGGGCTCCTGGCGAGGGTAGTTGGGAGGAGCCTTCCACCTCGTCGATGGCCACTGAGGATGACTGGATTGCAGGGGAGCCCTTGCCCTCTCCGACCCCAGCGGGTGAGGTTTCAAATGTAGAGGAGAGGTTGCCCTCACCGACCCCTGTCGATGAGGCTGCAGGCATGGCGGGAGCCGCACTAGGTAAGGGCTTGGACTTTTATCTGGTTTTCCACCTTGTCTTATCAATGGAAATTTTGGATGTTGCTTATTTCCCTTTATGTTTGGTGGGACTGTGCAGGCCCTACTCGTGTGCTGGCTGAGATGGGCCACTCTTCCTTGGACCTGGGGGTTGAGTGGCCTACATGCCCTTCCCCACCAAAGCCACTACTGGATGCGAGCGTGGGCGCTGCCTTGCTCCAATGAGCCCAAGGCTACCTGCAAGGCGACCCCCTACCTTTCTGATGTGACACGACCTCGGACCTACTAGCAAGCACAATTCGTGACGTAAACGGGCCGTATTTGGCGGCCGACTCACCCGACACTCACCCCGAACCCGTGGGTGACTCGACGATGCCGAGTGGAGCTTCCACCAACTGCGACGCCTCAACCTCTGCTCTGGTCATGTGGGTCACTCTGCCTCGGGATCTCTGCCTCCCTACAATGGCTGACCGAGACAACTGAGGAAACTACTCCTATCACTGGTACTGCGGTGGCTGTGCTGGCACTTGCTGGGGCTGAAACTGCTACTGTCGCTGGAACCCAGATGGTTGACTCGACCTCTGCGGATAGTCACGTGCCATGTGCCTTGGCTGGTCACACCTAAAGTAAACCACAGGCGCTGGACACGGTCTGCCTGGATGAGAACCACCACACCTGGGACACCCTTCCCGAGTGCCACTCACCGAACTCTGACGCTGCAATGTCACCGGCTGCTGAACACTACCAGTTGACTCCTGCTGCGGTTGCCCCTTGCGACCCCGATGCTCCCTGCCAAAGCCCGCATCCTTGAGCAGCTTCTTGAGCCTCGAGCTAAAGGATGATGACTCTGACATGGGAGCCACAGACTACACTGCCATGGAACCACCTGCTGAGAGCTGGATAGTACTCTGCTGCTGGACCTCCATCGGCTGACCAAAACCTGCCCGAACCTGACCATTTAGCTGGAGCAAAACAAATAGCCAGGTGGTCCAATTGTAAAATTCACTACCATGGTCTACTTTTCTGATGAATGTCTGATAAGGTCGGGCTCTATCTACCTCCAGATGCCAAGACCCCAAAGGAGAAATACTCTCTTCCATGGGAAAGGGATGATCGACTGAGTTCGACCTAATGGCGCTCACCCCACACAAGTCCCTAAGACTATCCATGAACCTATCAACACTTGCTCCCAATAGCACTAGGCGAGGGCCAGGGCTCCGCCCCTTGGTAAGTTTCTGGGCTTGCAAATAAGCTTCGACCTTGGCCATCCTTCTAGATTTCAACCTCATCAAGTGGGCCCGATCGATATCAAGCACCAACTGGGTCTATTGATCTAGGAAGTTTCACTCCGTAATGTCCCAACAGTCCAGTTTGCAGGAGTGATAGAAGCCTGTACGGGCGCTCCACCACTCAATGTACTCTCGAGTGACTCTAGGAAGACTCCCTGGGGAGGGACCGGAAAAACTAAAGGGTATTGGGTATCCTTTATCTTGTCTGCCAGGGATCTCCATCTATCGGCGTACTAGATGAAATCTTCATCCGACTTCATCTTCTCGGCCACCAGGTCGGTGATAGAAAGAGACGAGCCAACCCGGTCCTGGTATTTCTATAGGAACTTCCTCTAAACCACATCAAAATCCTCAGCCTCACTTGGCTCTAAGGCATAGAACCATTCCAGCGCAGGGCCGTCTAATGATCTCTCGAAGAGGTATGCTAGAGATCTTTTGTCGTTCTACCAAAACGAGGACTCATACATAAAGTCCTTCAAATGGGTGAAGGGGTTGCCAGTGCCATTGTACCTACGATACGTGGGCATCTCAGAAGGGGGAAGACGGAACACCGGGAGGACCGGTAGAGAAACTTCAGAGGTGGATTTTACATCCATCATTTTCTTTAAGTCTTAGAATTGCTCATCCATTTTATTCAGCTTGTTCAAGAGGGACTGGGTAAGTGCGTCAATCGGGGAAGGTGGCGCTTGCCACGGAGAGACCGTAGGCCTTTCGGAGGCTTGAGAAGGAAACCTAGGACAGGAGGGGTATTGGGGTCTACAATTGGATAGGCCGACTGGATTGGTGTTTGAAGGGCGGCTGGCGCCAAGGATTGCAAGGGGAATTGGAAGGAGGGGGGCTGTTGATTAGCCTGCCCAAAAGGTGAGGAAGGAGGAATAGCCTGTACAGCCTCTTGGATGGGTGTAGTGGCCAGATTCTGCTCTTGGGGAGAGGGGGAAATAGATTTCCCTTTTAGAATGGCCTGGAAGGCCTGGAGTTGCTCAGGGTTGAGCTGAGTGTTGGTAAGGACACCTAATAGGGCGGAGATGTCCTGGGGGGAAGACGTATCCCCGGCAACATTCGGCGCATCATGTGAGGGCTCATGGGATGGACCGGCATCCATGGCGTAAACATGGGGCTCACCTTGGTAGCCCTGGTCTAGGTTATACTCTCCGTAAGAGTCATGACCTGGGTCATGCATGTGGGACTCATAGCCGAAGGCCTCGGCCTCGAGGGCATCGTAATCATATTCGGCCATCCTTAACACTTTTCCAGAACGTAATAACATACACCAACAGACAAAGTGTTTTCTGACCAAGACCTGGAAGGGTTAACAACCCCGCATGATGACGCCCTAGTTGTATCGGCCACAATAAACCATTGTAATGTACATAGAATATTAGTCGATAATGATAGTGCCCCTGATGTACTTTCTTATGATTGTTTCCTTAAGATGGGTGAGAATCCATCTAGGCTCCGCCCGATCTGAACCCCGCTTTGTGGGTTCAACGGCCAGGCAACTTATCTCGAGGGAACCCTCAACCTGCCAGTCACCATCGGCACCCCGCCGAAAATCATCACGATTATGGTGGACTTCATTGTGATTAAAGGAATGACGGATTATAACGCCATCTTCGGCCGAGACCTCCTCAGCCGAACGAAGGCGGTGCCCTCTACCTATCACCAAAAAATGAAGTTCCCCACCAGAAATGGCGTGGGGGAGGTCCGTGGTAACCAGGCTATGGCCAGAAGGTGCTATATAATCTCGGTCGAAGTCGTAAGGCCAGAAGGGAAAAATAAAGGGACTAAGGGGACCGAGGAAGGACCGACGACATCTGAGCCTGGCGGCGAGTTGTTAACAGTCTTCCTCAAAAATGACCCTGCCCTAGGAGTCAAGGTCGGAGCTAACCTCCCGTCTGATGTTCAAGAGCAATATAAACATTTTCTTGCTGAGTACATCCAAGTCTTTGCATGGTCTGATGAGAAGCTTCCCGAGATTCCTGGGGAGATTGTAATGCACAAGCTCAACCTCGACCTGACAATGAAGCCTGTCCAACAGCGTAGAAGAAAACATGCCCCGGAGAAACAAACGATCATCAAGGAGCAACTAGGCAAGGGGAAGGAGACTAGTCTTTTTCGTCCAATCCTCTACCCAACGTGGCTCGCCAACGTTGTTCTGGTACCCAAAGCTTCGGGAAAGTGGCGAATGTGTGTGGACTTCACTGACCTTAACAAAGACACATCGAAGGATTGTTATCTACTGCCGAGCATCAACCAGCTCGTCGATTCAACCTCCGACAACGAGCTGCTCAACTTCCTGGACGCTTACTCTGGCTACCATCAGATCAGGATGGATCCAGAGGACATTGAGAAGACCGCTTTCATCACCGACTTCGCTCGCGCAAGAGGGGGGATCGCAGGGAGGGGAAACAAACTATCGACCGTACGTCGAGCCCGGACATCTGATCGAGGTGCAGCCAACTCCTGGACGAAGGTCGAGGGATGTCGAAGGATGCCTAAAGGTCTGGCGCTGAGCTGATGTTGCTGGATGGAGACGGCGGCCACTGCTGTGGGCCTATGCAGCTCTACCGTGCAGACTGGTTGGCGTGGTCGTGGCGCGTCGGCCAGTACGGGCGCTGTCGAACTCCAAACACGACGGGACCAAGCCGTGGACGTTGCTGACAGGAAGATCTACGAACCCTCAGAGGATGGCAGCTGTCTGAACACCTTACTGGATGTGGTCGCAGGAATGGCCGGCGTCAGGTTTCTGGGCATACAGTAGGATAGGATGCCGATATTTGTAGTGGAACATCCAATGCTGATGTTGGATAGAGACGAAAAGACATGCGTTGGTTTCGTATCGTCGAAATCCACAACTTTGCTGAAGACAGCATGACCTGAAACAGATAGGAGGAGGGGGTGTCAGGGCTGACTTGACAGCAGCTTGTCCTTGGTGAACAGAGGACTCTGGGTCTGGCGTGACTGGGGAAGAATGGACCCTCTGGACGGAGTGATTGTCAAAAGCAGGTGGGACCATCTCTGGTGTGTCGGTGCTTCGGAGAGGAAGAACTCTTGTGAAGAGAGCTCTGACTGATTCGCACAGGGGTGGGTGGTGGAGCTGCTACCAAAAGGTGCTCAGGATCTGACCCAAATCTAGCGCAGTCACACAAGAATGGATGTCGCAAATAGTATCGAGGTCGGATCGCAGCGAGATCACTTCTGGAACGAAGCTGACTCGATAAAGTACGACTCCACAGAAGATGACTTTGGCTGGTTCGCACAGTGGACGCCGGGGTAGCCTCTTCAAATGTGACCTCTGCTGCAGGTTTGTTGCAGAGAGTAGCAGAGAGTTCTTCCCGAACCATAGGAGGTTGTAGCAGCGACGGGCTACTCCGGGAATGCCGTGGACGCACGGAGCAGGGGAGGGCGGACCTGGGTTGCTGAGGGAGAGGGGGCTGGGGTGTGGGATGAAGGTGGCTAGGGTTAGGGGCTCTCAGTGCATAATGGCGGTAATTCGATACCTAGTATCGGGTTATCGGTATTGTGTACTCTGGGACGTTACACTTGGCGTGTTGGTCGCCCATGATTTGGGCATCCCTGGCCCTTAGGGGTTCAATCTTAGGCAAGCCAACCTCCGGAGTAGCGAGGTTCTGTTCCGGACCCTCACTACCATCACCGAGTTGCCTACGGATACGAGAGTGCACTTTGCGGGTGAGTCTGCTTGAGTGAAGTCACCGATCCGCACATTGCTTGCTTGCTAGGTCCGAGAGGTCTTCGTTCTTGTGGCTACCACCCCCAAGGTGGTGTCACATCACCGACCCTCAGACACGTGGTGACGGGCCACTTATCATTAGCTCTCGGGCCAACCGGAGGCTACCCTGCCACCTAGCCGTGCAACGTGGCACACACCTCGAGACCAGGCCCATGTCTCCAAAGTGCCTCTTCTTAGCTCCCACGAGCTCATATCCTCAGCCCAAGGCCCATCCCGAGGCCCCTTAGCCAGTTATCCATGCCGTTTGAGAACCTGAGGTGTGTTGAGCATTTACCCGAACACCTTGGGAGGGGCAACTATGACTCGACAACAACAGCCCCCATGGGCTAATGCCAACATCCCAGAGCCCCGTGTCCCTTAAATGACACCCCAGACAACAAAAGAAGACCCATGAGGGCCATCCCTCGGGGCTGCAGCTTCCCCGGGGGGAGTTCACCTGGGGCACGACCGCGACCCAGAGGAGGGCGAACCCCCTTGGGGAGCGCACCCTCCTCCCAGCCCAGTGGCCTCCCAGCCATCCCCCAGCCCCAGTCGCCTCCAGTTCATGCTCCCGATTCATGCAAGGGTCATGCAAAGTCAACTGACATACCGTGCGCGGAAGGATTTGGCAATAACGACACATGGTCACACGTCGGGTCCACGCGCGCAGGCAATATAAGTCTTAGTATCCTCCAGCAGCCAGTATCCTTCCAGTATCCTTTTGCCCTCTTGCTCTTGGTCAAAGTAGGATAAAAATGGTAAAAAACCAGGTTTTATAGAGAGTGGCGACTGCCCCCCTCTCTCTCTCCCTCTGACCCGCCTAAAGCCCCCATGCCAAGCAAAAGCTACTCCTCCGATGCCTGTCCATTGAAGAGGCTTGGAGAGTTATGAAGGAGGTTCACGCCGGAGCAGTCGGTGCACACCAGGCAGGGCCGAAAATGAAAATTAAAATAAAGAAGCTTGGCAATTATTGGCCGATGATGTTCGACGACTACTGCAAGTATGCTAAGTCGTGTCGGAGGTGCCAGGAGCATGCCACGATACCCAAGAGGCCACCCGTGCCGCTGTATCCTATGGTGCCCAGCTAGCCTTTTGCCCAATGGGGGACAGACGTCGTGGGTCCATTGCCCACCTCATCCATAGGCTGCAAGTACATCTTGGCAGTGACTGATTATTTCTCCCGCTGGGCCAAAGCTGTTGCTCTAAGGGAGGTGACCAGGGATATCGTCGCCAGATTTGTCCGCCGTAATATCATATTTTAGTTCGGCACCCCCGACCGAATTATCTCAGTCAATGGAAGCCACTTCCACAACCAGAAGGTCTACCGGCTAGCAGAAAAATACAAGATTGGCTGGAGGACGTCGACTCCCTACAATCCACAGGCCAATGGTTTGGCTGAAGCTTTTAAGAAAACTCTTTGCACTCTCCTGGCCAAGATTGTCAGCTCCAACGAGAAGGACTGAGAGGAGAAGATGTACAAGGTGCTATGGGCGTACCGGATAATATATAAGACCCCAACGGGCTATGCACCTTTCTCCCTGGTGTACGGCTCGAAAGTAATAGTCCCCATCGAGCTGGAGATCCCCTCCCTGTGGGTCACCATCCAGCACGAGCTAGTCCGTAAGGGACAGACAAATGTCAAGCGAAGACTCGAAGAGCTCTCCAGTCTGGAGGGAAAGCAGGTTCAGGCTCAACAGAACATTCAGGTCTATCAGGCCCGAACAGCGCGTGCCTTTGATAAGCTCGTCAAGGAATGCTAATTCAAGAAAGGCGACCTTGTTATGGTCAAGAGAAGAGACGTCATGGCTACCAACCCCAAGGGCAAGCTGAATGAGAATTGGCTTGGACCCTACGTAGTCTAGAAAGTCTACGAGGGCGGAGCCTATGTGATTGTCAACCACCTCGGGGAGGTTTAGTTCCCGCCTATACTTCAAACTTTACACGACTGGGCAAGGACAGGTGCGTCTGCCATTCAGGTGCTGGTAGGCGTGGCCGTGGCAGGGCACGCGGGCGTGCTTGCAGGCGTGGCAGGACACATGGGCGTGCTTGCGGTCACGGGCGTGCTGTCACGCACGCAGGCGCGGGGCAGGGCACTGGTGCAGGTGGTTGCGGAGGTTGGCGGCCGGTGCTGGTTGCTCAAGGGAGACGTCGGGAGAACTCGCAGGGAGAGAGGGAGGACGCGGAGGGCTGCCGGTGGTGAGCGGTCATTCGTGAGGGGGAAGGGGGAGGTGGTTGGGCACTGTAGTGGCCTGAGGGGGGAGGCAGGCGGTAGTTATGGCGGTGGGAAACCGGACGCAGTGAGGAGAAGGGAGGAGGTTGGAAGGGAGAGAAGGTTGCCGTGGGTGATGGATGTGGAGGTGGTGAGGGCGGTTCGCAGCCAGAGAGAGAAGGGGCTAGCGACGGTATAGGGAGTGAGAGGTGGAGAGGGGAGGAGGCTGCAGCGGCGGAGGTTGCAGGCGGCGACGGTGAGAGGTGGTTGGCTCACGGGTTAGCAGGAGTGGTGGAGGTAGCCAACCGGGAGGTGCTCCGAGAGGGTGAGAGAGGGGGGATGGCTGTGTGTGTGGGTTCTCTGGGTGTTGTGTGAGTGACGGGAGAGAGGGTGGAAGGCTGCGGCGGTTGGCGAGGGGCTCGCGAGGGAGGCCGCGGTGATGGTGTTCATGGGGGATGAGGCGGCATTCCAGAAGAGCATGGACGAGCGGCTAGCGGCGCTAGACCTCAACGGCGACGAGGTGCTCTCCCGCTCGGAGCTGTGCCGGGCGCTGGAGACCTTCCGCCTGGTGGAGACCCACTTCGGGGTGGACGTGGTAGCCCCGCCCGACCAGATCGCCGCCCTCTACGACTCCATCTTCGAGCAGCTCGACCTCGACCGCAGTGGCACTGTCGACCGAGCGGGAAACCGAGCGGGGGAGAGAGAAGCTGAGAGGGAGAAAGAGAGTAACACGGGAGGGGGGGTAAAAAAATTATTTTTTTTCCTTTCTCTCTTTTTTTTTCTGCTTCTGTCGACTGCAAGCTATTTCTCTTTGCTAGAACCTGGTTGTTGACATGACCTCCACACTCACTAGAATGGACTGCTTCAGCCACCTTCCAAGCATCATCATCATCTAAGCATCTCATGAGCATTCCATTAGTAGCACGCCTGTACAATTCTCCTTCAATGATAGTGTACTTTGAGGTGGCTCTTCATATAGACTTACGCTGCTCAGCGCTTGCCCCTTTCAGGAACGATCCATCTTTGCAATACAGCTCGATTTCATGATACCAAGGTAATTCTTCTTCCTCTAGGATCTCTTCTAATTCCATCAAAGACACTTCCTTCAACTCTTCCTTCTCAGCCCTCACCTCTACAGTTTTCCTAAGATTATGATACCAAGGATCCTGAAGAGAGGGTGCGTCCAGTCTCTGAACAACGATGGTCTCAATGCTTCAACTGAGAGGAAAAGATAGAGAGGAAGCAAGAGATGCTAGGGCATCGGCAAGAATGTTCTGAGATCGGGGAGTGTGGACGTAGATTAATTTGCAGAATTGCCTAGCTAAGAGCATGACCAAATCCTGATACGGCTTGAGCTTAGGGTCGCGGGTGCAGTAAGTGGACAGAACTTGCCACAGGATAAGCTGAGAGTCTCCTATGATCTTTAAGTGGCGCGCGCCTAAAAGGTAGGCATGCTTCAAACCGACTAGGAGATCCTCGTACTCGGAGATGTTGTTGGTAGCAGGAAATCGAAGCTGATAAGCGAAAGGAATAGTTACTCCTTCCGGAGTAAGAAGAACAATGCCTATCCCTCGGCCTTGAGAATTGAGTGCACCATCAAAGTGCAAAGACTAGAAAGGATGATGAGAGATGACAAAGAGATACTCATCAGGGAAATCATCCTGAATGGAGTCAGTGTGAGGAATGGGAAGATGTGCAAGATGCTCAGTGATGGCATATCCTTTGACTGCCTTCTGAACAACGAACGTGATATCGAATTGAGAGAGGAAGCTCTGCCAGCGAGCTAACCTACTAGAAAGGATGGGCTTTTCTCAGAGATAGCAGATCGGGTCCATTCTAGAGATCAACCTAACTGGGTGGGCGAGGAAATAGTGTTTAAGTTTCTGAGCTACCCACACTAAGATCAAGAATAATGGTAAGAAGAATGACCTAACTCATAGGTAAAAAATGGATGTCAACAGCTGCCACCCCCATAAGGGCCCACCTTGGGGGGTGCACCCCTATCTCTCTCTCCTAGGCCCACTTGGGCTTGGGAGAGGGCGCCCCCTCCCTTCCTATTCCATTTAGGAAAGGTCCCCATATCCTCTTATCCCCTTATATTCTTATCCCCTCATCCCCTTCTTTAAGCTTCTAGAGAGTACTTTAATTAAGTTTAATTAAGATTCTTATTAGGATTCTTTTTTGAAATATAATTAGGGCTTTACCCTCCTTCTATAAATACCCATGTACACTTTTTGGAAAATACTAATGAAGAATTTTTTTGAGAATCTAATGAGAAGGCTGCGCCCCTCTTCCCCTCTATCTCTCTTATGGGTGTGACTCCCACCGTCCTCCTCTTCTTCTCTTCTCCTTGGGTGCGACACCCAAGGCAACTTCCTCAAAGTTTCTGCTATTGGTGCTGATAGGAGGCGACCTCCTCGACGTCCAACAGAGCCCGGTGTTCCCCGTGGTGGCCATGTAGCAGTGTGGAGCCGAGTCGGTACATTGCTGTCCCGGGACCGCCTTGTGTGTCTTCCTGTAGTATAGAGACGTGAAGAATAGGTTGGCACGCCTTTTTCCATCCTCTGATCCCATCCACCCCTTCTGTACTTTTCTTCCTCTGCCTGTCCTCCAGGTCTCCTCAAAATCTTATGCCCAAATTCGTCCTGTGGCCAAAATTCTCTTCATACCCCTTTTACCTGCGCAGACTACCTCTGTGCAGGTCTGTAGAGATAGTGCCCAAGCACTTCCAAAGGGACATCCCTCAAAACGTCTCCAAATGCCCTGAAATTTTGAGCACTTCTTACTCATGTCCAGAACCTTCCTCCTGAATTTTATTTCATTTTTTTGAGCCCTTTTTCCCTACTTACCCCATCCTTCATTATAGCCCTCAGTTCTGACTGCACCGAACTATAGAACTGAGCCCCATCTGTTTTCACCTCCCACGCCCAAAACCCCCACTGCTGCCCAACCATCCCACGACCCTCCCCTAACCTCCAAAGAAAACCCAGCCCCAAAAGCCACCAACATCTTCCCCCTCCTATCCCGCTGCCTGCAGACTGGCCAGAATGCACAAGGGACTGTTCACAAATTCGCCCCAGCTACTATAGTCATCTTCTGTGACCCTCCTTCCACGGGTGTCTCTGGGACATCCCTGCCTACGTCACCGTCCAGTTTCATGTTCATAGGATGTCCAGAGGTCCACCTTCCAGCCCTCCCTTGGCGCTGGTCACCTGCACCTGCGCAGATTAGCCTACAGTCTACCCGCCACTCGTGACTACACCAGAGGTTCTAGCCGGCACCATCAGCTCCCGTCTTCTTCCAGGAGGATCGCCATCCACTACAGCGTGCCGCCTGGAACATGTGCACCTTCCTCGGCCTCTGTGACATGTCATCCTTACTGCTAGAACCCTGGTCCTACCGATTCGCAACATGTCAGAGTTGTCGCACGTCATCCACTCATGGCCCGTCACCCCACTTTGCATGACCCCAGATTTACTGTGTAGCCTTTTACCTCCCTATGAGGAGTGGGCAGTGTTTGGATTGTACTTATTTAGCTCTTGTACCGGGATTTGTGTGATTTGGCCGGGCATCTTCCCCACGCCCGAGCGTGGAGGTACGCATACACGTCCTTATTTTGTTTAGCTTGCTTGTCTCGTATACGCTCTTGATCCACTGCTTGTGTGATCGTTTGGCTCCTAGCCCATCTTATATTCTTGTCACTACTACGGTGAGAGAGTGTGACCGTCCCGTGACTTGCCCGAGTCACGAGTGTGGAGTTGTCTACCCTAGACTTCGGTCGGTTCCTCAACTGTACGGATCGACATGCTTCCCTCACTTAGGGACGTTCACGAGCTTGTGTTGCTTGTTTAGGCGTGATCCCTCTCTTGGGAGTCATAGTTGTTCAAGCCATGTTGCTCAATCTATTGTGTCGTTGCTGGTTTAGTTGTCTCTTTAGTCGCGTCTTCACATAGAGTCCTAGTTCGCATAGCATCCCACGTCAATTTTGGTATCAGAGTCTGGTTTGTCTAGGGTGCATTTGAGTCATCATTCTACCCTTCATTGAGTCTTCAGTCTACAATTTGTATTGTCACATCAAAGAGTCATGTCTAATCCCATCCCTTAGTTGTCTTGCATGTCCACCCCATAGGTCCCACTCCAACACTTCCCATGGCATTCAAGTCACCTGGGCGATATGACTATCTACATAGTAGGGAGGAGAGATACGCCCAAGGGCTTGGGAATCACCCCCTCTCATTCCTTCGGCCCAAAGCCCCAACCTTTGATGGCTCCAAGGGCTCGAATGACTACCAAACTTGGGAAGCCACCATGGATAGATATTTTGGGTGTTACCCCATGTCCGAGGCCGTGCAAGTCTCTTTTACCAAGGAGAGACTTTTGCACGAAGCCAAGGATAAGTGGAGATGCATTGAGAGCTTGAGAGACATTAGGTAGCAAAGGCCTATCGAGTCCTGGTACGACATGAAACATGAGCTTAGGAGGACCTACCTACCCCACCCTTTTACCCTCAATTGAGTACATCATAGTTGGAGGAGCAGGGCTCCACCTGTGTATGAGTCTAGGTTCGAGACCAAGTCTCATGATTATAGGCAAGACTCCCAGGACGTCTCTCTCCTGTGAACTTTTAGGGAAAGACTTGAGAGGATGCACAATCCTATTGGGTCACCGACTTCCCCTAGCCCACTCCCGAGCTAGGATGAAGTCATACTAGAACCTACAGAGGTTAGGGCTAACACCCTCAGCCCAATACCCTCGATGGAGAACCATGGCTTTCCCCACTTCATAGAGGACTCCCTTTTCCCACCCAAGGGAGATGCTTCGGCCTTTGACCCTCATCTAGAGCCATTCTTGCCTCCCGAGGGTGGACTTATCATTGGAGAGTCTTTAGCTAGCTAGTTAAGGAAGGGTCCACATCTAGATGTCTCGATTACTTGTTACCCACCCATGGAACCAGCACTCCCAGTAGTACCCCTTAACTTCTTTCACACCACTTTCCAGTCCTTCTACTTTTTAGAAAATGTGAAGGACCTTATTAGGATTTTAGATTGTCAAAGGGAGTTGATGTATATGTTGGCCTTAGGGTCTGACCAACCCAATAGTCATAGCTTCACGCACCCTACTTTGGGGTCCATTACCTCGGTGTGCACCATAGGTCATATCACCTCTGAGGTCCTTTTGCCTAGACACTCTAGACTTAAGATACTTTTTTTAATCCCCTTTTCATGCAATAACTACCCTAGACTCGACTAGCTCTGATACCAATTTGATGCGGGATGAGACGCAGACTCGATGCCAACTGGGAATGCACACCCAGGACTCTAGACAAGCTCGTGTCGTCCCTAGCGAGGGAAGCGATCGGACCTGCATGGTTGATAAACCAGCAATGTGTCAAGGGTGGCCAACTCACAACTCTCGTGCCCGGGCCGGGTCATGGGACGGTTCGCTCTCTCTCGCAGTAGTGAAATGAATATATCGAGCTAATGGTCCTAACACGTGCTCTCTAGCAGTGGAAAACAAGCATATACTAAGAAAGTAAGTACGGCTACAAGGGGGTGTCGAGTGTACCTCCACGCTCGGGGCGTGGGGAAGACGATCTCGGCCAAGTCGGTAACTCCCGGTGAAGTTTAATTATACAATGTTACAGCAATGAACTATTTGCCCACTCCACGCAGGGAGGTAAAGGGCTACAGCGGGTCCGGGAGGACCGTTCTTGGGTTGGCGGGTAACACTTTGGTCCGCTCCATTGGTGCCGTCCGGAAGACGCTTGCTGCTAGTTGTAGGGCCCACGTGCTGCTCAATGGGGCCGAGTGGGCCCGGCGTGACACCGCTGTGACGGGGGGCCTGGAGGGATGCTCCCTCAGACGGCGGCCCGCTGATTCACCTCGTGGGAGGCGAGGGGGCTCCGGTCTCCAAGCGTTGGATTTACTGTCCATGAGTTGTCACTTGCTGTTTTACAGCGCGCGACCCGCCAAAAATTGCTGCTGCGATCAGCCCCGACGTCAGAATGACGCGAGGTTGGCGACGTTGGAGAGCTCTTTCGAAGTGATACAATCTCAGGGTGGTTCAGAATTTCAGAACATCTCAGAGATGGCCTTTGTAGAATTTTCAAGATGCTGGTTCACAGAACCAGATCTGGCAGGGCAGGACTGGACTTGACTAAAAACTCAAGTTGACTAAGGGTGTAGTGACAGATCTGGGTGTTGAGCTCTTCACAAAAGTTGTAGCTATGGGAGTCAGGAAAATGAAGGTATTTTGTTTGTAGACTTTTATAGTTAAAATGTAATTTGAGAACTTTTTTCAAAAAAAAAATATGTTATAAAAAAATTTTAACCTCTCTCTCTCTCCCCTCACTCTTTCTCTCTCCTTCTCACCCTCTCTCTCTCACCCACGATCGCTCTCTCCCCCTCTCTCTCGGTTTCGGTCTAGACGGCTGCGGACGGAGGCGCGGAGGGTACCATTGGGAAGGTCGTGACGCGAGGATCACGTGGACGCTAACCTTGCCTCGGTTCGTGGAGCTGGGAGATGAGTACGAGCGAGAGGAACCGCGGTGGACTTCGGCTCCCATGTGCCCGGGTCGCCACTTTCGTCGCGATCGAGGTAGGGGGATGAACTCCTTGTCTCGCTAGGAGCGTTTTGGTACCACATGCACGTCCGTTCATCGCTATTTTTATCATTTTCTATACAAAATCCCATGTTAGTATATTTTAGCCTAATTTTTTGAAATTGATTCCATGGGCATCGTATTTATATTTTGATGAATGGAATGGGTGTGGATTGGTTAGTATGGCATGACAGGTTAGCTACATTTTTGTTTCCCGTCGATCCGAGCCTACCGGGAGGGGTTTTGGCTCTGGCCAACCCGCTCTCATCACTGCGGTAATGGCGCGGTTGTCCCGCGACCGTTCCGTGGTGAGCGGTCCATTCCAGACCACCTTATATCCTTGAAAGGTCCACCATGGGCCATGTAAGACCTCGAGCGGCTAACCCCAAGCCGTTCAGGATCCCTTTAAACTGTAGAATGGTAGCATTAGAATGGCCATTAAATGGTTCGTCTTTGACCGCCTAGGGACCCATCGTCTCTCTGAGCGGTTAGACCCTGACCACTAAACTCGTGGGCGGCTTGTACTCAGCCGCGTTGCCTAGGGTGAGTGGCTAATCCAAACCGTGTAACCCATTTGAGCGGCCCTTCCGTAGCCGATTAGGTCTGTAAGACCAGTTAATGTGGGAAGTTGAGCGGCTAAGGCATATCCGCGTAGATCTTTTGAGCGGCCAGTCGTCCGACCGCTTAATTACTAAGCGGGCTAGTCGAAACTGCTTAATCTCTGTAGATTCTATTTATTAGCATATTGATGAGAATCGACTCCCTCTCTCCCTCTCACGTTTCTCTCTCTCCCTCACCCCCTCTCTCTCTCACTCACGATCGCTCTCTCTCCCTCTCTCTCAGTTTCGACTGTAACGACAGTGGACAGAGACGCCGAGGGTACCGTTGGAGAGGTTGTGACGTGAGGATCGAATGGACGCTGACCTCATCTCGATCCGCGATGTGTGGAGACGTGTGGGGACGTGAGATCATCGTGGCTTCCGTCGTCTGTTCGACGCCGGAACATCGACCTCATCGCACAATAGGCAGGGGGATGGACTCCTCACCTAGCTAGGAACATTTTGGTGCCACATGCGTCGCTGTCTGACTCCATTTTTCTCCTTTTCTGTGCATGATTCCATGTTATTGTATTTTAGCCTAATTTTCTAAAATTGATTCCATGGGCATTGTCTTTAAGTTTTGATGGCATGTATGGGTGTGGAATGGTTGGTTTAGCTTGGCAGGTTAGCTAGAAATTTCATTCCCCTCATTTTGAGCCGACCAGGAGGGGTTCTCACGGTGGAGACCCCGTTCTCGCCGTGGCGGTGGAAGAATGGTCCACCAGGAGACCGTCCATCACCCCGCAGTACACTCCAGACCGCTGAATCCCTTTGAGTGGTTCACCTCGGACCGCTCCAGACTGCGAACGGTATACCCTCTACTGTTCAAACCCATCGAACAGTAAGGTGGTGAACACTAGAGCGGCCCCCACTGATCCGTTCAAGCTTCTTGAGCGGCGTATCGACTGATCGCCCAACGGACCCCTGCGTCCCTTGAGTGGGCAGTCCCTAGCCGCCTAACTACATGAGCGGCCGATTCTCAACCGCTCTGGCCTCTTGAGCGGCCCCGCCTTAACCGTGTAACCCTTTGAACGGGCTTGTCTAAACCACTTGACTCCTGCAGTTTTAATTTCTTAGCATATTCATTCATTTATGCTTTAATTGCTGCATTATCGGCATGTTTAAAATATTCTATAAATAGTGGCATTATTTTAGATCCTGATAGAATTACTGTAACACCTCGGATTCTTGTCGGATCTTTATCGGGTCTTGGCGGATCTTTATTACGTTGTTAGGATCCTTTTGACAGAGTTTTTGACCGGGAAGCGTAGACACTATGGTACACACCGGCCCAGATGAGAATGGGAGCATAATTGAATAGTGCATACTCAACAAACTCCACTGCTCCCTCTCTAAAGCTGTGCGCTGTCTGAAGCTTCAGCTCCCCAAACCAGCCTAGCGAGACCCCCTGTTTGAACCGGATCGCTAAGCAGTCGAGAATGAAGGGCTCCTCTCGGTAGCCCCACTTCAGTGGAGCCAGGAACAAGCCATAGTGGTGCTGCTCGCCCTGGACGCGTCCCGTAGCGTTGTCCCACTTGGCAGGGGTGAAACCCGGGGTCCTCACCAACTTGTCTTCCGCTGGCAGCACTGCCTCCAACCCCAACACAGGCTCCCACGCCCGGGCCTCACCCACCAGATACATCGGGACGCTCCTCGGGACCACGTGTGACAAGCCGTCCCGACCCTGCAAGATGGCCCGCTCCACTTCCCATACAGTCCATAATTCTCGCCGATCGTGGGTCTGAAGGTGTTTCAAATAGCAAATAAGATGCCTATCCTTCGGAAAGTCGGCAGGGTATTCTCCCATGGCGCGGTCAAAACTGAAGCCCTTCTCGACCTTGGCCAGTCTTCGAACATCCATGGTTTCGGTATCTGAGCCTGAAGAGATGGCCAATGCCGCAATTTTCGCATGGTCTCGGTCCAGGTCTTCTACACTGAACCAAGTGACGACCGGCACTGGGGGCAGCGAAGCACGACGGGCACCAGCAATGGGAGCAGAGGAACCACTTGGAGTAGCCATCTATCTGCAAAAGTGCAGTAGAAAAAGATCAGAACAAACTACAGACAATGAGAAAGCAAGCTACAAAGAAAGAGGAACATCCCGCTATAAGCAAAGGGAGAAAAGAAAGGAAAAGAAAAAAAGGAGCCCTTCGCCGGCATGCCCTGAGGGGGGCCTTCACCGGTACTACCCAGCGGTCTTCCCCGGCATGCCACTTGAAGGCCATCGCCGGTACACTCTCCAGAGCCTTCCCCGACATGCCACTTGAAGGCCTTCGCCAGTATACTCTCCAAAGCCTTCCCCGGCATGCCACTTGAAGGCCCTCGCCGGTACACTCTCCGAAGGCTTCCCGCGGAGCTGCGTCTCCGTGTGTTGGGTTTCACCATAGGGAAAGTTTCCCCATGGTTGGTAATGTGTAGACGGAGCTGTGTCTACGTGTGGACTTAGCGTCTGGGGCGTGCTCCCCAATTCTATGTGTGGGTGTGTGTGCTGCGGTGGCAGCGTCTTGGGGCCAGGCCCCGTGTGTGCGTGGATATTGCTACAGAAGTAGTGTGTGTGTGTGTGGTTGGGGTTCACCCCCGTGTGCGACGAAAGTAGCGTGTAGTGAAGCCTCACCGGGTTGGGTGAGGGGTGGACGTAGGGAGCCCATCGTGGTCCCGAACCACCTTAAAAAATGTCAAGGGGACAATTCAACCCCCCTTCTTGTCCGCCATCTAGTCAGGGCCAACAGAATGATTGGCGTTAGGTTCCTGGGTGAATAGCAGGACAGGTCACTGATGGTCATAGTGGAACTTCCAGTTCCGATGTCTGAACAAGACAAAACCACTTGCGTTGGTTTTGTATCGTCGAAATTCGCAACTTTTCTGAAGACTGCTCGACCTAAAACTGTGAGGAGGAGGGAGTGTCGGGGCCAACTTGGCAGTAGTCTGTCCTGGGTGAATAGAGGACTCCGGGTCTGGCGCGACTGAGGGAGAATGGACGCCCGGGCGGAGGCATTGTCGATAGCATGCAAGACCACCTCTGGTTCGTCGGCGCTTCGGAGAAGAAGAACTCTCATGAAGGGAGCTCTGACTGATGCGCACAGGGGTGGGCGGTGGAACTGCTACCAAATGGTACTCAGGTTTAGACCCGAATCTGGTGCAGTTGCACTAGAATGGGCAACGCGATCGGAGCCGAGGTCGAATCACAGCGGGACCACTTCTGGAGCGAAGCTGGCTCGACAAAGAATGACTCCACAGAATATAACTTTGGCTCGTTCGCACTGTGGATGGCATTGGAAGGTCTGCCAACTGAGGCTCTGCTGTAGGCTTGTTGCAGAGGGTAGCAGAACAGGACTTCTTGATCCACGGGAAGACGTAGCGGCGACGGGGCGGCTCCAGGATTGCTGTGGACGCACGGAGCAGGGGGTGGCGAACCTGGGTTGCAGAGGGAGAGGGGGCAAGGGAATGGGAAGTAATCACTATGGATTTTGTAACCAGGTTACCCAGATCTGCAAAGGGCAATGACGCTATATGGGTGATCGTGGACCGATTTTCAAAGTCTGCACATTTTCTTCATATGAAGGTGAAGCAATCAGTGGAAAGTTTGACAAGACTGTATGTAGATAACATTGTCAGGCTTCACGGGATTCCAAAGTTGATCATCTCCGACAGGGATCCCCGGTTCACATCCAGACTGTGGCAAGGGTTGCAGGAAGTTTTTGGTTCGCAGCTCAAGCTCAGTTCAACTTTTCACCCGCAAACTAATGGTCAGTCTGAAAGGATGATTCAAACACTGGAGGACATGTTTAGGGCCTGTGTTCTGGATTAGAAGGGCGACTGGGAGCGACATCTACCACTTGTAGAATTTACTTATAATAATAGCTTCCACACAAGTATAGACATGGCTCCATTCGAGACACTATATGGTAGACCTTATAGATCTCCATTGTGTTGGGAGGAAAAACAGGGGACAGGCAGCTTGTGGTGCCAGAAGTTGTACAAGAAACATCTGAAAAGATCAGGGTGATCAGACAGAGATTGATGACAGCACAAGACCGATAGAAGAGCTATGCTGATAACCGAAGAAAGGAGTTGACATTCGAAATTGGTGATCATATTTTTCTCAATGTATCTTAGACAAAAAGAATCATTCGGTTCAACAAACGTGGGAAGCTAAATCTACGGTACATCAGACCGTTCGAGATTCTGGAGAAATTAGGGAATGTGACATATCGGCTGGCTTTACCTCTGTCTCTGGAGGGAGTACATCCGATGTTCCACGTGTCCATGTTGAGGAGGTATGTGCATGATTCGGCACACGTGATCAGTTCTGTGCAGATGCAGTTTCAGCAGAACTTATCTTATGAGGAGCAACATGTTCGAATTCTGGACCGCAAAGAGTAGGTGCTGAGGACTAAAGTCATTCCAATGCTGAAAGTACTATGGAGGAACTTCTCGCAAGAGGAGGCAAGATGGGAACTAGAGGAAGGGATGAAGAAGAAATACCCCCAATTATTCGGTATGTGATCTAAACCCAAACTTCGAGGATGAAATTTTCCTTTTCCCCCTCCGTGGGGCTTGTTTGGGGCCAGAAGGGGCAACCTCGGTGAGGTTCTCCGCCTTCGCGCCCGCGGCGTTGTGCGGTCGAACCAGAGACCACACAAGCCTTGTGCGGCCCTGGCCTGGCCGCACAACAGCTCGGCGCGCTTCGAGTCAGGCTCGGCGTGCAGTGGGGGTTGAGCGGTCTATCGCGAGACCGCACATCCCTTTGGGTGGCCCTATACTGACCGCCCATGCCATGGTTTTTGACCATTGATTTGACCGTTATATAGTGTCTTGGGATGTGTGGCTAGGGGCTGGCCGCATAACCCTTTGTGCGGCCATGTGCTGACCACACGTCCCCGATGCCTTTTGGCTCGGCGCGCAGTGGGCTTGCGCGGCCTGTCAGGGACCACACAACCCTTGAGCGGCTCAGGATGGACCGCCCATCCTGCGAGTTTTTGACCATTGCTTATGACCGTTGCACAGTGTCGTGGGGTGTGCGGTTAGGGACTGACCGCACATACCATTGTGCGGCCTGAGTCTGACCGCACATCCCTTGGAGTCGTGGCAAGTTGTGCGGCTAGGGTTGGACCGCCCCTGCCTCGTACAGCTGGATCCTAACCGCACATGTTGCTCCATGTTGGGGTTGAGTGGCCGAGATCTTACCGCCCATGCCTTGGAGCGACGGGGTCATAACCGCCCTCCTCCTGTGTGGCCAATGATGGGCCATTCATTGTCTGAGGCTTAACCGGTGATTTTCCATGCCGATGCGAGTTCCGGGTGAGCGGACCTCGATCCACGTGTTGACCCGTGGTCTGACTGATGCTGGGCATCATATGGGGACCAGGTGTGGGCGCCGTGTGGGGTCCCGGGACGTGACGTCTTCGGCTTACGTCACCGTGAGTCGGTGTTGGTACGAGGGGCAACCCCATGTACCCCATCTGGTTCAGATGTTGTTTTCTGTTGACTGGAGAGTCTGCCTTCCAGTGACCTGTCCACTAGTCGTAGCTTCCTGCGCACGCAGGTGCGGACCCACCCGGGAGTGGTGGAGAGCGTGACCTGAGTTAGACGATTTTTAGGCTGGTCTCTGTGGGCCCCTTGCCTTTGCATCGTTGTTTTCGGTTGGGGTTCCGCGGGACCCCTACTGAGCCTGTGATAGGAGGCTCACCCCTAATTTTTAGGTGTTATGGTTCTTCCTCAAGGTTCGAGGGCGTTGCGTGGAGATTCTTAGTTGCCTATTCATCGGGCTGAGTGTTCACTTGGCATTTGGTACGTTTTCCTGCTTTAGATTGTAGTTTTTATTGGATTGGACTCTATTGTAGTTAGTTATTTATTTTTGTTAATTATTGAATTATCTTACTTTATTTCTTATTTCTATGTACACCATATCTATCCTTTTTAGCCCTTTCGAGCCCTCCGGCTAGTGGGCGGTGGGCCCGGGTCTGAATAGTATCGGGTCATTCTCGGTATCTGGATCTTGGGTCATTACAGTTGGTATCAGAGCTACGGTTGTGGAAGTACATGAGAATTCAGGATATTACAGTGATCAAAGTCCATAACGTCCAGTACAGTCGGCAGTTGGCATAGGATTTCGTGCTTGTTTTCCTCTTGGTTTCTCGCGTAAGAGTCTATGTGCGTTGAGCTGGTGCTATGAAAGTAGTTGTCATTTTTCATTGGAGTGCCAGCATGGGGCCTGAGGATTGAGATCGAGAGCTTCCTCCCCTTGAGATGGTGGCCCCAGTTGTGCCGCATTGGGCAGAGGTTGTCGACAGGTGCGTTGCTGTGGTGCTGCGTTCGAGGAATTACAGCGAGGTCAGGTGGCTGGTGAGGATTGTCTGTGGTTAAGTGGCTGTGAGTGTGCTCTGGAGGAGTTGTTATTGGTTTTGGCCATCCTAGTTTGAGATTTTTCCAGCCTCTGTGGTGTTGATTGTGGTTCGAGGTGCCAGAGTGGGCGCTCTGGTCGAGATGTGCTCAGATGAGTGGAGGATCTTCTTGGATTGGGCTATGGTCGCCCTAGATTTGGTTCGAGATCGTGAGGTAATGGCAGGTTCGGAACTCGAGGATGAGCATTGGCGGGTGCCGATTATGGTTTGTGCTGCGGCTCTTGGCGCGATGGTCCGTGCAGTGGCAGCTCGAGGATGGGTTGGTGTTAACACAGACAAATTCGATAGAGTGATGTCCGGTGGTTAGAGATGTTGCGGTCTTGATAGGACCCCTGCTAAGGTTTCCATCTTGGAGCTCCTTAGGAAGTCTCCATCACGTTAGGCCACTCTGCTTCAATTCCTCCAAAAGATCATGGTCAACGAAGACTTTTCGGTAAGTGGTGTGACTGAGGCCATCATGGCCCTTACATGTGGACCATCCATCTCCTTCTCCGATAAGGACCTCGCTTTGCCAGAAAGCAGGTCACTCCCATTGTGCCTCACAGTCTCTCTCAATGGATTCAAGATCGATTCTACCCTCATTGACACGGGAGCTTTAATTAATTCATATGTGTCCCATGAAGACCATCCAGAAAATTGGCCTCTAGGAAGAGAACCTAGAAGAGGTGTGCACCACGATTGCAGCATATGACAATTCAAAGAGGCGTGCAAAAGGACAGGTGACCCTGTAACTTGACTTAGGTCCAATGGTCATTACATCTGACTTTTTTGTCCTTGATGTCAACCCTGCATCTAAAGCCATCTTAGGATGGCCATGAATTGAGCAAACCCTCGAGATCCCATCAACAGCCCATCAATGTTCAAGTTTCCCTACAATGGTAGAGTGATCAAAATCAAGAGTATCCCATTGGTCGAAACTCTCAATGCCATCACTTTTGAGCAGATCCCCTTCATGACCATTCCAGATAAGGGCAACAGGCCCGTGCTCTCCATAGAGGGTGTCGTAGGGGCCTCCACCTTAAGTCCACCTGATTTCCCCTTCCTTCCTCGGCCAATCACACATTCCAATATCCCCCTAGGAAAAGGGTGGGAGATGATGGCTAGAATGGGCTTTACCATGGGTAAAGGTTTAGGTCACCTCGAACAAGGGCCCACGCATAGAAGGAGGCTTAAAGTTGCTAAAGGTCGTGCAGGTTTGGGTTACTCTCCAGAAGAGCCATCTAAGGCTATTCAAGGTAAGAGTTTGGTTTACGGTCGCTTTGCTATAGGACCAGTTCAGCCAGGAACTCGACTAGAGCCGAGAGAAAAGTTTGAAGTTTCTCAAAGAAAGGAAATCCCACCCGATTCCTCACTCGAGGAGGACTTTGGCCTTCTCTCCCTCTTCCATCTCGATAAACCCCCCATTGAAGTTATTAATCATTTCTATGTCAAATAAATTCTGAAAAATGCTAATTAATTCTATAAAAATTTTTAATTCATTAGTAAAATTGAAATAAAAATTTTAGGGTATTACACCTATAGTGCACTGGTTAGCTGCATCACTATCGCATGCGCCCCTCGGTATGTGAGGGAGGGGTCGGCAACCATCATCGACCGAAGCATTAGTAGCATCTGCCGAACCGGTGCATTTGAAGCGGCGTAGCCAATTGAAGGTACCGTCGGAAGAGTAAATTCCACCGTGCTGTCCACGGCAGCCCATATCTCGGCGTCCACCACAGTTGAAGAAGAGGGAAGCGCTACTGCCAAATCTCTGGGCCCTCTTGCTTCAAAGGATAACTCCTGGCTACCCACCGCCAGGGGAGTAGGCAAGACCATCGCCGGATCACCTGACGCCGTCCCTTCGCCGCCTGGTAAGGTAGGGACCTCGCTCTCGGTTGGGGGAGGGACATCAAAGGAAACCATGCCAGACAGCATTGTCAGGAGACCCACTGCCCCTTCTGCTTGCACCTCCTCCTCCCCGGGGGTAGCGATGCTCGCCAGGATTCCCTGCAATAGCTGGGTCTCCTCCGGTGTCGAGAGTTTCAGAAGAGGTGGAAGGGGAACCATCAGCTCTAGGTTGGCCCCTGACTGCAGAAGCAACACCAGCGGCTCCACCTCCGGCCCCCAGAGTGATCTCAGACTATCCGCTCCCGCAAGAGTGAGGAGCTCCCTCTACTTGGGGATGGCCCTGCGAGCTCCGGCGGCGCGTGCTTCCGAGGGCTCCACCTCCTCCTGAATATACAAGACAGGGTTAGTCACCCATCACCTGAAGCGAATCGCCCAGAAGTCGTAATAAGGCGAAGGGAGAGATGAAAGGTCCCCATGCTCACCGGGGCCACTGAGACTATATTGCCCTCGAGCGTGATCTCCCCCTCCTCTAGAGGCTCGCCCATCAGCCCAGGGGTACTAATGGGGTCATCACCATCTAATCCCACACTTGGGGCCCGCCTTCTCACCACGGGGACATCCAGCATGGTCAAATTGTCTATCTTCTAGTCCTATGTAATTTTTATTTGAGTCATTTGCTCTCTCCCAACGTCTCTCTCTTTCTCTCTCCTTCTCGGTTTGCCATTTTCAGGGCCCGACCGGGACGCGGGGGACAACGTTGGAACCAGCGCGTCGAGGGGATCGCATTGATGCCCTCCACTCCGTGGTTCGTGAGACGGTTGAATGGGACGGGGCGAGAGGGGCGCGGCCTCCACTTCGCGTGCATGAGGCTGGAACGGCTGATTCGATGCAAACGAGGTAGGGGGATGGAATCGTCTCCACGCTAGGAATGTTTTGACACCACATGCATGCCGGTCCGTGCCTGTTTAGCCTAGTTAATGTCCATTTTTAGTTTTTCCTAAAAATGTGGTAATTAGCACTTTTAATCATCTATGGGCATCGTATTTATGTTTTCTAGCTCTTAACAATTGGTATGGATGCTAGGAAAGGCAGGTTACAGGTTTTTGTAGCGAACCCCGTCAATTTCGGTCGACCGGGGGGTGGCTCGCTTTCAAACTGAACCCACTCGCTACCCAGCTCACATAGCGGTCATGCCAATGACTGTTATGTGTATAACGCACCCCACCTGGCGCGTTATACCCCTTCAACGGACCACACCCAGTCTGCTATGCTCATGCATTCATTAGTTAAGGTCGTTAGTATAATGCCCCTATATATGACCATTATAGTTGTGGAAAACTGTGGATTTTCCACATTCTAGTGACCTTAACGGACCGCCCTTGATCCGTTATGTTCTCTGGGTCTTTAAGTTCTTATAAAAATAACTCGGGTGGCCATAGCGGACCAGTAGTGGTGCGTTATGTTACATAACGCACCATGCCTAATCTGTTATGACCGGTTTAACTGGAAAGTCGATCGGGTGGACATAACGGACCAGTGGAGGCACGTAATATAACCTTAACGCCCCTAACCTGATCCGTTATGTCATATAACAGGGCAAAGTTGATCCGTTATGTTATTTAATGGGGTAGAACTGATCCGTTATGCTCTATGCTATGCTAAAAGTAGTGAATCATGTTCTAATGCATTCTCCGCCATGTTTAAGTTATTTTATGAATTAAAAATATATCTTTATGTCCCAGTAGAGTTACTTTCTCTTTCCTCGTGATGCATCTCTCTCTCTCTCTCTCAGGGAGGGAGGGGTGGGTTCCCGGGGGGAGTAGAGAAGCCACCGGAGGGGGTGGGTAAGGCGGGAGGTCCTCCAGTTGAGCAACCGAAATTGGGCGTGGCTCCTGCAATTGGGCATGGCTGGTGGGGGTGGCGATGGAGGAGAGGAGGAAGTACTAGGTGGAGCCCAGGTCGAAGATCCTGTCACGGGAGACTTAGTTGGGGAACCCACACTCAGGCGCCGCATCAGAGAGGAAAAACCCCGCCATGCATTACGGCTTTCTCCACTAAGAAAAGAAGTGGGGATCCCGCATCGGGCACAGCAGTGGGAGCAGAGGCCCCCTTGAGGACCCCAATGCTGAGGGAAAACTCCATACCATAACCCATTAGCTCTCCCCAAGGCGAGCTCGCCGCCAGAGAACCGGGGCTGTTCCAGTCACTGCTTGTGACGGAGGACCTGCCAGTGCACTCTGAGGCCGCAGCACGCTCAGGTCACTCTTCCACCTTGACGACTCCGGCCCCTCTATGATCTCTGCGTGCTAGTTCCCTCTCCCTGTCTACTGGCCTGTCACTACGCTTGACACTGGAGGAGGGAAGATCACGACGGTGCCCCAGAGCGGAGACGGGCGGCGTGGCTCCCCCGTTGCTCGATCGTGAGAGGAGGAAGAAGAGGAGGATGGAAAGGAAGATGAACATCGATACAGAGAAGTAGGTGCAGGGTTGCAGATAAAAGAGGTGGGAGAAGGCGATGACGAGAGCAGAGGAGTTCATCCCCCATGGGCGGACGACGTGGAGGAGGTGGAAGAGACGGGGAAGAGCACCAGCTGCGACCCATGAAGGACCACATCGACATCGACGCACAAAGCAAGAAAACCACTCACAAGGACCTCAGGGAGGGGCGGAGAGAGGGGGGAGAGAGCGAGAGAGGGCCACGACGGCCCTCTCTGGCACCAAGGTGAGAGAGAGAGGGGGGTAAATTTGTCATTTCATAATAATCGTTGCCATCCTTACCCAAATAACTCACGGAGTGTAACTTCAGGGGTACAAGAACCCGAGTTAGGAGATTTGGAGGGTATTGGGGTAAATACCATAAAGGCTTCTCTTCTTCTTTTGCTTCTCCCGTCCTCTTCGATCTCTCTTTCCTCTTCTTCTTCTTCTTCTCTTCCTTTCTCTATGCTGCTCTCTCAGGATATCCCAAACTTCCTCTTACTTTGCCTATTTCTCTCAGCTCTTCTCTCTCTTCCTCAGATGGAAAACTTTTCTTCAGCAGGGATGAAGGACAATCAGCTGTGTACTTTTTCTTCTTTCCTTCTCCTCTCTTTTGGTACGAGCTTCAGCAGTATATATATGAGGTTGCAGGGAGGATGGAGTGTGGAGATCACGCTTCTTGCCCTGGGAGTCTTCCAGAATAACTCAGGTCTCTCTGCCACGTGTCAAGGACAAGGGCTCTTGGATCATGTGCCCCTAGCCCCTCTTCAGAAATAGTTGAATCCCTATCAGATTTAACCATCACATAATTAATATAAGGTTCATACACAGAAAGGAGAAATATGCACGGAGTTAACACATTAAGATGTACACAAAGTGCACGGACTTGTTTGCAAGCAGAAAGTGCAAGGACTTCAAAATGTGCTTGCACTTATATTGAGCATGGACTTGTTTATAAGTGAAGAGTCTGCATGGGGTTGGACGTGCACGGACTCTGTGAAGGAAAGCAAAGGGGTTTGTGCCAATGGGAAACTTGCACGGGGTAGCATGTCCACTGGGGTTATAAAAATGTGCAAGGACTTTGAAGACTAAAAGAATATGCACGGAGTTTAGAGTCCATGAGATTTGTAAAGGACGTGCAAGGACTTTGAAGACATTGTGAAAGATGCACGGGGTATCATGTGCACGGACATGAAGTGCTCGGAGTTTCATGTGCACAGACAAAGATCTGCACAGACTTCTATATGCTCAGACTTTGTAACAGTTTGTGCAGACTTCAATCACAAAAGCTGTATGGACTTAGTTTCAAGAAAATGTGCACGGACTTCATTGCTGAAAAATGACACGGACTTAGTGACAACATGCATGGGCTAGAGTGTACACGGACTTGTAGAAACGTGCACAGACTTGGTTTTCAAAACACCCAAGACTTATGCATGGACTTAGATAAGAAAATGTGCACGGACTTCATTGCTGAAGAATCGGTCGCTACCTTTTCGACCCTTGTCATCATCGGCAAGATCAGCCGCTACCCTTTCGACCCTTGCCACCATCGGCAAGATCGATCGCTACCCTTTCGACCCTTGTCACCATCGACAAGATCGGTCGCTGTCCTTTTTGACCATTGTCATCATCGACAAGATTGGTCGCTGTCCTTTTCGACCCTTGTCATCATCGGTAAGATCGGTCGCTACCTTTTCGACTCTTGTCATCATCGGCAAGATCGATCGCTGTCCTTTTCGACCCTTGTCATCATCGACAAGATCGATCACTACCCTTTTCGACCCTTGTCATCATCAGCAAGACCAGTCGCTACCCTTTCGACCCTTGTCATCATCGGCAAGATCGATCGCTATCCCTTTCAACCCTTGTCACCATCGGCAAGATCAGTCGCTACCCTTTCGGCCCTTGTCATTATCGGCAAGACCGGTCGCTACCCTTTCGACCCTTGTCATCATCGACAAGATCGATCGCTGTCCCTTTTCGACCCTTGTCATCATCGGCAAGATCGATCGCTACCTTTTTTGACCCTTGTCATCATCGACAAGACCGATCGCTACCCTTTCGACCTTTGTCATCATCGGTAAGATCGGTCGCTGTCCCTTTCGACCCTTGTAACCATCGGCAAGGTCGATCACTACCCTTTCGGCCCTTGTCACCATCGACAAGATCGGTCGCTACCCTTTCGGCCCTTGTCAGCTTCGGCAAGATCGGTCGCTACCCTTTCGACCCTTGTCAGCATCGGCAAGATCGGTCACTACCCTTTCAACCCTTGTCAGCATCGACAAGATAGGTCACTACCCTTTCGACCCTTGTCAGCATCGACAAGATCGGTCGCTACCCTTTCGACCCTTGTCAGCATCGACAAGATCGGTCGCTATCCTTTCGACCCTTGTCAGCATCGACAAGATCGGTCGCTACCTTTTCGACCCTTGTTAGCATCGACAAGATCGGTCGCTACCCTTTCGACCCTTGTCATCATCGGCAAGATCGGTCACTACCCTTTCGACCCTTGTCACCATCGGCAAGATCGGTCGCTACCCTTTCGACCCTTGTCACCATCGGCAAGATCGGTTCGGAGACGTGGCCGAGCGGGGAAGTGTGGTTCCCCGCACACTGCGTCGATGCCACTTCCCCTATTATCAATACAAACACTACTCCCCGCACAGGGGGGTTGGACTAAGGGATGGAAATTTAAGGTTACACCAAAATACTACCTCCACGTAGGGAGGGGCGTTAAGCCGGCCAGGCGGGGTGGGGACGAAGGCCGCAAGATTGCCGAAGAAGTCACTCCGTCGATTCTGCCAGCTTCAGGAACGGGCTGACCAATGGTCATTGTTGGCGGCTCCACGGTCTGTGGTGAACTCGGATGATGCCGAAACTAGTGCCAATACGTCGCTATCAGGTTCAAGAAGCCTCCAGAATTTTTGGGGAATGGCCTAGAGACGTCGCTGGTCGTGGCTGACTCTGTGGCAGGGCAGCTCTGCTCTAGCTGGTTCAGTCCTCGGGGCACAGCAGCAAGAAGTTGGCACCGTCACGAATGCTCCCGGAATTGGAATGGTGCGGGACCAAAGCCAACGCATCCGTCTACGAGTCTCCTTCGATCTCCGACCAGGAAATCCTCTAGGAGGGGTCGGAGTAGAGAGATAGGGGGTGAATAGTTGCAGGGTATCCGTGCTAGTTCTGTGTAAACTGACCTGCGCACCCCGGAGAGAAAATTCAGAACGGGTAGCTCCGGACTCCGAATGAGGCTCCGTCAGCTGGGTTGGAAGGAGGATTGGTAGAAGAATACTCCAGCCAAACAGAGCACCAATGGGAGCTGGGGTGTGGGAGTTGCTACTTCTGCAGCAGGGCTCTGGTCTTCCCATGGATGTCAGATGCGCGATCTGACAAGAATGGACCTCCAGGGCAGCCCCAAGCTCGGATGAAGACGAAACCACTCGCAGTCGAAGCTGACTTGAAGATCGTTCCATCGGTGTATGGTAAGCCTCCAGTGGATGCCGGATGACCTCGGGGCAGCCTCTGCAAAACGAGCTTCTACTGCAGACTATGATCTGGGTATCCAGGAAGGTGATAGGTGTAGTGGGGGGGATGGGATTGTGAAGGGGTGAGGGCTAATGGCTGTGGGAGGTGGAGGGGAGGTTGCTGGGGTGATGGAGGGGTGCAGGGGTGTTAATACAGGATGAGCTTTGAGGAACATACATGTACAAACTATAATAGGTTCTCTAATTCCAACCCCAAATACAAGCATGGGTTTTACATAAGATGGTTAAGGTCCAACCTGTACATATATGTATGTCTCTAAACCACCTAGATACACATATTGGGCTTTACGTGGACGTAGGACCCAAAAAATGGGCCAAGAAGATAGGGTGCCTCCCCTTAGGGTGCCATTTAAAGAAATAGGGCCCCATGAGTGGGCGCCATTTCTTGAAGGGCACCCCTCCTCTAGGCGCTATATTCCTACAGAGTGAAAAACAAAAGCTTCGATGGCAGTGTTCCGTTCAAACAGGGAAGTAGGATATTAATCGGAAAGGCCTCGATCTAGAAGGTGAAATACGTAGGAAGGTTTAATATCAATAGGATTCTTACTAGGAAATATAAATCCCATAAGAACTCCAATCCTCTAGTAGGGATTTCACCTCTATAAATGCCCTGCCCCTTCAATCGAACATCGGCTACTGCTTCATCTACCTCCGATGTTCTTCCCCCCTGCTGATTGCTTCTTCTAGAGATTCGTGGAGAAGAGGTCTGGGTTCTTCTTCCTAGTAGCTCTGCCAGATAACTGCTCCTACGCTGTTCTTCCTCTGGCTGGGAGGACTCTGCGTCTCCTTCACCGACGACCGCTGAAGCAACAAGAACTACTCTTACTGTTCGTATCTACATTAAAGGAAGTGGGCTGCCTCTTCCTCTATTGACCGTTACTGCTGCTTTCCTTGCCCTTCTGATCGTGCAACTGTCGTTGTGAAGCTGCAGTGCTGCCATCCAGTTCCACTGTTTAAAGTTGCAGAACAGAGTATCGTTTCAGGGAACATTGTTGTTGTTGATCTTACTTTCTCTTCGATCTCGTCAGTCCAGAATCAACCCAATCAAGGTAGGTGTTCTCAAGTTCAAGCCCAATCTAATAAATACTAGAGCATGTGCATGCATATAGGTCTTATTGTATGGATTGAGTAGGTTTCTGTGACGTTTTCTGGGTTCCAGTGAAAAGGCACCCCCATATAGGGCACTATTCAATTGCACGACCATGTAAATAGTCGTTGTTTAATGTGCTTAATTTGAGGGTGATTTGCATTAAAATCTAATATTTTGTTCATCAGTGTGCATATCATTTCTGTGTATTTGGTCTTTGCAATTGTTCTTGTACTTGCTTACATTTCCAAGTCCTTTTCTGTTGCAAAGTCCATGCATATTCATGCATTCGCTGTGTCCATGCATACATTAACCCCGTGCGTACTGAGTCAGTGCAACTTGTTCTTTAAAGTCTGTGGACATTGTGCATAGTCAGTGCACTTTATGGACTTAGTCAGTTTGCTGTTGTGTTCCATCAAGTCCATGCACGTTTTAACCCCGTGTAAATTCTTCCTTGGGTTCAACGCCATGCATGTTTTAACTCCACTTCACAAAGCCCATGCACACTATGTATCTGTGCTACATGAAGTCTATGCAGACTTTGCCATCATGCATACTTGCCTTAAGCTTAAGCCAAGTTCGTGTAAACTCTCTAGTCCATGCATGTTTCACCAAAGCATTCTGAAGTCCATGCATTTTTCACAAAGTCCATGCACATTTCCTTGTCTAAGTCCATGCATAAGTCTTGGGTGTTTTGAAACCCAAGTCCGTGTACACTCTAGTCCGTGCATGTTTCAACAAGTCCGTGCAGTTCTTCAGCAATGAAGTTCGTGCATATTTCTTTGAAACTAAGTCCGTGCAGCCTCTGTATCTGAAGTCTACACAAACTGTTGCAAGGTCTGAGTATATAGAAGTCTGTGCACATCTCATGTCCGTGCACATGAAACCCCGAGCACTTCATGTCCGTGCACATGATACCCCGTGCATCTTCCTCACTATCTTTAAAGTCCTTGCACGAATACACAAACCCCGTGGACTTTAAACCCTATGCACATTTCTTCTAGTCATCACAGTCATTGCACGTATACAAAAACTCCGTGGAAACAAAACCCCGTGCATACTTCATTCAGTTAACCAAGTCCTTGCATGTTTTTATAAACCCCGTGGACATGATACCCCGTGCAAGTTTCTCATTGATACAAACTCATTGCATTCCTTCATAGAGTCCGTGCACGTCAAACCCCGTGTAGACTCTTCACTTGTCTAATAAGTCTGTGCTTACACCGTGCACTTGTCTTTTACGGAAAGTCGAGGGGAGATCGAATGGCACGGGAGGTTTTTGAGTTTTAAGGGAAACGTGGCTGGGATGCGGGCATGCCAGTCAATTTCTCGACAATCACCCATGGAACCGAAGGTTGACCGGGGAAGCGTCTCTAGGGTGCGACACGTAGACTCGGGAGGTGAGGGACACGTGGAGGGAAGGGTCGGTTCCATAGGTGCAAGTGCGCAGGCAACTGTGGGGAGTCATGTACAGGACGTCTTTCCCCACCGACCACAGGTAGTCGGTGTTTATTTAAATCGAATTGAATCCGAACACCTTCGTTCCACTGCTAAAGAGAGGTCTGTGTAGGCCTGGAGTCCTAGGTGAAGAACAGGGAGCACTTCACAGCTGTAGGTTTGTACTAGACCGGACAAGGTCGACTGAGGTCAGAGGTGCTGAGGGGTTCATGCTAGGTGACACAACAACAAAAGGTTGAGGGCCCGAACGTGGATGCGAGTGCATACGTCCCAATGGTGATACAATTTTTGAGAGCTATATGGCTTTACAAGTGGACCATGGTGGCCGAGGTACAATAGGCGCAAGCCACGGGACAATTCCGACACGGTGGTCGGTCCCCGAGTCAATGCGTGACAAAGCGGGTATCCGCATGTTTTACATAGTATTCCTCTCATGGCGTGGGCCATGTTCACTCTATAAATCGAGAGGCATGTGACTGGGTGACTGACGAGTGCATCGGACTGGCACCTAGGTGAGGGTCAATCCCAGCTTAGATCGAGTGGTCGAACATGGCCTCGTGAGTACTGGGAAGCTTGACATCACGCGCGTGCATGGTCGTACTCTTGCCATAACGTCTCACGCATAGTGGGCATAGACTTGTGTGTCATGGCGAAAGAACGAGTGAGGGAAGTACAAGCGACATACCCTCGACGTCCTTAGCCAAAGGCCAAGTCACCCACACACAATTCTCCTTAGCTTTGCCTTGCTGCTCCAAGACCTTGCGTGTCTACCCTTGAAGCTTGCAGTGTTGTGTCTCTCTCTATATGTGTATCCCGCCCCTTGGGGGGCTTGTATAGGGAATTTGAAGGGTCATGGGGCAATGTGCTTTCTCTCTACTTCTAGACTGCTGACACTACCTTAGGAGGGAGGTAGAAGCGAGGGGAGTTCAGATGGAAGGGTAAATCAGGTGTCACGGCTGGGCCAACAGGGGCAGCTCTTCAAGCTTCCTTCCTTTTCTGCCTCTTCCTAGTGGAGGCCTCTTCGCAGACGGGCAGTTAGGCGTTCATTTATGGAGTTATCGGATTCGTTGACCGATGACCTTATGGAGACGGTCCTCACGAAATAGAATGCTTTTGTCAGGGGATTCTTTTGCATAACGCGCTTCTGGCTGTTGTCAGCGTATCTGCCTTTGGACTGGTTCGTTTTACTACCTTTGTCTTCAATACTGCTTCTCTCGCCATCTTCTTGTTGCATCGTTGTGACTACCTTTCGTGATTGTAGGTATGTGATGAGGAGTCTCCCCGAGTTGAGGAGCGTGCTCTCCTACCCAAAGAGGGCGGTCGACAGGGTAGCGGACCCTGCTATCCAGTCTGTAAACATGGCTGATGCCCGATGAGGTGCTCCCCACTGCTGGAGCATCTTCCTTTTGGCGGGACGGCATGGGACATCCGAAGGTGTGGGAGGAGTTTTCCCTTCTTCCACTTTGTGGGCGTGGCCGTCTGGTTGGTTGGGGTGGCCTTTATGCCAGTTGGCTGGCTGGCCTTTATGCCGAGCGGATCTTGTTGCTCCAATGTGCCCCGTCAGGCAAGGGAAGATGGTTCTACTTCCTCAAAGGAGCGGGGGATGCTGAGTGTGGAGCTCGTTATAAGGGCTGCAAGAGCAGCCATACGTATGTTGATCATCCTCAACTATAGGAAAGGCCCAGCCTTGACTATGATTCGACCAGGCACTATGCCAGTAGATTGCACAAATGTCAAATGTGCCTTGTATTGTTATTGTTCTATTATGTACTCTAATAGTGTTGCTCCTCTTCATATTAGTTGCTTTGTTATTACTCTTGTTGTCTACGTAGGGAAATAATATACTAGGCATTTTACTCATAGAACTGGAGATAAATCTCATTTCTTGATCTTACATGAATTTAATCAGTGTCGTTTGATGACTAGGAAAGCTTCAGATCCGTGTTGGTGAGCTAAAGGAGCATCCCCCGACAAGCAAGGGCTTCTATTTTGTTCAGACGAGGCAGAATAGGAGTTGCGTGGTGCTGTCCCAGAAGGACTCTTCCCACAAGGGGTGGAAAAGCCAGTATTTTTGGGTGGGCACCTTGTCAGTGGAAGCGCACTGGAATTTCCCGGTGGTGCCCTACTTTCACCCGAATATCCCTACGAAGCCAGCCGAGATATCACCGGAGGTGGAGCGAGAGGCTGCGATCCTCCTAGAGCATCGTCGGTCGACGGACAAGCTGGTGACTCCAGCCAATATCGAACGGTGTCTTCTCGAGTGGTTGTTGTCGATGGGTAAGAGCATCAGGAATCAAATTCTCCCCTTCTGTGAGGAAACACTCTTCTTTTCTTGACCCTGTCTCTTTTGTGCAGACGTTAGGCGGTCGGTTGAGGAGGAGGCTGTAAGGCCCGTGTCCTTAGCGGATCCTTAGTGGTTCGGATATGGATTCGATTATGTAAATTTAACCTATTTTTGATATTTTTAGGCTATTTTTTGACGTTTAATTGAATTAGTTAAAGTGTTTTTATAATTAAAATAGGCATTTATATAATTTAGTGAGTTTGGGGGTTAAAAGGGTGAAAATAAGGTTTAGAACAAAAAATAATAATATATTAAACCTATTTTTTTAACCCAAACTCACCCCACTCTCTCACTCTCGTAAGTCTCTCTCTCTCCCCCATCTCACTCTCTCACCCTCTCACTCTCACGATCGCCACTCTCTCTCTCTCCTCTGGGATTCAGGCGAGATGACGATAGATCGCGATGTGGAGGGTACCGTTGGACTCGTGGCGATGAGCGGAGCGCGTTGACGCCCACCTCGACACCGATCGCGACCCGTGGAGGTGAGATGGAGCGAGAAGGGCATGATGTCGCTGGCTCTTGCATGCGGCCCGGATGGCCATTTCAGCTCGTTCCAAGTAGGGGGATGGATTCCCACTCGCCCTAGGATCGTTCCCTCGCACATGCATGCCGATCTACGCTCTCTAGCATGCCCATTGTCAATATTTTGGTTTTTCCTCCATGAACATTGTAATTTATGTTTTAATCCACCATGGGCAGACGAATAGACACCTTACCCGAGCCTTACGCTTGGGATAAAGAAATAAACCCATCTTTGCATCAGCACTGAACCCAGTGCCGACGACCACTTCAAGAGACAAATAAATCCTGTCGGTTCTGCCACTTCGGTGGCGCCGACGAATAGACACCTTACCCGAGCCTTACGCTTGGGATAAGGAAATAAGCCTATCTTTGCGTCAGCACTGAACCCAGTGCCGACGACCACTTTAAGAGACAAATAAACCCTGTCGGTTCTGCCACTTCGGTGACACCGACGAATAGACACCTTGTCCGAGCCTTACGCTTGGGATAAGAAAATAAACCCACCTTTGCGTCAGTACTAAACCCAGTGCCGACGACCACTTCAAGAGACAAATAAATCCTGTCGGTTCTGCCACTTTGGTGAAACCGATGAATAGACACCTTACTCGAGCCTTAACGCTTGGGTTAAGGAAATAAACCCATCTTTGCGTCAGCACTAACCCAGTGCGGACGACCACTTCAAGAGGCAAATAAACCCTATCGGTTCTGCCACTTCGGTGATGCCGACGAATAGACACCTTACCCGAGCCTTACGCTTGGGATAGGAAAATAAGCCCATCTTCGCGTCGGCACTAAACCCAGTGCAGATGACCACTTCAAGAGACAAATAAACCCTGTCGGTCCCGCCACCTCGGTGACACTGACGAACAAACACCTTATCCAGATCTTACGTCCGGGACAAGGGAATAAACCCTTCTTTGCATCAGCACTGACCCAGAGCCGACGAACATCCTGAGAGACAAATAAACCCCGTCGGTTCTACCACTTCGGTGACGCCGACGAATAGACACCTTACCCGGACCCTACATCTGGATAAGGGAATAAACCCTTCTTCGTGTCAGCACTGATCAAGCGCTGGAAAATATTCAAAGAGACAAATAAACCCTATCGATTCAACCACTTCGGTGATGCCGACGAATAGATGCCTTACCCGAGCCTTACGCTTAGGATGGGGAAATTAACCCTTCTTTGCGTCAGCACCGACCCAGTGATGACGAATACCTTAAGAAACGAATGAGCCCTGTCGATTCCGTCACCTCGGTGACGCCGATGAATGAGCACCTGGCCTGGACCTTACATCCGGGATGGGAAAATTAACCATTCTCTGCGTCAGCACCGGCCCAGTGCCGACGAATATCCCAAGAGACAAACAAACCATGTCAGCTCCGCCACCTCACCGACACTGACGAACCAACATCTTGCCCAGACCCCTCTCGGGTCGAAACAATAAATACCCTTTTGACTTGGACCTTCTATCGAGGTCATTTAAACCAATAGACTCTTCTCTCCGTCCCTCCGGGTGACAAATACCCCTTTGACTTGGACCTTCCGTCCAGGTCATTTGAACCAATAAACTCTTCTCTCCGTCCCTCCAGGTGACAAATACCCCTTTGACTTGGACCTTCCATCCAGATCATTTGAACTAATAAACTCTTCTCTCTGTCCCTTCGGGTGACGAATACACCCCTTATTTTGAGCCCTTCGTCCAGGTCAATCTTCCTCATGGAACCGCTCGGCGGGGCCACGAGACTTGTGTGGTGGAGTGATCCCCTCGTCTCTCCCCTGGGGAGGCAAGCACTCTCCCACGCACCTCTGTAGACCCGACCGAAGCATTCCCTGGCCAAGCCAATGACGCAAACCAGAACCCTGTCAAGGGGCAGAAAGAAAGAAAAAAAAGGGAGGGAGATCCATGCACCAGCATGCAAAAGTATGTACGCAAATGATCTTCTATTTCAAAATGGGGGATACACGTGTTTCGGGGCATACCCCTGAGTTACATGTCAAAAAGGGGAAGAGAAGGAAGGAGAAAGAGAGAGAGGCGGAATACAAGAGGAGGGTTGAGGAGAACAGTGCTCAATCAATACCCCAGAAAATATCCTCGAGAGGGAGAATCCCAATGCAAGTGAAGCTCGCCATGTCGCGTAATCACCACCTCTGCTCCTCGAGGTGTCCCAACTCCGTTTCCACGGATGCCACCTCAGCCCTGGCAACGGCAAGCGCCTCACTTGCCCTCTCAATGGTCACCTCGACCTCGGCCAGCTCGGACCTGGCTGCAACAAGGTAGCCCTCTAGTTCCCTGATTCTACCCCTGAGGGCATTGACATCTTGGTGACCTCCCTCCAGGACCTTCTCGAGCTGCTCCTCACTGCCTCGACGCTCCTCCAAAGCTTGCAAATATTCACCCTCCTAGGCCTTGATGGCGGCAAGCTCGTTAGGGGCCCGAGTCTCTAGGAATTCGCGACGATTCACATAATTTAACAATAGTAAGACTCGTCGCGACCATTCCCCTAGGGGGCAACCCAGCACTTGTAATGCACCGGTTGGCTGCATCACTATTACGTACGCCCCCCGGTATGTGAGGGAGGGGTCGACAAGTATCATCGAGCGAAGCGCCAGTAGCATCTGCCGAATCGGCGCGTCTGAGGTGTTGTGGCCGATTGAAGGTACCGCTGGAAGGTCGAACTCCACCGCGCCGTTCACGGCAGCCCACATCTCGGCATCCACCACAATCGAAGAAGAAGGGAGCGCCACGGCCAAATCACTGGGGCCTCCCGCTTCAATGGGTAACCCCGGCCGGCTATCGCCAAGCAAGCTGCTGCTGCCGCAACTGAACCACCCGACTCCGCTATCGCAAGGGACTGCTCCTCCCTGCTTTCGGTTGGAGGAAGGGCGGGAAGCGGAGCTGACTCAGACACCACTGCTGACGGCTCGGCCACCTCTTCCGTTGATGCCCCCTCTTCCCCATGAACCATAAGGCTGGCAAGCATCTTCCCCAGAAGCAGGCCTTCCTCAGGTGTCGCGAGCGGCCGGGGAGGTGGTAGGGGAACCATGAGCCTTAGCTCGCTCCCCGACTGCAAGAACGACACTAGATGCTCCACCTCCGACGTTCAAAGCAGTTGTGGTTCATCAACTTCCATAGGGCCCGATGCCCCTCTTCGCTTCACGACAACCTTGCGAGCTTTGGCGGTGCGTGCCTCGGGGAGACTCCCTTCCTCCTAAAACATAAAAACAGGATTAGCCTTACATCGATCAGGACGGGCTGCCCCAAGCCTCGAGGAGGCGTAGGAGAGGTTCCGGAGGCCTCATTTTACCTCGGTCATCGGAACTATTTTGTTCTCCGGTGCTATCTCTCCCTCCTCTAGAACCTCACCGGTCGTTGATGCGGCCTCCGCTGCTACTTCCTAATGCATGACCTCGAACAAGGCCGCCAGCTTCCCCAGGCCGGTGTCACCGCCCTCGGGTGACTCCGCTGGCACATCCGGGATGGGCGCCTCTGTGGTTCCTAGCTGGGTTTGCTCCTGCAAGTTAACTGGGGGATAAGAGACAGAGGGTCAAAAGGTAGCCATAAAAAGGGGGGCCCCATATGAACGGGCCCACACTTACGAAATCCTTGCCCGGAGTCACCTCGTCAGAAGAGTAGTCGTAGTCTACCTTCTCGCTCGAGGAAGACTCGGATGGGATAGGCTTCTCCCTTGTCGGGGAAGGGACGCTCGCTCGGTCACCCTTAGCCTCCTCCTCGCGCGGGCTGGGAGATGGCTACGCCCCAAACCTCAGCCTCCTCCGCGTATAGATCCGGATCGGCTCGGGGATCCCCCGGGCCTCTATCTGCTCGGGAAGGGGACAGAGGGGAGCTGCCAAATGAGGAAACATTCGGGTCAGATGAAAGTCCTCGAGCTCCCAACAAATATCAAAAGGGAAATGTGTCAGCCATGCTAGTAGAAGAAATTACCATGTTCGGTCTCCGCGACCGGGAGCGGGCTGGGGATTGTCTCCTCCACAGAGGACGCGACCCCAGGTGCAGCGGCTTCACCTACATCTAGAGCGAAAGCAGATGCGGGTTCCTCTGCAGGGACTGGGGGAAGAAACCCACGTAAGAGGCCTAGCCTCACAAGGCGAAAGAATGTTGAGCAAAACAAGAAAAACCTCACCTGTGGGTTGGTTGTCCTCATCCCGAGTAGCCGCACACGCAGCCACAAACTTCTCAGCTTCGGCTTTCCTCTACGCTGGTTCCTGCGGACTGATTGTCATAGTGGGGATCCACACGGAACGCATCCCCTTCACTTCGACTGAGAGAAGGACACACCCACGTCATACAGGAGCAAAGGATTTCCCCCGGGGAGGGGAACCAAACCCCGAAAGGCATCGACGTCTAAAAGCCTCACCTGCAGGATGGCTCGGCTCAGCCCGGGACGTAGCAAACGTCGCAAAGGATGGAACTGACAGAGGAGGGGAAGCCGAAGCCGTCTGACAGACCTCCGCTCTCTTCCACTCGACCTCCTCTTGCGCGGCCACCTTGGCAGCGGCGAGCGCCTTCTCCACCGATGACTTCTCCTAAGGCTCCCTGGTAACCCTGGGTGGATGAGTGGGAGTGGATGGCGGCTCGGACCCGATCTAGGCTTCACCTGCAGTGGAGACCGGTGAAGGCGGAGGCTCCTCCCTAGCTGATGAGTATGAAAGATACCCGGGTGTGAGCATCACGTGCTAAGATGAAGATAAGACCCACTCGAGGTACAATCGTAACAAGGGAAATCTTACCGGCCGTTTGGCTTGGTTCGGCCTGGCCAGCCTCAAACTCCTCAAAGGATGGCCTGGGAGGCAGTGCAAGAGCGGTCTTCGAGGGCTGGGTAGCCTCCGCTTTCTGGCGTTTGGCCTCCCGCCGTCCGACGTCCTACGCCTCACCCAAGGCTTTCTTCACCGACGATTTCACCCGGGGCCTCTTCGCGGCACGGGGCAGAGGAGTTGTGGTCGGGGCCACTGGCACCTCCTCAAAGTATGCAGGCTTCCCTACCTATCGGAGGAGATTGCGATACGTCGCCAATTGGGTGTTGTCTGGGTGGTCTGTACGGAGAGAAAATAAAGAGAGCTGCGAGTTAGTTGTCATTCAATGCCCTGAAGGACACAACAATGACCGACAGGAGTCAAAGGAAATATAAGATGTGTACGTAACAATATGTACCATGAGGGCCAGTGTAGAGGCAAAGCAAGATCGGCCAATAGCTCAGGGAGGGCTCCTGGTCCCGGCGGGCCCCTTCCCTAACCAACCAACACAGATCTCCGATCTTCTGACACCTGTCGGTGAGGGCGGCCAGGTCTGCATGCTTCCTAGCACCGAGGTGGCACACTAGGCTGAAGTAATCCATCCCCCAGCTGTCAGTATAATAGTAGGCGAGGTGAAGATGTTTGCCCAGGATGGCCCTCCCCGGGTCTTCGATCTTCAGCCCATCTACCCGAAGAAGGACATACAGCCATGTAGTGTCCTTGTAGTTCTCGGGCCTTCACTCCTCTGCCCGCAAGAAGGCACGATATGGGCAAGTCAGGTCGACCTCCGACCGCTAGCTCTTTACCGGTGTGCCCTCCTCCTCTGCCAGGAATGGGTAATTGATTAAGTCCAGGCGATCGCCTCCAACGCCACAGAGGTCCCGAAGAGTCTTCTTGAAGTCATCCTCTGCCATCGGGGGCAGCTTAACTTGCGGCATCGGCTGGGTTTTTTGAGCCTCTTTGCGCATAACCAGGTAGGCGGCCACCTCGTCGCTCTTACCACGCCACAATCGGAGGAGATGCTCTGGGTCGACGTCGAGGATGGGCACGGGCTGCCGACTCAAGAACCTTCTCTCTGCTCTGTCCCAATAGTCGGTCTTGTGTAACCGGTAAAATCTCGTCTGGGTGTTCCACCACTTTACATACTCTGGTGTCACCCACGGGACCCGGCCAGGGGCTGGCACTCGGAAGGTGGTGGTGTCTGCCTGGTGGAAGAAATCCCACCATACCCGGGCTGTCTCAGCAGTCAAGCTCCCCTAAAGATTCTGTGTTGCCAGAGTAAACTGGGCGCTGTGTGATGGGATATGCTGATCATACCCGAAATTGCGCCCGAAACGGAAGGGGTAATAGGGCTCCAACAGCAGGTTATCCCCCTTCCTGCATGCCAGTACACTCGGGCGGATCGACAGTGCCCAATCCCTGAGCTCAGGCTCCAGCAGCAGGCGGGTCACATTCTCCTGACTAATAGGGTGCACGTACTTCACCACTTGATCATCTTTACACTCCCGCCTATTGTTCACCAAAGGGATCGAGTGGGCGGCTAGCGTCCAGAAGTGAATGGAGCCTGCCGCATCTTGAGGAACTGTTGTTAGGCGACCCCTGATGTCATAAAGCCTCAAGGAGATAGAGCTCGGCTCTGCACTCGCGAACTCCAGCATTCGCGGCACTAGTCCCCAGTCCTGAATGGCGCGGGGAATGAACTCCGGGAATAGTGAATAGACCCACGCATTAAAGAAATGCAATGGGAATACAAACCAGGCCTGCCGTGAAATTTGGTGAACGCTCACCTCCTTGAGCGTCTTGAATATCAAACAGAGGGCGGCCAGGCACAGAGACAGCTTGATCCCCCATGCCATCTGACAGGCAGGGGAGATGGCGTCTGGCCGAATGATGGTCTCGTCCCCTTGTGGAAAAGTGAACGAGCACAACCAGTATGTCAGATAGGCAGCACAATGTGTCAGTGGATCAACCGCCATCGGATTCGGCCCGCTCAAACGCCCCTTTGAGGGGATCTTCACATCTGACTTGGGCTTAGCTCATTTCTTGAGGGCAACAACCGTGTCGACGCATGGGAAGTCATCGTACTTCTTCGGCCCGTCAAAGAAATACTACAGCCACAAAGTCAGCCGGACCCTTTTCCGGTCCCCACGGTGCGGTTGCTTCTCTCCATGCGCCAGCTTGTACATTTCTCGGTATGCTTTCATCAGGTACCGATAAGAGTACCCCAGAGAGTAGTAACCATCTCTGTTTGTCTCATCCTTGATTAAATAGGGGAGACAAACCTCTTCATAGGGCTCCCCATCAATAGGTAAGCCACTGAGCTGGCTGAGACTCCATAAGTCTAGGGACGTCTCGCCTTCTACGATGTCCTCTTCGCGAGGATCGGTTTGACTATTTTTGTGTATTTTTCTGAATTAGTGTATTTTTGACACAAATATCAAAATTTTAGCAATTAGGAAAATTTGCTAATTTCTTTCTATTTAAACCACTCACACCCTCTCTCCTCCCTCATTTCTCTCATCCCTTTCTCTCTCTCGTTCTCTCTCGTCTCTGGGCCATTCGACACGGGGCGCGCGACCGTGGAGAGCTAGCCAAGGTGGGGACGCGATGGAGTGATCGGATCGTGGGATAGAGCGACAGTTTGAGCGTGGTGTGGCGCGATCCCTCAGTGGATTCCGAGAAGGCACCGTTCATGTTCCTGACGATTTTCGACGTGGATTAGTCACTTCGGTGCACGATTTCTTCGGTGGAGGTAGGGAGACAGATCACCTACTTCTTCTGTACATTCCCTCACCAGTTTTACATCGAATGGTGCTAGAACGAGCAAGTTTGGGCTCGTTGAGGTTTAGGGGAGTTCGTAGGGTTCACCGAAAAATGGCGACGATTTTACGATCAGTTGGTGTCAAACGACTCCCTGGAGCGTCAGCATTCCATAGTCGCTGATTTTGTGTCGATTGGTGGTCATTCGAGACCGTTAGGAGCCCGGGAAGTTTGGTGGTTCCATTTGGGTCAATTCCATAGAATTGCTCGTTTCACGTTATTTCTTAGCCGATTCGACTCCCGTCGAAGTCTATGTGATTGCTAGTGTGTTCCCCTTCGTTTCAGAATGAACGGAGCGTGGAGAGGCCATGATCGGGCCGATCCCACGAATCTCCCATCGTGATGCTTACACGGTTTAACAAAAACCGTTTAGGGATTGGCACGGCTTGGGTGCGACCATTCAGTGTAGGCCGTTGGGCGTCTGTGCGGTCGCACGACAGACCGCCCATGGATGGCACGGCCAGGTGTGAGCCGTCCAGTCTACTTGAGCGGCTGGGGCCCTGCCGTTCTATTTTCCCCGTTGTTTTGAGCGGCTCCAGCCTCGCCGTTCTGGTCGTTGGACGGTCGATAGATAAGCATTCAGTGGCTTGAGGTGGTTCGTGGGGCGGTTTTCCCCCAACCGTCCAGTGTCCTTGAGTGGTCAGTCCCTAACCGTTCTGACTGCCGTTTGACCAGTTGCTGTAGTAGGTCAGTTGGAGTGAACGGCCTAGAGTGGACCATTTTGTCTCCTTGGGCGGCCTCCTATGGACCATCCAGTTCACTGAGCGGCCCCTTGGTGACCGCGCAGTGAGTTCTGTCTGTTGTTATGTCTGTTGGCCGTGATGGTCTGTCCCATGTCCGTCTGTCCATGTGTGTGTCCTGTTTGACTCGTGTCAAACGTTCAGCTTGATTAGGGTGGTGTCTCAAATGATTCTGGCTTGCACTGCTAGTGTCCATGAGTCTGTCAAGTGGTTTGACTAGATTGGTCGATTCAAGGTTGACTGAGTGTGGTCTACTTCTTTACTACTACAGTTCCTCAACGACCAAATCTAGGACTGCCAGTGTCCTTGTCTCTACATGCATAGCGACTCTTCCTTGATTGCTTGGTTTGCCTAGCGGCCGAGTGATGGATCACTTATGCCCAGAGTGTCATTTTCCCGTCATTTCAATTCTTGCTTGTCTTGGCTTAACCTTGTGGTTTGCTTGTGACCCGTGGATGTCTGTTGGCATCCTATGAGGGCTATGACCATAATGAGATGGCCAGGAGTGCTTGGGTATGGTGTCATCATTTGGTTCTGGTCAACCCGGTGTGACCCATTGGTTGACAGGTGACCTTGTGTGTCTCGACGGTTCTGTCTAGTTTGAGATATGATTGTGAATGTCGTGAGGTGTCGTCTTACCTCGTTCTACGTATCCAGATGTGTTGAGGGTCCTCGGTGTTCCCTCAGGTCTCCGTGAGTCATTTCTTGCAGTGAGTCGGCTTCTCTGGCTTAGGATTAGATTGATTGGCGACTTTTTTCGCTTTGTATGACGATCTTGACTCTGAGTCGTGAGACTCAAGGATCGTTGTAGCTTTAGGTCTAGTTGCCTTGTCTTGAGTCTGTTGATAGTTTCCTGTGCTACCATTGGTGCTTCGTAGTACGTGTGACATTACTTCCTTGCCTGTCTGTACTCTAGCACTCGTATGTTGAGTCTCTATGTCTAGTGAGCCTCCACTAGTCATAGCCCTATGACACGTTATGGCATGTCGACCCTTGTGGCGGGGCAGTTTCCATTGTACGATTTTTAAGCTAGTTCCGTAGGCCCCCGGTTCAATTGTAGCATCCTGCAGAGGGGGAATACTAGCTAGAGGCCTGGCTTAGGCAGTGAGCCAGTGTGTGCACACAAGGTCAGGGGCTTGGACTAAAGTCGATGGGCGTTACCCAGTCTAGCCACTCACGACTGTAGTTCCTGTTCTAGTTCAGTGTGCACCTTGGTGTCTGCTGTCCCAGGCGTCTGTAGAGAGGTACTTGTGGCGCAGCATAAGACGTCAGTGGACGCAACTGGCCATTCTTCTAACGAGGGGGTACTTTCATCACATGACACGTGACTCTCGCGTTTGTCGCACGTCGTGACCTTTCCGGGTTAGCCTTCTCTCGACTTTACCTGAGGTCAATGTTGTGTCATGTACACGACGTCCTAGTTGTGTGTGTGGTGTTGTGTCTAGAAGGACGTGCACGATAATCAAGTCATATATGCTTTAGGATCTATCTTGCCTGTCTAGGGCTTTTACCCTTTTTTTATAAGTCTTTGCCTGCTTGGTGTCTCATCGACGGATCGGTGACTCCTGACCTCGTCAATTTAGAGTTTGCGCTCTCGTTGCCGCCTGGAGTAGCCTAGGGAGCCGAGGTTAGTTTGATAGTCGTCCTTTGCTTGGTATGACTTCTTTTCCCTCTTCTTTTAGCACCTCTACTCCTTCCATTTCTGACTTTCTTTTAGAGCTCTATAGTTTAGCTTTTCCTCCTTTATTACTCCTGTTATTTTAACTGTTGTTCTATGTTACTACGTTGTTTTCCAGTGGGGATGGCCCCTACTGAGCCAGTGACACGAGACTCACCCCTGCTTTTCAGGTGGGTGGCGTCATTTTGCTTCCCCAGTTCCTGGTGTGGCGTGTCTGTAGCTGCCAGTGGTACCTACGTCAGGCTTCCCCCGACCTCAGTGTAGGTCTTTCCTTTTCTATTGACTTTACTGCTGGTCTTTCCTTTGGACTAGACTCTAGTATAATTGTTAAATTTAAACTATTAATTAAAAAGTAATTTTATTTCTGCTACTTTTCCAAACTGATCTAATGAAATTTAAAAAAGGTTGCTATCATTAAAACAGATATCACATCAAAAACTAGATGAGCATGAATTAGTCCTAGGGGACACAACATTAACTTGAATTACACCCAAAACTACCTCCACACAGGGAGGGGCTGTAAGCCGGCCAGGTGGGGTGTGGAACGGAGGGGGTCGGAAGCTGACCGATCTCACTCGGGCAAGCTGGCCTGCTGCCCTTGCTGTCTGCCACCAACGACTTGTCGGGGACAGAACTCCTGGCTGGAATGTCCGCTGGGGATGGGATTAGAGGCGTTGGAAAGCTTGACGTTTTAGCTTGCTCCTGGAAGAAACGTCATCTGGTTCTGATCTCGGATGCATCGAGTACGACAGATTCGGTAGAATGGCATCGGGTTTCTCTGCTGCAGGCCAGAGAGGGCTTGGACGAGGCCGTACTCCCAGATGGAGTATTAGATCGAGGTGGGACCAGGGCCGATTGAAAGAGGACTCAGTCTAGTGCGCTTACACCAAAATGCTCTACCTGAATCACCCAATCACGCCAGTGGTCGCTCCTGGATGTTGACTGGGTTGAGCTGGTTGCAGGGACAGAATTCTGGACTCGATCCTCCGGTGGTGTAGCTATCCGATCCGAGGCCGGAACATGGCGGCGCTGGAGTCATCGCGAAGAGGGCCGTCACAGGGATCTTTCAGAGCTAGAATGGCCCCGTTCTGAGGTGGGAGATGCCAGTACTGATGATTCTTGTGAAGTCATGCTTCCCAGGATGCCGGCCAGATAGGGGAGACTTGTCGGGGGTGTAACTCCCAATGGGAAAATCAGAATGAGGCAAGACCAAGCTTGACTGAAAGCTGACTGACCTCTGATGAACTGCTCCAGAGGGCTCAGGCAGAAGATGACAACAAAGACCGTGGTGCTTCCTGTGGTGGACTGCTTGTTTTGGCCACCAATAATTTAGACTGCAGGACTGGTTCAACTTGTCATCGCCAGTGCTCTCGAACGAGAACTCCAAATTGGTCAGGGCCAGCTTTGGCTGAAAGCTGGGTGACCCTAGTGGGGAACCTCCAAGGGGCTTGATCAGAAGGTGGGGGATGGGGCCGGAGCAGCTTCTGGAAGTGCACCCCACGCCCCTGCCCTCTCTCCCTCTGCAACCCACGTCCGCCACCCTCTGCTCCGTGCGTCCACAGCAGTCCCAGAGCCACTCTGTCGACACTACGTCTCCCCGTGGAGTAAGAAGCTCTGCTCTACTGCTCTCTGTTACAAGCCTGCAGTAGAGGCTCAGTTGGCAGACCTTCTAGCGGCGTCCACAGTGAGATTCGGCTTGAGGCGTCTTCAGAAGAGTCATCCACCTTCGAGTCATCCATGCTCCAGATGTGGTCCCGCCTCTGTTCGTGAACGGCATCAACTGCTACAGGCATTTCCATGCAACTGCACCCAGACTGTGTCTGTTCCTGGGGGCCGCTTGGCAACGCTGACACGGACTGCCCCTGTATGAATCGGCCAGAGCTCCCTTCACGAGAGTTCTTCTTCTTCAAAGCACCGAGGAATCAGAGGTGGTCCCGCCTTCTTTTGACAACACCTCTGCCCGAGGCATCCATTCTCCCTCAGTTGCGCCAGACCTAGAGCCCTCTGTTCACCCAGGATAGTCTGCTGCCAAGTCGGCCCTGACACTCCCTCTTCCACTCAGTTTCAGGTCAAGCAGTCTTATGCAAAGTTTTCGACGATACAAAACCAACGCAAGTGGTTTCGTCCCATTCTAACGTCGGCACCGAAAATTCCACTAGGGCCGTTGTCGGCCTGTCGTGCTGTTCCCCCAGAAACCTAACGCTGACTGTCTGGGTGACCCCGACCTCTGAGATGATCAGACGGTCGCCAACTTTTGAGGGTTCGTACAGCTCCCTATCTACTACATCCATGAGTTGGTCCCGTCACTTTTGGAGTTCCACAGCGAGCGTGCCGACCGACGCACCATGAAAGCGCCATCCAGTCCTGCATGGCAGAACTACACAGGCCTACAGCTGCGACCACCGCCTCCATCCAGTGACATCGGCTCGACATTGGACCTTCAGGCATCCTTCGGCATCCCTCAGGCTTCAACCAGGCATTGACAGCACCTCGGTTGGACGTTGGAGAGAGGCGTACGGTCATTGTTTGGTTTCCCCCTCCCCTCGTTCCCCCCTCCTGCGCGAGGGTAGTGCATGTATTGGATTACATGTAGCTCCTTCGCTCCCCTTCACTGGCTTTGACTCAGGGTTTGTGGCAGAGCTGACATTTTGTGCTATGTCCACGGTTGGAGTCCAAGGGGGAGCGCATGCTGACTCCCATCGAGGTGGATCTGGGAGAGCCTTCTACATCTCCAATGATTACTGGGGACACCCGGATGTCAGAGGAGCCTCTGCCCTCTCTGAGTCCAGTAGGAGATGCTACTAAGGTGGAGGAGAGACTACCCTCACCGACCCAGAGTGTGGGTGTTACAGGCACAATGGGGGCCATAGCAGGTGAGAGCCAGGACATTTCTCAGGTTTTTAACCTTGTCTTGTCATAGGGAAGTCCTGAGCATTGCTGACCCTCTTTGTGTTTGGTGGTGTTGCACAGGTCCTTTCGGCGTGCTGGCTCAGGTGGGCCACTCCTCCCTGGAGCTGGGGATCAAGTGGCCTACATCTGTTTCGCCAGTGGAGTCGCTGTTGGATGCCAGTGTGGGTGTGGCCTTGCTCCAGCTTGCCCGAGGATACTTAGGAGGTAATCCCCTGCCTTCCCTAGGGGAGCTCCGTCAGCAGTTGAGGGAGTGTACCAATGGCTATCACGGCTTCGGGTTCCCATGTGAGTTGTGGATGTCTGGCCTGGCTGGCATTTGGGTGGAGTACCTACAGCTTGTAGAGGCACAGGAGCGGAGGGCTCGGCCGCTAGCGGCCATTCGAGAGCTGGAGGAGCAGCGGGCTCAGCTTGCATTACCGACTGCTGAGCAGGAGAGGTGTGCTGACGTGGCCATGCTACTTGCTCAGGATCACGCCGCATGGCTGAGGGAGGCAGAGAGAAGAGCCGAGGCCCTAGAGAAGGCCCTGGAGGAGCAGTGGCGAGAGGCGGAGCTCACTAGGGTCGAGTGGTAGACTGCCCAGACGGGGGCAGAGGCGAGTGTGTAGCTTGCGTCGACCTTGAAGGTGGAGCTGGCTGCTATAGAGTCCCGCTTGGCGGAGCTGGAGGGGAGTGAGGCTAGGCTGTGATTGTATCACTTCCCCCCCTTTTTGCTATCCAGATCGTACATTTTTTGTTACCCCAAGGGCATGTCTTGGGCTCCCCTTTTATGCCCTCCCCTGCTCCGTGCGTCCACGGCATTCCCGGAGTCGCCCGTCGCTGCCTCGACCTCCCGTGGTTCGGGAAGATCTCTCTGCTGCTCTCTGCAACCAGCCTACAGCAGAGGTCGCATTTGCAGAGGCTACCTTGGCGTCCACTGTGCGAATCAGTTGAAGTCATCTTCTGTGGAGTCGTACGTCGTCGAGTCAGCTTAGTTCCAGAAGTGGTCCCGCTGCGATCCGACCTCGGCTCCATTCGCGTCGCTCATTCTCGTGCAACTGCACCAAACTCGGGTCTGAACCTGAGCACCATATGGTAGCAGCTCCACCGCTGGCCCCTGTGTGATTCAGCCAGAGCTCTCTTCACGAGAGTTCTGCTCCTCCGAAGTGCCGACTCACCAGAGGTGGTCCCGCCTGGTTTTGACATCGTCTCCGCCTAGGGCGGCCATTCTCCCTCAGTCGCACCAGACCCGGAGTCCCCTGTTCACCCAGGACAGGCTGCTGTCAAATCGGCCCTGACACCCCCTCTTCCTCTCCGTTTCAGGTCAGACGGTCTTCAGTAAAGTTTCAGCTTTAGACGATACGGAACTAACGCAAGTGGTCTCATCCTGATCTGACATCGGCACTGGGAGTTCCCCCACAGCTACCTGCGACTGGTCCAACTGTTCACCCAGAAACCTGATGCCGGCCGTTCCCACGACCACGTCCAGAGAGGTGATCAGACGGCCGCCATCTTCTGAGGGTTCGTAGACCTCCCTGTCAGCAATGTCCACGACTTGCTCCGGTCATGATTGGAGTTCCACAGCACCCGTACCGGCCAATGCACCACGACTGCACCAATCTGTCCTGCACGGCAGAACTGCACAGGCCCACAGCTGCGGCCGCCGTCTCCATCCAATGACAGAAGCTCGGTGCCAGACCTTCAGGCATCCTTAGATGTCCCTCGATCATCGTCCAGGAGCTGGCTTCACCTCGATCGGATGCCCGAGCTCCGTGTACGGTCGATAGTTTGTTTCCCTTCCCCGCGATCCCCCCCTCCTGCGCGAGGGGAGTGTGTATAATTGGTCGCCTCCACCCCCGTGAACCCCCCTCCCTGCGGGGAGCATTCCCTATGCTCATCCCGTCACCCCCCATGATTTGTAGGCCGAATGGGTGCCAAGAGGGGTGTTTTTGAGCGGGTTAGGGTAAAATCTCCACGTTTGGGGTTGTGGGCCGATCTGCTATTTTACCGTATTTTTGGCCGATCCGAGGCCATAGATGCATGCTAGGAGTGGTTTGGGGGCTTCCCCCTTGATTCCCCCCTCTCCCATGGAGGTATGGGGGCGTGGCGACATTTTTTGTGTTGAGTTCGTCGTTTCGCCGCTGGGACACTGTGGCAGTCGTTCCAGTGACCGCTACAGTGTGTAACGCGCCAAGACAAGTGCGTTACACTCCCTTTGTTTTGAGCTTTGGCATTCATGGGCCTGACAGTCCCACAATAGACCGCCACGTGACTGTGATGCCCCTTGGTTGGTCCGTCACAGTGATCCGACCGTTAGTTTTTGACCGTTGGGGTCACATGTGCCGTGACGCGCCCAGGGTGGCGCGTTACAACATTGTGACGCCCCTCTAGGGGTGCGTCAGAAGTTAACGTAGCCTGTCACCTAATGCACCAGGATTGGTCTGTTAGGCACTGTGACGCGCTAAGGTTGGTGCGTCAGAGCCGGTTTCACCGTTGGCTTGTGACGCCCCAGGGTGGGTGCGTCAGAGCCTTGTGATGCGCTTGTAGGCGAGCGTCAGAGCTCCCCGGCTTCTAACGCACCTACGTAGGGCCATTAGAGACTGTGACGTCCCGAGTGGTGTGCGTCACAGCCTGTTTCATTCCGTCTTCTGACGCACCAGAGGTGGTCTGTCAGAGACGCCACGTCACAATCAGTTTAGCACCAAGTGTTTGACGCACCTGAGTTGGGCCGCCAGACCGCTGTGACGACCCAGGGATAGACCGCCAGAGCCTGTGACGGCCCAAGGTTGGACCGTTAGGCTCTGTGCTGCACCGAGTGTGTGCCGTCCCATTTCTTCGACAATGGTTTTCGTGAGTCAGTTCTTCCTTCCGGTGGCACGTCCACTAGTCGTAGCCTTCTTACGGCACGCGCGTGCTGACCCTGTGGTCATTGGTCATTTGTATCTCATGGTTTTGATAATGGCTAACACTATAAGTCATGGATGCACCCTATTCATTTCGCCAATGGTGACGAAAGTCTGAGAGTGCGGTTCATTCATCGACATGGGTTATATGTTGAAATACTGACAGTACGTCTACCAATGAGGATGGAAGGTCCAAGCTAAGGGGTGGCTGACCAGACTCGCCACAGGTGGTGAGGGTCAAAGAGGTAGTGACCGATCTTGCCGATGATGACAAGGGTCGAAAGGATAGCGACCAATCTTGCCGACGGTGGCAGGGGCCGAAAGGGTAGCGACCGATCTTGTCGATGGTGACAAGGGTCGAAAGGATGGCTGGTCTTGCCGATGGTGACAAGGGCCGAAAGGATGGCCGGTCTTGCCAATGGTGACAAGGGCCGAAAGGGTGGCCGGTCTTGCGGATGGTGACAAGGGTCGAAGGGGTGTCCGATCTTGTCGATGGTGACAAGGGCCGATAGGGTAGCGACCGATCTTGTCGATGGTGACAAGGGTCGAAAGGATGGCTGGTCTTGCCGATGGTGACAAGGGCTGAAAGGGTGGCCATTCTTGTCGATGGCGACAAGGGCCGAAAGGGTAGCGACGGATCTTACAGATGGTGACAAGGGTCAAAAGGGTGGCCGATCTTGTCCATGGTGACAAGGGCCGAAAGGGTGGCCGATCTTGCCGATGGTGACAAGGGCCGAAAGGGTAGCGACCAATCTTGCCGATGGTGAGAAGGGTCGAAAGGGTGGCCGGTCTTGCCGATGGTGACAAGGGCCGAAAGGGTAGTGACAAGGGTCGAAAGGGTAGTGACCGATCTTGCCGATGGTGATAAGGGTCGAAAGGGTGACCGATCTTACCGATGGTGACAAGGGCCAAAAGGGTAGCCGAAGTAGAATGGTGAGCGAGGGTAACCTCGCTACTACATCGTCGTTCATTTTTTTTATCACATTACTGACTTAGGCACCCTTTTGGGTTTTCACCGAAGCCATCCCCCTCTTGCTTTTGCCCACGCACCCTTCCGAGTTTTCACGTGGCGGGGTACCCGATTTTGCCTGCAACACCCTTGCGGATTTTCGCCACAGCCGGGTTATAGCCCTTCTTGTCCTTGTCCTAGTACAGGAACAAAGCTGACTAACCACAAGACTCAAGACTTAGGTAAATTACCCTTATACCTAGGGACCAGACTCTAATAAAGGGAAAATTACATAGTTTATGACTCAACTAAATATTAAAATTACATGGATTGTCTCAAAAAAATGTGGAGAACACAATGGCACAAGCCAACGATCCATCAGAGCTTCGAAAAAATGTGGAGGGGCAAGTGATGCCCCCATCATACCCCCGGGGTGGGGAAAACTCGACCCCGTTGAGTATGGGTCCACCCGGGAAGTAGTACACCAAATGTAACTCCGGGCTTGCCACAATCTCCCAACTCAACTCCACGTCCTTAGTCGGGGGATGGATCTTCAGCCTCTCAAGATAGCTCGGGCACACCCTCTTGCCGGTGATGATACGTTGCTTGCCTAGTATTACCTCCGTGTGCTCACGTCGGGCCCTCAAGCTGATTTGTGGTGACACTCTGAGGGTGTCTCTCACAAGGAAGGTAGAGGCTCGAGGCACTCACTAGGCTCCACCGTAGTGCCCGTATAGGGTGCTGGATCTGCCACGCGGGAGTGGTATGAATCCCAAAACCCATCGAAAAGTCCAACACGTAAGTCAGGTTGCCAAAGCCACTCAGAACTTGGCAAGGTCCAAGTCCTCGTGCCCTCGATATGGAGGTGACCCTAGGGTGGAGCCACTCCAATGTCACCATCCCTAGTTTGCCTACTTGGAATCCCAAGTGGCACTCACAAATTTTTACCTGCTCATCATGAACCTCACCGCACGTTGCTAGATGCTTGCTTGAATGAGTATGCCATGAGCTACAATGCGGTGTGGGTGGGAAGTGTGTGGTATGCAAAGGGAGACCGGGGCAACCATATGTAGACCTATCATGCAATGATGCCGTGTAGACTTTGGTCGTCCTAGGTGGGCCGGGGCAGCCAAAGGTGGCCCTATCATGCATGGACTTTATAGCAAAGGTTGAAGGACCGGGGCATCCATAGGTGAATCTATCATGGATGGGGGTAGGAAGTGCTGGGGGATCCAGACATCCGTGCATGCCCCTAACATACATAAGACTAATGACAAATGATGGAGGACCATTGCACCCAAATATGGACCACAGTCGATTAGGGACTTCTCGCCGTCGTCCCAGCCCAGCGGTGCCTTCAGAAGATCCCCGAAAGATAGCATTCTTTTGGAATCCGTACCTTGCTGCCTAGCGAGTCAGCAACCGAGTTGGCGCAGTATTGAGTTGTAATAGTGCCGAGTCAGACCAGCAGGCCGAGTTCGTGTCGAGTTCACCTCCAGATTGCTTCCCGTCAACCCAGGGTCGGTCCTCCCGGGCCCACTTGTAGCCCTTTACCGCCCTGCGTGTAGTGGGCAATACAATTACTGCTGTAATTAAAGTTTTTAACTGTTGTTAACCAGGAGTTACCATAACTGGCCGGGAACGTCTTCCCCACGCCCAGAGCGTGGAGGTAAACTCACCCCCACTCTTTAATGAATTTTACGTACCTCGTATATATTTGAATGTCACTGCGAGTGTAGGATTCTAGCCATATATATTTGCTATCACCGCTGTGAGAGTAAGTGAGTGTACCGTCCCATGACCCAACCTGAGTTAACGCAGAAAGGGCCGACTACCCAACTCATTGTTGGTTCCTCAACCACGCACGGTCCCGCGCATCCCTCGCTTAGGGACGCCTGCGAGCTAGAGCCCCAGGTCGCGTGTCCGTCCCGCATCAATTGCCAAGAGCATTGTTGAAGGGTGCGCCCCTATCCTCTCTCCCCCCCTCTGGTTCATCATCTTCCACGGTTTGAGAACCTTTCTATCCCCTCCTTTGATCCTCCTCCTTCTATCTCTGGTGCCGCCGCTGCAGTTCGTCCAGTCATCGATCCACCACGGTTGTTCATCGAAGGTGCTATCCAGGTGCTGTTTGTGCTAGATAGACCTTCAACACGAGAATTTTCATGCTCAAGTCCCAGATCATTTGAATATGAAATTTTAATGGTAGGTTCCCCTCTCCTACCGCGACTCCACAAAAAAAACTAAGCCCAAAAAACCATTGTTTTCGATTTTTAACATTTCCCTCTTTCCACCCCTGGAGATCTGTCCACTGTGTAGATCCAGGTTTAGCAAGCCACCGTCTGACCAATCACCCCCCTTAACCTCCACGAAATCCCATGAGATTTTAACTGGAGCTTCTGTCCACCGAATTTTGGAATCAAAATAGGCCAATTTCATTAACATAAAATGGGGGGAATGGGGTCCTATTTATAGGCAACCCATAATTTACAATAAGTCCCTGACTTTTGGTACAATGATAAATAACCAAGGGGGTAGGGGATGCCCCTGGGCCTAACCCACTGAATTGGGCCCAATAGCTAATCTAATCAACCTAATAACACTCAAACTTAGGGAAATAAATCAAAGACCTAGGGAAATGACTCAAATAAAATGGAAAATACATCAAATGACTCAAATAGAAAGCTCAAAATGGATATTTGGGCCCACATAGAGTGAAGCCCGAGCTCAAACAACTCTGGGGTGTGTGGACGACCCAAGCCAGAGGGAGTCGTGGGTGATGCCTCCATCAAATCCCTTGGGCAACGAAGAGCTCGACTCCGTCGAGTAGGGGTCCATCATGCTTTGATACTACTCAAGAAGGTCGGGATCCAGCCGCTAGAGATCTTCCCGACTCACCCACGAATCCTCTGAAGGAGGCTGATCCTTCCAACTGACGAGATAGCACTCGTACACCTTACTCCTAGTGGCAGTGACCTGTTCATCCAATATTCGCTCAATTCACTCACGTTGGGCTCTCCGGGCTAGTGGACTCTTCTCACGGGTGGGTGCTCTCTCAATGGGGAGAGTAGGCTCAATATCCTCACTAGTTACCACCGTGGGACCCTTATATGGAACTAGGTCGGCCACGTTGAATGTGGGGCTCACTCCATACTCCTCGGGAAGATCTAGCTCATAGGCGTTAGTGCTAATGTGCCTCAAAACCTGGAAGGGACCAGCCCCATGAGGCCTCAATTTGGAGGTTGCTCTTGGGGAGAGCCTCTCCATCCTCACCATTACAAAGTCACCCACATGAAATTCTTGGTGGTTCCATTGAGAGTCAGCCTACCTCTTATCAGTCTCATTCTTCTTGCTGATGTGCTTGCGAATTTCTTTATGTAACTCTCTAATGTGTTGGGCAAATGACTCAGCTGAAATAGGCACTCTAGTATGCTGGGGAAGGGGAACGAGGTAAGAGGGTTTCCTTGGTTTGTACCCATATACAGTCTCGAATGGACTCATTAATTGCTTCTGCACCTTAATTTATTTTCCTGCATTAATAAATTATTGAATGCGTGTTGTAATTCTAATTGTTTATATGCTCCCTCAACAACCCTCACTAACCCTTCAGGGGCCTCATCAGCCTCTTGGGTGGCACCCCCAGTTCTTGGTGACGGTAATTCGATACTTGTATCGGGTTATCGGTACCCTGAGCTCTGGGACGTTACAGTGTTGGTCAGAATGGTTTTGACCAAGCCGCCTATCTGAACCGACACAAAACTATTGACCAAAGGTCAACTGGGATAAGCGGGCAAAACTTGGCCGCTCAACCCAACGGGAAGGATGAACGGTCCGAGATGGACCACTCAAGGGGGATGAGCGGTCTATCGAGCGACCACTCAACCTCAGACCGACGCAAGATAAGTGGTCCGAAGATAGGTGCCCATACACATGAAAGGTCTCTGGTGCGACCGTTCACACGTCACGGTGAGCAAACCCAGGAGTTCGTTCGATCGTGGCCTTTCCACACCCCGTTCGTGCCGAAACGAAGGGGATACAGCCACAATCATCCTGGCAATCACATAGACTCCGACTGGAGTCAAAATGATGCACGAATCGCATGAAACAGGTGATTCTAACGAAATCTCCCAAAAAGGGTTTCCAGACTTCCCGAAGCCCTACTGGTCAAACGGGACCACCAATTGAGACAAAATCAGTGACTATGGAACACTAACGTTCTAGGGAGTCCATTGACACCAGCTGATCTAAAAACCATCATCATTTTCTAGCAAAGCCTATGAACTATAAAAAACCCCCCAACGATTCCAAACTGGCCCGTTCTCGCACCGGAAAGCACAAAACTGAAGAGAAATGGCGCAGGGGAGTGGGTGATCCATATCCCTACCTCCACCAAAGAAACTGCGCGTCGAAGCGACTAATTCACATCAAAAAAGTCAAGACACGAATCACGCCGATCTCGAAATCCACCGAGGGATCGCTCCCGCCACGCTCCAACCGCTGCTCCAACCTGCGAACCGATCACCCCAGCATGTCCGCGCCTCGGCCAGCTCTCCCCGGTCGCGCCCCCCTCGTCGAACGGTCGAGAGACGGGAGAACATTTATTTTATATTTTTGTATGCTCTCGTGACACCTTTTAACCCTTCCGAGCCCTCCCGGCTCATGGGTGGCAGCATAGGATCCGAGTGATATCGGGTTTGACTTGATATCCAGATCTTGGGTGGTTATAATTGGTATCAGAGCAGAGGTTACGATAGAGTACAGAAATGTAGAGTAATTACAATGTTTAACAGTCCACATGGTCTAGTACATTCAATGACTGGATTAGGTTGTTCTGCTTTCTTACTGTGATGTCTTTTTACGTGTTTAAGGATCCGTGATGGCGCAGAGCGGGGAGTCGCGACCCTCGACAGAGTTGGCTGCAGGAGTCCAGAACATGTAGGGTGGAGCACTGCCCCCTCCGGTGGATGGGGCACCGGGTGTGCTGAGAGTGGCAGAGTTTTTCAAGTTGTCCACCCAGTTCTTAGATTTGGCTCAGGGTGCATCGCCGGTTGCCCTGTATTGGGTGAGGTTTGTAGACTTGAGCCGGTACGTGCCACTTGCTATGGTAGGTCTGAGATTTTTAGCCCAGTAGTTTATTGTTGATCTGAGGCCTGAGATCCGTCGGACCCTAATGGCGTCCGAGGTTGCAGACGCAGACATGGCGTTTTAGATGGCAACGATTTTAGAGGTAGAATTGTTGCGATCCCAGGAGTAGGGTTGGGTGATGCAGTTGCAGCAGGGTCTTCCCTAGGTGGTTTCAGAGGAGTTAGTCGCATCCTCTTCCCCTGTATGTGGTCCTCACCGATGGGACATGAGGGGGCGTAGGTAGGATCGACAGGCGGCTCGACATGGTTTTGGGCAAGGCCAGGAGCTTAGGCATTAGTGGCAGGGGCAGGAGTTGGTGCAAGCCTCGGAGGAGTCCGTGGAGCAGCCAACTGTGAGGTGACAGCGACGTAGCCTGGCAGAGCAATAGGAGCCATGTCTGAGGTGCGGTGGTTTTCATGCAGGCCATCCTTGCCAGGTGGCTGTGGTGGAGCGGAGGTGCTTCCGGTGTGATCAATAGGGACATCTGGTTCATGATTGTCCCGAGCTGAGGCATTACCGTAGGTACGGTCGGGTCAGGCACATGTCTCGTGAGTGCCTCCAACTACCACCCCAGCGGTGATTGTCCTTTTGCTGGCCTCGTCGAGGCTTGGGGAGGCGTGTGGTTATGTTTTGACCTTGGCCGAGGAGTTCGTGTATAGAAGGTATGGCTTCAATTTTCATCTGGTTTTTATCTATCTTTGATATTTTTATGATTCTTTCTTGGGTTTTGTGTCTTGAGAAGCGTGTGTCTAGGGTTTGTCCCAGACATTGGAAGTCGTTTCTAATGTTGGGAGGTGCCACAGGTGCAGTTAGGCGGATCTTTTGGCATGTGGTGGCCTGGAAGGGCTAGCCCAGCAACTGCAATAACTTTTGAGGCAGCGAGGTTGGACTTTCGATGCTGCGGGGTGGCAGCTGGGCAAGTGAGGAGGTGTCCTACCTTGTGGTAGGTATAATTTTGAGACATTCAAATCGTGTTTCTAATGGGCTTCTACAAATTTTGTTGCCTTCCCATTTGTTTCCAATTGTGTTCACGAGTCCCCGTGTGAGTGTTGGGAGTCTGAGGTGGTGTCCCATGTAGCGGAAGTGAAGTCACGTGCTCGTTTCCTCGTTGTTGCAGCATGCTGGTGCCGTAGTGTGAGGGGTTAAGCTACCAGCTGAGTTGTATGTTGTGCTATGTGGCTGGTGCCCAGTGTCTCCGATTAGAATTGGGCTTAGATATTTGGTTCGACGTGAGAATTGCCAGGATGTGTGTGGAAGTCTGTGCTCCAAATTTAAGGTGTTAGAGTCTTTCGCACCATTTTTTTTCCAGAGTTGGTTAGATGCATTGGAGGTTGTCTCGTGGCAAGCGTCAAAATTTTCTCTGTGGTGTGTTGCCTTGTGCTGAGTTGCGCAGCGGAAGCGTGGTGAGCCCATAGCCTACAGGCCCAGGATCGATGTCGGGCATGATCTGAGGATACCCTGGCGGTGACTAGAGTTATAAGGTTGGTCGACTAACCCTAAGGAGGGAGGTTGGCTTGTTGGCATGCTGTGGCATTGGCCTCGAGGTTGGCATCATTTCACATGCCATTGTCATGATATTATGTTCAATGGCATTTGTGGGGTTGAGAATTCGAGGCTCTCAAGTGGAGACTTTGGTTGCCCTAGTTTCTCCCCTGAGATTGCCGTGGTTGGCTCCTGGAGGAGCTCGACGTATGGCTAATGTGGTGTGCGGATGGCTTGGACTAGTGGATCGGTTATCAACGGAGGCGAGTGTGGGTGGTTTTGGAGTGAGGAGTCGGTTGATTGCATCCGATTTAAGTGGTGTTTTCCAGGTCATCGGTTGTTGGTATGTGTGTGTGTGTGTATGAGAAGTGCTTTCGATTACAACTGGCATATCATGAATTCGGAGCAGAGTGGACCCCCTCCACCTAGTAGTTGTGTAGAATTGCGTAACGAGAGTGTGACACTGATGTCAGTTGGGGACCGTTGGAAGCTGAAGTAATATCGTTGGATTGGGACCTAAATCATGACCATGATCAGGTGTGCTCAAGGTTTGGATGCAATGCGAGATGTTGTCCTCAGGTTTAAGTGGTTTCCTTATTTGGCGTAAGGTGCTGGCGGATGTTTCTCGGTGTTGAGATGGTGTTGTGATTAACCTTGTTGGGCCGGGTCTATCATCATGATTGCAGATGAGTTTTGCGAGTGATAAATTAGAATGACAGATCTAGAAGGGGGGATGAATAGATCTATCCCCAAAATTGAACAAATTAAACTCCAAGAGTAATGCGGACAAATGTGCCAACAACAATACCAATTTGAACCCACGCACTAGATCAAACAAACCAACAACAATTTATTGTACAGGGAGTAATGTAGTGAACTTAGCGTGCGTGAACAAAGAAATCGACAGTGAGAACTCTCACTTAGTAGCCAAGCATGCTAACATCGACTGACATCGATACATGGCGGAGGTTTGATCCAAGGATCTCCTCATGTAAGGGGCATCATTCCAGATAGGCCTGACCTATCCTTCCAACTGCGTCTTTTGATATACCAATTAGTCGAAGTAGTACACACTAAATGCCAAGCCAAGCAAACCACACAATAGACAATAGAATTTTTTTGGTGGTTCGATTGCGATCCACAATCTACATCCACCCCTCACTCTCCCAGAGTGAGGCTTCCTTGCTCAACAAAGCAATCAGCAGACTCAGTCTGCGACAACGGATGTAACCACAAATTTACTCCAAGGAATACTCTCCTCACTTAATCTCTCTCTCCCTCACACGTTCTCTCTCTTCTCTCCCCCTCTCACTCGGTTTCGGTCCGGATGGGCTCCGATCGACACGTGGGAGGTACCGACGGGACGGGCTCGATGCGAGGATCGTGTCGGTACCCTTCATCCCTTGGGTTGCGGAGCGTGGAGGTGAGTACGAGCAGAAGGATGGCGTGGCCCCTGTCGCCCGATCTGCACCGATTCATGGTCTTCGCCGCGCAAGAGGTAGATGAACGGATTCCTCATCTCGCCAGGAACCTGTTGACGCCACATGCGTCACCATCCGCCACCATTTTCATCATTTTTCGTGTAAAACTCTATTTTGTGAAATTTTAGGCTAATTTTTTAAAATTCGTTCCTCTCTCGATTTCTAGTCCAGATGGTCGTTGATCGAAGCGAGGGAGGTACCGTTGGATTGGTCACGTCGCGAGGATCGCGTTGACGCCCATCTTCTCTCGATCTGCGAAGCGTGGAGTCGAGTCGGGCCAAGAGGTGCCGCGTCGCCCTCTCGTCGGATCGGCATCGAATCGTTGTTTTCGTCGTAATCCAGGTAGGGGGATGGACTCCTTGCCTCGTTAGGATACCACCGGTACCACATGCACCGTGGTCCGGCTCCCTTTTTCTTGTATTTCGTGCATAACTCCATGTTAGAGTAATTTTGTTCTAATTCCATGAAATTACTCCCATGGGCATCATCTTTCAATTCTAGTGGCATGTTTAGGTATTGAATGTTGTTATGGCATGGTAGGGTAGTTTTGAAACGCGTTTGCCCGCGTCCCCCATCGATTTCGGTCGATCGGGAGGGGGTTCAGTTCCAAACTCTGGAATCTCGAAACCCAAGCGATTTAACGCGCCTGCCCTGGTGCATTATAGTCTTTTGGCGCGCCTCTATAGGTGCGTTATTTCCCATTGTGGCAGACTCCTCTAGGTCTATTATAGTTCTTTAACACCCCGGTATGGGTGTGTTATATCATGCATGAAAACTGTGGGTTTCCTATGGGTTTTCGAGTTCAGGTGTCTTTAACGCGCCTATTATGGTGCGTTATAGCCCTTGTCGGTCTTGTTGTGTGCCTGTTGACTTTAACCCGCGCGACCGCGGGGCGGCCTGTGGTGGCCGGGGTTGTAAAGGTGCTAGGAGCCGCGGGGGAGGACTAGGTGAAGAGAGAGGGGGATGGAGGTCCGGCTGGGTATGTAGGGTGTTTGCTGGGTGGGGTTGGGTAGCAAAGAGGGAGTGGGGGCGGGGTCTGTGGGGTTGCCGCGGTGGTGGAGGTCGGTGGCGAGTGGCCGGTGGGTGCGCAGGGAGAAGGGGAGGTGGTGTGGACGGGAGGTGGTGTGAGGGAGAGGGAGGTGGAGTTGATGCGGCCAGTGGCTTGGCGTGAGGTTGGCGGACGTGGCCGGTGATGGAACGGAGCGGTGGTCGGAGAAGACTATGGGTGGCGACCAGTGGGAGGAGGAGCCAGTGTTGGGTCATGAGAGAGGGATAAGGAGGAGTGGCTTCGGGTGTGGTTAGTAGAGGGAGGATGAGGCATGCATGGCGGGTGGGTTAGAGAGAGAGAGGAAAGGATGCGATGGATGTCGACGCCGACGAGGGGCTCAGTGGAAAGGGAGGTCGACGAGGGATGGCTACCAGTGGTGAGCTGATGGATGGGCGACGAGGGGAGATGGGTGTGGGATGGGGAGGTTGGGGTTGAGAGAGAGAGGGCCAAGGAGGAGTTGGGGCATGAGCGGTCGGGTAGAAGCTAGGTGGTTCGCGGCGAAGGGTCAGACGCGCAAGGGAGAGAAATGGGGGCTGGCCAAGGGAGAGCGGCTGGGTGTGTGGCAGTGCAACGGGTTAGGAAGAGAGGGTGAGGGTGCGTGAGGGAGAGGAGGTGGGCTCGCGGTTGTCGGTGACGGAGGTATGGGAGGTTGTCCGGTGGAGGGTTCGTCACCGCGGTGGTCGAAGGTGTAGGTGGAGGTTGTGCGACAGTGGCAGTGGGCTAGCAGAGGGGATCGCGGTGAGCAAGGGAGAGAAGGAGAGGGATGGGGGGTTTCTCCTGTGGGTGAAGAGAGAGAGAGAGAGGAAGAGAGAGGGGTGGTACGTGAGAAAAAAAGTATGGGCCTCCTCCTCCTTTGGAAAGAGAGTGAGAGAGGATATATACGAGAGGGGTGGGTTAGAGAGAGACTAAATACATTAAATGGAACTTAGATTTACATCAAAACTACCTCCGCACAGGGAGGGGCGCTAAGCCAGCCAGGCGGGGAGGGGAGATTAGCTAGGTCGGTGTCGGAAGGGCACTTCTCTGGTTCTGTCCAGGTTTGGGACTGCAGGACAGTGAGTCGCTGTAGTCGCCGCTGTGCACTCCCCCGAGCTCAGAAGTCACGGAAACTGGTGCCAAATCATTGCTGACAGACCCTGGAACACTGGAGAATTTTCGTGGATAGACTCGTCGTCGCCACCGGCTGGGGTGGGTTCTGGAACAGGCTCTCTACGCTCTAGCTCAGGCTGATCCCAAGGTGTAGTAGCAGATGGTTGTGGCCGCCACGGCTGATCCCAAAGTCCAATCGTGGCAGGACCAAGTCGAGGATGACCTTGGACGAGTCTTCTTCGAGCAGCAACCATGGGGAGCACCAGACGATGTCGGGGCAGAGAGGAGGATCCCATTGAGTGGGGAGGGGTCAGGTCAGGTCCAGGGTGACCTGTTCTGTGCACCTGGGGGAAGAAAATCTGAAAGCACTCCTCCGGATGTCGAATGGGACGCCACTTTTTTTTGATGGATGCCGACTGGTTGTAGGAGTCCTCGGCCAAGTTGTGCTCTCAGAAGTTGTGGGATGCGATCGTGGGAGCTCCAGGAAGTCACCTCAGGTCACCCACTAGTCTAGATCTACATAGTTGAGGGAGATAGGACCTCCCGGACAGTTGGGAAGTCGAATGCTGGCAAGACCACACAGAGACGAAGCTATCTCGACGAGCTTTCCATTGATATATGGTGCGCCTCCAGCTGATGTCGAATGACTCTGAAACAGCTTCTGCAAGTTGAGCTTCTTCTGCTACCCGCGAACTGAGTAGATCAAAGAAGGTTCTTGATGGATGTAGGGGCGGTTTGAAGTGGAGGGAAGGTGGAGGCTGCGACCAAGGGAGGTTGGGGGAGAGGGAAAGGCTGGGTCACAACCCTCAAGGGGTGGGGAATTCAATTGGGACCTTGGGGAGGTGAAATGGTGACTTGGGAAGGGGAAAGGTGGCTTGGAGAGGGTGAAGGGGGCCTAGGAATACCAAAGGTTGCTTTGGTAGATGGCGATGGACATGCAGGTTCATCTCCACAGCTTGGAGGCCCAGCTGGCGGCCACACGAGCTGATCTTGAGACCCTGGTAAGTGCAATCCATCTATATGCAAATGATTTTTTTGAATTATTGATGATTAGCCACTGACAATCTTAATGAATGCAGCGTGCCCAGCAAGGAGCGGTAGCAGGAGGTGCAGGAGGGGCTTCCAGCTCGAGGGGGCCGAGTACGGAGGCCACTACACTGGAAGAGCAGCTTGCAGGAGCAGTTGCTCGGGCGGAGGAGGCGGAGCGCGACCTCACCGCACAGGTAAGTTCAAACTCAAATTCAGTTCATTATATCATTATGTGCTCTTAAAAACTTATTATTTTCTTTTTTCTCATCATGTTCAGACTACAGAGCTTCACGCGGTGTTTACTGGTATTGCGAGGGAACATCGTGATCGGAGTGCATTAGTTAGTTTATAAAATAATATTCATGTGTATTATTTTCTTTTCCTTCAAAAACCAATGATGCGGATACGATGTGATGTTTACAGGCCGTAGAGCTGACGACGGTGAGGAGGCAGATAGCATTGGGGCACACAGAGATCACCACCCACGATCAGCGAGTCGCGGAGCTGGAGCAGATGCTGGGGCGACAAGAGGAGCTGCCCAGAGAAGTGTCTGAGCTGAGAGTCCTCCTCGAGATGGAGCGGAGGGAGAGCACTCGAGAGAGGGAGGAGCAGACAGTGGAGTGGGCTCGTGAGCGAGAGGAGCAGCTAGCACGCGAGCGTGAGCTTGCGGACCTGAGGATGCAGCTGGGTGTTGTTCAGGAGCGACTCTGAGTGACCGAGGAGCGCCTCCAGAGGGGCCAAGAGCGTGCACGAGCTGCGGGACACTTGAGCACCTTCGCCAGCACTTCTAACATGACTGGTTCCTCGACTCGACCGAGGAACGAGGCAGAGGAGTGGGCTCAAGCTCTATCAGCTTCCCGGGGGTCCATGCCCCCTCCACAGATGTGCCATCAGGACGAGGCTGAGAGTAGGAGAGAGGAGGGTGGAGGCGAGAGCTAGGGAGAGACTTGTATTCCTCCACCTGAACATCTTGTACTCAGATATAGATATAAAGGCATGGGCGGTCCCACCTGGGCCGCTCATGCACGAGGATGAACGGCCAGACAATGGCCGCTCAGGGGACATGCAGCCAGACCCCAGTCGCTCACCTCAAACCCTGCATAACGGTAACAACCAACGGTCGGAAACTCACAGGACACGCTGTCGGTCTCGGGCCGCTCAAGGGATAAACGGTCAACCACTGGCCGCGCCTCCTCCAACGGTAAGAAAATAAGTGTGGTTGGGATCTAGCCACATGAGGGAAGGGCGGCTAGGACCTCGCCACACAAGGCAGGTGCGGTCCAACTCTGGCCGCACGACCTGCCAACGGCATCAAGTGATGTACGGCCAGACCCTGGCCGCACGAGGGATATACGGCCAGTCCCTAGCCGCACACCCCAAGCACTGCATAACGGTCACAAACAACGGTGAAAACCCCGGGAGATGGGCGGTCACCTTGGGACTGCACGAAGGCACATGCGGTCCCACGATAGACCGCTCAACCCCGCTGTGCGTCGAGCCTGACTCGCAGTGCGTCGAGCCGTTGGGCGGCCAGGACATGGCTGCATAAGGGAAGTGCGGGCCCTGGTTCTACCGCACATGACTCACCGGCGCGAAAATGGCGAACCTCACCAGAAACGCCCATTCGGGCCCAAATCGAGCCCCACGAAGGGGGAAACGATGAGAAAAGAACCCACAAGCCCCCTAGCATGCTTCTATACCCTCGAAATGCGGAATCGCGGCGTGAAACGGCAGATCGGGCGAACTGACCCCGTGACATGATTTTTCCTTCCCGGCGTAAAAAATGACCCCACTCGACCTCTTTTTGGCCTACAAATCACGGGAATGGAATGGCACTGAGCTAGGGATCATCACCCTATCTCCAGTTCGTGACGAGACGTCAATCCGAGCTCGATCCCACGAAGAACGCCGTTGAAAACTTTGAGCTTCACGCTTCCCACGCACGCTGCACGCCCACGCGATCGCCTCGCCATCACCCACGTCGTCGCGCCGTCGTCCCGCCGCCATCTGCAGCCGGAACAGAGCTCGCCACGATCGAATGGGAGAGAGAGAGGGAGAGGGGCGCGGTCATGGGGGAGGAAGAAACGTGCCTCCAATGGGCCGTTATACCCATCAGAATGATCAGATTCCACAGTTAACTAGGGTATATAATGCACCTAAGCAAGGGCGTTATAGGGATATAGCGCAAAGGGAAAGGGGCATTAAAGGCAACAGACCTTCAACGTAATAGACAGGGGCTATAACGCACCATAACAGGGGCGTTAAAGGCACCTGAACTCGAAAATCCACAGAAAACCCACAGTTTCATGCATGATATAACGCACCTCTACAGGCGCGCCAAATGACTATAACGCATCGGGGCAGGTGCGTTATGTCACCTGGGTTTCGAGATTTCAGAGTTCGGAATGGAAACCTCCTCCCGATCGACCGAAATCGACAGGGGACGCGGGGAGACATGATTCTAAACTATCCTACCATGCCATACGAACATTCTAAACCTACGCATGCCATCAAAATTAAAAGACAATACCCATGGAGACGATTTCAAGCATTAAACACTAAAAATAGACTAAATAAGAACATGCACGAAATATGAGGAAAATGATGTTGGATCACGATGCATGTGGTACCGGCGGTGTCCTAATGAGGCAAGGACTCCCTCCCCCTACCTGTGACGATTCGATGCCGATCTGATGAGAGGGCGACGTGGTGCCTCACAGCCCGACTCGGCTCCACGCTCCACGGATCGAGAGAAGATGGGTGTCAACGTGATCCTCGCGACGCAACCAATCCAATGGTACCTCCCTTGCTTCGATCAGCGACCGTCTGGACCAGAAATCAAGAGAGGAACGTAAATCAAAAAATTAGCCCAAAATCACCCAAAATGAGATTTACATGGAAAATGATGAAAATGACGACGGATGGCGACGCATGTGGCATCAACAGGTTCCTAGCGAGACGAGGAGTCCGTTCCCCTACCTCTTGCGTGGCGAAGACTGCGAATCGGTGTAAATCGGGCGACGGGGGCCACGCCGTCCTTCCACTCGCACACGTCTCCACGCTCTACGATCCGAGGGATGAAGGGTACCGGCGCTATCCTCGCATCGAGCCTGTCCTGTTGGTACCTCCCACACGTCGACAAGGGTCTGTTTGGACCGCGAACCGAGTGAAAGGGGAAACCCCTTGCATTCCTTCATAGAGTCCGTGCACGTCAAACCCCATGCAGACTATTCACTTGTAAATAAGTCCGTGCTCATTTCAAGTCTGAGCACATTTTTGAAGCCCTTGCACTTTTGCTTGTAAATAATCCTGTGCACTTTGTGCACATTTCAACATGTTAACTCTGTGCATATTTCTCTTCTCTGTGTATGTACCTTATGTTAATTGGGTGATGATTAAATTTGACAAGAATTCGATTATTTCTGAAGAGGGGCTAGGGCACATGTTCTGAGAGCCCTTATCCCTGACACGTGGTAGAGAGACCTAATTCGTTCTGGAAGACTCCTTGGGCAAGAAGCATGGTCTCCACACTCCATACTTCCTGGAAGCTCATATATATATTGCTGAAGCTCGTACCAAGTGAGCGGAGAAGGACTGAAGAAAAAGTACACTTTTGATTATCCTTTGTCCCTGCTGAAGAAAAGTGTTCCATCTGAAAAAGGGAGAGAGGAGTTCAAAAAGAGAAGAGAGAGCCAGATTGAAGAGTTTGATTCGTTGTGGTCTCTGCTTCTATAGAAGCTACATTATTTTTATTTTGAGAGCTGGATTGATTATTTTTTCTGTTTCTTCATCTTTGAATTTTTCCTATCATACAGTCTTGTTACCCTCTGAGTGTGTTTAGAGGAAGGGAGAAGATCTCCGGGTTCCCTCCATTGTGTTGGAGGAAGAGAGGATTGTTCCTCTGGTATGTAAGCTACTGGGAGCAGTTTACTGGGTTTCCCTTAGCAGTGTGCAAAGGAAGGGAGGCAGTTCCTCCAGTTGGTTTTCCACTTCTGGTAGCCAGAAGTTCGAGGAGGGTGTTCCTCGAGGGCAAGCTGTTCGTCAACATTTGTTAGCAGACTGAGTCTGCTATGATCTTGTTGAATCAGCAAGGAAGCCCTACTCCTAGGAGTAAGGGGTGGACGTAGATTGCGGGTAGCAATCGAACCACCTAAAAAATCCTCTGTCTCGTGTTGTTTGTTCTCTTCGATCTGTTATTTGATTGCTTGCACACCCATCGCTCGATCAATATCTTCTCTGATAGTGCTCCTGTTCTCGAGTGTTGGCTCCAGATTCATGATTTATTATCATTGGGTCAGAATTAGTTTATTTCCTTAGGAGGTTATTTAACCCTTTGATGTAGGGGGTAAAGGTTGACCTAGAGTGAATAAGGTAGACCTGGGGTAGAAATAAGGTTGATGCAAGGCAAAGGTAAACTAGATGCTAGCAAAAAGGAGGGCGGTGGCCATGTCAGTGCGAGGATGTGCGTTGACGCTAGCAGCTAGGTTGGTGCAGGGACGTGCGTCGACGCAGGTTTGGGCAAGGTCGATGCAGGTTTGGCCTAGGGCTATGTAGCAACGGGTTAAGGTCGAGGCAGGTTTAGGCTAAGGTCGACGTAGGTTTGGGCAGAGGTCGATGCACATGGGCGAAGTCGATGTAGGTTTTGGGCTGAGGGTCGATGCATGTTTTGGGTTCAAGGTTTGTGTACATTTCAAGTCGGTGCATGCTGCAGTTAAAGGTCTGTGCATGTGGTTGGTAGAGTAGTTGGGTCAGTACAGGTTTGAATGAGGGTCGATGCATGTTGCGGGCTAGGGTCGGTGCATATTGTGGGCTGGGATCGGTGTAGGTTTTCGGGTCAGTGCACATTGCGGGCTGGGGTCGGTGCATGTTTTGGGGTCGATGCACATTGCAGGCTAGGGTCAGTGCACATTGTGGGCTGGGGTCGGTGCATGCTTTGGGTCGATGCATGTGGCCGAGGGTTGATGCATATCTGGGGTGAAGGTCGACGCATGTGAGCGAAGGTCGATGCAGCTGGGTGAGGGTCGATGCATGTCTGGGGTGAAGGTCGACGCATGTGGGCGAATGATTCAGTGGTGTTGGCACTGACATAGGGTAGGTAGAGGAGTGAACCGGCGGCATCGCCACTGATTCAGCAAAGGAGGGAAGGAGTCAGTGGCATCGCCACCTACTCACACTTGGCTTCGCCGAATGTGGTTTTCCAAGGAAGAAATCATATTAATGGCCCCCTGGGTCATGTGAAGGGGTGTTTAATGAAATTCCAGAGTGTTTTCAGAGCTTGGATTAAGTTGCATTAAATTTTCTTAGGTTCATTTGTATATTTATTCTACAATTTTTAGTGGCTGTACGAGATTCACAGTCGAGCTGGGATACTCATATCGATACCTAATGAAGGCGTACCGAGAGTTATATCAGTCAGCCCATGGTGAGAGGCAGCCTCTCCGCGGGGACAGGAAGAGGGTCAGGATGGCCCTGTGGCTGTAGTATTTTTATGATGGGCCAAAGTAGTATGAGCACTTCCCCTATGTCAGCACCATCGCTGCCCGCAAGAAACGTGCAAAGCCCAGGACGGACGCGAAGATCCCCTCTAGGGGGTGGCAGAGCGGGCCCAACCTGATGGCGATCAACCCGCAGATGCACTGTACGGCGTATTTGACATACTGGCTATGTTCATTTGCGATGTCGTACGGGGACGAGACGGTGATCCGACCAGATGCAATTTACCTGGCATGCCAGATGGGATGGGGGATTAAGTTGTCTCTCTGCCCAGCTACCCGTTGCCTAATATAGAAGGCTCTGGGGGATATCAGCACTCATCAGTTCCCTCGGCAGGCCCGGTATGTATGCCCGCTACATTTTTTCAATGCGTGGGTTTGTTCTCTGGTCCCAGAGTTTGCCCCGCATGCCATTCAAGACTGGGGGCTCGTGCCGCGGATGCTTGAATTTGCCAGTACTGAGCCGGGGCCTACTTCTCTACGATTGTACGATATCCAGGGTCGATTGACCACAGTCCCTCAAGATGCCACCAGGACCATTCATTTCTGGGCACTAGCTGCGCACTCCAGCCCCCTGGTGAACAGTAAGAGAGAGTGCAAGGACGACCAGGTGGAGAAGTACGTCCGCCCGATTAGCCAGGTGAATGTGGTTCGCCCGCTGCTGGAACCCGAATTGAGGGACTGGGCACTGTCCATCCGTCCCAGCGTGCTGGCATTTAGGAAGGGGGAGACGTTACTACTGGAGCCATATTACCCTTTCCGTTTTGGCCGAAACTTTGGCTACGACCAGCATATTCCTGTATACAGTGCCCAGTTTGGCTTGGCGACGTGGGCTCTTCGGGGAGGCTTGGTTGCAGAGAACGCCAGAGTCTAGTGGGACTTCTTCCACCGGGCAGATGCCGCTACCTTCAGAGTACCAGCTCCTGGCCGCGTCCCTCAGGTGACACCTGAGTAAGTGAAATGCTTCTGAAAGAAGATTCGTCCACGGTCATCTCGGTACCAGCCCCGCCTCCATCCGAGTTCAGGACGGCCCATGGCATCTCCATCTTCTAGCAGCAAGATCTTGGGAGTGGTCAGCACCAGAATGGACCAGCACTGTTCCACAACCTGTACCATCCAGCAGCCGACTCAAGGTTGATCCAGAAACTTCCAGCGTCTTCCTGGGTGAGATCAGAGTATTTTGGCTCTAGTTTCATCCCAATTAGAGTTCAGGAGCATCCGTGGCGGCGTACTCTTCGACCGGCTGTCCTGCGATTCCAGAACTTGGCAGCACCGACGAAGAGCCCGACACCTTAAGTTTTTAGATCCATCCTCTCCCCCGCTTGGCTTGCTGAAGGCCCCTCCCTGTGTGGAGGTAATTTTACGTGTAACTCATTAACCCCCATCCCAAGAACCCCCCTCCTGCGTGAGGTGTAGTGCTATAACGATTTTACTTTCAGGCCAAGCGACACCGCCGTGGTGTGCGGGTGCGTACCCAGGCCTCCCCGCTCGCCCTCATCTCCGAGCGAGATCGATATTTTCACACCGGTCAGGTAAGCGTCTGCTACCCATTGGCTGGTTACTCGCTTTGCTTGTTTCATATTGCTTTGAATGCCCGTCGGACGGTGAGCCGAGAGCCCACACTTGCACACCTTATCTAGTGTGCCCACCGCGGAAGGCGAGAGAGTGCCACCCCAAACCCACGCCCCCGGTGTGCCGGCCCCCCACTTAAGTTGGGAATCCCAGACCCTTACGGGTCAGCCTAAGCTAGTCAAGACCCTTTGAACGATTGGGTTCTGCCTTGAACCCTCGCCATCATCGCCCGGTCACCTTCGGGGGATCGTGTGTGCCGTGAGAGCAAGCCGTACGCGTGAGTCCGTGATCTCCTTTATATGCTTGCTGGTCTAGGTCCTAGGGTTGCCATTGCATCCAACAACATCATTGGGCTGTGCCACATCAAAGAATCACTACACCTGAAAATCAGGGGTGAGCCTCCTATCACTGGCTCAATAGGGGTCCCGCGGAACCCCAACCAAAAATAACGATGGTACGGAAAGCAGCAACTACGACAAGAACAACAGTAACAGTAGGAACAGTAAATACGGTGGCCGGTAAAATCTCGGCTCTACAGCTACTCCTACTGTACTGGAACGGAACCCAACACCCCGATCCCACGATCGGGGAACAACCAGACACGAACCACCAGACTACGGCCGTCCTAGTCACGCTACCAGGGAAATGACACGACGTCTCCATCGTGGAGGCCTGTCCTCACAGACAAGGGCCCACACCGAAACCACACGGTCTGGAAATACATTCACGACCTCACCGTCGTGACCTCAACGCCGCCTAGGGAATCCCTCAGTGACACTCACTAGAAACCCCAGACCTCGACTAGGGAATGCTCATGAAAACTCACGCAAAGTCCCGTCTCGCAGACGGGAAACAGAAACCCCGGACATGATAACTCACGTCACGTAACGGGAGTATTGCCCACCAGAAGAACTGACCGGATGCATCCTCTGACATCTTACACCGCGTCCCCGTGTCTAGCTACAATGCCCCAGGCAGAGACAAAGACACTAAAGTAACCAGTACCACAACCAAGGACTAGCTGAGGTCACACTCGTCAGCGCAGGCCCGATGCCCTCAGCCCCATGTGCACACTTAGACCATACGCCCTAGGCCTGTCCTCTAACTAGTTATTCTCCCTAAGCCCAGACTCAGTTGTACGTGGGGGCCCTACGGTAGCCAGCCTAACAACCGTCTCTCTCGGGTAAGCTGCTCCACCACTCTCGGCTGGGTCAGCACACACGTGTCGTAAGAAGGCTACGACTAGTGGGGGCTCCCAGAACGTGAACACAGAAAACCACGCATGCACCCATCGTGAGTAACACGAAGGAAGAAGTGGCTCATGGCCACTGGACTATGGACATCCCATTAGACCTATGAAATTCAACGGTCCTTGAGTCGCACGACTCGGGTCAAGACCATCGCACGTGATGGCACAATGCTGTCAATCTGGCCTAATCCCTAGGTCTGAAACCATGGTGGCACACAAAAAATCTCCAGCCCCAGGCTGGTCAACTAGACTCACGGTCCAAGGCCATACATGTGACCCCCCCTCGGAACTCGGAACACACACACGGAGTCACTCGGACCCCAGGACTCACGAGCACGTAAACCAAGGTAACACGGTACCTTCGGATACCCAAAAATATGGTCACGATCGCCACGGGGTGTCCGGGACACTCACGGGGCTAAAGGTCGATCATTGGATCTCAACCGGACTGACCGGGACCCAGAAATAGCCCAAAATCTACATTTCGATCGACTTGACCCCTGGGGTTGGTCGACCAATAGGGTTGGTCGATCGGCCCATGGCGGTTGGTCGAATGAGCAGACTCGTTCAAAAACACCCATTGCGAGCGCCGATCGGTCGACTGAATCGCCCATGCCGGTCGACCGATTATGGTGAAAACCCCATCTGAGCCCACTCAAAAGGCCCGATTCCGCACCCTGATCACCCCCGGGTGATGGGGAAAACATCCGGGACCATCCCCCAAGTCCCAAAACCCAAAATGGGAGGAAGAAAAGTGAGAAAACCTCGCTCGATCCGACGAATCCGTCGTATGCCCTAAAAACATGCATTTTCCCCCAAACAAGTAATAGACCCTGCTCGGCTCGCCACGGCCTACAAAATTCACGGGAAATGAAGTACACGAACTAGCGAACCATCCCGCTACCTCCACCAAAGATTTGACGCACCGTGGACGCCATTTCGACACGACATGTCCCATGAATCCCCGCCGGGCACCCGAACACACGCCCGAGCTCGTCGCGCCTCCACCGCCTCGATCCTCACCCCATCCTCGCACTCCTCGCCCTCACGTCGTCCCTACCTCACCCACCATCACCTTTGTCGGCCGCCCAGAGGAGAGGGGAAGAGAAAGAGAAGAGAGAGAGTGAGAAAGAGAGAATGAGAGAAAGAGAGAGGGTGGGGGGTTATTTATAGAAAAACTCAAAAATTCTAGAAATTTAGAAAATATGAAAATAGGGAAAAATACTCCCAATGATCCTCGAAAAATGTACAACGCGCCTGCGATGTCCCAGAGTCGGAGAACACAACGGTTCACCCTACATGGGGTTCTGAAGGTCCGACCGATAAAAACACGTGGGAATCACTAAACTCGATCCGAGACCCATGAAAAATATCCGAAAAAAAATCTGGGGCATTACAGAGCTGGAAAATGGTCGTCAGGGAAACCTCGTCAAGACAGCTTCGTAGCCGTGTGGTCCCGCCGGCATCTGACATTCCTACTGCCCGGAGGACCCGTTCTCCCCCAACTGCATAGACCAGGCCTGGCCAGTGACCTGAGGCGACTTCCTAGAGCTCCCACGGCCACATCCCATGGCTTCTGGAGGCACCGCTTCGCCGAGAGCTTCTACCACTAGTTGACGTCCATCATCAAAAAGCGACGTCCTGTTCGGCATCCGGAGGAGCATTTTTTGAATTTTCTCCCTCAGGTGCTCTGTTCTGTCCATTCCTGGACTGAATAGACACCCGTTCACCTCTGAGACTGATCCAGACTGCTCCGACCTCCACCGACATCCCCGTAGGCGCCGTTTTGAAGAGGACTTGAAGAAGGTTCCAACGACTCTAGCCACGTTCGATTCTGAGTTCGGGGGCATTCATGGTGACCGCTCCTTCCTACTGCTGAAGTACCCTTGCTGTCAGAACCAGGAACCTGGGGCCCTGTTGGCGACCCATCCGTGACCAGCATCAGCGCCCAGGGGATTCGGCAAAGTTCAGGCATCATCCAGAGGCAACCTTGAAGAGAATCCAACTGATCTCGTCACCAGTAAAATTCAGGAGTGGCCGCAGCTGCTACATCTCCGACAGCCTATCCCCCAGTCCAGAAGGCAGGCAGAACCGGCATCGCTTACCGGTTTGTTTCATTTAAGCCTTCCCCTTCCCTGCCTGGCCGACTTAGTGCCCCTCCCTACGTGGAGGTAGTATTTATTGTAATCTACAATCCCCAACCCTTGTCCAACCCTCCTGCATGAGGAGTAGTGCATGTAAGTTATTAAACAGGGAGAAGCTTCATCGACGCGGTGTGCGGGGAACCCACACTTCCCCACTTGCCCTCGTCTCCGAACAGAGTCAGTTTCTTCAAACCGACCGGGTAAGCTCTAACTCCTTGCTCTTATTTCAGTTCTTGTTCATTTAATATCTGTAGAATTACTCCACTGGCGGAGAGAGAGCGCCCGACCCCAGAGCACCCAGCTTTCGTGTGGTCACCGTGGAATTGTGAGAGAGAGTGACCTAGTGCCCCAATTGGCACCTAGCCAGCGAGTTTGTTGCATATAATGTTTCAATGTCTCTGATTGAGCATACTTCATGTATAGGCAAGCCCATGCACTTTTGTGTCTTAGACATGTTCATAGTCCATTCATACTTCGTCAGTGTGCTACTAAGCCCAAGCATTTCTTTTGCTAGAAGCAATATAACATTCGAGGATGTCTGTTTTGTAGTTCGAGCATCTTGTTGATCTCCAAACACTTCTTCGTCATGTCTTGCATACCTCGTGCATACCTTGTTTAACCCCGAATAGGTATTTGTAGTTCAAGCATGTTGTTGATCTCCAAACACTTCTTCGTCATGTCTTGCATACCTCGTGCATACCTTGTTTAACCCCGAACAGGTCTCGCCTCCTTTAAAGCCAAGTCCGAACACTTTGTGCACGCATGCATGTCTTTGCTCTCTAAGGCTTTCGCACTTAGTCCGCGCATGAATAGTGTTTACACTGACTTGCACTCACGTGCATATTTTGCACGGCTCGAGCATGTTCTTGTAAAACCTCTAGCAGCTTTTTGAAAACCCCGAGCATGTTTACAAGTCGAAGCAATTCAATGTTCGAACATGGTTTCTGCAAGTCTGAGCATATGCATTATAGAGTCCGAGCATGTTTTTCTGTCTAGGCTTGAGCAGGTTCTCAACGCTAAGCTCGTGTTCTTCCTGCATATCATATGTCCATGAAGGTGATGCACTCGAGCACTTGTAAGTCCGTGCACGTTTCTGCTTCCTAGCAATTATGGTCTGAGCATACTTTTCATAGATGAGGTTATACCTCGTGCAGGATCCTTTGTGGGAAGGCCATACCTCGAGCAGATTGTATGTAACGAGGTCATACCCCGTGCAACCTTTTTGGTTATACTTCGTGCATGTATTTCTGTCTTGGAATCTCGAGTATGAATAGTATTTATACCTCGTGCTATTTTCTCATTCTCATACCTCGAGCAGCTTTCCAAGTCTTTCACCTTGAGCAGGTACTCATATCTCGATGATGGAGGCATCACCCCCACCTTCCTCTGGCTCGGGTCGTCCACACATCCGGGACTGGTTTGAGCTCGAGCTCCACTTCTCATGGGTCCAATTATCTATTTAAAGGATGTCGCTTGCACCCAGATGAATCTTGAGAAGTTTATATGCGCTCCTAAAAGTTTGGCATCATTCTGATGTTGCAGGAGGGCGGGGTAGGCCATGGGAGATAGCCTGTGCGAATCTGTCCTACAGGACTAGTCTGCACAGTCGGCGTGCAAAGGGCGGTGCGCTCTCCACCGGACTCTGAACGATGCAAGACCTATGGGGTTGGATGACTGACAGATAGATCTACGTACCCTCAAAAGATGAGCACCAACGGAGCACCGAGCTGGGTGTGGTCGGCACTTTGGTGGGGCTCTGGATTCTGGGTGAGCACTTAGATGCAGTCGGGTGCGTAGGGTGGCATGAGCAGCACCGAATGCAGAACGCGATGAAACCACCAGGGATGGTTCCAGGACGTCGTGAGGTACAACTCCGAAGAAGAAAGCTCTACCTGAAAACCAGCAGGGAAGGCGTGGCATGATCTGCTAGTTGATTGCACTGCCTGGGTGGACTGGGTCGCACTAGCTTTGTGCAGTTGTTGGAGAACGAGCACCACGAACTGTGCTAATGTCAGAATGGGGTGAGACTACCTCTAGAACGTCGAGGGCTCGGAGAAGAACAAACTCTCAAAAGAGAGTTTAGGCTGAATCGTGCCGTAGAAGTCGGTACAGCCTCTGCCAGATGGACCTCAGGTACTGGCTCAAATCTGGCGCAGTCGCACAAAAATGGGTGACTCGATCAGTGTTGAGGTCAGAATGGGGCGGGACCACTTTTGGAGCGACGACGACTCGAAGCAAAACAATCCACAGAAGAGGGCGTGCACTGAATCACACCATATGAAGATGAGATGGAGTCTGAAAACTAGCCCTCAGGATCTGTCCTGGGTCTACAGTTAGCAGAACAGAGATTTCTTTGAAGCTAATGGCACAGATGATGACAACAGCTCATGAAGGCTCCTTGGACGAGCCTGGAGGGTGGGGATGTGTGGATGGCAGTGGAGAAGAGGGCTAGAAGGGTGGCAGGGGCGTGGATGGCTGGGTGGGGCGACTAGGGTTAGGGTTTGAGGAGCTAGGCTTTGATACCAATTGATGGGTCTGATAGGTGCATGCAATCTCATCTGCACCAGAACGCCCTCCCCATCTTCCCCACTCCATTTCCCCTTCCTCCAACCTCACCCCATCACCCATCTGCCCCCCTTGCAGATCCAAGGGTCCTCCACTATGGAAGACCACACTTTCCCTCTCTTCCCCATAGTTTACTGCGCCCTGCTGCTGCCCACCAGAGTTCCTTCCAGCAACAACGCCGGTCACCACAGCAAATCGGAGCTCCAGAGAGATCACCTTACACTGTCAGAAAGCTCTTCTAGTCGGCTTCGTCCTCGAGGTGATCTCGCCTTCATCCAAGTTCGTGACTGTCCGGGAGGCTCAATCTCGAAGGAGCGCGCGACTGGCACCCATGGGAAGATCATAGCACTAGTGCAGAAGCTTCTATGGCCACACCCTTGCTCCCCTTGAGACGCCGCTTGGCCGGAGCATTCTTTGACCAGTCCTTCTTCCACCCCAATTAACGGAACTGTATTTGGAGGTCAGGACTGCTCATTCTAAATTTTCTCGCTAGGGTGCGAAGGTCAATCCCCAAAAATATAGCCCTAATACCCTACTACTATGTACCTCCTATCTCTCTGCTCCGACCACTCCTGGAAGTCTTTCTGGTCGAAGATTGAAGGAGACTCGAAGACGGACGTGTCGGCTTTGGTCCCGCACCATTCCAACTCCAGGAGCACTCGTATCGGCGCCATCTTCCTACTCTTGCGCCCTGAGGACAGAACCAGTCCGGGCAGAGCCGCCCTACCACAGAGTCAACTGCGACCAGAGGCGTCTCCAAGCCATTTCACAAAAATTCTGAGGACTTCCTGATCCAGTTAGCGACGTACTGGTGCTGGTTACATCATCATCTGAGTTTGCCTCAGACCATGGAGCCGTCAACAGCGACCGGTGGTCAGCCCGTTCCTATAGCTGGCAGAATCGACCGAGTCAATTCTTCGGCAACTTTGTGGTTTTCTTCCCCACCCCACCTGGACGGCTTAACACCCCTCCCTGTGTGGAGGTAGTATTTTGGTGTAACCTCATATTTCCCTCCCTTAGTCCAACCCCCCTGTGCGGGGAGTAGTGATTGTATTGTTAATAGGGGAAGCGGCATCGACGCACTGCACGTTACCTACCATTATGTCGAATGATGGGGGATGGATCATTTCAACTTATATTGCACTCTATCTGCCAAGAAACATGCAGACTTGTCCATCTTTGCCGACCGCTGCCAAACGATCGGGGATGTGTGTTGGCTGGTCCGAGAGGCCGCCCGCCGTGACAAAGAGCCATCCCTCAGCTATTGGCCAATATCATTGTGGCTCTATACCGGCCTACACGGTATTTGACATTTCTCTTCATTTGTGTTCATGGCTGCCTTTTTTCAGGGTGCTGGATGTTAATCAATTATTCACTTTTCTTGTCCTTCCTCTTCACAGATCATCTGGACAGCATGCATATGGCAACTTATCGCAACCTCCTCCGATAGGCAGAGAAGTCGGTGCATTTTGAAATGGTGCCACCGGCACCGACTACAACTCCCCTGCCTCCGCCCGTAAAGAGGCCCCGGGTAAAATCACCTGTGAAGAAGTCTCTGGATGAGGTGAAGGCTGCAGGGCAGCGGGAGGCTAAGCGCCGAAAGACGGAGGCCGCCAAGGCTGTAAAAACCATTCGCCTGCCACCTCCGGTTCCATCTTTCGTGGAATTCGAGGCCGATCAAGTCGAACCAAGCTAACCTACCGATGAGATTCCTCTATCAAAAGCATCTTCCAGGTGAAGTTTATTTCTGTGTCGGAACGGGCCGCTTGCACTTGGATGCTTTTACTTTTTGTCCATCAGCTAGGGAGGAACCGATGCCCTCACCGACCCCTGAGGTAGGTGAGGCCTGGGTCGGGTTGGAGCCGCCGTCCACTCCAACTCCCTCACCCAAGGCCACCAAAGGACCTCAAAAGGGGTCACCCGTAGAGAAGGCATTGGCGGCCGCCAAAATAGTCAGGCAGAAGGAGGTTGAGCGGAGGAGGGTGGAGGCTATTCAGACCACTTCAGCTTCCCCTCCGCCTTCCATCCCTTCTTTCGTGCAATTTTCCGCGGCTCGGACTGAACCAAGTTGTCTCGCAGGTAAGGTTCCTGGGGTACTGATATTCTTCAGGATTTAGTCACCTCCCAGGGTGAGATCTCTATGCATGCATAACACACGCGTTTCTTCCTTTCAGCAAATTTTTGAAATTATGTGCGCGAGTTTTTAACGACGAGCTTCTCGTTCAATCAATTGGGTCCACCAGGATATCTCTATTTTTTACCCCATATTTTTTCTTTTTCCTTTTTTTCTTTTTTTTGCTTACCTGGGAGCCCGACGGCTGGACTGTTATTGGTGTCGGGTGTCCTCTCTCTTGTTGTTGCAAGGATGAAGGCGGGAGGCTAACTCCCACAGGTGCCTGACAGTGATTCTGGGAGGGCTTGGCTGACCCTATTGCTTAACTGGGAAGAGAGGCTGGAAGGCGCGACTAGTCTCACCCTTCGCCCGGGAAGGCCAATTTTACTGGTGGTGACTGGGGTGGCACCTTATCCAGGGTGGCACGCGAACTCGTGCTCTGGCGCGTGGTACAGCTTCATGTGTTTACCATTGAGAGGCGGGAATGACTTGTGACCCTTGTGGTCAATGACCATGTAGGCCCCACCCTCATAAATGTTGTGGATGATATACGGCCCCCGCCAGTTAGGTTGTAGCTTTCCAATGGAGTGTCCTACTATGACTTCCTTTTCCTTGATCATGATGAGGTCGCCTTGATTGAAGGCTCATTGTGTGACGAGCTTGTCATAGGCTCGTGCCATGCGGGCCTGGTATACTTGTAGGTGTTCGTAGGCTTCTTGCCTTCTAGATCGGCAAGCTCCTCTAGCCTTCTTTGATATTCATCTTTACCTGGGTCGGCTAGGCCGGTGTGTACCGCCGCGCGGTAGGAGACTAACTGGATCTCGATGGGGATGACGGCTTCTGCTCCGTAAATGAGGGAGAATGACGAGCATCCCATGGGGGTTTTGTAGATCATCCTGTAGGCCCATAGTGCCTCGAAGACCTTTCACCCCAGTCCCATTTCCGGTGGCTAACAATTTTAGCCAGAAGCTTGCAGAGGGTCTTGTTGAAAGCTTCAGCCAAGCCATTGGCCTGGGGGTTGTTGACCAAAGAGGTTCTCCAGTCAATGTGAAATTTGGCCGCCAATTGATATACGGCTCTATTCTTGAATGACATTCTGTTATCGGATACTATACGGCTGGGAGTACCGAATCGGTAGATGATGTTGTGTTGGATTGTGCGTCAACGCAGTATCCCAGCTGCGTTAACGCATCCCTTATCCCTTGGCTGCTTTTGGTTCTGGACGCCCTGTGTGTCAACGCAGTGTCCCAGCTGCGTTAACGGATCAGGTTATAAGGTTGAAAGCTACGCTTCTGGCTCAAAGCCCGTATAAATGAGAAATGGTGCGATTACTATTCATAGTTTCTACCAGCAGATCCGACAAAAGATAGAATTAAGATGATGAAGTCTAAACTTCCTAAAAGAGAAAAGGGAACACATCACTCGTATATAGATCATATTATAATGTTAGGAATGGATATCCCAATCCTCAATATTGATGAAGCATATATGGATGAAATCGAAGATATCTTGCGAATTTGGGTACAAAAGGTTTTTATGGCTCAACAAGCGAGTAAAATCTCAAATGAACAACTATTTGAAGTATTACCGTTGGCACTTACGGGCAAAACTAAGCATTGGTGGAATTTCCTTAGCTAAACAGAGCAGACAGAAATTATAGCTCAAGGAGTCGTTCATTTAGGAAATATGCTATTGCGCGAATTTTATCCAATTCGCTCTCATCAATAGTCCATGGATTATTTTATGCTAGCCAAGCGAAAACTTCAAGATCTAGATCAGTTTGAAGCATATGTTGATGGTTATATCAAAGAAGTTTATAGACTCGGTCAACATAGATCTTCTGCAATAAAAGCTCAGTTTCTGGCTTCACTTCCAGAATCCATCAGCAATTTAGTCTTGGCAGAATTAAACACTACTAACGTGTTATTAGAGACATTATTATTTGTGGACTTAATCCAATATGTTCGACAGGAGATTAAGAAGCGATGCTATAATATGAAAGCTCAGAAAACTTTCGACATCAAGCAAAGTAACTAGATAAGGAGCATTCAAGTTATATGAAATGTGCCGGTAGACTAGAGTATCGATTTGGCCTATATGCACAAATCGAGCTTGTTTGTCTTTCCAAACTTTGATATCTTCGGGAGAAAAGAAAGGAAGAAAGACCGGACGAATTCCTGAGCCTTGGACTTGTATATTAACCTCAACAGATATACCCACGGATATCCGTATCCGTCCATAAAACATGCTACGCTGTCTAGGGGAAGCCCTCGGTGAATAGGGGTGCTTTAGATAAGAAAAGAAGAGATATAGCATAACTAGGAATTGGTCGATCAAACATGTAACAAGCATATCACGTAGATAATTCCATGTAGAAATCAATAACTTGTAACCATAGAGAAGAAGAATGAAATGATTCATGTGGATGAAATGTCGCGCTAGTCATGCACTCGGGGCAATGCCTCACCATGTCATTACAACTCCCCTAGGCACTAGTACTTTTCAGGCGCTCCTCCCAGGATCAGACCGGGCACTTATGATACATTGGCATTGATTTGGTGGATCCAAGATTCTAAGTTATGTCTAGACATTGATCAAGTTATTCTGGAAAATCAAGAATAATCTAGGGTTTTAGTAGCACAAGTCAGCCACGACTCAGCCACCGAAGCACGCAATAAAGCATGAAAATTAGGTTCTATAATTTACGCGGTCAGACTAGGGCCGCTTAAGATATACACGGTCTCATACTGGATTGTGGTAGATGAACTGGGCCAAGGGAAGACTCAGCTCGGTACCAAGGGTAAACCATCCGTTATGGGCTGTACAGAAAAATAGAATGGTTAGGCTTGGGTAGCTTATCAGATACAGGCGGTCCATAACCAACCGTTTAGGACAACAAGGATTGAAGCCCACGACAAATGGCACATGGTTGATACTGGGCCGCTCCATTACTAAACAGTCTGTCGATGGTCCGCTTAGTATCTAAAATGGGCCACTTCTGACTATCAAATAATTGGGCCAACTAGGCTAGAGAAGACAACCTAATTGGGCTCCTAGGCCGCCCAAGGCATGGTGGAACCGAACCAGGGTTCAGCCCACGACTCTTAGGTCAGTCTAGAGGCTTTTGGGTTGACACAACTTGGCCAGGTCGAAGAAAAATCAAAGATAATTGACCAGCAATGACTTGACACTTATCTAGTAATACACGGTCTCTTGTGAGCCGCTCAGTGAGTCAAATGGTCCTCTTATGGCCACTGATGGACTTAGACGGTCCATAGTGGGTCGTGACTCAGAACAGGGATGAACACGTGATTCAATCGAGTTAACAGGTGTAGGACTTGAGTGAGTTCGTTAGTGTGACGTTGCCAACTCATTTGGTTGCTTGCCATACTAGGTCCAAGAGAGTCGTTTCACATCACTATTGGTTAGAATGGTTTTGACCAAACCACCTATCTGAACTGACACAAAACTGCTGACCAAAGTTCAACTGGGATAAGCGGGCAGGACCTGGCTGCTCAACCCAATGGGAAAGATGAATAGCTGAGCACCAGCCACTCATGGAGGGATGGGCGGGCCACTCCTTGCTGCTCAAGCCCTAGATTGGTCAATCGACTGACCACTCAACCCAAAATCGAGACACGTTAAACAGTCTAAAACCAGCCGCCCATGCACCTTGAGCGGTTGCCGTTAAATCGTGAAGGCGTTACAACAAGCAAAATGTGGGATCAGCCCGATCGGGGCCTTTCCACACCCTGTTCGTTCCAAAACAACGGGGATACAATGATGATAGTCATGCACAACACATAGACTCCAACGGGAGTCAGATCGGCTGAGAAACAGCGAGAAATGGGCAATTCTATGGAATTGACCAAAATGGAGTTACCAGACTTCCCGAGCTCCTAACGGTCCCGAATGATCGCCAATCGACACAAAATCAGTGACTATGGAACCCTGACGTTCCATGGAGTCCATTGACACTAACTGATTGCAGAACCGTCACCAGTTTTTGGTGAAGCCTATAAACATCGAAAAATTACAACGAGCCCAAACTTGCTCGTTCTAGCATAGAACGATGTGAAATTCTAGGGAAAACGTGCAGAAATGGTAGGTGATCTGTCTCCCTACCTCCACTGAAGAAATAGTGGGCGAAGTGACTAATCCACGCCAAAAATTGGCAGGAACACGAATGATGCCTTCTCAAAATCCACCAAGGGATCGCGCCACCTCACGATCAAACTGCTGCTCTATCCCACGTCCCGATCACTTCATCGCGTCCTCGCGTTGACCAGCTTCGCAACGGTGTGCACCCCACGTCGAGAGACCCAAAGAGGAGAGAGAATGAGAGAGAGAAAGAGGGTGAAAAATGAGGGAGGAGAGAGGGGGTTGAGAGTTTAAATAGAAAGAAAATTAGAAATTTTCTTAATTTTTGAAAATAGATGGCGCGGTTCGTGATTTGGCAATTTTCGACGAGTTTTAATTACTTCGGCGTACGATTTCTTCGGTGGAGGTAGGGAGAAGGATCACTTACTTCTCTTGCACGTTTTTCCTGTAGTTTCACGTTGTTCGGTGCTAAAATGGGCGAGTTTAGACTCATTTAGGCAAAACTGTAGTTGTGTGGAGTTCGTAGGGTTCTTTGAAAAATGGCGACGGTTTTTAGATCAGCTAGTGTCAAATGACTCCCTGGAATGTCAGCGTTCCATAGTCGCTGATTTCGTGTCGATTTGCTGTCGTTTGAGACCGTTAGGAGCCCGGGAAGTCCGGTGGTTCCGTTTGGGTCGATTTTGAAGAAATTGCTTGTTTCTTGACGTTTCTTAGCCGATTTGACTCACGTCGGAGTCTATGTGTTGTATATCGTCATTATGGTTGTATCCCCTTTGTTTTGGAATGAACGGGGCGTAGAAAGGCCACGATCGGGCCAATCTTATGGTTTTCCCATTGTGACGCCTGAACAGTCGTTATAGAAGCTGTTTAGGTGATTGAGCGGTCCAACGTGTGACCGTTCAATGTAGGTCAGTTGGGCATTTGCGTGGTCGCGCAATAGACTGCCCAGTGGATGGCATGGCCAGCTATGAGCCGTCCAGTCCACTTGAGCGGCTGGTTCTCAGCCGTGTTGTTTTCCCCGTTGTGTTGAGTGGCCAAGGCCTGACCGCTTAGCATGTTGACCTTGGGTCAATAGTTTAAGGCGGTTTATAGGGCGGTTCCTCCCTAACCGTCCCGTCTTTTGAGCAGTCCCTCCCTAACCGTTCTAACCTAGTTTGACCGTGCTATTGTAGAGAGTCGGTTCGCGTGAACGACCTGTTCTAGACCGTTCTGTCCCACTGAGTGGCCTCTAGGAGACCGTCCAGTTCATTGAGCGGCCCATTGGTGACCACGTAATGAGTTGGGTTCGTTGTGTTGTCTATTGGCCATGATGGCTTGTCCCATGTCTGTCTGTCCTTGTGTGTGTCCCATTTGACTAGCGTCAGACGTTTAGGTTGATTAGGGCAGTGTCTCTAGCGGTTCTGGCTTGGACTGCTAGTGTCCGTGACTTCTAAGAATGGATTCCAAAGGACATAGCCCAGGAGAGATTAAAGATTGTCTAGAGTTTCTTCAAATCTAGCTAAGAGTTAAGCATGGTAAGTGGGAAATTTTACCAGAATGATAATTGACTTTGATGATAGGGATATTTTTGCAAGTATTGCCATGTATGAGATTAATTACAAAATAAAAATACCACAAATAACTCTAAGAACAATATATTTGCATTTTTGTTTTCTGTTGAGGAGACAAAGGCCTACCGAGTACCAGAGGGTCCAAAAACGCAGCCGGCCGTCAGGAACTCACGGGTATCCATTGTTCCCCCTGGAGGAAGCTCTGCACCGAGTAGATCCCCACGTTCGCCGCTGGGATCTGGCTACTCCAGGGCACCCTTCCCCCGGGGTTCGCCCCCAGTCCCCGGTTCTCGAATTCCCCGTAGAACAGCGTCCTCAGCGCGAAATCCCCCATCCAGGGCATCCACCCCTCCGGCCATATCAGCGCCTCCAGGTAGCAGCGGATGAACACTGTCCTCGAGAACTCCTTCCACGGCCTCCCCAAGTAGTTTTTGTGCGCCGCCGGCTTCTGGCGGTAGAGCGCCATGTAGTCGGCGGTCCCGTTCACCATGCAGTCCTGGAACACAAAACCCGTGGACTGCGCGGGGTCCGTGCGGCCTTGGGCCGTGACGGTGTTGGTCTCGCCCTTCTCTGGATTCAGCTGCCGGGGCTGCACAAGGACGAGAGAGTCCTGGAAGACAACCGCCGCATTGCCGAAGATGAAGTCGACGGTGCCTGCGATCCGGCAAGACTTGTAGAACTGACGGAGGGCGTGGACGTAGAGTGTGTCCTGGTGACCCAGAAACTCCACCTCCTCCAGCAGCGACAAGTCGCTGTCCGAGCGGAATGCCACCGCCTGGTGGGCATCAGGCCCCGCCGTGTTCTCGATGGTCAGGCCCTTCGCCATGAACCCGTCCCCAGTCACCCCTGCAAATCCCGGAACAGAAAGAAACAGCATTTTTAAAGAGGAACCAAACAACACTCCCCACCCATTCGTACGTAGCCGTTTCTTGGCGATTCTTGTGCGTTTCGTACCGACGGTGGCGGTGTTAGACACCCCACTCGGACCTTACGTCCGGACGGGGGTATAAAACCCTTTCTTGTGTCAACACCAGCCCAGTGTTGATGATTATTTCAAGAGACAAACAAACCCTATCGGCCTTGCCACCCTGGCGACGCTGACGAATAGACACTCCACTCAGACCTTATGTCTGGATGGGGGAATAAACCCTTTCTTGTGTCAACACTAGCCCAGTGTTGACGAATATTTAAAGAGACAAATAAACCCCGTCGGTGCCGCCACTTCAGTGACATCGACGAATGGACACACCATTAGGACCCTACGTCTGGGATGAGGGAATAAACCCTTCTTTGCGTCGGCACTGGCCCAGTGTCAACGACCACCCAAAGAAACCAATAAACCTTGTCGGCTCTGCCACCTCGGCAATGCCGACGAATTAACGCCTCACCTGGACCTTACGTTCAGGATGAGGGAATAAACCCTTCTTTACGTCAGCACTAAATCTAGTGCGGACGACCACTACAAAGAGACCAAATAAACCTAGTCGGCCTTGCCACCTCGGTGACGTCGACGAATAGACGCCTTGCCTGGACCCTACGTCCAGGATAAGGGAATACATCCCCTCCTTGCGTCAGTACTAACCCGGTGCTGACGAATTTCTTCCAGGAAGTAAACAAACCCTGACGGCTGTGTCACCTTGACGATACCGATAGAATAGCATTTTACCCGGATCCCTTCAGGTCGAAGTGACGAACAATCCCCTGACTTAGACCCCCCGTCCAGGTCATTTGAACCAATAAGCTTTTCTCTCCGTCCCTTCAGGCGCTGAACAACCCTTTGACTTGGACCTCCCATTCAGGCCATTTGAACCAATAAGCTTTTCTCTCCGTCCCTTCGGGCGGTGAACAATCCTTTGACTTGGACCTCCCGTTCAGGTTGCAACTTCACCAGACTAGAGGTTCCAGTGCCTTTGCGAAGTGCAACTAGGGGCTGCGTCAACTCAGCAAGGGGCTGCATCAACTCGACAAGGGCTGCGTCAACCCTACCCATGCCCCTGCGTCAACGCACTCAAGGGCTGCGTCGACCCTGCCCTGCCGCTGCGTTAACTCCTCGGGGTGCTGCCATAGGAGGATCTAGAGGGGAGGTGACTACATCCTCTAGAAACTTTACCCAATTAAAACATAAAACTAAGATTGCTAAATCTCATATGATAGTTCAATCGACTTGACATTGAAACAAAACCTGAGATGATGAAAAACCCAAACCAATGCTAAACCTTAAAGGACACATACAACAGAATTAATTCAAATACATAGAGTATTACTGAGGTAGACTCAAAATACCATGGAAGTGTTCTTTGGAGACATGTTCAAACAATAAATAGACAAATCCGCACGTTGTGAAGTGTGTGGGTGCAAGATAGAACACGATCAGTGCACAGATCAGTCACAGACCAGACTACTGTATACTGAAATCAGTTGAACTAGAAACAATCACCAAAGCACTTATGAATGGGGTAGAAGAGAGGGATCAATCACACAAGCATTCACACAGATGCACAATAATTTTAAGATGCTTCGGGACCACATGGAGCTCCCTACGTCCACCCCTCACTCAACTGAGTGAGGCTTCCGCTGATTAACAGCACGGGGAAGAATCCTCACACACACGGAGCCACGCTCCACCACACACATAGGTAGACGCCTGCACACACATGGGGAACAACCTCCCCACGTAGAGAACACTCCTCATATTTTTTACACATCAAGACACAGGGACAAGCCCCAAACACTCTGGGTCTGAAACCCGCTAGCACATACACACACACACACACACAAGTATGCTCAGTCGAGCTGAGCCTGTGCCAACATTGCACAGTTACACACACAACCAAACAGAGTATCGAAAGTTTAGGAAATCAAAGCAAAACAAGATAAAACAATAAAAGTTGTGGCTGCAAATGTAGCAAGTTTCTTCTGAGCAAGCTCTCCTTCTTCGTTTCATCTTCAGCAACTTCTTCCTCTCTCTTTCTCAATGCTTTCTTGATCTCTCCTTTAATGGCTGACTTCGACCTAGAGCAGAGCTTGCCTCCTTTTCTTCTCTTCTCACTCTTTTCGCTCTATCTTCTTCCTTCGATGAAGAATGCTTTTTACTCACTCTACAAACCTCAGCAACCTTCTTCTTGTTGGGTCCTGGGTGCTATGTATTCAGAGGGAACCTAGCCCTAGGATTTGGCGTGCAGGAGCAAGCCGAGATCTTGCTCTGATACCAAATCTGAAGCGGGACGAGTGCGGACAAGAAACTGAGACCTAAATCCAGCAAACTCGTGAGCACGCACGCCTAGACGGAAAGATGATCCCACACGCGAAGAGTGAACTCCTCAAGGGTACGGAGTGATGGCTAGGCGAGCAGTGGCTCGTGGGGCGTTGGACACAGTCTGAACTACGAGGAGGGTGGTGGAGGCCACCCGAGGAGAATGGGATGGGCACCAGATTCTACCGGGTAGACCAGTACCGAGGGGACCGGTTCAGATGTACGCTCTTCTCACCGGCAGCAAGTTCACTCATTTAGGTGGATCAATTGGGAATGAGCACTCATCACAAGCGTGACATTGGAACTAATACTAGAAAAGCAGGAAAAGGAGTGGCAACTGACATACCTAGCCATCCGAAGAATCGGCTCCGGTCAGAGACGTGGGTGCATCGGGGAGCGTGCACACCCAGCGAGCACGCTGCGTCGATGGTGCCTCCAGACGAACCTGCTAGTACAACCACAAAAGTACCACTCCACACAGGGAGGGGGAAGCTAGGGGAAGGAGATGACCAGTACAAAACTACCCTCACGCAGGAGGGGGGGACACGAGGTAGGGAAGGGGGATCCGAAGCCCTTCACACAGCCCTATCGGACTGAACCAAAATGGATCTTCGGGTATGCTGCGCACAGGACTCCGAAAGAGGTGCCGCTTGCACCAAATGGTTGTTGTGGAAGTGCAGTAGCTCTCCGTGAAGTTTGGAGTCGATCCGAGGCCTATGAAAGGTGACACAGACCCGAGAAGTCACACTGCATAGTTCTACCTCACAGGAAAGGTTGGCACAGTCGTGGGGCCGACAGTAGAACTCTCATTGTAGACCTCCAAACGGAGCGGTACTAGCGTGGTTGGATAGAGGACTGGGAGCTCTACTGACTCTCAAAATTTGGGGTCCATCGGAGCACGGAGCTGGTCGCAATTGCTTCTGTGGTGAGGCTCTATTTTCTGGGTGAGCAGACGGACAGGGGTAGGGTGTTCAGGGTGGTAGATAATAGGAGGGTTTCTTCTTTTCTTCTTCCCTTCCTCCCTTTTTGATTGATTTTCTATGTAGTTCATGAGGGTTCCCTCTCTCTGTCTTTTAACCATCCTCTGTTCCTTCCTCCTTCTAGTACAAGTGTTCAAGGTACTCAGCCATTGTTCAATCTAGCTCTCTTAATGTTGCCGCCAGTTCTTTTGCCTTAGTTAAAGTATTTTATCATTGATTATTTCATTTATTTATTGCTCCCTTTTGTCCTCATCATATTATTATTTCTGTCAAAAATTTGGCAGTATCTCCCCTTGACCTAGACGTAAGGGGGATATGGGCAACGCGTCCACGTGGAGTGGCGGAACCCAACAATTGGAGGTGGGCGTCTGAAGATGACAGCACCTTTGATGAAAACCTCAGAAAACGTGAAGGGATTGGCGAGTGGGAGACAACTCTAAGGCTGGCCACAAGTGTCACGGGTAAAGGGCAGGGACTGGCTACAAATGCTAGGGGTGAGGCACAAGGTGGAACGCAGGGTTTAATGTGTTGGCAAGGGGGCTCAAAGGTGGACCAGGCAAGACAAGCTGGAGGGAGCCAAGCTGCACCGATGAAGGGTCTGGCCAAAGGGTTGTACCATTGAGCGAGGCATGGGGCGCACCGTTAGAGAGGGATTGACTGAGGGTGTGCCGGTGAAGGGGAAGCTGGGCGTGTACCGATGATGGCGGAGCTGGGTGCTGAGGGTGCACCGGGCAAGAGTTGTGCCGGTGAGGGAGTACAGGGACGAATGCACCAGCCAAGGAAGCTATGCCGGGCTAGGAGCATACCAGAGAAGGGTTAGCCCAAGGGTGTACCGGCCAGGAAGGTTAAAGAGGTTGAAGATGCACCGGCCACAGGCTGTGCCGGTGAAGGGGTGCACAAAGGGGCTAGTGTGTATGTCGGCGAAGACACCAAACAGGTGTGCTGGGGAGAGGGCTCTGGGGGCGTGCCACTAAAGTAAAGACTGAGCAGTTGGAGGCCAGTGAGAGGGAGAAGGCCGTGGGATCTGGGGGGGTTTGGTTCAACTAGCAAGAGGGGCTTCACCTGAGAGGAGGAGAGGCTAGGGACTGGGAGTCTAAGGAAGTTGGGGCCTTCTTTTTATATATTAGCTTGTTGAGAGAATGGAGTGTGGAGACCACGCTTCCCATCCTGGGAATCTTCTAGAGCCGACCAGGCCTTTGTGCCACGTGTCAGAGACCTGGACTCTCGGATCATGTGCCCTAATTCCTTTTTAGATCGACGTTCCAAGAATAACGAAATCCCTGTCATTTTAAAGAACGCTCAGTCAGCATAGAATAAGCATGAGGTTCATATACAGACACTGTACATGCACGGACTTATAAGAATGAATTGTGCACAATGTGCACTGACTTGTTTATAGGAATATGCAAGGACTTGAAGTCAAACAATATGCACGGATGCACAATGTGCATGACTGCACATTGTGCACAGATGCACAATGAACGAATGTGCACGGACTTGTTAACACGAAAATGCAAGGACTTGAACTCAAAACAATGTGCACGGATGCACAATGTGCACGGATGCACAATTAACGAATGTGCACGGAGTTAGTTTACAAGAAAATGCAAGGACTTGAACTCAAAACAATGTGCACGGGTGCACAATGTGCACAGATGCACAATGTGCACGGATGTATTTTGATAAGAAATATGCACGGAGTTTGACATGCACGGACTTTGTGAAGTAGTGCAAGGACTTAGTGAAGACTTGACTATTCATGCTCGGACTCTTACTTTCCTTTTTAAGAGAATATGCACGGACTTGTTTTGAACGTGCACGGAGTTAGTTGCGTGGAAGCCTAAAATGTGCACGGGTGCACAATGGGCACGGATGCACAATTTGCACGGACTTGGTTTCAATAAGAAATATGCACGAGGTTTGACATGCACGGACTATGTGAAGATGTGTAAGGACTTAGTAAAGACGTGCAAGGACTTGGTAAAGACGTGCAAGGACTTAAGGCTGCTCGGACTTGGTATGCACAGGACTGTTCATCCACGGACTTGAACAAGGCAGGCACGGACTTATGTTCTTGACCAAGGCCAGAACATGCATGGACTCATATGCACGGACTTGCGATGTAGTGGACTGTTCATCCACGGACTTGGACAAGGCATGCACGGACTTATGTTCTTGACCAAGGCCAGAACATGCATGGACCTAGCGAAAACCCGAAAGGGCCGTAGGGCTGGTAAAGTGACCAAAAAAAAAAAGGGAACATACACGCAGAAGGATGGAAGCAAAGGCTGCTAAACTCTATCCTTTATTCATTAATATTATCAAAAGAAAGGACCTCGAGACAAGCCCTCGGGGTAACCAAGACGAGAATGGGCCAAGTATAAAAGCCCTGTGTACAAGTACAAAAAGGCACCAATGCCTATCAAGCACCAGACTCGCTACGTCTCAGGTCGGCAAGGCGAGTCTCACTCTAGAAAGTCTCCTCCTGGAGCCCCTCAAGCCTGCAACGGAGAGTATCTGCCTTAGCCTGCAGACCACGACGCTCCTCCTCAGCCTCCTGTATCTCCCTCTGCAGCTCCTCCACCCGTAAGGAGACAGTCCGATTGCTCTCTCGAATGGCTGCAACTCGAGCCTCGACCTCCGTCCGAGCTGCTCGTAGTCTGCCAAGCCACTCCTCCTATTGAATCATCAGCTGAGTCCTCTGTCTCTGCTCTTACGGGACATGAAGATGGGCGAACTCGTTCCACAAAGCCGTGTGCTTCGCCATCCACGCATCCTTGGGGAGGCCGAATGCGCGGTAACCCCTGATGAAGACCTCCAAGCTGCCCCTCAGAGTCTCCGCAGTCGGCAAGGGGTCCACCCGAATCAGTTGCTCAAGACCTTGGAGAAGCCGGTCAACCGTATGGGCATCTGCCAACATCATCTCAAGCTGAGGGGTGTCAAGCCACTCGACCCCAAGGGCAGGGAAGTCCGCAGGCACCTCTGGAGCTTCTCTCAAGGGAGCTTCAATTAAGGGAAAATGGAGTAAGTGCTCTTTCATAATCAAGAAGATAAGCACAGAAGCCATAAAGTACAAGACACGATGGCATACCTGAAATAGTCCAGTGTACAGGAATAGTTGCAGAAGTGTTTTCCTCCCCAATGGCTTGGGAGGGAGCGTCCATGGGGGCTAACTCTGGCCCAGCAGGTGGTGCATCTGTAGCCTGGCTCCCTGCAACTTAAATAACAACATGTATTCATGACTGTCTATGTATAAAGTGACATGCAAATGATGTTGAGCTCCAAAGGGGAACCACCTTGGCCTTGCTGGCCCTCCACCAGCAAGGGTCCAGCCCCCACATCCTCGGCTCGGCATCACCGAGTTAGCCCCAGGTTTTGGGTGAGCGTCGGATGAGTGGCCGCCGACGTTGGTCTGTTAATCTTGCGAATTGTACTTGGACTGTCCTTAATTGCCAGAGAGGAGACATTTAATCTCCCCAGCAATTCAAACCTTGGTCTTACACTTGGCTCGGTGCCAGAAAGCCTAAGCAAACAATTCTCCAATCTCATCACAGTAATTAATGAGGAAAGTTTATACCATCCTCTTTCCTGGATAGTTGCTTCTATAGCTGTTGTTCCACTACTGTCAGGAACCATCTTCTGTTTCCAGACGCAGTTTCTAAAACTCGATCCAGCCATCATTGGTTTGTCCAAAGTGATTGGGCAGCTCATGGTTCTATCTGCTACTTTCATTTACAATCGCTACTTGAAGAGGATCCTTTTCAGGAAACTGATATTTTGGTTGCAGATCATCTATGCTCTTTCCCTTCTCTCCGACCTATGTTTGGTAATGCAAATCAATATCAAGTTGGGTATATCAAATGAGGCATATGTGTTATGTTTATCTGCCTTAGCAGAGGCTGTAGCTCAGTTTAAGATCCTCCCGTTCTCTGTGCTGTTTGCAAGTTTATGCCCACCAGGCTGTGAAGGATCACTTTTTGCATTCTTTGCTTCAGCTTTGTGCTTGTCATCTATATTGAGTTGCATTTTTGGTGTGGGGCTGTCATCTCTGATTGGTGTGACATCTGGAGAATACTCAAGATTGTCGGTGGGCATTATTCTACAGTTTATAGCAGCATTGATTCCTCTTGGATGGATATCCTATTTGCCTGCCATGCAGACTTCAGGCAAAGTGATTAAGAGGCGTAAAAAGGGCTTCGGTGTGGGATAAAATGCCTGTTTCATGAGCTTTCTGGAAGGCATCTAAATAGAACTGCCATAAATCTTTACTCACTGTTGAAATTTTCTTCACGGGGATGAGCTGGCATGCCATGCAAAGTGTTATGCTTGCAAATTCCTGTGGCTGAGGTGTTAACCACAATGAGGGCCCAAGGAAAAATTGATCGAAGGCAAAAGTTGAATCATTCTGATGATGTTACAAGGGTGAAGGAATGCATAAATTATGTTGTAATCTGCAAATATTGTAGATACAATTCACAACTGAGCTGCTAGTGATTCATTTATTATCATCTCATCATGTTTCATCGTTCCCTTTCATTTTTGATCTTTATTTGACAGCTCATTGGATGGGCCTGCAGTAAATCATTGAAATTCCCCGCGCACCGGTGAATTGCAGTAGTTCTCTGGTACCATCTTTAATGGGAAGCACGCAGATTGAAAAACAGGAAGTGAGCCACAGGCTGGGTTATTCTTCTACAAGGTTAAAGTTATGCAACCTTAATTAGATGCTGTCAAACTGCCAGAAGGCAATGTGCATATCCAAATGCATGTTTTGACATCTTTCTCGGTGAGTCTGAAAAGCCGCCTCTATTTTTGTCTGTCTGCAGTTTGAACTGGGTGACTGGGGTGTGCTGCTATAAACATTTTTTAAAGTCACTGGGAAGTTAACTGTGTGCAGAAGATGGAAAAGCTACATTGCCCACTTGTGCTTCTTATCCGGTCAACCTGCATTCTGACGCAGAAAATCCTATTTTACTCAAATCCTAGTGGGCGGTCACAGTCAATGTCCATCTTGTTTCACTCATACTTGCCAGGTCTGTCCATGCAGTCATTTTGCATAGCCTTCGCAAATGGTCCCCAGTTTAGGCAGGTCGTCTCTTGGTTCATATCGCTGCTCGAGTTCTCAAGTACTTCTCTCGACAGTCTTCTAAAACTTTCATTTCATCACAAAGCATTTGTCACTCTTATTTTCACTTCTCTGTTCTTCATCATTGTTATTTTTCTCCATGCTTGTCTCTACGAGAGAGGCAATATCACAACTACAGTTACGGGTACTGCCTTTTCCCATCCCATTGTTATTCTCGTGGCTTAACATGTCAGTATGTTGTGCACCCGCACGGTTCTCTTATCAGTGACCAGACGACAGGCGTGATCAGAGACCTTGGTGCTTTCTTATGAAGTTATTAGGTGGGAAAGCTCCAACGTGCTTTAGATGACATTTCTCCTAAATCAATGTCCATGGATCATCACAAATTTCTGTGTTCATTTCTGGGTAAATCTGAAATATGTCTAGATGTGCACGCCTTGGAAGATAAGTTGCTGCAGTTCCGACCAACCTCCTCGGGTGAATTCGCTAGCTGCTAATAAGAAACAAATGAAACGAATCAGATGATGTCTGGTATGCATCTAAACAGCGTCCTCTCTTGTGATTATTTGTCACAGTCTCGAAACAGAGGACTCTTGCCCGAGTAGGAGTGTAGGATCGCAAAGCAGAGGACTGAAACAGGACCCAACCGAATAGCCGGGGTTCATGGACCTGGAACTGAAAACTATGATCGACCCGTTGTTGCAAGGGGGCTGGGATGACAAGTCGAATCATGAGGGTGCCTCTGTTAGCAGGAGCAGGATTTAAAAGGATTGATGTTATCAACTCGGGTCGGGTCAATCATAGAGGATGGCGACCATTTTTGGCCACTCAACTCGATCATCATCTGATCTAATCTTCACTTGTAACTTGCAAAATCTAATGCAGGTAGACAGTCCATTGAATGGTGGGGGTGCAAGTTCTCGTCCAGGGAGAGCTGTGTAGGCTTGAAGCTGAGGAAATCTAAGTCGCATAAACATATGTGAGAAGTGAGAAGTATCCACATGGGCAAAGTTTGTTCCCAGATTTTCGTATGGGTATCCTCTTGGCTCATGACAGGTTAAAGAATACATTAATGACTACAACTTTGAGCCACACGACGATGGTCGTGATGTCTCGTTACTTTCTTTGCAAAATATTTCGCGAAGAAAAAAAATTAATACTAATCCTGAAGTCCTAGCAGATCGAAGCCATCTCTCTCTCTCTCTGTGTGTGTGTGTGTGTGTGTGTGTGTGTGTGTGTGTGTGTGTGTGTGCGCGCCTGGCTAATATCAGAGACAGATGCAGAGAGAGAAGGCAGGGAGAGGTCAGGGACAGACGTGAGAATGTCTTGGTGATAGAGGATTTAGAAAAAAGGGATATAATCATGCACGAGTCATTTTTAAAAAAGTAGATATACGCATGTGGATTTACAATTTTGGGTGTCTATTTTTTAGGTATTGTCTCTGCTATATCCGGTGTCAATTAATATTTTATTCTTTTTGTTGGTATCGACCTACCACCAGGGTCGGTCGACCTCCCAGCAAGGGATCGGTCGACCAGCCCTCAGGGGTCGGTCGACCATTCCAATACGGATGGCCCACTGGGGCGAATGGTTTTGGTCGACCAAACTCCCCTCGTCGATCGACCGAAATTGGCGATGACTCAGCCTGACCACCGAGGGGTCCTAATCCAAGCCCTGCTCGATCCACTGAACCACTAGTAAAACCATGGCTACACTACTAGGAAAGAAACCATGACACCTCTATCGTGAGGGCCCATCCTCACTGACGAAGGTCCAACTAAGACCACGTGATCTAAGGGTACAATCATTACCTCACCGTCGTGAATCCTACACTGACTACGGGTGAGACCTCGGTAACTCTACCTAGAACCTTCGACCTAAACGTCAGAAACGACACATGACAATCACCCGGAAACCACGACCTCACTGTCAGAAACCAAAACCATGAGTCATGAGAGTCACGCGTCACATGATGGGAGAACCTACCCACTAGAAACAAGGCTGGATGCGTCCACTGATGACTTAGTTCGCGCCTCAGGTGTCTCCCTACTCATCTCAAGTATAAACTAAGACACCATACAAGTGACTGAAGACAAGGGTCTAGTCAGGATCGTGCTCATCAGCAAGTGTCCATAGTCCCCGACCACATGTGCACACATTGACTAACTGTGCTACGTTCAGGCCTCTTGCTAGTTTTTCTCCTGGCCTGGACTCAAGCCGCTATAGTGGGAGGTCCTACAGAAATCAGCCCTAAACCATCTCTGTTAGGTCTAGCTCTCCACCGCTCCTAGGTGAGTTACCGCACGTGTGCCCAGGAAAGTTACGACTAGTGGGGAAGTCACTGGACGTGGGAATTCTCAGTAGAAAGGAAACCACCGGAGTACTGGCGGGCTACACACGCACTCGTCGTGAGTAACTCGGAACACAAGGTGGCACGGTGCCACCAGACTCAGGTGGACTAGCTAGACTCGCTAATCCAACGGCCATAGACTCAGGTGACTCATCCCAAGGCCGTTGTACAACACAGCACCATGCCGTCAAATCATCCTAGTCCGAGAGTCAGAAATGTAATGTCCCAGGGTGATATGCAACCTAGGATGAGGTACGGGGTGATCCTGGTGGAGGCAATGGAGCTAACTGCTGCTCAATCATACGCAACTTGTCTGACACATCCTGAAGCTATGCATGAACTGCCATTTGACTAGTTGCTAGTTCAGAATTTTGTTGAAGGATTGAAGCAGACTCCCTTTCCAATATTTCCAGCTTCTCAACTAGGTGGGCATATGAGAGACGTAGCTTCTGAATCTCAAAAATAGTGACCTTGTGCTGTAAGTCGATTTGCTGAATGGAGGCATCAACTCTAGCAAGCTCACCCAGCAATTGCGTCTGCAATGCCCTGGCTTCAGTAGAGAGAAGACCCAGAGTGCCCACTAATCTGTTGAAGCGACTGGCTGCATGAGCTGAATGCTACTGCTATGAAATAAATCTACTTTCCATTTGAGTTTCCAATCTTTGCATCCTCAATTCTAGATGACCAGTTGTTTCAGACATGGAAGATTGAAAGGAAGAGAATTGAGTGAGTAAGGAGGAAAGCTATGTGGATATGTGCACAAGTAGCTCAGGGGAAGTGGAAGATGGTGTGGTATGGGATGGTGGTGGTGGAGCCAAGGTAGAGGGAATGTCAGACGCAGCCATTGTTGGATCCCAAAGGAGCACTGCACTAGATGTAGATTGGCCAATAGCAGAGGGTGCAGTATGGAATGGAGTTGGAATATGGTTAGCCATCAAAATTTCTAGTTGAGTTGGTGGAGTTTTTAATTCAGAGTGAGGATGAGATGGTTCAGAGACAGGATGGATGGGAGTCTCTTCAACTGGCTTGGCAATCTTAGCTTTTGATCTGTCTTTGGAGCCATCTCTCAGTCTCTTGTGCTCTTTGGCTGATGGTGAAGCCTTCGCCTTTGCCTTTGCCTTCATTCCTCTGGCCGATGGGGATGTCGGTGCCTCCGTTTTCTGTGATTTGGCAGATGAGGACCTTGATGCCATTCCCGTCGACTGCTTGGAGGATAGGGATACTTGTGGCATTGCCGTCTTCTATTTGGAGGACGGTGAAGTGGGTGCCGTAACATGCTTGACTGGAACAGCAGAGCTTGGCGGGTGAGGATCGTGCAGATAGCAAGCTCATTGGCAGTGTCGCTGGACGGATCACTCGACATCCGAGTGATCAACCAGCACGAGGTGCCTAGCATGATAGAAGAAGAATTAGAAGAAGAGGAAGAATTAGAGGTTGTCACAGCAGAAACTGTTAGCCTGCCTGACTGGAGAGACCCTCTTATGCAATGGTTCAAGTACCAATAACTACCTAAGCAAAGGGAAGAGAAGATCAGACTGATCAAAACAAAGGACTCCTACGAGCTCCGAAATGGGATATTGTTCCGAATTGTGGCCGACGCCAAACAAAAGCTACTCCTCCGATGCCTATCCATTGAAGAGGCCTGGAGAGTTATACAGGAAGTTCATGCCGGGATAGTCGGTGCACACCAGGCCGGACTGAAGATGAAGATTGAGATAAAGAAACTTGGCTACTACTGGCCGACAATGTTTGACGACTGTTGCAAGTATGCTAAGTTGTGTCAGAAATGCCAAGAGCATGTCACGATACCTAGAAGACCGCCCGTGCCACTGCACCTGGTAGTGCCCAGCTGGCCATTCACCCAATGGGGAACAAACGTCGTGGGTCCATTGCCCGCATCATCCACCAGTTGCAAGTACATTCTGGCGGTGACTGATTATTTCTCCCGTTGGGCAGAAGCTGTCGCCCTAAGGGAGGTCACCGGGGAGATCGTGGTCAGATTTGTCCGCTACAACATCATATTTCTGTTCGGTACTCCAGACCAAATTATCTCAGACAATGGCAGCCACTTCCATAACCAGAAGATCTACCGGCTGGCAGAAAAGTACAAAATTGACTGGAGGACATCGACTCCTTACAACCCACAAGCTAATGGTCTGGCTGAAGCTTTCAATAAGACCCTTTGCACTCTCCTGGCCAAGATTGTCAGCTCCAACAAAAGGGACTGGGAAGAGAAGGTGTACGAGGCGCTATGGGCGTATCGAATCGTGTACAAGACCCCAACGGGCTACTCGCCTTTCTCTCTGGTGTACTGCTCGGAAGTGATCGTCCCCATCGAATTGGAGATATCCTCCCTAAGGGTCGCCATCCAGCACGAGCTAGTTCGTGAAGGGCAAACCAATGTCGAGCGAAGAGGAGTGGTTGGATGCCACTGAGCGCGTCTTCCAATGCATGGAGTGCGCCGAGGATGAAAGGGTTATGTTGGCTTCTTATCAGCTTCAAGGTACTGCACACACGTGGTGGGCCACGGAGTGGGAAGTTGCCTTCCGTTCCCGTCCGCTTCGATAGATCTCATGGGCTGAGTTCGTTGCTACATTTGAACGTGTCTATACTCCAGCCTGCCTGAAGTTAGCCAAGATGTATCAATTTCAGGAGCTGACGCTGGGCGAGATGTCAGTGCTGCAATATCGAGATAAGTTTATTGAGTTGGTCCGGTATGCACCCCACATCTTTGCCGATGAGACTGTGAGGACTCAGCAGTTTTTGTGCGGACTGAAAGCAGAATTGAGCATGCCACTGTTCGCTACCCGCGTAACTGAGTTGGACTCTACATATCAAGCCGTCGTCGCGCTAGAGTTGGAGTTGGCGAGAACTCGAGGACTTCTTCAGACTAGGATGGTTTCATCGACCGTGCAGCACCAGCCACCCCACCAGTCGTCTGTTTTCGGAGCTTCTCCCACTTTCTCTCCTGCTGATGGTGCTTCCTTTTCGCAATCTCAGAGCAGAGGTTTCCGATTTAAGAAGAAGAAGAAGAGGTTCGATCAGTCGGCGTTTTCTGATCTGAGTCAGCAGCCCGTTTCTTCTGTTCGACTGCATCCAGATTTTGTTGCTTTTCAGCCGAGGTTATGTTCCAGGTGTGGTGGCAGTCATCCGGGTGTGCCGTGCTCTCTGTCGGTTGTCTGTTATCGTTGCGATCAGCCTGGGCACATTTCCCGAAACTATCCATTGAGGCCGCAGACGGTGCAGTTCTCGCAAACTTCTCAGTCGTAATAGCCGTAGTTCCGTCTTCCTCCGCCGCCTCAACCTCAACCGTTTCAACCACCAGTTCCCGCTCCTTCTCAGCAGCCGTCTGCCGCCACCCGTCTGCCGAGAGCCAGAGTTACACACATCACTCGTGCGGAAGCGTTGGCGTCTAATCTGATGGAAGGTGCAGTTTCGATTTATGATCGCTCAGCGCGTGTTCTTTTCGATTCAGGTGCAACCCATTCTTTTATCTCTGAAGATTTTGCTACCATCAAAACAATCAGCACATCATCACAATCATAACAGAATGATTGTGATGGAAACCTAGGAGACCCAACACACCTAACCCACTGCATCCTATAGCCCTCACCTGGCCATTCGCAGAGTGGGGTATGGACATTGTGGGGCCTTTCCCGCCATCGTCCAAGGGGCATAGGTACATCTTGGCCGCCATCGACTACTTCTCTCACTGGGCGGAAGCCCTTCCCTTGCAGGAAGTTACTGGTGAGGCGGTCGCTAGATTCATCCGATACAACATTATTTACCGATTTGGTACCCCCAACCATATAATCTCCGACAATGGAACACCCTTCAAGAACAAAGCCATATACCAACTGGCGGCCAAGTTCCACATCGACTAGAGAACCTCTTCGGTCTACAACCCGTAGGCTAATGACTTGGATGAAGCCTTCAACAAGACCCTCTATAAGCTCCTGGCTAAGATCATTAGCCATCGAAAATATGACTGGGGTGAAAAGGTCTTCGAGGCATTATGGGCCTATAGGATGATCTATAAAACCCCCACGGGATGTTCATCGTTCTCCCTTGTCTACGGAGCCAAAGCTGTCATCCCCATTGAGATCCAGTTGGCATCATACCGCGTAGCGGTACATACCAGCCTGGCCGACTCTGATGAAAATGAATACCACAAAAGGCTAGAAGAGCTCACCGATCTAGAAGGCAAACGGCTCGAAGCCTACAAACACCTACAGGTATATCAGGCATGCATGGCGTGAGCCAATGATAAGCTCGTCAAGCATTAAGCTTTCAAGCAAGGTGACCTCGTCATGACTAAGGAAAGGGAGGTCATGGCAGGTCGCTCTAGTAACAAACTTCAGCCGAATTGGCGAGGCACCTATATCATTCACGACGCCTATGAGGGTGGGGCCTACATGGTCGTAGACCACAAGGGCCACAAACCCTTTCCTCCTCTCAATGGCAACCACATAAAGTTATATTATGCACCAGAACATGAGTTTGTGCGCCACTCAGACTAAGGCGCACTCCCAGTCACAATTAGCAAAACCAGTCTTCTTTCGTAAAAGACAGAACCAGTCACCGCATCTAGCTCCTCTCTATTACAAAGATGGAGAGAGAATGGAAGGATAGGAGAGACAACTACGACATCGGTATTTCAAGTGAGCACGATGAGCCAGCAATTGTCAATGATCAAGTGGATGTCGTGCGCCCTCCACTCATCCACCCCAATCATTCATATGGCCCTCCGCCTCCTTCGTCTTCGCCCCCATTTGCTTATTTACCTCCACGAAATCCTCCACCCACATATACGCCTCCATTATAGTGTCCACTTGAGTTTAACGATGAAGAACTGGCGATTGAAGAGCTCAAGGCAGCACGTGGCGATGAAGCTATGTAGGCACCCCTTCCGAGTTTCCTCCATTTTCCTCTACCTCTACTACAACCCGATGACCCCCCTACCCAGGATGAAGTCACCATCCTTAATCCAACCCCCATTTATGAGACTAATTGGTGCTACGACGATGGGTCGATATTTCAATCACCCACACCGGCACGCCATGCATCTTCTCTTATCCCTAATACCTCTCGCCCTATCCGATGCTTCCAACGCACCAAACCCTCTCCTTTTACACCTACAAATACCACACCATTAGCCTCCATTACACCAGCTTCTGCTAGACCTCCAGCTACATCCCAACCAATTCCCACACCTTTAACCTTCGCCGAGCCATCCGAGCTTGCCTCTACTCCCCCGGCTTACGCCGAGCCTCCATCAACCTCCACTCCACTGGCCTCTGCCAAACCTCCCGCTAAATTTCAAGTGATAACACCTCTTCCTTGTTGGCCACCTAAGGCCTCCACTGTCCCTGTAACCCCGAAATCCACTTTGCCTATCTATACACCTTTACCCGAACCTGTGGCTAGTCCTGGGCAGGACTCACCTATTTTTGCACGCATGCTGATCCCAGTCGCTTCCGAGCAAGGGGAGAAGCCCGACGTGTTTGAACCTCCACTTACCTTTCCATTAAAACTCTCCATTACACCACCACTGCTCATCAAGCTTACCTCCTTCGCTTCACCTTTCTCTACCACTCGGAGTGGGTGTATTCCCAAAAGCACATGTGTCAGGGATATCCAGGAGTCGGGCAAGAAGGGCTTGACCTCGGCTATGCCATTCAAAGTTCAAGATTGACTCATGGAGGGTTGATATACGGGAGTGTATGAGTATGTCGAAGTGGGAGGTTGAATCGTGGAAGGACATGTGGCGAAGGGCTAGCGCATGGCGGGCTGACACGGGGTAGCGTAGGGGTGGTTTGTGGAGGGCGAGGTGTAGGTGGATGGGGATAGTGGAGACTCGGGGTCAAGGGAACCTTGGATACCAGGATGTGGTGTTTCCTTGACCGAGGATGGTGGTGGATGTGGATATGAGGAGACAGGAGGTTAACTCATGGAGGGTTGATATACGGGAGTGTATGAGTATGTCGAAGTGAGAGGTTGAATCATGGAAGGACATGTGGCGGAGGGCTGGCGTATGGCGGGCTGACACGGGGTAGCGTAGGGGTGGTTTGTGGAGGGCGAGGTGTAGGTGGATGGTGATGGTGGAGACTCGGGGTCAAGGGAACCTTGGATCTGTTGGCAAATGAAGCAGGCACGGCTGTATAGTTGTTGCCAGGATGTGATGTCATTAAGAGATAAAATGAACCGATACTCGGGCATTGCATTGGAAATAAGCATCTTGATTTGCTCCGACTCCGAAATGTGCCCCGGGACTTACGCGGCAAGGTGACGCCAGCGGTCAACAAATGTGAAGAAATCCTCTTCGGGCTTCATCATCTCATGGGCCAAATCCACCATAGAATACCTGGGCCCAACCTGGTGCCAAATAAACTTCTCTTACACGGCTTGAAAATTCACAACTTGCTGTTACGGAAGAGAGAAGAACCAATCCCGAGCTAGGCCTTCCAAAGATAGACCAAATAGATAGGCCATCAAGTGCTGGTCATGTCGAAACTGGGCCGACTCATAAATAATCTCCTTCAAGTGCACATACGGGTCACCAACTCCACCATAGTGATGATATGCAGGAATTTAGGAAGATGGTGAAAGCCGAAGATCTTGAAAAAATTTAATGGAACACTTAAGGAGGATTTGTGATCAATTCGGCATCGGAGTTCATCAAGTTGGCGCTGGGTTTGAGCAACCATCTCCTGAGTAGGGAGAGACCGAGAAGGGCGGCGATTCCTGCTTGGCGGTCTGCCAGGCTTTTTCGGAACGGAAGATGATATACACAGCCTCAAACTACCATCCTTCTTCTTCACGAACAACACCGGCGCACCCCACGGGGAATAACTAGGATGAATGTACCCCTTGGCAAGCAACTCCTGCAACTGTACCTTCAGCTCTTGCAACTCCTCAGGTGCCATACGATAAGGGGCCTTCGACATAGGTGCTGTACCTGGTACCACCTCAATCACGAAATCAATCTCTCGCTATGGCGATAACCCTGGCAACTCCTCGAGAAAAACACCAGGAAACTCGCACATGACAGGAATGTTCTCTACATCCGGACACTACCAATCGACCAAAACCACAGAAGCGAGAAAACCCTGACAACCCGCATCAAGCAATCGACGAGCCCTAATAGCCGAAATAATCAAACAGGAAGAGGAATACCAAATACCTCGGTAACAAAAGGTGGGTCCACGAGGCTGCCAGAAGTAGACCTTCTTCGAGCCACAATCCACCAAAACATGATGAGACTTGAGCCAATCCATGCCCAAAATCACATCGAAGTCCTGAAGTGGTAACACATAGAGCCTGGCTAGTAAGTTTCGCCCTTCCACCCACATCGGCACCTTCTCAAAGCAATACAGGGTGTGCACTAAATCACCGGTAGGTAGCTCCACCACCATATCACAGGATATTTTGGCCATTGAGTCCTCCACACTCTGAGCAAAATCTTCCGAAATGAATGAATGAGAAGCACCCAAATCGAATAAAACAAGAGCCGCACAACCCAAAATCGAAAGAGTACCTTCCACCAACTGCGATGCCTCAGCCTCTGCTCTAGTCATGTGGGTCACTCTGCCTCGAGATCTCTGCCTCCCCACAGTAGCTGACCGAGTCAGCTGAGGAAACTGCCCCTACTGTTGGTACTACTGCAGTTGTGATGACATCTGTTGGGGCTGAAACTACTGCTGAAACTCAGGTTGCTGACGCGGTCTCTACGGACAGTCACGTACCATGTGTCCTGGCTGAAGCAAACCACGGGCGCCAAACACTGCCTGCCTAGATAAGAACCACCACACCTGGGACACCCACCCCGAGAATCACTCACTGAACCCTGACGCTGAATAGCCACGGGCTGCTGGACACTGAAATTTCATTGACTGCTGAGGTATTCATTGAAGTGAGACAAAGTGATATTTACAATAAGCACAAGATGCTCACTGATTTTGGGTATTATTGGGGTTCGAATGGAGAGCTGAGGAGAGATGTAAGAATGTATGGACAAGATTCTAAAAATGAGGTAGTTGAGGAGCAACAACAACAAGACGCTCACACACCACCTCCTCCTCCAGTTCAGCCCGAGGAGCAGCCACCTTCTCCTCCACATGTTGACCCGGATATGCCACTGCCTCCACAGTTTTATCACGGGGAGTCCTCTGCTCAAGGTGTTGGACAGCCTTCTTGGGGGGATTATGAGGCTTTTGATAGGCATCTCTCAGGTTTAGAAACTCTCATGGACACTTCCCTTGGTCGGCTTGAAACATTCATGGACACCATGACTGGACGGATGGATTCCTTCTTCCATGTCTTGGAAACTCTTTCTACCAACATGGCCTCTCTCACCTTCGGCTACGAGGATACCCATGAGGCCTTCCGGATCACCAACCATACGCTTGTCCATATGAATCGTCAATTGGTGCATCATGACCATCTTCCGCACTCCTTTGAGAGCCGTCTTCCTCCGCCTCCACCTCCTACTCTTGCTCCTGCTGATGATGATGCTGTTGACTCCGAGGATGCCTCTGATGATGATAGTGACAACAGGACTCTGGATTGCTCTGCTCAATAGTTGTTCTTACTTTGCCTAGTGTCTCTTGTGTCCACTCTTTTTGTCTCCCCTTTCCTCTTTTGATGGTGCCAAAGGGGGAGAAGTAGCTAGTTAGGTTTATATATGTTATGCAAGAGGCATGTTTGCATGTGTATTTGCCATTTGGCATTTGCATTCCATATGTGAGTCTTAAATCCCATCGGTCATGTATCGTGTCAATGTCAATGTAATTTGTAATATGAACTTCGATGAATGAAATGCACTTGGTATTGGCACTTATATTGGTCTTATTTCCTTTCAAACAAATTGGGCGCATATGAATGAATGAAATTGACTTAATGGCTTTGGATGAATGAAATAGATTTGATTTGTTTGACGGATTTGATTCATTGGTCGACACGCTAATGTACTTAGATCATTCCATGCAGGAATTCAATAACTTGTAACTACAGAGAAAGATGATGAAATGATTCATGTGGATGAAATGTCATAGACATCACGCTAGTCATGCACTCGGTGCAATGCCTCACCATGTCATTAAACTCCCCGGGGCACTAGTACTTTTCGGGCGCTCCTCTCAAGACTAGACCGGGCCCTTATGATGCGTTGGCATTGATTTGATGGATCCAAGATCCCAAGTTATGCCTAGACATTGATCAAGCTATCCTAGAATAACAAGAATAATCCAGGGTTTTAGTAGCACAAGTCGGCCATGACTCAGCCATGAAGCACACAATAAAGCACGAAAATCGAGTTCTGGAATTTACGCGATCAGACTGGGGCGGCTCAAGGTATACACGGTTTTCTACCCCGGGCCAAAGGAACACTCAACTCAGTACCAATGGTAAACTGTCCGTTATGGGCCATGCAGAAGATGGAATGGTTAGGCTTGGGCCACTTATCAGATATAGGCGGTCCATAGCCAGCCGTTCAGGACAATGAGGATTAAAGCCCACGATGAAAGGTACACGATCGATATTGGGCCACTCTATAACTAAACGGTCTGTCGATGGTCCGCTCAGTAACTTAAATGGGCTGCTCTCGACCGTTCAATAAATGGGCAAACTAGGCTAGAGAAGACTACCCAATGGGCTCCTAGGCCGCTTGAGGCATGGTGGAACCAAACCAGGGTTTAGCCCATGGCTCTTAGGTTAGTGTAGAGACTTTTAGGTCGACTCAACATGACCAGGTCGAAGAAAAAACCGTGGATAATCAACCAGCAATGACTTGGCACTTAGCCAATACTACACGGTCTCCTGTGAGCCGTTCCGTGAGTCAAATGGTCCTCTTATGGCTGCTTCTTGACTTAGACGGTCCATAGTGGGCTGTGACTTAGAACAGAGATGAACACGCGATTCGATCGTGTAAGACCCATGTCTTAGCGGATCCTTAGTGGTCTGGATCTAGGTTTTATTTCGAGAATTTCAGTTATTTTTGTGAATTTTTAGGCCTTGGTTAGGCATTTAAATGAATTAGTTAAGGATTTATTGAAATTGAATGGGCATGTGCCGTGGAAGCTACGACTAGTGGGTGGGTCACCGGAAGCACAGACCCTCAAGTCACGAAAACTGACTCCGAAAGTGAACGAGTACGAGGATCGCTCCTCGTACAACACCGACTCATGGTGACGTAAGCCGAGAACGTCACATCCCGAGACCCCTCACGGTGCCCTACACCTGGTCCCCACATGATGCTCAACATCAGTCAGACCACAGGCTAGCACGTGGATCGAGGTCTGCTCACCCGGGACTTGAATCAGTATGAAAGATCATCGGCTAAGTCTCAGACGATGAACGGTCCATCATTGGTCACACGGAAGAAGGGCGGTTATGATCCAACCATCCAAAGGCATAGGCGGTCCCATCACGGCCGCCCTTGCCAGGATGAATGGTCAAACAGTGGCCGCTCAAGGGATGTGCGGTCAGACCTCAGCCGCTCAATACCGACGCTGAACAACATGTGCGGTTGGGATCTAGCCGCACAAGGTAGGTGCGGTCCAACTCTGGCTGCACGACCTGCCTTGACTCCAAGGGATGTACGGCCAGACATGGGCCGCACAAGGGTATGTGCGGCCAGTCCCTAGCCGCACACCCCAAAACACTGTGTAACAGTAACGGGCAATGGTCAAAACTCTCAGGATGAGCGGTCCATCCTGGGCCGCTCAAGGGTTGTGCGGTCACTAACAGGCCGCACAAGCCCACTGCACGCCGAGCCAAAAAGGCATCGGAGACATGCGGCCAGCCCACGGTCGCACAAAGGGTTATGCGGCCATACCCTGGCCGCACATCCCAGTGCACTGTATAACGGTCAAAACAACGGTCAAAACTAGAAGATAGGTGGTCAGCTTAGGGCCGCACGATGGGATATGCGGCCTCGAGATAGACTGCACAACTGCACTACGCGTCGAGCCTGACTCGAAGTGCGCCGAGCAGATGTGCGGCCAGGCCAGGGCCGCACAATGGATGTGTGGTCTCTGGTTCGACCGCACAATGCACGCCAATGCGAAAATAGTGAACCACGTCGAGATCGCCCATCCGGCCCCAAACAAGCCCCACGAAGTGGGAAAATGAAGACGAACGAACCCCCAAGCCCCCTAGCGATCCGAACAACTTAATAAAGGTCCGCCAAGACCCAACAGAGATCCGACAAGAATCCAGGATGTTACAAAGAGTGTCGAGTCCGGTGGATACTAAGAATCTGAGGTACACGTCGAGATAGTTTAAGTGTTCTACTAGTATGGTAATGACTTAGTAGACCACTGCACCGATTTTCAAAAAATCTCGCGGAGGTCACACGCTCCATTTTCGGTATGACCGTATAAGCTGTAGCTTTATGAGATGAGAGACATGCACTGTCATGATATATGTCGTCGGTCCTAATGGGCAAGTAGGAGCTGTTAATGAGCCATGTGCCCATGGTCTGCCTGCAAAACCCACCGACTGGCTGGGTAGCCACCTGCATGTGGCACCTGGTAGCCCCTCCACCTCCTCACTTTCTACAATCTTCTTTTACCCCACGTGATCTTATCTTCACCCCCCATCAAGGTAAATATATTGTACACTATGTAAAATCTTATCATTCCTCTGGTGTTTATCCTCCACGTAACCTCCCCCTCCACCGCCATTTAATATACAGCCTAACCCATTCTTTGTGCTATAAATAGGGATGAAGGGGGATCTTCTGTTACATGGATAAAAATGAAAGTGGGAGAGAGAGAAATAGTAAATAGCGGTGGAGAATATGTACGTGGGAGAGAATATGTTACATGGATAATAGTGGAGTGTGTGGGTGATGGAGAATATGTACGTGGGAGATAGAGAAAAATGAAAGTGGGAAAGAGAAATAGTTTAGCGGACTTTGAGTCCAACTTATATCTAGTGTGTATATTAGAGAGAGAATATGCTCTCTCTTAGTTGTCCCTCTATCTGATCACTGACAGTGATAAGTTCTACTATGGCTCTAGTGGGTCATCACCACAGCCCTACGGATTTGGAGGGTGGACTCGTAGGTCAGCTCTCATCGTCTACCCCGACTCCGCTCGAGTCCGTCGACGTCGTTAAAAGTATTGTGTGAGTTTCGGCTTCGACTTCAGCTTCTGCTTCCACTTCTATTGTCTATTTTGTACGGATAAGATACATCGTTAAACACTGTACATATAGTTTTTGTAATTGTATATATATTGCCAGGGGTTTGAATGGGTGTGGAATGGCTTGTTTGGCTTGGCAGGTTAGTTAGATTTTCGTTTCCCTGCATTTTGGACCCTCCGGGCCCGACCTATCATCACGACCGTATTACGACACCCTCGTGACCGTTCATCCCTGAGTAGCTCACACTGGACCGCCTATCCCCTATGAGTGGTTCCATATGAACCGCTTAAGACTATGTACGGTACACTCCATACCGTGCATCTTCCTTGAACAGTAAGGCGGTGACACTAGAACTGTCTAATCCGTCCATTCATACCTCTATGAGCGGCTGACCCTCAACTGCTCATCCCTTGAGCGGGCAAGCCCTCTCCATGCATCCCTTTCAAACCCTTATGGTAGTCGTGGTTGAGCGGCTACTCCCAAGCCGCGCAAACCATGAGCGGCGCATTCCTCCCGGTTTATCCCGTAGGACCCGTGAGAATGAGCGGGTGGGCCTTAGCTGCACATCTCTTGAGCGGCTGGAACTTAGCCGTGTCCTTGTAGGCCCCGTGTAGTTGAGCGGGCTCCCCTTAACCACTCATCCTTTGAGTGGCTTCCACTTAGCCGTGTATCCCCTAAGGTGTTGAGCTGGGTGGTGATCCTTCTACTGCCTATCCTTTGAGCGGCAGGTATTCAACCGCCCATCCCTGCAAAGTTTTAGTTTTAGCATGTTTATTCCATTTATGTTTTAAATGCTGCATTATCGCCATGTTTAAAGTATTTTATAAATCGTGGCATTATTTTATATCCTGATAGAGTAGCTTTCTCTTTCCTTGTGATGGAGCCACTAGTCGTAGCCCGATGACCTGTAGTGTCAGCCCACCGAGGAGAGGTGGCGGGATAGTCCCGGTTTACGGTTCTTAAGCTAGTTACCGTGGGCCCCCTTGCTTTGCAGTAGCGTCCTACTGGGGGGGAAAACTAACTAGAGGCCTGGCTCAGGGCAATGAGTCAGTGTGTGCACACGTGGTCAGAGGCTTGGACTGACACTGATGAGTGTTACTCTGACTAGTTCTTCTTTCTGGGTGAAACAAGCTCCTCGACTTCAAGCCACGAGCAAGAGTGCTCTGAAGAATTTGAAGTCTATGAAGCTAACACTGACAATTTTAGAAAATTCTTGCTAAGTGGTTCTAAATTAATTTATTCCACGTATAGGGTATATTCAATGGTGGCAGAATGTGCACAATGGAGAGACATGTAGCGTACGGTGCAAGGTTTAACTCAGGCCCTACAGTAAGTGGCCCAGGGAGGAGCAACGCACCAGGGAGCGGGAGATCTTCATCGAAACTTCCGTGGGATGAATCCCCCATGATTTAGTGGTTCTACGAATCGAGATGAAGTTGAGCATTGGCTGAAGGAAATGGATCGGATCTTTGAAGTTATGCAATGCAGTGACCAAGCGTGTTCTTTTAACGACCTTCCAGTTAGAACGAGACGCAAGAACATGGTGGGAGGCCGTGAAAGCCACTCTGGGAGATCAGCAAGTAACATGGAAGGAGTTTGAGGAGCTCTTCAATGACAAGTACGTTTTTGACCGGGTACAAGAGAAGAGGGCGACGGAGTTCACTGCTTTGAAACAAAGGAACCTATCTGTTGCTGAATATGAAGCTTAGTTCTCCAGGTTGTCTAGCTATGTGACTCATTTAGTGTCTACTGAAAAGATGAAGGCGAAGCGATTTCTCAATGGGTTGAAGCTGCATTTCATTAACCAGTTGGCACCAATGGAGATCCAGACTTATGTCGAAATGGTGAGAAAAGCATAAGTTCTTGAGGATACCTTAGAGATGACGGAGAGGATCCATGGGAGGAACTCCGAGAAAGAATAGACTACTAGTTTTAGGAATTTTAAACCCGACAATGGTAAGAAGAGGCCCAACAGTGGATCTAGTTCGGGTAAAGATAAGGTGCCGAAGAATGATGATAAGAAGTCTGGCTCGATTGTACCATTCAAGGGCCTTTACAAGTACTGTGACCATCCATGTTACAAGATGGAGGAGTGTTGGCACAAATTAGGCGCTTGCTTATGCTGCAGAAGTTGGGATCATCATATTCCAGAATGTCCCCTCCTGTCAGACCAAGCTACACCAAACAAGCCGCAAGGAGGTCGGAAGCAGCAGGGCAAGCTTCAGGCCCTACAGGAAGAGGAGGCGGGAACCACCGAGGAGGGTGGACTTGTTGAAGGTACACTCGTTGTCCTTTTCTCTCTTTGGCCACTGTTATGCTTTCTCTGGCCGAATGTCCCTCTTCCTTTTCTCAGAAACCTTCTGATCTATCGAGTTATCATGGCTAGTTCTGAGCGACTTATACTCTCTTCATCAATGCTTCCCTCAGACGATGCCTCAAGGATCATTATTCTAGTAGGTCTAGTGGACTGCCCAAAGTCCGGTGGCATCCTGTCACCCATCTTTTGAGCTAATTATGATGGGCTTACGAGTATCTTGTACATATTTTGGTGGTTTCCATTGAGAGTCATCTGCTTAATGGCTCCCACTAGTCATAGCTTGCCTGGGCACGCGTGTGCCAACCCGCTTAGGAGTAGCTAGAGAGCTACACCCGGGAGAGAAAGATTTTAGGCTGGTTGCCATAAGGCCTCCCCTGTAGAGGCTCAAGTTCGGGCCGAAAGGAAAACCTGCTAGAGGGCCTGACTTTGTATAGTCGGTTAGTGTACGCACACATGGTTGGGGACTACAGATGAGTGCTGATGAGCACAGCCCCGACTAGTCCCTTGTTCTATGGTTACTGTTACGATGTCTCAATTTTCACCTGAGGCGAGTTGAGAGACACCTGAGATGCAGACTAAGAGGCTACGGGACGCTTCCAACCTTGCTTCTAGTGGGCTGTACTCCCATCACGTGATGAGACTCTCGTGACCTGAGTTTCAGTTTCCCATCTGTGAGACATAGTTTTACGAGTAATTCCCACATGTTTTCCTTCTATAGAGGTCTAGGGGTTTTGGTATGGATTATTGTGGGTTTTCCCTGGATCACGTAGGGTTCAGGATAGCGAGGTCATGACCATGCTTCCAGACCATGTGGTCATGGGTTGGGCCTTCATCGGCGAGGACATGCCTCCACGACAGAGGTGTCGTGGTGTTTCTTCTAGCAATGTAGCCAGGGTTTTCTTGTTAATCTGATTGTAACGACCTAGAGCTCAGGGTAGCGATAACTTGATACAAGTATTGGACTACCGCTACCAAGAACTGGGGATGCCACCCAGGAGGCTGATGAGGGCCCTAAAGGGTTAGTGGGGTTTGTTCAGGGATTGCATTAGAAATTGGAATTCGCAGGGTCTGGACGGGAGAGTGTGAGCAGAGCTTCATGGAGCTGAAGAGATTGCTCACTACTGCTCCGGTGTTGGTGTTACCATCTGGATTGGGAGGTTTCGTGGTGTGTACGGATACTTCCAGGGTAGGTCTCGGTGCTGTGCTGATGCAGCATGGGAGAGTCGTGGCGTATGCATCTCGATAGTTGAAGCCACATGAGGTGAACTACCATGTTCATGATCATGAGTTGGCGGTGGTGATTTTCGCCCTAAAGATCTGGAGGCATTATCTGTGCGGCGAGAAGTTCAAGCTTTTCAAAGACCATCAGAGTTAGAGATATGTGTTCACTCAGAAGGACCTTAACCTCAGGCAGAGGAGATGGATGGAGTACATGAAGGATTATAATCTTACTCTGTCTTATCAGCCTGATAGGATGAATGTCGTGGCTGATACTCTAAGTAGGAGGGTAACGGTCAATCAGATGTTATTGAGGAAGTGGAGGCTTTGGGAGCAAGTTTCGGCCATGACCTTTAGGCTCAAGATCCCGTAGGATTAGGGTTTGGTTGTCCTTGCGAGTCTGACAATCACGCCTGTGGTGTGTCGACAGGTGACCGAGGCTCAGCGTGCAGACCCCGAGCTATCTCGTATTCTGTTGATGTCCAAGGTGGAGTTTGGTGAGGATAGATCTGTGAGGTTCAGAGGTAGGTTGTACATCCCAGCCGAGGAGCAGGTGAGGCGTACGTGTTAGGTTTCGATCAGAGATGCAGTGGAAACAACGAAACCCTAAGAAGTGGATCATTGCTGGCGATCAAAATTAAGAACAAATTGGAGGGAACCCGCTTAGGAAGAACAATTCTATACCTTTGCGGGACTAATTAATTCCCAGATGCCTGAAGACGATCGAGTAGAGGCTCGTCGGGCTGTTAGCCGTCCAAGTGTCCGACCTCTAGATGTATCCACACGAGCAGCTGGATCAGACGGATTCTCCTTCTCTATCTCCACACGTCGGCCACTCCTCAGCAGCACCATCCACCACAGTAGGAGGAGGAGGGAGAGAGGGGGGCGCCCAGTCTAGGGAGGAGAGAGAGAAAGAGAGGGGGCGGCCAGAGGAAACCCTGATTTTCTTTTGTTTCGTGCCGATCCGGCTTGACCGGAGGGGAGTTCGGTCCGAACTCATCCCTCTCATTTCCCAGTCGATATAATGCGCCTGCCAGAGGCCGTTATATGCTTAACGGACCCTAAGGGGTGCGTTATGCATTGCATGGCGGACCACTCTTGGTCCGTTATGTCAGTCGTGGCTTTTGTAGGTCTATAGGTTGTGGGGCATGACGGACTAGGCCCAGTCCGCCATGGCCAGTATAATGCCCCTATCGTGGTGCATTATATGGTGGATTAAATTGTGGAGTTTTCTGAGTTTCACACGTTCGGGTGGCTTTAACGGGCCAATCCTGGTGCGTTATAGTCTCATGGCACACCCGTCTTGGTGCGTTATGATCTGTGTGATTTTGGATGGTTCTTTGGAGAGTATAATGCACGGGCTAAGGCACGTCATACATTACATGATGCCCCAGAGGTGGTGCGTTATGGTCTGCAGGTCTGGGTTTTCTTCGTGCATGGGTGAACAAAACGGCCTAGGGGAGGCGCGTTATAGTCTTATAACGCCCCGTCCCTAGTCCGTTACACTCTGCTGGTTAAGTAATTTTAGAAATGCATGTTTAATTCCCATCTTATGCATTCTACGCTACGTCTATAGTATATTCATGCTATTTTATGATTATTGGCTTGCTCCTACAATCCCAATGGAGTGCTTGGACTTTCCAAGTGATGGAATCACTAGACGTAGCCCTAGACTTCACAGATGGTCGACCCACCTGGGAGAGGTGGAGGGGCAGTCCCATCAAAATGGTTTAAGCTAGTACTGTGGGCCCTCGGCTCTACCGTAGCGCTCTACGGGGAGAGAAATCTAGCAGGAGGCCTGGCCCTAGGTAGGGGTCGGTGTGTGCACACGTGGTCAGAGGTGAGAGCTGACACTGACGAATTTTACTCTGACTAGTTCTCAGTTGGTACAATTTGGTTACGCCTCTCGCTTGTCATGTTCAAAACTCGCGAGTTGCCTGTGATTCAGTGTAAGTCGTCCGGAGGCACATCTGGTCTCTCTCTTCTGGTGGAGTTGCCCTGTTCTTTCTCCTGTCACTGGAATGATTGAGTTTAGGAGACTGACGAGAGCTCGAGCCCGAGCTCTTCCTCCTCCGAGGCTTCTTCCGCCAGAGATGCTGAGATGAAGGCAGTGTTGGAAGGTACATGTAGCTCCTTTGCTCCATTCTATTGGCTTTGACTCAGGGTTTATGGCAGGGTAGATATTTTGTGTTATGTCCAGGGCTAGAATCCGAGGAGGAGCGCGTGCCGACTCCCATCGAGGTGGATCTGGGGTAGCCTCTCACTTCTCCGGTGAGTACTGGTGACACCTGGATGTCAGAGGAGCCTCTGCCCTCTCTGACTCTGGTAGGAGATGCTACTGAGGTGGGGGATGGACTACCCTCACCGACCCCGAGCGGGGTGTTATAGGCATGGCGGGGACCGTAGCAGGTGAGAGTCAGGACATTTCTCAGGTTTTTCACCTTGTCTTGTCATGGGTAAGTCCGGAGAGTTGCTGACCCTCTTTGTGTTTGGTGGTGTTGCACATTTCCTTCTGGTGTGCTGGCTGAAGTAGGCCACTCCTGCCTGGAGCTGGGGATCGAGTGGCCTTCATCTATCTCACCATCGGAGCCGCTGCTGGACATCAACGTGGGCGCGACTTTGCTCCAGTGTGCTCGAGGTTATGTAGGAGGCGCCCCCTGCCTTCTCCAAAGGAGCTCCGATAGTAGTTGAGGTAGTGCACCCATGTCTATCACGGCCTTGGGTTCCCACACGAGCTTTGGATGTCTGGGTTAGCTGGTATCTGGGCGGAGTACCTGCAGCTTCTGGAGGCACAAGAGCAGAGGACTCGGTGGCTAGTGGCTGTCTGAGAGCTGGAGGGGCAGCGGGCTCGGCTTGCACTGGCGGCCGCCGAGCAAGAGAGATGTGCTGACACGACCGTGTCACTTGCCCAAGACCGCGCTGCTCGGCTGAGAGGCGTAGAGAGCAGAGCTGAGGCCCTAGCGAAGGCCTTGGAGGAGCAGCGGTGAGACGTGGAGCTTGCTAAGGTCGAGTGGTAGACTGTCGAGATGGGTGCCGAGGCGAGCGTGCAGCTTGCGTCGACCCTAAAGGTGAAGCTGGCTGCCACGGAGTCCCACTTAGCGGAGCTGGAGGGGAGCGAGGCTGGGCTAAAGCTTGAATTATTTGTTCCCTTATGCGAGAAATTTTTTTAAATTAAGCGATTTGTAATAATTGCACCCTCCCGTGGAGTGAATTTTTTGTAAACCGTCCAAACTTCGTCGACGCTGTGCGGACACGCACGTCCCCACTCGCCTTCCTCTCCGGTCGGAGCTAGACTTTTCGGTCTAACTAGGTGCATGCTCCAGTCTCTTGCTCATTTAGTGTCCTTATCAATTGCCGCGCGACGAAGTAAGAGAGAGTCCTATCCATGTAGCCTGTCTTCTGAGTGCATCGCTGTGGACGGAGAGAGAGAGCTTGTATGATCTCATCCTTAAGCCCTAGAATTGTCACATTAGAGCATCATAATTGTCAGGAGGTAGTTCCACAACTACTTCACCTACGGGCGAGCAACTCTCCCTGACCAGTCCCTTCGAATTGACCCTTTGCATATCATCCAATAAAGTGGGTCCACACCTTGCTAATTTTCGGTCCTAGGATTACATCATTTAGGTCCGAACTCATGCATGCCACGTTGGTCTAGGAACTCATCGGGCTGTCTAGAGCGCAGTTCAACTTTACAACCACCCATGGATCAGGAGAGTGTGAGTGCTATGCTAGTCCAGCTCGAACAACATCTTACGACCCAAATTGAAGAATGTATAGGCCAATTGCGACCGGAGCTAGATGAGAGGATCTGAGCCTTAGAGGATCGTGTGAGGAGAGAGGAAGGAAGATTGAATGGTTGCAGAGACCCCGTGGTCAACCATAGGGAAGAGAGAGATCATGCCAGTCGGGATCAGACTCCCCGAGGTAGGGAGCAAGATGGTCGTGCACCCCTGGGAAGAGACCACGACGATGAGGAGATCATCCTACGAAACGTCAAGATAGACGCTCCCAGTTTTGATGAGTCCCTCACTCCTGCCATATACCTTGATTGGGAGACCAGGATGGATCAATATTTTGACTGGCATTCACCGCATGACCCCTGCTACAAGGGTGAGGTTCGCCAAAATGAAACTCCTATGTGGTGACTCGAGATCCGAGTACCGGAAAGGAACCGACGCGACTCGAACCTCGGCCCGCCTCCCACGAGCCCGAAGACTGGTTGATTTTGCATCTGAGTGCCAAAAATATACCCCACTTTAATGTAATGGACTACTTTCCTTTTGTACATGGATGAGCCCTTCAGTCATGTTTTCTCTGCAACAACCTAATGAAGTACTGGAAGTGGATCCAACTGTTACTAGATGTTTCACTTTGTACCATTGCTGCTCCTGAAGGTGGAAATCCATTTAGAAGCTGGTTTTATGCTATGTTCCATTTGTGTAATTCAGTGGGACTTGTGCAGTGGAGCTTTTAGTTCTGTTTTCCACCAATGGATTGGTGAGATGTGCTTGCACTGCATCACTGACGTCTTATGTGGGCTTGGGGCAGCTCTAGAATTTCATCAGACCTACATGTTAATGAAAAGCTTGCCTGATGTTTGATTGGCTCACCTGAGTAATTTTGTCTGCATCAAGGCTAAGATTTCTGAAATGGTTATCACCAGAGAAACCTTTGGTTAGCCCTTTCTTCGGGTAAAGTAAGGGTATTCAGATGAATATGCTTGTGAACTTAATATATGGAGATTTTCCTTCATATAAATGAGAATACCTTATATGTGTTTTGAAATCATTTAAATGAAAATGAGCAGAGTCCCAAGTAAGGAAATGTCCAAGAAGCATCCCTCACAAGGCTTATACATGTCACCAGCATAAGTGAGAAGAACACAAACTTAAATTAGGGACCTTAAATATGATGTGTGAAGTGTCAGTCTCCGAGATGTCATACCTAGGCCTCATAATTATTTGCCAATGAAAGAGAAAATGAGGCTGGACCATTGAGCTAAACTTTGTCTAATGTTGGAAATATCTGTTTATCTGATTTGTTACATTTGGGTTGCATTGTAGTGAATTTAAGTCGTAGCACAAGGCCACTTGGTCCCTATGAATCCCGCACCTCTACACTTGAGTTAATCTCAACTTTGTTTGAATTTCAGGTTTCTGGTGAAACACCTATTGCTACACCTGATTGCCAGCCTATGAGGAGTCCATCATCAGGTCATTTGTGGTCCGGTGAAAAGCGTAGTAATTCCATTTCTTCTGTTGATCCCAGCATCCCAGGTATTTTTAGTTTCCTAATCATCATGCTAAAAGCTCTTAACTTATTATATCAGAAGTTTTGATTCTTTTGAATTATACTGGTTTTCCTGCGATGTTATGGCAACAGTTCCTGTGAGAATTGTGGATCCTTCGAAGGACTTGAACTCGTATGGATTGGGTAATGTTGATTGGAAGGAAAGAGTAGAAGGTTGGAAGCTAAAGCAAGAGAAAAATGTTATGCAAGTGACCAGCAAATACACAGAGGGAAAAGGAGATATTGAAGGAACTGGTTCAAATGGTGAAGATCTGCAAATGTACGTATTCGCTGTACTAGCCATATATTTCACATTTGCTCGTTCCATTGTTTCGATGTCTGAACGTTCAGGCTTTGTCAATGTATTCAGTGGTTTTGTCCCTTGAGTAGATCATAAAGCATGAAACATACTCAGATCATGATTGGAGCCCTATTTCACCTTGAAATTGTTTATCGGCCAACTCCTTTCGTGATTCTAGTTATATCCTAGCTTCTCTATCTCTTTCACCAGTATAAATGTTTCCACTATTTGTGAAGATTAGTGTCTTTTTATGGTTACAGTTGTCGTTATAGTCATTGTTGCTATCATCATATTTACTGTTAAACATCACTACCGTTCTCCTTCAAATTTGAACTATAATACCAGTAATGATTTAATGTGCCACATTACTGTTTAGTGTCCCAATGCTTTGGTGCATTGACTTCCATGATAAAATGATAAAGCAGTTCAAATAACAACAAAATTGTTATTTTTGCAGGGCTGATGATGCTCGTCAACCTTTAAGTCGCGTCGTGCCCATTCCGTCAAACCAACTCAACCTCTACCGGGTGGTTATCTTACTTCGACTTATTATCTTGGGCTTCTTTTTCCAGTATCGTACTACCCATCCGGTGAAGGATGCATATGCGTTGTGGCTTATCTCTGTTATATGTGAGATCTGGTTTGCTTTATCTTGGCTTCTGGATCAGTTCCCCAAATGGTATCCAATCAATCGTGAGACATACCTTGACAGGCTTGCACTAAGGTTGGTCACATGCCAACTTTGTAACCTCTTGGGATGGAATATCATATTTTATTTTTATGACATTGCAGAAGCTTTGAAGTTTTGATTCACTGACACCTGGATTCCTTTTGACAGATATGACAGGGATGGAGAGCCTTCACAGTTAGCTCCCATCGACATTTTTGTGAGTACTGTGGATCCTATGAAAGAACCTCCTCTTATAACAGCGAACACTGTACTCTCCATCCTTGCTGTGGATTACCCTGTTGACAAGGTTTCGTGCTATGTTTCTGATGATGGGTCAGCCATGTTGACCTTTGAAGCCCTTTCTGAGACCTCAGAATTTGCGAGGAAGTGGGTGCCCTTTTGCAAGAAGCACAATATAGAACCCAGGGCGCCAGAATTTTACTTTGCTCAAAAAATAGATTATTTGAAGGACAAAATTCAACCTTCCTTTGTGAAAGAACGTCGAGCTATGAAGGTAAGTATCACAGGCATCAAGTCTATTGCTGACATTTTATACTTCTACAGTTTTGCCAGATGTTACGTTGCTAACATATTCATCTCTTCAGAGGGAGTATGAAGAATTCAAGGTACGGATCAATGCCCTTGTGGCAAAGGCACAAAAGACTCCTGAAGAAGGTTGGACAATGCAGGATGGCACTCCTTGGCCTGGGAACAACCCTAGGGACCACCCTGGCATGATCCAGGTAACAGCAGCATTTCTAAGTCATGACATGTCTCTCTTTCTTCAGTCTTCTTTGTCATGACCTGTCCTTATCGTCTATATTGTGTCGGGCATGAAGGTTTTCTTAGGTCACAGTGGAGGTCTGGATACAGATGGTAATGAGCTGCCTCGACTTGTTTATGTCTCTCGTGAGAAGAGACCAGGCTTTCAGCATCACAAGAAAGCTGGTGCTATGAATGCACTGGTTAGTTTCCATATGGTCATTGTTCTTTGTCTAGTAATATATCTTCAAATTTTATTTGCAAAGTGTGACTCCTTGTATTGCTCAGATACGGGTATCTGCTGTCCTGACAAATGGAGCATACCTTCTTAATGTGGACTGTGATCACTACTTCAATAACAGCAAAGCGCTGAAAGAGGCAATGTGTTTCATGATGGATCCGGCCTATGGAAAGAAGACATGTTACGTTCAATTCCCTCAGCGATTTGATGGCATTGACTTGCACGATCGATCTCGATTTGGCGAGGTCTGCAGGGTTCTCTCAGTCCAGTGTTGCTCAGTCGGTTGTGCCATTTCAGCAGTCTTTTCACCCATCAGCGCCTGGAGTTCCATCTGTCGTGCCTACTTCTAGTGGCCCTTCGAGGCGGATGTTTAGAAAGTCCAGGAAGTGATTTAACCGTCAAGCATCTTCGAGTTTTGTGTAGCAGCAATCGACGTCTTCTGATTTTGTCCAGCAGTCTGTTTCTCCTTTTCAGCAGCGCCAAGAGTTTCCTGTAAGTCAGCTGAGACCGTGTCTGAGGTGTGGTGGCAGCCATCCCGGTGTACCATGTTCCATACTGGTAGTCTGCTATCACTGTGATCAGTCGGGTCACGTTGTTCGAGATTACCTGATGAAGTTCGTTCCGGCACAGTTCTCACAGGTTACCCAGCCGCAGCAGTCCCAATTTTGTCTTCCAGCACCACCTCTGCCTCAGCCGTCTTATTAGCAAGTTCTAGCTTCTTCCCATCAATCTTCTACAGCCTCTAGCCAGAAGTCGAGGAGCCGGATTACTCACATCACTCGTGCAGAAGCCATTGTGTCCAATCTTGTAGAAGGTACGATTTCAATTTTTGGTCGTTCAAATCGAGTTCTATTCGATTCAGGTGCTACCCATTCATTTATTTTTGAGGATTTTCTTGCTCGTCTCGAGGAGCTGGTAACGGAGTCACCCTGTGAATTGCTCGTTGAGTTGTCATCCAGAGATTTCATGTCCGCTCCATTTTGCCTGGAAGATTCTCCTATTATCGTTAGTGACCGGCAGTTGCCAACGAAGTTGTATGCGCTGTAGTTGGTCGATTACGATGCGATTCTAGGCATGGACTGGTTAGGGCGGTATGGTGCCGTGGTTGATTACAAATCCAAGAAAGTCTACTTTCAACCACGTGGGAAAATAACCTTCTATTTTCAAGGTACCCGATTCTGTCTTTCTCGTTTCCTATCGTTAAGTGTAGTTTTCTTCCAGTTTCCTCCTTGTTCTTCCTTGTGAATTTCAAGGATGAAATTTTTTTAAGGAGGGGGAGACTGTAACACCCCTGTCTTAGTGGATCCTTAGTGATCCGGGTCTAGTTTTCCTGAGAGTTTCTCCCATGAAGGGTGTAATGCGCTTCGGCAAGCGTGGGAAGCTGAGTCCCCGCTTTATTGGTCCTTTTCCCATTGTCGAGCGTGTTAGGGAAGTTGCCTATCAGCTGCAGTTACCTCCGGAGCTGTCTGCTGTGCATGATGTGTTCCACGTATCGATGTTTCGGAAGTATATGCCCGATGACTCCCATGTTCTAGAGGATGCCGTTTGGCCCGAGGTGACCCCAGATCTGTCCCTTCCGGAGAACCCTGTCCGCATCGAGGATCGGCGAGAGCAGCGCCTGCGGAACAAGGTTATTCCTCTGGTGAAGGTGGTCTGGCAGCGCCACTCTAGTGGTGAGGCGTCTTGGGAGCGTGAGGAGGAGATGTAGTAGCTATACCCGTATTTGTTTGCTTGAGTCTTTCCCCTGTCTCTGTGCTTTCGTTCTTAAATTTCGAGGACGAAATTTATTAAGGGGGGAGGGCTGTAACACCCCGGATTCTTTCGGATCATTGTTCTCGGGTCCTGGATCTATTTTCTCGGAGGGTTCGGCTCTGTCGTGTCCAAAATTACGTTTCGGATATCTTTCGTGTTCAGATCGGTGCGATCCGGGGTCGTTTCGGAGGCCCGGAGGCGTTCCGTGACTTTTCCCGCGTGATTTTTCAATTTTCGACCCGATTTTCGGCAAATCCTTCGGCACGCCGTTGCGGGCGAACGTGGTCGTTCACCCTGGCGTGAGTGGTACCGTTGCGGCCGGTGCGTTCCGAGGATCGCGGAAATATGATTTTTTATTTTTTGATATTTTTACAAATTTTAAGATTTTCTATAAATAGGCCATTTTCTTTTTCATTTTTCATTTTTCTTCCTCTCTCCTCGTGCGTTCCTCTCCCTCTCTCTCGCCCATTCGACGCGGTGAAGGCTCCGTACCGGCTACAGATGGTGGCGGGGCGACGGCGCAGCGACGTGGGTGACGATGAGGCGATCGTGCGGACGTGCAGCGAGCGTGGGAAGCGTGGGGAGGCGAAATCGTCGGCGGCGTTCTTCGCGGGATCGAGCTCGGATCGGCGTCTCGTCGCGAACCGGAGGTAGGGTGACGATCCAGCCCACTCGGAATAATGCACCAAGAAACAATCCACATATGGAGCACATGATTTTTAGGTGGTTCGGGTACACAACCGCGTCCCCTACATCCACCCCTCACACGTGAGGATTAATGCTCCACTATGAAGTGAGCCACACACACACTGTAGTGACAGCCAACATACACACGGCAGTCGATCTTGGCCACCACACACACACAGACAGACACGCTCGTATCACTGATCACGAGCAACCACACAAAATCCGGTTCAAGATGTTTAAGGATCACAACAGATATTGAAACAGACTTGAGAAAGTTCAGAATGAAGAAGATTTACAGTGATTTAGAGCTCCCCCTTTCTCTCCTTCGAATGTACTTGTATGCCTCAGCTGGCCGAAGACTTTTCTTGAGGGAAGAGTGAACGAATCTTGCAAGAATGCGGTTGTAGCTTGATTTCCCATGCAGCTTCCAGTTGGAGATCATTTGGAGATTTGAATCAACCTTCTTCCTTTCAACTACACGCCCAAAATAGTGTGGAAGAAGCCCTGGAGTAGCTGCCTGCGTCCTGCACACACAAAGGTTATGAAACAGACCAATTTTAGGATCTTACTTCATTGATTAGGGTTTACAACCCAAAGAGAGATGTTTTATATGTCTCGAACGGTCAAGGGATAGCCTGGAGACAAGATCCATGAATTCTAGAGTGATTGAGGGTAGATGGACCAGTGTGGGTGGACATTTGGTCCGTGGACACAAAGTCGTATTTCACGGCGCCGCACAGGTGTCGACACCTGATGTCGACACCTACTGCCCTGGCCTTTATAAAAATCCCAGACAGAATGCCTGGACGCTAGGTGTCGACACCAGGTGTCTTGGCTTGTTGGAATGCAGCCAGCCAGAATAGCTTCATGCAAGTGTCGACACCTCCTGGGCTTGTTTCTGGAAATGCTCTAACAGATCATTCTGGATGCCAGGAGTCGACACCAGGTGTCGACACCTGCATCTACAGAAAGCCCAGTGACCCGTTATGCTAGAGATGAAGGCTCCAACTCCACCGTGGATTTTGGCATGATGAAATAGGGTCGTGAGGAGTTCTTTCACCTGCAAAACACTTAGGCTTTAGGCCTGTTGGCCCTGACGCCCCTCTCTTGGTGCGTTAGGTGGTGTAGCGTGCCTGGCTTGGTGCGTTACGTTGTCCGAGTTGTAGCTTTAGGCTTGGCTGCCCTGACGCCCCACCCTTGGCGTGTCAGAGCAGGTAACGCCCCTATGGTGATGTGTTACAGTCCTATTGTGGCCGTGATAGTTGGTGTTCTGTTCTGTGTATGTTCGTGTGTTGGTCTGTCTTAGGTTTGTGTTCTAGGACAGTGTTTGGGTGTCAGTGGTTTCTGGATTGGTCGGTTCAGGTGACTGGGTGCGGTCCCTTTCCTGTCTGCGATAGTCCCCTAACGACTCAATCTAGAACTACCAGCGTCCTTGCCCCTGGTCGCATAGCGGCTGTCCCTTGACTGTCGAGTTTACTTAGCGGTTGAGTGGTGGTTCGCTTTGCCCAGAGTGTCGTCTTCTCTACTTGTGTATTATTGTGTGTGTCTGTGTGTGTGTGTCGTGTCTGGTTTCGGTCAACCCGGTGAGACCAGGGGTTGACAGGTGACCTTGTATGTGTCTCGACGATTCTGTCCAGCTTGAGACAGTGTCCTGGATGCCTCGGGGTACTATCCTACCTCGACCGTGTGTCCAGGTGTGCTGAGGGTCCTTGGTGTCCCCTCGGGTCTCCGTGAGTCGTTTCCTGCGGAGCGTTGTTTCCTCTGGCTTAGGAATAGACTGATTGGCGACTTGTTCCGTTATCTGTGACGATCTTGCCTCCGAGTCGTGAGACTCAAGGATCGTTACGTGAGTAGGTCTAGCTACCTTGTCTTGAGTCTGTCGGCAGTGGTTGTACTGCCACTGGTGCTTTGTAGTACGTGGGACAGCGCTTGGTTAGCCTGTCTGTACTTCGGTACTCGTTTTGGAGTCTGTGTTTCGCGAGCCTCCACTAGTCATAGCCTTACGGCACGCTTCGACGTGACGACTCTTGTAGTGGGACACTTTCCCGATTCCCGGTTCTTAGGCTAGTTCCGTGGGCCCCCGGTCTAACCGTAGCGTCCTTCGGAGGGGGAATACTAGCTAGAGGCCTGGCTTAGGCAGTGGGCCAGTGTGTGCACACGTGGTCCAGAACCTAGTTCTGCTACTCCCTGCTACAAGACAGCACCAGAGGCTCGATTGGCAGACATTCTAGTAGCATCCACTGCAAGAATCGGCTTGAGGCGTCTTCTGCAAAGTCATCCTCCTTCGAGTCTACAACGCTCCTGAAGTGGTCCCGCATCGTTTCGTCATCGGCATCAACCGCGACAGGTGATTCTGTGTAACCGCACCAGAACTGCATTAGTTTCTGAGTACCATTTGGCAATAGTGGTGCCATCTTCCCCTGTGTGAATCGGCCAGAACTCCCTTCATAAGAGTTGTTCTTCTTCGAGTCGCCAATGATCCAGACATGGGCCCACTGTCTTTCGACAATGCCTCCTCCTAGGGCGCCCATTTTGCTGCGACTGCGCCAGTCCCAAAAGTTTCTGTCCGTCGAGGGTAGACCACAACATCATCAACCCTGGCACATCCCCTTCCTCTCTGTTTCAGATCAAGCTACCTTCTTAGAAGTCGTGTCCCTCGATGATACGAAACCAACCCAAGTGGTTTTGTCTCATTCCAACATCGGCACCGGAACTTCCACCTCTGCCATCGCATCCCAGTCTGGCTGTTCGCCCAGGAACCAGAAGCGAACCATTTCGGTGACCACGACTGGCACGATGATCCGACGGCATCCATCTTTTTAGGGATCGTAGTGCCCTCTGTCTGATACGCCCCTGAGTTGGTCCCGTCGCATTTGGAGTTCTACAGCGAGCGTACCAGTCGACGCACTTCGACCATGCCAACCTGTCCGGTGAGACAGAACTGTGTAGGTCATCAGCTGCGACCATCCCCACCCTCCAGCGATCTCGGGTCGACGTCAGGATCTCAGGAGCTCTTCGAAATCCACCATGCTTCGTCCAAGCACTGACGGCACCTCATTTGGACATTGGAGCTGGGCGCACGATACGGAACAAGCAGGCTTCATCCTGACAAGGTGTTGCGCAGATCGGCCGACTAGATTCCCTCCCCCTTGCTCCCCCCTCCTGCATGAGGGTAGTTCGTGTAATAATTGCCCATCCCCGTGTTCCCCTCCCTGCGTGGAGTGTAGTGATTGTATTAGCAGGGATCGACGCCGAGCTGACCCTTAGCATTACACCATTGTCTTCGTGTTATCGTTTTCATTTATCTGTTGCGCATCTACCATCATTGCTTATTAGATTCATCACTTTTATCATTGATCTCACAATTAGTTCAAATGCTCTGGTGAAAATTTGGCAACACCTCCCCTAGACCCGGAATGTTTGTGGGATGTAGAGAGATTGCTCATCCACGAAGAATCTGAGACGGTCCCGTAATAACAAGGATGTATGCTAAAGTGGCAACATCCATAACGACCTCTTCATAAGCTCAAAGGAAGCAGGTGGTATAGATCAGAACATTTATATCCCTTTGGCCAATCGGGGATCATGCTGTGAGGACTCAAAAAACTGCCATCGGGACTAGGATTAATCCAATCAGAATTGAAATCCAAAAGGATAGGAGAGTTGAATGGTAATAAGACAACCTTCACATGGGTTAACCCCTTTATGTGGCAGCCTTCACCATGGAGATAACTTACTCAAACCAGCGGGCTTTGCAGTGGGGTGTTACCCTGTTGATCCAGTGGCCAAAGAAGATGACCTGGTAGCTAAAAGACTTGATCCGGTGGCGAAAGAAAGGTGATCCGACAGAGATGCAACCTATCGGATCAGCTTCATGGAGACCCTATGCAATCTTTGAAGGGAAGTAGAGGGTGAAGCATCCCATTGGAATGCAGATAAGCATAGACTCCGAATACACTAATGGCATTATGTGGACCCAAAACCATTCCTGCACGACATCCTTTCGGATCGGCGATCCTATCTATACTTATTCCATGAAATCTGAATAAACTCTCTTATCTCGTTTTAGGATTGCATCCCATGTCTGTCACCTCTTGGAATCACGACTATGGAATCAGTCAAATTCTGACAATGAGATTTTGAGAGGAGAATGGCCTTCTTACTAAGCCTAGATACCAATCGTGAAGTGAGACATTGGGAAAGCAACGCAAGCACAGGGGAGAATAAGGGAAGAACATCAATCATTGAAGATCAAGCATCATGCATATTGTAGTGAAAGAAATCTCCAAAGGGATATCCATTTTCATTCTTCAACATTCATTCCTCAACAATTAGAGAGTCTGAGTACAAGACTCAATGAAAAAAATACAAATTAAAATGTTAGATGCCTTACTTTGATCCCCATCAATTCTCCCCGGGTGGGAGTAAGGGGTGCTGCTACTCATATATCACTCTTGCGGATCTGTAGCTCGGCTTGGGTGATCCACGTGTCATCCGACACGGGTTGTCCTCTCCATCACACTAGATCGCACGGGTAGGCTCCACTCCTAGTAATAGTCACCTGCTCATCCCGTATATATTCATATGCTCATGCTGTTGTGGGAATGAGACTAATGATGGACACTCAGGGGTGGGGCCACTGTCAAAGGGAGGAGATGACTCAAAGACTCACTAGGATTCACCGCTGGGTCCCTGTAGGTGACCAGATCTGACACACTGAAGGTGGAGCTAATCCCACAATCCTTAGGCAAGTCCACAATGTGCGCGTTGGATCCAACTCACCTTGATACTCGAAAGGGATTGACATCGCGAGCTTGCAACCTCTTCACGGTTCTAGATGGAAACCGTTCAGGTTTGACCCTGATCATGACATATTCATCCACTCGGAACTCACGGTGGTGCCTTGAGCATAAAGCAACTCTTTGCATCGTGTATTGCTGGCATGTTAGATGACGACTAGGCAACTTCCTAACTACTCGACACATGCATGTATAGACTCCTAACAAACTGTTCAAATAAAGAAAAGCAGACTCACACTAGACCCTAAACCCATACATGATGCAAGGGTGGTCCAGGAAACCCATAGGTGTGTCTTGCATACACACAGCGTAGACAAATGTTGGTGAAATCATGGAATCCTAGACATCCTAATATGCACCATTCATGCAATGACTGCCTATTGGATTTGGGAGGTTTGGGTGGTCTAGGAGAGCCGAATTCACTTTCTTCATTACCCCAATGAACGGGCTCTTTGCGACGTGTAGGATGATTGGCCCGTGGGGTAGGGGGTGTGATAGTGAACTTCCTTGGCAAGGTGGAATGGACGTTGCGGGTCACAGGGCTCACTTGGGAGGGGATCGAAAGGGTCAAAGAATGTGTGACCCCTCGAGATGGGTTCCCTCATGACATGGTCCCATGTTTGGAATTCTTGAAGGTGTAGATGCATAAGATTGGGACACAGTCAAGATCTACTAGGTAGTCTTGGAGTTGATGTTTGATCCACAGCACTTGAGTGTCGCAGCTCCCCACAGCGACATATTCTGCCTATGCAGTGGAGAGGGCAATCGAGTATTGTTTCTTGGATGCCCAAGATACCAAACACCCACCCAAAAAATAGCAATACCCACTAGTACTCTTACGATCTAACTTACATCGAACATAATCCACATCCGAATAAGATATAAGGTCAAAATCACAGGATGCAAGATACCAAAGTCCCAAGTCTTGGGTTCTAGCAAGGTATCTTAGGATACGCTTGACAGCACCCAAATGAGAATCTCTAGGACTAGCTTGAAATTTGGCGCACATGCAAACATTGAATTGGATGTCAGATCGAGCTGCAGTGAGATATAGTAAGGATCTGATCATACCTCTGTACATCTTTGCATCTACCATGTTACCTTTCTCGTTTGCATCCAATGATGAGTTTGTGCTCATGGGGGTTGCAATGGTCTTGTTGTTTTCCATGCTATACTTTTTCAGCATTTCCTTGATGGATTGGCTTGATTAATGAAACATCCTTCCTCACTTTGAATGACATGCAAACCAAGAAAAAATTGGAGTTCCCCCATTAGGCTCATTTCAAATTCCTTGGTCATAAGGTTAGCAAAGTCTTTACACATTTTAGGTTCGGTAGATCCAAACACTATGTCATCAACATAAATTTGAACAATGAGAATATTATTACCTTGTGTCTTAGTAAATAGTGTTTGATCTTCCTTACCTCTGGAATAGCCTTTTCTAGTGAGGAAGGTGCTTAACCAATGATACCGGGCACGCGGTGTCTGCTTCAAGCCACAGAGAGCTTTATGCAGTTTGAAAACATGATTAGGAAAATCAATATATTCAAAACCAGGAGGTTGCTCTATGTATACTTCCTCTTTTATTAGACCATTTAAAAAAGTACTTTTGACATCCATCTGCTACAATTTTATTCCATGAGATGATGTAAATGCAAGTAAGATTCTAATGACCTCTATCCTAGCAACTGGGGCAAATGATTCCTCAAAATCAATACCAAACTCTTGATTGCACCCTCACTCACTCTCTCTCTCCCATCTCACTCTCTCACTCTCCCTCTCTCTCTCCGTCGCCACTCTCTCTCTCTCCTTGGAGGTTCGGGCGAGACAGTGTCGGTTGGAGGCGAAGAGCACCCCGTTGGACTCCTGGCGACGAGTGGAGTGCGTTGATGCCCACCTCGGTGCGGTTCACGGCACGTGGAGGCGAGATGGGGCGAGGAGGGCGCGGCCGCCTACCTCCCTTGCATGCGGTCTTTTTGGCCGTTTCGGCTCGAACGAGGTAGGGGGATGGAATCCTGAGCTCGCTAGGAGCCTTCCTTGTAGCATGACCATCATCGTTATGTCTTAAAAGCATGCCCATTGTCTATTTCTCATCTTTCATGCATGAACATTGTTCTTTATGTTTTAATCCACCATGAACATTGTCGCTGTGTTTTATAGCTGTAAAATGATGTTGTAGATGCGTGTATTAGCAAGGGAACAGGTTCCAACGTGAATCCCGTCGATTTCAGTCGACCAGGAGGTGTTTCAGTTTCAAACCGAACCCATTCGCAACCCAGTCGGTGTGACAGCCACTCCAGTGACCGTCACACTTGTGACGCCCCTCATAGGGTGCGTTACGTGACTGCGGCGGACCTTTATAGGTGCATCACAGCTTGTGTAATGGCCAGGCATTTGACCGTTACAGGCCCTTTGATTTGGTTTGACTCAGATAGGTGGTTGGCGTGACGGTCAATCATGCGACCATCACAGCCATGTAGCGCGCCCCTATAGGCACGTTACAGTTCCGTAAAACTGTAGATTTTTAATCGTTCGGGTAAACTTAACGGTCCTGAGGTGGCGCGTCACAGCCTTGTAGCACACCTACCTTAGACCGTCACGCTTAATAGACCTAGGGTGGTGCGCCACAACATTGTAGCGCACCTACCCTGGATCGTCACACGTTGTGACACGGTGTTAGTAGACCGTTACATTCTCTGGCATTCTAAAAGTTATAATTTTATTTCCTAATGCATTCTATGTTGCATATCCGTCATGTTTAAGTTATTTTATACTGCAATGGCTTACTTTTAGATCCTAGTAGAGTGCTTTCTCTTTCCTTGTGATAAAAAAAAAAATATACATTATAAGAATTTTTAACCCTCTCTCTCTCCCCGCCACCGATCTCTCTCCCACTCACTTTTCTCTCTCTCCCTCACTCCCTCTCTCTCGCGCGCGACTCCCCCTCTCTCTCCTTCAGGGTGTGCTCCAGCCGGGCCGCAGACGGAGGCGGGATTGGTACCGACGGATTCCTCGTGGCGAGTGGAGTGTGTTGATGCCCACCTCGAGGTGATTCGTAGTGTGTGGAGGCGAGACAGGACGAGAGGACCGGCGGAGGTTCTTCCCTTGCATGCGGTCCGAATGGCGGTATCGGTGCGAACGAGGTAGGGGGATGGATTCCCGAGCTCACTAGGAGCATTCCCCATGCCATGCCCATTGTCGTTATGTCTTTATAGCATGCCTATTGTCTATTTCTCATGTTTCATGCCATGAACATAGCCTTTATGTTTTAATCCACCATGAACATCATCGCTGAGTTTTATAGTGTTAGAATGTTATTGTGGATGCATGGTTTGACAGGAAAATAGGTTTTACGATGAATCCCATCAATTTTGATCGATCGGGAGGTGATTCGATTTTGAACCGCACCGTTTCGCAACCCAAATGGTGTGACGGTCCTTCCAGGAGCCGTCACATGGGTAACGCCCCTCAGTGGAGGCGTTAAAGTACTGTGGCGGACCAATATAGGTGCGTCACAGCTTTGGTAACGGCCGGACCTTCGACCGTTATAGCCCTTTGACCCTTCGTTGACCCAATAGGGCGGTTGGCCTGACGGTCTATCATGCGACCATCAGAGCTATGTAGCGCGTCACACTTGGTGCGTTACAGTCTGTAGTTGAAAAATTGTGGATTTTAGACATTCGGGTGACTTTAACGACCGTATGGGGGTGCGTCACAGCCCATGTAGCGCACCACCCTTCGACCGTCACACTCTATGGTGGGGTAATGTTAGACCGTTACACCCTCTGGCATATTAATTGTTGCATGTTTGTTTTCTAATGCATTCCATATTACATATACACTATGTTTAAGTTATTTTATAAAACAATGGCTTACTTTTAGATCCCAGTAGACTTACTTTCACTTTCCTTGTGATGAAACCACTTGATTTAACTCTTGGATTAATTAGTAATCGATGTGTATGTTCTCATTTGGGATTGATGTGTATGTTCTCATTTTTACTTGTTTAAGGATCCGCGATGGCGGAAAGGGGGGAGGCGCGGTCCCAGGAAGAGCAGGCCGTGGGGGCCCTGGACGTGCAGTGTGGAGCACCCCCCCTCTGGTAGATGCGGTCCCCGGTGCACCGAGAGTAGTGGATATTTTTTATTTGTCCACCCAATTTCTGACATTGGCTCAGGGAGCGCTGCTGCCAGTTGCCCTGTATTGGACAAGGTTCAGGGATTTGAGCCATTATGCACTACCGGCCATGGCGGATCCATGATTTTTGACTCAACAGTTCATTGTTGGACTAAGGCTAGAGATTCGTCAGACCCTCATGGCGTCCGAGGTCAACGACATGGAGGTAGCATTCTGGATGGCGGCGATTTTGGAGGTAGAGCTGGTGCGCACCTAGGAGCACAGTCGGGCATTGCAATTCCAGCAGGGTCTCCCTCAGATGGTTCAGGAGGATCCAGCTGCATCCTCTTCCCCTGTCCATGGTCCTCGCTGACGAAACAAGAGGAGGCGTCGATAGGCGGCTCGACGTGGTGTAGGGCGTAGGCGTCAGTGATAGGAGAGCACGTTAAGGGAGGCCTCGGAGGAGTCTATGCAGCAGCCAGCCATGAGGCGACCACAGCATGGCTGAGGCGAGTGATTGTAATTTGGCCCTGACAGAGGCGCTCTTGTATAGAAGTTACGGGTTCAATTTTTATCTAGCTTCTGCCAGTCGAGGTATGCCCAAGACTTTGTACTTTTCTTTTTTTTAACTATAGCTTTGGGACTTGTATATATCTGGATAGAAAATTATCCCAATAGAATGGATAATGCATGGCAGCAACTTCAAGATTGATCACAATCCATTTAAAGCAGTTTGTTTGGCTGTGAAAGGAGCACAAATTACTTGTGGGTCCCATGATTCTGGCCAAAATCATGGTTAGCCAACTTTTTGGCAGAATCACTCTTTTAACCTCATTTGCACATATGAACTAAAGCCTAAATCAGTTTCATGTGAATAAGCTCCCAGCTGGCCCCTTAGAAGACAAGTGTGAAGTACATAACAAATGCAAATGCTATGGCCATTGTATCACATAAATATGGTCCCATAAACCTGGGATTTTTTACTTGGCGAACTTTTAAAATTGGCTACTGCTGGACCCCACAATGTTCAGTAAAGAATTTTCTGATTAATTTCAGAACCAAGATGAAGTAAATAAATTAAAGTTGCATGATGGCACTGCCAAAGGGTTGACATCAAATACCTTGAACCCTTGCCTACATGCTCCCCTAGCACCAAGAATGCTCTCCTAAGGTCATGGATGCTCTCCTGAGAATTGCATGTGCTCTCCCCGTGAAAGCAGCAACAGTAGAGAAGGAGTTGTTTTTAGGAAGTTACCTCTCTAGCATCTGAATGGATATGGTCACCACAAAAAGGCCCCCCCTTGGGAGTTCCGGTCACCTCCTTTGGGAGTGGTGAGCCTAAGAAACCACTCACCTAATGCTATGAAGAAGTTCAGGTAAATACTTGTGCAATCAGATAAATGCCTGTGCTCTATATGGAGTATGCTCTATCAGATAAATGTTTATCAATGAATGTTTATATCATAGATTTCCATATGAAAATTAGATAAACGTTTATCTATGAATGTTAATATCATAGATTTCCATATGAAAATCAGAAGTTCCTGCACCAAAAGAAAATCAGATAAATGTCTGTATTGTAGATGTAATAGAGGCAAAAGACGTTCTTTGATAGTTAATCAAAGGTGTTCGGACTTGTTCCGATGTAAATTAACACCGACTCCGGTCGGTGGATAAAAGTCCTGTACACGAACCCTAAATCATCTAATAAACCTAAAAGCACAGAATTAGCAAATATGTCAAAATATCCACATATTCATCCAGCGAAATTGGACATCCGAAAATTTCGCATGTAAACAGCTGCCCACTTGGTATTTAAGTTTTGTTTACTTGGCCAAGGTCACACTATGGACAATAGACAAGTTTGTCATAAATCTGAGACCAGTTGGCAAAGTGGAAAAATTACCTTCTTGGTTATGCAATATAAGTAAAAAGATTTGATTAAAAAATAAAAGATAGTATTAAGTTCTTATATTGTGGCATAAAGATATGATTACTGATCACTTTTCCATTGTTATTCTTTTTTTCTGTTCTTATTCAGAATGTGATTGCCCCTGCAGTCATTAGAAGAGGTAAAATGGTGTGCAAAAAGTGATCCTACACAAGTATATCGCTTCTAGCCTTCTACTATCTGCACCCTCAAGAGGGTGCGGGGAGCAGTTGTAAAGAAAAGGGAATACACGGGAATAAAGCCCATGACCTACAAGAAACATGAGCTAAAAGACAAGACAGCAGCATTAACCATCCATTTGCCACCAAAATGGAGCCTCCTGCTGCTAAGGCCACAGAAAAACTAACAGGTGGGCAATCAACATTAACCATTCACCACATTTTAGTGATGATCAATCAACATTTCCACGTCAGGGGCTCTAGTAGTCCACTATAACACTAGATGCAACACTCATAACTTCTAACTTATTACCTACAACCACATGATACTTGCTTAAATGGAGAGACTGGGAGTTTCCATAAAGTCTAGATGATGAGTGACCCCATTTTATGTTTTAGTATCTTACTTCTAAAGTATTTCCCTAACATTGACACCTTATTTGCCAATGGATCAATGCTTATTCAAATAGACCAAAGTAATTTTTTTTTCTGTTTGTTTCATTAACACATGGAAACCTAATTTAAAAAATATTAATAAAAAATAAAAAGGTGTATTGCTATGACTTATGTGATCTATGGATGGCATGAAAGTGCAGTGCCTCAAATGAAACCACGTGTCCTTCATGAGGAGAATTTTCTCAACACTTTGAGTGAACCAATAGAGTTCAAAGATGTTCCATCCAAACAGAGAGCATCTCACCACATGGACATGCAAGGGATCAACAAGAATTATACAGTTCACAACTAAGTAGAACCAAGCTGATTGTGAGAAAACGCAAGTAGATGGGAAATAGAGATAACATATGGACTTAGACTGTTAAGAAGATTATCTATAAGAGACTAGCATGAAGGAAATAAAATTGCATTAATGCACTTGCTAAATTCTAAAGCATATGAAATACTGTGGGTTAACTTGTTTTTAACTAGAAGTAAGTGACACAGTATGAATAATTGTAGGATGTGAGAGAAAAGATAACGGCTTCGGGTAGGGCCGTTATGCTCCTACGCATCCGGCATGGGTGGTTCTGTTTCTTGAGCCCATAGAAATGGCCTTAAAGGCCTACAATCGATCCTAATGAGCCCGTAGGCTCATTCTATTCCTTCCACACCCACATGCAACCACAATTAAAAATTCAAAATTGGATTTTTAGGGCGGGTGACCTACCTCCGGGTCTTGACCTTGTTTTCTCTTCATTAGCAGGATGACCGCTTCTTCAACATCGGCGGCTTCTCCAGCACCTCCTCCAGACTCTTCAACACCTCCTGGCACCGTAGGGACTTCCTCCTCCGTGGGAAGGGTCGCCGCCGCCGCCGCCGTTTCCTCCTCCATTGACGGGCTCGCCGGCGGGGAGACCACTCGTTCCGCCTGACCCTTGATCTTCCGAACTGCCTTACGCTTCTTCCCCTTCTCGCGAGTCATCCTCGTGGCTGGAGGGAGCTTCACCGGAAGGCTTCGCCGGAGGACGCACGGGGAGGGTTTTGGGGGGTTTGTTTGGGCTTCGGTCGTTTGAATTTGGGCGAATGAGGGAAATGAGGGGCCCATTTGTTTTTTTTTAGTAACCCAGAGACTTTAACGGTCTATCACACGACCGTCATATTCATATAACGCATGATGTTTAGTCCGCCATGTAACTGGGTTGTTGAATTATTAAAATTTTGGTTCGGTGGACTATAACAGATTCCCTCTAATCTGTTATGTTGATATGTGGCGCACCCTCACAAGTATGTTAAATTGATTGGTTTACATGTTTCCATCTTTAAAGGTCATGCCTTGAATGATAAATTGCTATTATTATCATTATTTGTTGGCAAACCCCCATTGCAGGACATGAAAGCAATCCTGAAAATCACTCAATCATCTGCACAGGTAAGGCAGGTATTGTATCTCATTCCTCTATCCCTTAGTGCATTACTATATGTTAAATATGCTATATAATCTCGAGAACCGGCTGGTCATTCATATGCCCCAGGATCTGATGTTCCCCTCAAATAAAAATGATGATGATCTAGGCGCACATGTTTAATCGTTGGATAGGCCGTTAGGTTGGAAAAGCTTGGGGACGATGGTCATGCCCTAGCCCCCTCTCCCTCAGCAACCCAGGTCTGCCCTCCCCTGCTCCGTGTGTCCACGGCATTCCCGGAGTCACCCATCGCTGCTCCAACCTCCCGTGGATTAGGAAGACCTCCCTGCTGCTCTCTGCAACCAGCCTGCAGCCAAGGTCACATTTGCAGAGGCTACCCCAGCATCCACTGTGCGAACCAGCTGAAGTCATCTTCTGTGGAGTCGTACGTCGTTGAGTCAGCTTCGTTCCAGAAGTGGTCCCGCTGTGATCCAACCTTGGCACTGTTTACGTCATCCATTCTCGTGTGACTGCGCCAGATTCAGGTCAGATCCTGAGCACCTTTTGGTAGCAGCTCCACCACCCACCCCTGCACGAATCAGTCGGAGCTCTCTTCATGAGAGTTCTTCCTCTCCAAAGCAACGATGCACCAGAGGTGGTCCCGCCTCCTTTTGACAACGTCTCCGTCCAGAGTGTCCATTCTCCCTCAGTCATGCTAGACCCAGAGTCCTCTGTTCGTCCAGGACAAGCTACTGTGAAGTCGGCCCCGACACCCCCTCCTCCTATCTGTTTCAGGTTGTGCTGTCTTCAGAAAAGTTGTGGACTCCGACGATACGAAACCAATGCAAGTGGTTTCGTCTTGATCCGATGTCCGCTCTGGAAGTTCAACCATGACCATCGGTGTCCTATCCTGCTGTACACCCAGAAACCTGACACCGGTCATTCCTGCGACCACATCCAGCCAGGTGACCAGATGGCCGCCATCTTATGAGGGTTCGTATATCTCCCTATCAGCAACGTCCACGACTTGGTCCCGTCATGTTTGGAGTTCCATAGCACCCGTACCGGCCGACGCACCACGACTGCACCAACCAGTCCTGCACGGCAGAACTGCATAGGCCCACTACTGCGGCCGCCGTCTCCATCCAGTGACATCAGCTCGGTGCCAGACCTTCAGGAATCCTTTGGCATCCCTCTAACTTCATCCAGGAGTTGGCTGCACCTCGATCGGACGTCCGGGCTTGGCGTACGGTCGATAGTTTGTTTCCCCTCCCCGCGATCCCCCCTCCTGCGTGAGGGTAGTGCGTGTAATTGTTTGTCGTATTAGCTACAGGGGTTGGTTCCAATGCGGGTGCCTTACAAGTTATGCCATTGTCGTCTTCCGAACCGAGCGACGACATATGGGTTACCGTTGATAGCAGGGTAGATTTTCAGCTTCCCGAGACGTCACTCCTAGGTCTACAGTCATCGCGCAACATGGTGTGGCAGTTCTTGGGAACCCTTCAGCAGACCATAATAGCCAGCCAAGATTTGACTTACGTGTAGCTGAGGGGCTTGGTAGAGCACCTTTTTCGCTCGCTAATGGCTTTTGGCTGCCCCTTGGACGACTGGAAGTCACGGGTGATTTTGCTATTAAAATATGTGAACCGAAGGGAATTCCATGGCCGAGAAGTGGCTGACCAGCTGACGGCCATAAAACTTGAGCGAGCCGAATGCTTGACCACTCTTGCCTCTTTGAAAGGGACCATAGGGCAAATGAGGGATGCGGCCAGCACGTCTTCACAACGTCGGACCTTTCTGACATCTAGGATAGCTGAACTGTGTGCTGAACTTTCTAGAGTCGAGGCCGAGCTACAGGAGACCGAGCGTCAGGAAGTCCAGAGTGTGGAGGAGGCTGAATTGGCTGAAGGACAAGCCGCCTCTCTTGAAGAAAAGCTAACACAGTTGGAGGCCACCAAATTTCGATTGCAAGAGTTGATCCGTCATCCCTCCTTGGGAATTTTGGAGCTCGAGGACATCTTCCGACGCCCGTTGCAGTAGCCCCTTTTTTTGGACTTTTATGTATCCCGGGGGATGCCTCGAGTAGCATGTATTTCATCACTTCATAGTAATGAAATGCCTTCATTCATTGCTAAGTCATGACTTCATCTTCTCTTTCTCTTTTTCTTCCTTCCTTTTAGCAAGTTAACTCAGCCCGGATATATAAGTTACTAGGGCAGGAGAGCGCTCACACCTTCAGCAAAGGGTGAGGGGTTCGCTCCACCGCAGCGTAACTATTCTCAGGGCCAAACTTTGGCTAATGTAGGCAGAATGTTCGAGGGCGAAGGTGTGGTGGCCCTTTAGGGGCGCCATTTCTCTGTGTCACTAAATTTTGCAGGAGCCCATCCCGTGGGCTATGGCTATGGTGGAAACATCAATTAATTAAAGAGAGGAGAAAAAATGAGTCCCATAGCTCAAGCACGCCTGGTGGGACCAGTGTCACCTTTCATCTCTTTGCCGAGATATTTGGGCTTCGAGGCCCTCCCAAAGGTTGCTGATTGTTAGTTTGTTTATCTTTGCAGATGAACGATGACAACCTTTGGATTGACTGGAGTCGGCTTCGGCCCATCAATTATTGCTGATCATGCGCGAGGGTACCTGGCGGTGCCCACGGTGTTCGGCAACTTCCCTGTTGCTGTCGGCTTCCCCAACTTCTTCGAGCAAGCCTTTGTGGATATGCTGGAAGTGGAACCCTCGAAGCACATCGAGGGAGCCGCGAAGAAGATGGGGCCTCTGAAGGCTCGATGCTGTCACGACTTGCTCAAGAGTCCAACCTTGGTAGCCAGCTGCCTGGTGCACTATGCTGTTCCCAGGGCCCGCCCCGATGCTACTAACAAGAACCCCGGAGGTCGCCAGTGCAAGCAAATCGGAGGAGCACTGCTGTGGTTACCGGATCTCTGACTCAGTCCAGTAAATCCATGATGGTTGGCGACGCCCGTGTCTTCCTTGACGGATGCAAAGCCTGAATAGTCCCGGACTGGGTCATCCCCAATGTCCCCATCCGCAACTCATACTAAGCCCTCGCTGGAAGGAGGGTGGAAAGAGAAGAAGTCAGCCATCATGGCCAAGAGAAGCTGGCCCCAAGGCCAAGAAAGTTCAAGCAGGTATGGATCCCCAAGAGGGTCCAGCCTATTCACCAAGCTGCACCTATTCGTCGCCATCTTGCACGTGATGGAGTTGAAGAAAGGAAAGAAAGGGGCCTACCCCTGAAGGAAGAAGAGGTGGTTGTGGACCCTCCGTGCCGCAGAAGATTCCAAGCCAGCGCTCGCCAAGCCAATGTCCTTGCTGCGAGACAAAGATTTCAATAACCTGCCGGTCGGGCCTGGCTTGCTTACGTCCCTCCCGTGGGAGGTCGACAACTGTCCCCTATCCTACATCAGGGACGAGGGCAAGAGATGACCACCATGGTCAAGAACTATTTCTGAGGGCTAGGCAACCCCTCGCTTGGACAGCAGTGACTGATGCAGGGCAGAGGATTCAGATCTTCTCTTTCTCTCAATCAGCATAATTTTTCTCTTCTGTCCTCTCTCTCTATCTATATCTTCCTCATCGACTCCTGTGTGACCAGAATCTATATATATAGAGGCCTTCGAAAAATGGGCTTGTAGAAATCACGTTTCTCACCCAAGGAATCTGAAAAGCAGCGCTCCTTTGGGTTCCATGTGTCAAGATGTGAGAGATTACTGTCTAGGTGCCTAATCATTGGTTCCTGGGATCTCGACCCCATTAGAGGAATGTTAGACCCCGTGCCTCACTTAGCTGTCACTAGCATGGGATGAAATACCCTTCAGTCCCTGTCAGCAAAGAATAAGGAATTTCATCAAACATGTGACAGACCTCATAGTGGTTGGTCATGAAGACATGCTCAGACTTGACAGAGCATATGCTTAGACATTGTAGAGATTTATGCACACATGCACATACTATATAGCAAAAGCATGCACGGACTATGTAGAGAACAAATGCAACCATGCACAGACCCTATAACATAAGGTAGAACATGTACTGACCTTCATATGCTGGCACGTAAGCATGCATTGTCCAATTACAGTGTGTGCACAGATCGTGTTTTGCACAAGACAAAGCTTGCACTGACCTTTATAAGCTCACAGCAAAAACTGCACCGACTATGAAGTGCACTGATCTTGTATGTACTGACCTGACCTTTCAAAGGCTGAGAAGTGCACAGACTCTACATAGTGAAGTGCACGAACCTTATATGCATAAATCAAAAATATGCATTGACCCATGCACGCATATGCCAGAAATGCACAGACCTAGTTTTGCCTGATAAAAAATGTGTACCGACCTTGTTAATCATAAACCTAATGTCCACTGACTTTAGTCGTGCATAAACAGACTATGCACTGACTTTGGTATGCATTCTTCAGAAATGTGCACCGACCATATTTGTGCACAGACCTTATATGCCATCTAATAAGAATGTGCACCGACCCTGTATGCCCAAGGGAAAAACCTGCACCGACTTCATGCGCAAGGTGCAACTAGCACCGACCTTGTTTGGCACAAGGCAACAATGCATCGACCGTGTTTTGCCTACACCAGTCGTCGATCGCTGAGTTGGCAAAGCTCCCGTGCAGGAGCTCCCGACCCAGCGAACCATGGCTCCAAAAGTCACAATTGGCCAAAAATTGGGCCCACCAGGCCTTAGGCGCCTTCGGTCGGGACCCCTTTTCACCTGTCGCCGCTGCTCTTGTCGAAGTCTGCACCAGGGGCTTCAGTGCCCCACCATTGCTCCGGCTCCCAGAAGTCAAACCCCGGCCACCCCGGGGCCACTGCTCCATAACCCGCTCGATCTCTTGACAGATCTGAGCAATGCGGATCCTCAGGTACCTGTCGTCTAGCGCAATAGGAGGCAAATCCTCCCTCAGCGAGTGGCTCTCCTCCACCTTTCGGATCGCAGAGGCCTTCTGACAGTACAGGTGGCTGTGCTCGAACCACCACTTGGCATAGTGAATGTCGAACCTCCCTCGACGTCCCTGGCCCGGCATCGGGAACTACTCCGGCTCCCGACGACTGTAGAAGTCCCACCATGCTGCCGCAAGTAGGTGGGTGTCTCTGCCTCGGTACTACCTGCCTGGCGAAGAGAACTCCCGGTTCAGCGGGATCCCCTAGCCGTACCCAAAGTTCTCGCGAACCGATGTGGGTAGTACAGCTCCAAGGAACTTGTTGCTGACCGGTGCAACATCAGCACCACCGACCGGTTATTTAGTATCCACTCTGTCTGCAGCCCGGCATCTTCCACCTCCTGACCAGGATGGCCGCTGGTCGCCCCTCCACCTGAATCCCCCAGGAAGAGGCTGGAGTCCCTCATGGCGCTATCGAAAGGCAGCCCCTCCTCACCCCTGCCAGGCAAATAACAAAGGGCTCGCCTGGCCCCCTCCAGCTGTGTCTCTGCATCCCCGTCAGGTTGCCCGGGGAAGCTAAACCAGAGTGGTGCTGTCGGGTTCCTCACTGTCCCCTGTGTCACCAAGCCTGGAAATAACAACCGGCCCACACACTGAGGTAGTGGGTCGGCAGGACTATGCTCCTCTCTCTCAGCGCCGGGTGCGCCACCAGAACTCCCAGCCCCTGGTAGATGTTGGCCAGTGCAGCAGGAGCTAAAGCCAACTGTCTCCCCTCAGCTAACAGAGAGAAAATAAAATGAAAAAGTCTAATCCTACACTAAGGAATTAAGAATGGAGGGTTTAGGAGAATGAAGCTATCTACGTACTATGCCTATTAGGGAGAGCTTAAGGCCATTCCCCTCCTTGTATAGGCTCCAAAACATTCCTCTTTTCTCATGTGAAAACCCCAAGCCACCATTTTAATTCTTCTTCTTTTTCTCTCCTTTTTTTCTCACGTCGGCTGTTTGTGAAAGGAATAGCCACCAGTGTGAAGCCTTGTTGCATTGCGTTTTTCTTTGTTTGGCCGGTGAAGAGCCAGCCGACATGCCTAACCTACCGCGCCGCTCTATTGCTGTTGAAGAAGCCACATCTCTGTCTGCATGCTTTTCTCAGCCTGTGAAGTTGTGAAGCTTTGGCTGACCTCCCTTGTCCGCACGTGGAGCCCGCCTTCTGTGAACGCCGTTCGACCAAGACTTTGCTGCATGTTTTGTTTGTTTGGCGTTGAAGAATGTTGTTTAAGCCACCTTGCCGTAGCCGACCTTTGTGAAATCTGTGTTGGAGAGCTACCCACCGTGGGGCCTTGCCTTGAAGTGAGGAAGCCAGTGCGTGAAGTGGAGCCTCCACCCCTGCTGCGCCTGCAGTTGGACAGCCTGGCGTAAAGACCTTTGCGCGCCCACCGTGGCTTGAAGACGCTGCCAACGCCTTGCCATATTGACATGCATGCTTTGCCATGGAGCCCTCGTGCGGTTTGGACGCTGCCTTGTGCAAGCCTTGTTCGTGTGAACCGTGGCCCCATTGATGCTTGGTGCATTGCCATGTTGAAGAGATGGTGCACTGCTGCCAACCTCTTGTGAAGTGGAGCAAACGTGAAGCTTGTACATGTGCTGCATGCCCCCACCATGTGAAGCTTGCTGCACTTGGCGTTGGTGAAGGAGGCATGCATTGTCGTTGAAGCCTCCACATGCTCCCACCTTGCTGCATGCATAGTAATGCATATATATATATATGCTATATAGATAGTAATGCATTGCATGTAATCACGTGAAGCCTCCTACATGCTAATATATATCTATATATGATACTTATATATGCTATATATATAAATATGTATATACATATAGGGAGAATACTAGCTAGTGGCCTGGCTTAGGCAGTGGGCCAGTGTGTATACACGTGGTTAGGGGCTTTAGGCTTACCTCGTTAGACGTGACCCTGACTAGTCACTCGCATTATGGTACTGTTCTGGTTCTAGCAGTGTCTTGATCTCAGCCTAGTCGTTGCGGTAGGGTACACATACAAGACACAAGTAGGCGCAGCATAAGACGTCAGTGGACGCACCTGGCTATTCTTCTAGTGAGGGGTACTATAGTCACGTGGCATGTGGCTCTTCGCGATTCTCTTCGCGTTTCTTGTGCATTGTGACCTCCTGCGATGCGGGACGGACACGCGACTTGGGACTCTAGCTTGCGATCGTCCCTACGCGAGGGAAACGCTGGACCGTGCGCGGTTGAGAAACCGATAGTGAGTCTCGGGTATTGACTTTTTCGCGTATACTCGGATTGAGTCATGGGACGGGTCACTCACTCTCACTCTCTCACAACGGTGAATGACAATATATGGCTAGCTAATTACCCTATCATGCTCTCTAGTAGTGGCATATACAAAATTATACGTGTAAAGCAAGTGCCGAGTAAGGTAGCGAATATGATACCTCCATGCTCCAGGCATGGGGAAGGCAATCCCGGCCAAGTACGGTGACTCCCAGTTAAATCAATCAATAATTTACATAAATGATTTCTACTGCCCACTCCACGTAGGAAGGTAAAGGGCTACACAAGTGGGCCCGGGAGGACCAATCTTGGGTTGATGGGCAACACTTTGATCACCCCATCGGCGCGGTTCGGAAGGCACAAGCTGCTGGTTGTAGGGCCCACGTGCTGGTCAGCAGGTCCGAGTGGGCCCGGAGTGGTACCGCTATGATGGTGGCTCCTAGAGAGGCACTCCCTGGGATGGCGGCACGCTGGTTCACCTCGTGGAAGGCGAGGCGGTGGCCGGGCGGTCGTTGCGATTTGTTGTCCACGGACCTGCAGTCCTGTTTTTGCAGTGCCTGACCCAGAAAAAATACTTGCTGCGACCAACTCCGATGTCGGCTCGGCACGAAACTAGCGCCGTTGGAAAGCCCTCTCAGAGATATTAAGCCAAGGACTGGGGCCTTGAAAATCCATAGAAAACTCACAATTCATGCATGACATAACGCACCCATACTGGGGCGTTAATGGTCAATAATGGACCTAGAGGAGTCCGCCACAAGGGGATATAACGCACCTCTAAAGACGTGCCAAATGACTATAACGCATTAGGACAGGCGCGTTATGTCACCTGGGTTTTGAGACTCCGGAGTTCGGAACCGAAATCCCCTCCCGATCGACCGAAATCGACAGGGGATGTGGGGAAACACGATTCTAAGCTATCCTACCATGCCATACCATCATTCAACACTTAAGCATGCCACTAGAAATAAAAGACGATACCCATGGAGATGATTTCAAGCATTAAAGACTAAAGATGAACTAAGCAGGAATATGCACGAAAAATGAGGCAAATGGCGTCGGACCACGGCCCATGTGGTACCGGCGGTGTACTAACAAGGCAAGGAATCCATCCCCCTACCTGGACTACGACGAAACTGATGATTCGATGCCGATCCAGCGAGAGGGCGACGCGGCGCCACCCGACCCGACTCGACTCTACACTCCGCGGATCGAGGGAAGTTGGACGTCAATGCGATCCTCGCGACGCGACCAATCCAACGGTACCTCCCTTGCTTCAATCAGCGTCCGTCTGGACCAGAAATCGAGAGAGGAATGTAAATCGAGAAATTAGTCCAAAATCACCTAAAACTAGATTTGCACAGAAAATGATGAAGATGGCGATAGATGGCGACGCATGTGGCGTCAACGGGTTCCTGGCGAGATGAGGAATCCGTTCCCCTACCTCTTGCGGGGCGAAGACCGCGAATCGGTGCAGATCGGGCGATAGGGGCCATACCATCCTTCTGCTCGTACGCACCTCCACGCTCTGCAACCCGAGAGATGAAGGGTACCGACGCGATCCTCGCGTCGAGCCCGCCCCGTCGGTACCTCCCACGCGTCGACCCGAGGCCGAATGGGCGGCGAACCGAGTGAAAGGGGGAGAGAAGAGAGAGAACGTGTAAGGAAGAGAGAGAACGTGTGAGGGAGAGAGAGTGTGAGATGTGAGAGTGGGGAAAGAGAGAAACGTGAGAGAGTTTTAAATTTTGATTTATTGGTGAGCCGAGCGAGCTATTCGGGGTGTTTTGGAAAAAATTCATGTTTTAGGGCTTGAGCGTCGATCCATCGTTTTACGAGGTTTCGGACCGATTTGGGGCTTTAGATGCATGCTAGGGGTGTCGGGGGAGCTTCCCCCTTATTTTCCCCCTCATCCATGGATGATCAGGGTGTGGAACGAGTTTTTGGGATTCTTCCCGCTGTCCCGTTCTCGGGTGGGTGTGGCGGCCCTTCCAGAGACCGCCACACTCACTGGCGGCCCAAGGTAGGTGCACCAGATGCCCTGGCGGCCTGAGGTGGGTGTGCCATTTATTACTATTTTGTCGATACGAATTTTCATCGGCTGGCGGCCACACGATAAACCACCAACTGCTGTAGCGGCTGTAGCTTCGGCCGCGACTTTCAATTTTGACAATTGCACCTCGAGACGTGTGTTTTTGACCGTTGGGGTCATGTGCCTCTAGCGGCCATAAATACGGGCGCCAGAGGGTTCCTGGCGGGCCAAGGTTGGTCCGCTAGAGCGCTGTGGCGGCCTGAGGTAGGTGGCGGGTATGCCAGAGCCAGTGTGACTTGTGTTCTAGCGCGCCTGGGTTGGGCCGCTAGAGTCCCTGTAGCAGACCAAAGTTGGGCTGCTAGAGCCTGTGGTGGCCCAAGGTTGGACCGCCAGGGTCTGAGCTGCATCGGGTGGTCTGCAGTCTCGTTTTACTTCGATCTGTGATTTTTGTGAGTCAGTTCTTACCTTCGGTGACCCATCCACTAGTCGTAGCTTCCACGGTACACGTTTGTCGGCCCACCGGGAGCACTGGTGTGGCGTACTCAAGAGAGACGATGAGGTGGCTGGTTACCATAGGGCCCCCGCGTACAGTCGAGTTCGAGCTTAGGGGGAATTGCCAGCTAGAGGACAGGCCTAGGGCATATGGTCTGAGTGTGGACACGAGGTTGGGGGCGTCAGACAGTGCTGGCAGGCGTGACCCTAGCTAGTCCTTGTTTTGTGGTCCTGGTTACTGAGTGTGTCTTGTCCCCGCCTGGGACGTGGTAGCTAGACACTTGTGACGCGGTGTAAGACGTTAGGGGACGCATTCAGTCATTCTTCTCATTTTTTACCGCCCATGCGGCCGATCTTTCTCTCCCCTCACTCTTTTCTCTCTCCTCTCTCACCCTCTCTCTCTCTCACGCAGTGGCCGATCCCTCTCTCTCACGGTGCTCGTCTGTCTGGGCTGCAGACGGAGGCGCATGTGGTACCGTTGGGAAGGTCTCGACGTGAGAATCGCATCGGTGCTAACCTCGTCTTGGTCCGCGGAGCATGGAGGTGGGTACGAGCGGAAGGTCGGCGTGACTCCCATTGGCTGTTCGGCACCGGAACGCCAGTCTTGTCGCGCAATAGGTAGGGGGATGGACTCATCACTTCGCTAGGAACGCATTAGCACCACATGCACCGTCGTAGGCTGACATTTTTCTTATTTTCTGTGCATAAATCCATGTTAGTGTATTTTTATCTAATTTTTTAAAAATTACTCCATGGACATCGTATTTAAGTTTTGATGGTGTGGATAGCTGTAGAATGGTTGGTTGAGTTGGGCAAGTAGTTGTAAAATTTGATTCCCGTCGTTTTGGGTCAACCGGGAGGGGTTTCCACCGAGGTTGCCCTATTCCCGTCACTGTGGTAATGGCGCAGTCACCCCATGACTGTTCCGTAGTGCGCGGTCCACTCCAGATCACTTAAGTCCCTTGAAAGGTCCAACTCGAACCGTGTAAGACCCATCACGGTAACTTCTCTACCGTGTAATACCCGTGAACAGTAAGGTGGTGTACACTGGAGCGGCCTAAGAGGGTCCGTTCAATTCACTTGAACGGCCCATCGCCCGACGGCTTAGGAGATCCTTCGTCCCTTTGAGTGGCTAAACCCCAACCGCCTGGCCTCATGAGCAGCCCATTCCCAGCCGCGTAGCCCGGTAGAACTATTCTAGGAGTGGAGTTGAGCGGCTAAGGCGCAACCGCCGAAGCCACAACGCGGCCCGATCCTAACAGCGTAGTCCGTAGAGCCTTCTATGGTATTGGGGTTGAGCGGCTAGCGTATGGCCGTGTAAGCCCATTGAACGGACTATCGTTCGACCGTTCAGTCCTTGAGTGGCCCTATTCAAACCGCGTAATTCATGTAGATTTTAATTCTTAGCATATTCATTCACTGATCAGCTTGAAAAATGGGAGAGATCATTCGGCGGTCGTGGACAGGAAGTGGCTGAGTGTTACCACATGGCCAATGAGGCACTGCACGTCACACACGTGCTCAGGTCACTTCATTTTTAGTACTGCCTTGATCTGCTCCAGGTTGGCTTTTATCTTTTAGTGGGTGATCAAGAAGCCAAGGAACTTACCGGAGAGCACCTTGAACGCACACTTGTTCAAGTTGAGCTTCATGTTATACCTCCTTAGGGTGGTTGTTCCAGCCATTTATTTTCTTGAGCTAATCGAGACTCAATCAAAGGGAAGTACTCCTTAGACATCACAAGACAACACAGCGTTGACGTCACTCCGCTGGCTGAGTCAAACTTGGGGTCTAGTGCCACTCGCCATATCAAATGGCACAAGATAAAGAACGAGAATCACTCCTAGACACATCACAACACGGCATAACACCAAGGGTGCCTCGATGGACGAGTCAAACTCGGGGACCGTGGCATCCCACTGTATTACACTACACAACACAAAGAATGAGAATTACTCTCGAACAGATCACAGGATGGCACAATGTTGACGATGTTCTGAAGGCTGAGCTGAACCCGGGCCACAGGAAATCTCACCATATCACATGGCACAAGACAGAGAAAGGGAATCACACCGAATGAATGGCACCATGCCAATGACTCTCTGATGGCCGGGTTGAACCTGGGCCTCGGGAAAACTTACAAGTGGAAACCACTCCTGAACACCTTAGAAGCGACACAACGTTGATGGCTTTTCGACTGCCCAGTCAAATGTAAACTCTGGGACCCCTTGCTGTGTCCAGTGGCACCATGTAAAGGAGTGGGAGCCACTCTCGATTAAGCATCTTGCGAGAGGTACAATGCCGACAACTCTCTGATGGCTGAGTTGAACTCTGAGTCTGAGGCATCACGTCTCCTTAGATGGCACAATACAGAGGATGGGAATCACTCCTGAAGTAACTACAAATGGCACGATGTCGACGATGCTCCAAATGCCAAGCTTGTAACGCCCCAGAAAATTTTATGAATTATTTCTAGTATAATTAGGAATTTCTGAAATTTATTAGGAAATTATTTCCGAGCCCTCCAGCTCGTGGGTGGCGAGCCAAGATTCGAATGGTATCGGGCCTTCCCGGTCTCCGGATCTTGGGTCGCTACAGTTGGTATCAGAGCTATGGTTATGGAAGTACATGGGAATTCAGGATATTGTAGTGATCAGAGTCCATAAGGTCTAGTACAGTCGGCAGCTGGCATAGGGTTCTGTATTTATTTTTCACTTGGTTTCTCACGTGAGAGCGTGAGTGCGTGGCATTGGTGCTGTAAAGGTGGTTGTTGTCATTGTCGGAGTGTCGGCGTGAGGTCTAAGGATCGAGGTCGAGAGCTTTCTCCCTCATCGATGGTGGCCCCAGTTGTGCTGCGTTGGGTAGAGGTTGTCGGCAGGTGCATTGCTGCGGTGCTGTGTTCGAGGGATCTACAGCGAGGTCAGGTGACTGGTGAGGATTGTTCGTGGTTAAGTGGCCGTGAGTATGCTCTGAAGGAGCTGTTATTGGTGTTGGTCACTCTAGTTGAGGATTTATCTAGCCCCTGAGGTGTTGATATAGTGGTTCGAGGTGGCGAAGCAGGCGCTCTGGTCGAGATGTGCTTGGATGAGCGGAGGATCTTTTGCATTGGGCTATGATCACCCTGGATTTGGTTCGTGACCATGTGGTTGTGTGTGAGAAGCATTGACCATTCCCCGGTGTGTAAGGGTGTGTTGGCGTTGCTCTGGAAGGATGCGTGCCAGTTGGGCGGTGTTCGTGAGAATTCGTGGCTTGTGTTATGTTTCCCGAGGTGTTGTGAATCAGAGCTTGCTGAGTTGCAGAGGATGTGTTGAACATCAGAGGACTGGTTCCTCGGTGTATAGTTGTCTCGGGTTACGCGAGGTGTGTTGTCGCCTTGCCGTTGCAGGAGGCATTATGATTTGTGGCACTGGCTGGATGGAGAATTGGGGAAATGTGCTGGCGAGGTTGCCGCATGAGTACCCTGTTCTTGTGTTGGAAGTTGTGTTCTCGGATGGAAGTGTGTTTTGGAGAAGTGATCTCTGGCAGATTGTGGGTCCCGGTTGGTTGCTGTGGGCGGTTGGTGAGGCTGACCGAGTGGTCGACCATGGTAAGATGTGTATTGTCTGGAACCCACGTTCGCCACCCCCCTGCTAGTGCATCCACAGCAGTCCTGGAGCCACCCCGTCATCGCTTCCTCTTCCCGTGGATTAAGAAGTTCTATTCTGCTGCTCTCTGCTACAAGCCTGCAACAGAGACTCGGCTGGCAGACCCACTAGTGGCATCCACAGAGGGATTCGGCTTGAGGTGTCTTCAGAAGAGTTGTCCACCTTCGAGTCGGCCACGCTCCTGAAGTATTCCCGCCTCCGTTCGTCGATGGCATCAACCGCTACAGGCGTTTCCGTGCAACTGCACCTGGACTGCATCTGTTCCTGAGTGCCACTTGGCAACGCCGACACCGACTTCTCCTGTGTGAATCGGCCAGAACTCCCTTCATGAGAGTTCTTCTTCTTCGAAGCACCGACGAACCAGAGTGGTCCCGCCTTCTTTTGACAACACCCCTGCCCGAGGCGTCCATTCTCCCTCAGTCGCGCCAGACCCAGAGCTCACTATTTGCCCAGGACAGACTACTGCGAATTTGGCCCCAACACTCCCTCCTCCACTAAGTTTCAGGTCGAGAAGTCTTCTGAAAAGTTGTGTCTTTCGACGATATGAAATCAACGCAAGTGGTTTTGTCCTGTTCCGACATCAGCACAGAAGATTCCACCATGGCCATCATTGACCTATCCTGCTGTCTGCCCAGGAACCTGACGCCGACCATTTCAGCGACCACGACCGACGAGGTGATCTGACGGCCACCAGATTTTGAGGGTCCATAGATATCCCTGTCTACTACGTCCACGAGTTTGTCCCGTCACTTTTGGAGTTCTGCATCGAGCGTACCTACCGACGCACCACAATCGCGCCAACCAGTGCGAGGCAGAACTGCACAGGTCAACGGCTGCGACCCTCTCCACCTTCCAGCGACATCGGCTTGACGTCAGACTTCCAGGCATCCTTCAGCATCCCCTGAGGCTTTGACCAGGTGTTGACAGCACCTTGACTGGACGTCCGAGCTAGGCGTACAGTCGGCAGCTTGGTTTCCCCTCCCCTCGTTTCCCCCCCTCCTGCGCGAGGGTAGTGCATGTAACGGTTTTCCCATCCCCGTGATCCCCTCCCTGCAGAGTGCTTAGAGGACAAACATTGATGGAAGCCCCAGTGTCCGCCGCATCTATACTTACTTTGTTCAATATAATAGTAATGCACAATGGCATTTGACGAGCCTCGGGAGGTGCTAGCGCAGTCTCTAAAAATGTGATAGTCGGGCCCTTGGAAACCATGGCTAGGGCTGTTGGTAAGTTGTCCACTGCCATATCTTCTACCATGACCTTCTGTAAAAAAATCCCAGAGCGCATCTTGATGAAGCTTAGACCTCTTGATTAACTCCAGAACTAAAATCTTGGCGGGCATCCTATCTAGATGACGTAGCAAATCATATTGAGTACCTGGCAGCAGATCTGCCTCTTCCTGGTCAGCAGCCTATTGCGAGGACTGAGGATTGGGTGCACCTGCACCAGTAGTAAGATAGTTTCGATGGAACAAACGCCTGCTCCGTAGGGCAAGGTTCTGGGCTGACACGGCATTGGATGGGCTCATGGTTAATGGCTTAATAGACCTGGTGGGGTGGATAAGTGGTGTAGGGGTATGCGTGGTGGTAGTAGCAGGGGTAATAGAAGTAGCGGGGGTAATGGGGCCTACTTGGAGGATGACTGGTGGAGGATAGGATGGCGTGGTGGCAATAACAGGCCGAGTATGCACTTGTGGGGGAGTGAGGATGGGTGGAAGGCGAGCTTGCGGGGGAGCAAGGACGGGCGGAACAACGGGAGAGGTAGGCAGTAGGACGAGGGGTTTGTGGGAAACAATAGGCGTAGGCAGTGTAGTGGTGATGGCTTGACAGTTCGACATGAGAATGACAGAAGTAGAAGGTGGAGGAGAATTGCGTTAGGTGTGGTGGAGGGCCATGAGCCTCTGGACGGGAGATTCATCATCATATGACCACCCGGCATTGGGAGCTGGGCACTGAACAAGGTTGACCGGAGTCGGTGCCGGTGGTTGAGGTTGCGGAGCGGGTGGATGATTTAGCATGGGGTTTTGGTGGATCCCCATATCCTGCACAGGCTGCTGCTGCAAGGCCCGTGTTCTTAGCGGATCCTTAGTGGTTCGGATCTGGATTTTTATTCTGTGAGTTCTACCTATTTTTATAGATTTTTAGGCTACTAGATCATCATCGTTTTTGTTAAAGGAGAACATCAGATACTAGAACACATGGATAACTAGTCGGTCCTTGAGAGGCTATATTAAGATAGATACCGTATAGTAATGCAATAATGAGTACAGAAATTAAATGATCCTTACCTAAATTATGATGCACTAATATGGATAATAGCTAGAAGAATCTTCTCCCTTATCGTCTGGCTTCTGATGTTGATACCTATAAAAAGGTTGCATGTATTATGTATATTCACTTAACCAAACAATGAGGTAGCCAAGTCCTGCATCCCTCTTTGGATCCCTCTTGGAGTGTAAGGTTGTTGGCTTGATTGGAATCCATAATCAACATAAGAATCATGAGGGGTGAGAAGAGGAACTGGATGGAGCTAGATGGAACTGGAATTTTGGTTGATGACCCTACCCATAAATGGCTACTTTCTGTTGGCCATCTCTATAACCTGATGGATGCCCATATTGGCTCGATGAATCATATCCAAGCTCACTATGACTGTATCCTCTGCCTGTGGCTGCGTGGAAGGACGAAGGAGCACCATATGTGTCACCGCCAGTAGTAGCACCTGCAACCGCACTGGGATCATCATCATCATCATCATTAGAACCATAAGAAACCAGTCGCCTTTTAACCTTTGGGGATGCTTTTTTCTATTTTGGTGTGATTTTTTCAGTCATCTTTCACATAAGTCCTTTTCCCCTTGGCATGTGCCTCACATAAATCTTCTTCAACTGCTCAATTGCCTGGTCCTCTCGAGCAGTAGCACTAGTCCTCTCAGTTAGCTCATGCACTAATGTACTTCTTCTTAAGGATGGAAGTGACTTGCCCATTCTAGGAGTGACTGGCCTGCTATCTGATTCTGAGTGTCTAGTTGGCTCAAACTCAAGCTGTTCTTCAATGTCATGAACAAAGTTGGGTCCTTTCTATGGTGTGCATGAGTATCTCTGGCCCTCTTTGTTGCTCTTCTGAATTCTGGATCTCTTGGCTCATCTTCATCTAGTATACCCTCTGCCCAAAAACAAGCTTATTAACCTACTCTCGTGTCTCCATCCAAGACTGCAAGGGATTGTCATCATCAAATAAAGCTCTCCTCCCTCTCATTTGGAGTCTTCCCCTTCTAGGCCCCGGCCTATGTCATTCTTCCATCCCGATCTTGGGACCTCATCTGATTCTTCCCCGAGACTTCTGGGAGTCTCCTCTGATTCTTCCCCAAGACTTCCGGGTGCTACTTCTGATTCTTCCCCGACCTTGTCCGGTGTTTATGCTTCTTTTTCCCCGCCTCTGGCTGGTGATCATTATTCCTTTTCTCCAACCGCGTCAGGTGATTCTTTTCCTCCTCTTTCTACTCACTCCTGCTCACCTTTTCGGGTTCTCACCCTTTTTCATGCTATTTTCGAGGCTTTAGCCCGCCTTGATCCTAGCTAATCTCTGTTTATTCTGTATCTGGTTCCTTGTTATCAGGGCCTCTGCGCCTTAACGAGGATGTTCTACCCTCATCTCACTTCCTTTTTATCCCTTCTTCATCCAATATGATGTTTTCCACTCCTCCATGTCGAGGAATCCAATCCTTTGCTCTCCTTTCATCCTTTATCCTGGCAAGCAAGGAATACAAAGCTACTCGCACTCCTCAAAGCTCGATGATGGGAATCACTCCAAGATGTAGGTTTCCACGCCATGGATTTGTAAAGGTATCTTTTATTTTGTGCAAGAACATGTTATCATTGCTATTACTCTATTATTTCTGCACGTGTTCATAAGTGTTGATTCCTCAATATGAATGAGTGGCTTTAGGCTTTAGTTAGTTTACTTAGTCAAATGAGTCACTTTTGCAGCATCTTTGGCTGGTGATAGCTCCGCGCTAGGAGTCCAGTTCCTTCCCCGATCATTGAGGGTGACCTTTGGGCATGGGTTCTACACACACTACACGGCAAGCTATAGTTGATCTCCTCTTGAGCAACATCGTTGCTACTTTGGCCATACAATAGGTATACACAAAGACCTTTTCTCTTCTCTACTCAGCCGAGTGTAGGGGCAAAAAATTGACGAAAAAGATGACCAACCTCGGTGCTCCCCAATATGGGAGAGGTCTCAAATAGGGGGTAGTCTTGACCCTCAAAAATGAGCTTTCATGCTTTATCTGGCCAATAAGGGCTGTCAAATGAAAATCATATATGAAAACATGTTGTTTTGTTCGTTCATTACTATTATCATATGGTGCAGGTCATAACTCTTTACATCACCGGAGCTTTAAATACTGTTTTATCACCTGAACACCAGAAAGAGATGTGCCGTTATCTTTACAACCATCAGGTAGTGTTGAGTGTTGACATTTACCTTATATGCAAATATTTGATTTTTATGCTGGTAATACTGAAGCCCACTGACATATCCTTTAGTACTGCATTTGTAGGTATCTTGTTTGGGATAATAGCATAACATTTCAGTCTTCTATGTGCATGCACACAGAACAAAGATGGAGGTTGGGGTCTGCATATTGAGGGCCCTAGCACAATGTTTGGTACAGCATTGACCTACGTTACTTTGAGGTTGCTTGGAGAAGGACCTGAAAGTGGAGAAGGAGCAATGGAGAAAGGTCGGCAATGGATTTTGGACCATGGTGGTGCTCCTGCTATAACATCATGGGGGAAAATGTGGCTTTCGGTATGGCAGATTAGTTGTCTTGTGCACTTTATCGATTGTTTAAGTTTCTTGGAAGATTTATTTGATGCTATACTCTATGTTTTGTAGGTACTTGGAGTGTTTGATTGGTCTGGCAACAACCCTTTACCCCCAGAGATATGGCTGCTTCCTTATTTCCTTCCAATTCATCCAGGTCTCTACAAAAACTCTTTCACTATGATAGGAGAAATGGATATATAACTTTTCCGTTGGTTCTTCCATCTCTCTTAACCTTAGTGCCCTCTACCTAGCAAGAGAGGGCAGTCACTAAATTGGGCAACACCTCGCCCATTGTCACCTCTGTTTCTGGTTGAGATAATGTAGACACTTGGAATCCTTTTTAGCATCGCACGTGAATGATTTCATTGCTTTCCAGGAATTTCCTATTGTCACTCTCTTGCCTCTGACAATTCTGCAGCAAAATAGCGCTGCTCCTATTTCTTAGGATATAGATTCTCAGAGGCTATCTGACTTTGATGAGGATGATGATCTTTCATCAGTTTACTAGTCTATCGGCTACTAGTTATGGGATTCTATGATTGTGCATTTGTTTCAGACACTACTCCCACCTTATTTTTTTCTTTTCTTGCAAAGAACTTCTTTCATCCTTAACCCACAAGATATGCACCCAAACACTGCAAATGTTTTATTTCTTGATGCATTTTTAGAATGAAACAGTAGATTCTACCTAAGGTTCAATGTGACTCCAGATACAAATTGGATGCATGGTTTCAGATTTGGTTTCGATACATAACTTATGTTTTGCATCTAAAGAACCATGGTTATCATCAATATCTATTTTTGATTATGATAGGAACCAGATCCAATATCCTTGGGGAAATTTGCTATGGCCTGGGAAGACATTGTTCTCAAACAGAGCCAAGATCGGATCCAAATTTAGCTACTCAGTTACTCTCCTCTTATTCAGATTGGAATCTGTTTGCACTTGTTATTCTCGTGTGGATTCCAAAACCTGCATGTTTGGTACAGCCTTCTTGGGGGGATGCCTGTTGAGATAGTGCATGGGACTGCCCATCCTCTGGGATTGCCATCTATCATCTGATATATGATCCTATGTGCCTGATCCATGATATAGAAGGACAAAACAATTGAAGATCTTCTTTGTGCAATCTTAGAGGCAGACTTGGCACAGTATCATATTGTTTAAAATTTTTGACAAAATTCTTATGATCCATGATGGGAGTCACGAGCCAATACCATTCTTGCTTGTTAAGCAAGTCAGGATCTGATATTGATACAGACGACATTCTCTGCATTGTGCAATATCTAGGGTTGTGTTTCAAAGTTTTCTAAATCTTCATGTGATTAAAATGAATATCAACTGTCTAGAGTTTTCTCTTGGTCTCCTTATTTCACTATGGAAAAGGCATTATTACGTTTTAGGTATTCTGTTCATGAGATGATTGCGAAATTTGTTTCTCACATTGTAGTGTCATGGACCATTGTTGTGTGGTGATGCGACATATGATGTATCATCTTTTGTCTGCATGTACGCTTTTTTTGTGGGGGAAGGTAAATGACTGATATGTACTGTGTCTTTGGTTGGAAAATTAAAGCACTTACCCTATGTTCTTAAAAGGTGGGGTGCTGAAAAAAACCTCAACTGGAAAGATGGCTAAGGAAAGGATCCTTCAACAGTTGGCAGGGCTAGATTCCTTGGAGGAGGTAGGATTGTTGGATGACTTTGACAGATTGTTCAAGGGTTATCCTGAGGGCAGAATTTGAAGAGATCCTCACTAGGGAAGAGATTTATTGGAAGCAAAGATTGAGGGAGAAATGGATCAAAGAAGGTGACATGAACACTAAGTCTTTTCAGAGGATTGCATCATGGAGAAGAATCAACCACATAGCTTCCATCAAGGTCGGTGAGCAGATTGTTCAAAAGGAGGAGGACATCAGAGTGTGTGCGAAGGACTTCTATTTCAAGCTCTTTACCAAAGAATTGATGGTCCGACCTGGCATTGCACATAATTTATTTCCCCATCTCTCTCCGACTGAGTGTGAGGCTCTCTCCAGCCCTTTCTTGGAGGAGGAGATTAGTCAGGCAGTGTTCTCCCATGCAGGTGATAAAGCTCCCGGCCTAGATAGTTTCCCTATGTTTTTTTTCCCAGAAGTGTTGGGATATCGTCAAGGAGGACCTAATTCAGGCTTCTGCAGCCCCTTCCACCATTGACACCCGAACACAAAGCAGCAACCACTGCAGCCTCTCCTGGACGAAGAATGGTGGAGGAGAACCAGCGTCCAGACAGCCCGTTCCCTACTTCGCCTCCTGAGACCCACCATGGATCTCTGACGACGTAACAATTCTCCTTCTGAGCATCGACATTGTACAACTTCTTTGGACATGGCCCCTGCGACAACATCGAAAGCAGGTTGGACCCCTCCAACGGGAGTTTTCCGTCCTCCCAAGCCTGTGAACCGGTCTGGAGGGCTTCACGACGTCCGCAAACGTGACCCTCCTTTGCCCCTCTTCCCCCACACCGGAAACACACCGGGCCTTGAGAGCCCCGGCGACTCACTGGAGGCATCCTTGACTCCCGTGGCACGAGACCACCAGAAGGGGGGAGCGACTTCCTCAGAGCTTCTCTCTCTAGAATCGGTTACAGAGAGAAAGCACGAAACCCCCTTGGCAAGGAATTGTATTGTTGTACATGGATTGTTTTGGGAGCTGACTATTTACACACGTAAATCCCTCTTTCTTTTTATTTAATACAATAGTGCTACTACCCACATTACAAAAAAGGGCTGATATGTGCGGTTGGTGTACTACCTTGGTGCTTCGTAGTACGTGTGACAGTGTTTTCTTACCTGTCTGTACTCCATCACTCATGTTTTGGAGTCTGTCTTGTGAGCCTCCACTAGTCATATCCTGACGATACGTTTCGACGTGTCGGCCCACCTGGGAGTGGTGGCGTGGCAGTTCCCGAGATACGATTTTTAAGCTAGTTCTGTGGGGCCCGGTCCAACCGTAGCATCCTACGGAGGGGAATACTAGCTAGAGGCCTAGCTCTAAGTGAGAGCCAGTGTGTGCACACATAGTCAGGGGTGTTAGGACTTGCGCCGACGGGCGTAACCCTGACTAGTCACTCGTTACTGTAGTTCTTATTCTGGTTCAACGTGTACCTCGATCTCAGTCATTCCAGATGTCTGTAGAGAGGTACTTGAGGTGCAGTGTAAGACGTCAGTGGACGCAACTGGTTGTTCTTCTAGTGAGGAGGTGCTTCCGTCACGTGACGCGTGACTCTCATGGTTCTCGGAGTCTGTGTCCCCTTCCGAGTTAGCCTGTTCTTGGTTCCGTCCAAGATCAGCTTCCCCTGCTGAGTTGGTCTGTGTTTGGCTTTGGCTAGGACTAGCTTGTTGTGGCGTGCACGACGCTCTAGTCGTGTGTGCGACTGTGTTTAGGGGAGCATGCACGGCAATACAGTCGTGTGAGCTGTAGAGTCTGTCCTGTCTGTCTAGGTCTTCTTCTAGGCTTGTTGTCTGGTCTCATAGTCCTTTGCCTTAGGCCTCGCGCTTGTCGACAGATCGGTAACTCCTAACCCTTCAAGTTTAGGGTTCGTCTTTCTGTTGTTGTTTGGAGTAGCTTGGGAGCCGAGGTTAGTTCAGCGGCCGTGCTTGTCGACTTTTTCCTTTTCTTTTAGTTGTTCTACTCCTTCTATTTCGGCTTTCTTTTACAGCTTTGTAGTTTAGTTTTTCTACTTTACTACTACCTGCTGTTTTAGCATGTTACTGCGTTATTTGTCAATGGGGATCCATATGACCCATACTAAACCAGTGACACGAGGCTCACCCCTACTTTTCAGGTGGGTGGCGTCGTTCTGCTTCTGCGGTTCCTGGTGTGACGTGTCATGCTCGTTCGCCCTTCCACAAGGTGACGAGACGGTGATCAGGCCAGAAGCCATCTATCCCGCGTGCTTGATGGCTTGGGGGATGAAGCTGTCACTTTGTCCGGTGGCTCTGTGCTTGACATACAAGATGTTGGGGGATCTGCACAAGTCACGCATCCCCCAAAATTCACGGGCAGTTGGTGTGCTCCACTTCTTCAACGCATGGGTCTGTACCCTATTTCCAGAAGCAGCTCCGCGCTCTCTTCAATCTGACCGTCCAGTGCCAAGGATGATCGAGTTCGCCAGCGCTTAACCTTCTTCATTGGCGGATCAGGTATTTGCTATTCGGGGGAAGCTGACTGCAGTTCCGATGGACTCGCCAGGAGTCCTCCATTTCTGGAGCTTGGCAGCTAGTTCTAGCCGCCTCGTGAATAGAATGCAGCAATACCATTTGTACGAGACCGAGGAGTTTATTCATTCATTCACCGGTGCCAAAAGCACGAAGCCAATATTGGAACCGGAGCTGGTCGACTGGGCCCTGGCCATTTGCCCCAGCGTACTTGTTTTATGGAAGAGCGGTCTGCTGTGGCTGGAGCCGTACTATCCTTTCCGATTTAGCCAAAACTTCAGATATGACCAGCAGATCCCACCTTCTTCGGCTCGCTTTAGCATCCCCAGCCGCCATCGGGTGGGCCAGATGACTGCGGACGAAGCCCGATCGTTGTGGGACTACTTCCGTCGTCGCGAAGACGTATCTTTCAGGGTGTCGTCCCCTACCCATTTTCCCTGGGTGACTCTAGAATTCATCAAGTGGTGGAATGCACAGACCAGCTTCTACTGTGCCTCTCGGAAGGACTGCTGGCGAGCTGCTAAGCATCACTTCCTGGACACCCAGTCGGAGTCAGTGTTGGACGTCGACCCAGCCTACTTGAAGAAATTGAAGGGGTGGTCCAACTCTAAAGTCATGGTCTATTTGGAGGCACGAAAGACCGCAAAGCATGGCTCCTCCAAAGCTGACCCGAAGATGCTGCCAGTCTAGAAGGATGACTACGTCAAGACCCTTCAGGGGTTGTGTCGGGTCAGCAGCGAGTGGGTGGTTCTTCAAGTAATCCCAACCACAGAGCCTCGGGACACAACCTCTTACAACCCACGGCACACTTCTCCAGAACCAACAAGTGCCGCCTGCTACCATAGCAAGCTGGTCGATAACGCCACGACCAATGCTCACGGGTCCCTAGACAATACACTTCTTACCATAGTCGATCACTCGACCAACCTCACCAGCCGCTCACGGCAACCAACCGGGACCCATAATCTTGTCAGAGATCACTTCTTCAAAAACACGATCTCACCAAAGGACACAGCTTCCAACACAAAAATAGGGTACTCATGCGACAATCTCGCCAGCACGTTTCCCCCAATTCTCCATCCAGTTAGTGCCACCAATCACAATGTCTCAAGCAATGTCACGGCAACAACACGTCTCACACAACCGAGACAATCTCACACCGAGGAACCAATCCTCCAACACTCAACACATCCTCGAAAATCTGCCCGTAGCATCCAACACCATGATCCACCGCTGCGCACTCAGATCCACATGCTCAGCCACCACAATGACAACTCGGGATCCTCCATCCCGATAATCCTCTGTAACTCCACAGGCTTTGATCCATAACACCTCAAAAAACACAACACCAGCCACAAGTTCTCGTGAACACCGCCCAGCTGGTACGCACCCTTTTGGAGTAGCGCCAACACCCTTACACATCGGGAAGTGGGCAATGCTTCTCACTGGAAACCACCCCACCAAAACACGGGACGTGTCTCGCACAGACTTTATGGCACATGAGAGAGGCCAACAAATCTGGACACACGACGAAAGACAACGAACCTTAACCCAACGCGATCTCCTCCAACCAAGGGAAAAACTCAATACATCTCTGACCAACAGAAGGTCCCCATGCTCGACCTGACCTCGAACCTTGCACATGTTGGGAATAGCACCTTCCAGCACCAGAAAAATCATTACTCCTGTCAGGTCAGCACCTCCGACACACTCAAGAAGTATCTTATCAGACCACGATTACAACACTTCTCGATGCACCATCACTGTGACTCCTCGAACAGCAACACACCACGGCTCGAGCCGCAGCACGAGCCATAACCGGCACCCACCAATGCTCATCCTCGAGCCGCAAGCTCGCGACTGGGAGAGTATATATTTGACCGGATCGGCCTTGGATATTAGCTTGACTTCATGGGATAGCATATAGTGCCTCATTTTCTTCGCTGCGGAGACCAGTGCGAGGCAGACTTTTTCAATTGGTGTGTATTTTGCTTCAACCACGACCAATCTTCGGTTGAGGTAGTGCAGAGCTTGTTCTTTTCTCTCTTCATTGCTTTGGGCTAGCATGACCCCCAGAGAATATTCAGTGGCAGCTATGTAGAGGATCAATGGCCACCCTTTAACAGGTGCCCCCAAGACTAGTGGGGTTTTTAAATATTCTTTCAGCTGGTCAAGAGCCCTTTGACATTCTTCGCTCCACTGGAATGGGGTATCCTTCATCATCAATTTGTAGAATGGCTGGCACTGCCCAGACAAGTTGGATATGAACTTGCGGATGTAGGCTAGCCGACCTTGCAATGATCGTAACTCTGTCAGGTTTCTTAGAGGAGGCAGCTCCTGAATAGCCTTGATTTTTGCGGGGTCTATCTCAATTCCCTAATATCTGACGACAAAACTCAGTAATTTTCCACTGGAGACGCCAAAAGTGCACTTCATCGGATTCATTTTCAGTTCATGCAGCTGCAGCCTTTCAAATATAATTCCGAGGTCAGTCAGATGGTCCTTCCTCTTCCTTGTCTTGACGACCAAATCGTCAATATAGCATTTGACTTTGCTATAAAGCAACTCTTCGAATATTTTTGTCATTGCCCTTTGGTAGGTGGTGCCAACATTCTTGAGGCCGAAGGGCATCCGTTTGTAATGGAAAATCCGTTTAGGTTATCAAAAGGTTGTGTGGATTTTGTCATGCTCAGCTATCCAGATCTGATTGTAGCTGGATTATCCGTCCATAAATGACAAGGTCTCGTGGCCGGTAGTGGCATCAATCATTACTTCGGTGATTGGCACCGGGAAATCATCCTTCGAATAGTCTTTATTCAAGTCCCAAAAATCCACACAAATCTGGATCTGGCCATTTTTCTTCCTGACGGGCAAAATGTTGGCCAGCCATGTAGTGTATTGGTTCTCCGCTACGAAGTCAACATCTATCAGCTTGTCGACCTCCTTGCAGAGCCCAATTTTCTTCAAGATTTTCGTACCAATTTCATGATGCGCATATGTGCACTGATATTTCCTATTTGCACGCCCCAGGGGCCCTTGTCTTCAATTGGTGAGCCAAACAATTATCTGCCTGTGCTTAAGAATGGGTATGAACCTCGCACAGACGAACTAAAGAATGGGCAAATAAATAAGGATAATAAAATTTCTTCCAACACTTGGGCATTCATGCCTTTAAAATTCTTAAGCTCACATGAATTTACGTTCAAATGCCATTCGTGGTGTCATAAAGCTTAAAATGGAGTGAACATGTGTTTCGGTGGCGTCGCTACCGATTACCTAGCTGCCCCATTTTTTTGATTTGGTGGTGACGCTGTCGAATCACTCTCAGTCTCACTCTCCCTTGACTGCCCGCGCCACCGGCTTAATACCTCGTGACAGCCCGCGCCACCGAATCACCCTCTTCCACACGCCTTGTATTGGTGGCGACGCCACCGAATTACTCATGCCGCTGCATCAACCTTTGCCCAAACCTGCACAGAGCTCACGCTCCTGCATCGACCTCCGCCCAAGCCCGCACCGACCTTCAAACCCCATGTGCATCGACCCACGCCAACATGCATCGCCCTTAGCCCCCGACATGCATCGACCTTCAAACCCCTTATGCATCGATCCTCACCGCATGCGCATCAAACATAACCCCAGCCCAAAAATGCATCGACGCTCACCATATATGCAACAACCTTAACCACAGCCCAAAACCTGCACAGACCTTCCCAAATGTCAACCGACCCTTAAGCCCAAAACCTGCATTGACCTCACCTATATGCTTAGACCTCACGCCCAAAACCTGTTCCAACCTTACTCCATATGCTCAGACCTCAAGCCCAAAACCTGTATAGACCACACCTATATGCTTAGACCTCAAGCCCAAAGCATGCACAAACTTCACCCAGCATGCATAGACCTCAGCCCAAATCTGTGTAGACTCTAGTCTGCCAAGGTCTACCTCATTGCCCAGTCCAGGTCTACCTTATTCCACCAAAGTCTACCTTGTTCCCCTCTTCATCCTCCTTCGACTCCATATTGAAGAGGGGAGTATTAGTGGGATTTGACCCGTATTCATCACTATATTCAAAATCTAAATTTTATTGTGAGTACGAAAATTTTGAAATTGAATGCGTGAATTTTTAACGATGAGCTTCGTGATCCATCACCCATCCATGGAGATCCCTGAAGCTGTCCAATCGGGCCTTGTGCTTGTTGAGGTAAATCTGCTATATCATTCAGTTTCTTTGTTATTGCCCATGTCCTATGATGTGGACTTTGATAACCCTTTTGTTCTCTAGCTTATTCACTCTATGAAGGATCCCACTGTCTCCACAAAGCCAGCTCGGTGAGTGCGGCGACAACGCTTCCTGCTCTTCAGTTGGAGTCTTTGATGTCCCCTCCTGGTGGAGGTGCAGTCCTTGTGTTAAGGCCGATTGCGATGTGAATCCCAAGCAGGTACCTCCAGGCAGCGAGCCTTGACAAACATGTAAGAATTCCTAGACTCGATCGTGTAATGGAGCAGCTACAGCCTCCGCCTCTGGCCATCGAACAAGGGTCGGCTAGCGATGTAGTTGGTGCCGAGGTGAAGCAGGCAGAGCTTTAAGAGAGAATAGCTGACGAGACAGCTATTTTGGCAATTACCACCGGGGCAGAGCCTGAAGAAATTGCTCAGGCTAAGGAGTATGAGGAACCCTCTCCTGCGATCATAGAGCGAGCTTCTAGCTCTATGCTTGAAATTTCCAGCTTTGTACCTGAAGCCAAGGGCGAACCCATAGGTATTACTTTTACCCCACCTGCGCCCACCGAGGAGACTGGAGAGGGGATGGTGAAAGCTTCAAATCTATTGACGACACTACCATCATCTTCATCGGAGCCGTCTGATGCCATCTGGGCTGAAGTCGATAGCAGGGTAGAGTTCCACCTCCTTGAAGCAGTGCCCTTCGGATTATCTTCTTCAGACAATATGGTGTGGCAGAATCTTGACATGCTGCGACATACTGTGTTGACCCTCAAAGGTCTAACTTATCTACAATTGCGGGGCATAGTAGAGCGCGTCACTTTAGTGCTTCAAGCCTATGAGTGCCCCTTATACTATAAGAAAAAGTGATATTTCAGATAGAAATTTCACACAAATTATGTCCGTTTGAAACAGTGAGCCACATATATGGGAGCCACCCACTCTTCTTCATTGGAGGTGCATCCAGATTTTCTAAACAGGTTGAATGCCGGACCGCGGATAAGAAGACCAGGGACGATTGGCGACTCTTCCTCAACACATTGCCACTTGACAAATTTATCATGCGACCATGGCCCTTCAAGGCACTACACTTAAACTACCCCGACGATTGGGATTGGACCTCCAGCTAGTGGGGAATACTACCTTGGTGCTTTACAACCCTCACCGGTGTTACTTACAAGTTGGGCTTCCCCGCACTATGGTTCTAACACTATCACACTTTCCTCCCCTTCAAGCTAGGAAAATCAGGATCGAGGAAGATGAGCAGGCGGTTCAGAGCGCTCTGACCATGTGGGAGATCAGCCGGTTCCGCACCTTGCAGGCAGAGGTGATAGAGGATGAAGAGAATTACCAAGCTTACGTGAAGGCATTACGCAAGATCCAACCTCGCGCGGATGTGAAATTGAATGTACTTTGACATTCATGATTATGATGTAGTGAGATTTACTGAGAGAATGATGTATTTTGAACCGTGACATGAATGAATAAAAGGATTGATTGAAATATTTGCTATAAGATTGCTCCTTTGCATGAATGTTCAGACCGTAGTAGAGTTCTCTGTTTGAAAAATGGCCCATTAAAGGACCACCAGGATGGCGTAACGGTCTGGCGACAGACCGTAAGAGGGAGAAGCACAGGAAAACTGTGTGTTCTTAGCTCTCGGGTGAGGGATATGATCACCACTTGACTATCAGGAAGAGCTTAGCAGTGTAACAAAAGACCGCAAAGGCGAAGGAATAGAGAAACTAAGAATTCTGGTCCTCGGGCAAGGGTGACGGTCGCCACTTGACCGTCAGGGAGCTTAACGGTCCACCGGAAGACCGCAAGGGAAGGAGAACAGAGAAGTCTATGATCTTTGCATTCTGGGGCATTGCAACATGTCTCTGCACACACTAAAATAGGAAAATAAGTTAGATCTGTTCTTAGGCTCAACCCCTTGCCCGAAGCAAGTTAGAGACGACCAATTTTTGATATTTGGTCAAGGGGTGGAGCCTTATTGTTGGACTCACAGAAGGAGCCAGACGGTCGAGATGGAGGAGCTAATTTCTGTTAAGTGTTTCTTCACAAAAAGGGGTTTCCTCACACAAGGGGAAACATCACCATCGAGCCAGGGCACGAGCTAGGAAGCTAGCCGGAGATGACTCAGAGATGATCTACAGCATAGGAGAGTCCCAATGATAACGATCGGAGGCGGTGCCATAGCAGATTGGGAGACATCTGTCAGAGAGCACGAAGGGAGGAACAACTTGTTCGAGCGAGGGCATGAGCCGGAGCCGGTCGAAGAAGATAGCAACCTTCGAAGGGGGTCAGACAGCATGATCGTCAGCCGTAGCAGAGGAAGCGCCCCACGGTGGCAGAAGGGGATTGCGAGGAGACACGTGAACAGTGCGATCATGGAGGACACGATCAGGGAGTCAGACAGGACGAACTGAGTCAGAGGACGATCATCGGTCGCAGCAGAGGAAGGGCTCTGCGGAGGCAGAAGGGGATCGAAGTCGGAGCACGATCGTTGGAGAGGAAGCACTCCGCGGAGGCAGAGAAGGGCATGCGATCGATGCGTGAATAGTATGAGCGCGGAGGGCACGATCGCGGGGTCGTTCGCGAGAGGGTGAACGAGAATGGGGATGGGGATATGTCATTCCAAGTAAAACTTGGAATGACTTATCCCCGTGTTTAACCCCACAGTTTAACCCCATTCGTGGGGTTAAACCCATTTCACCTATCCCAGTATAACCTCACCTAAAATGGCCTTAACAAACGCAGAATAGGGTTAAAATGGGGATAACCCACTCCCATCCCTATACCAAACCACACCTAAGTGTCTCAGAGATGCTATACACACAATATGTGGGGAAGATTGCGCCCCAAACGAAACCACCCCCACTAGGGCATTTCGATACGAGGGTGACTTGTGAAGGTTTCGAACCTGCAAGCTCTCCCCAAGTTATGACCGCTGCGGCAAGCCGCACATCGCTTCCTTGACAATTGTTTCCTCTTGTTATGCTTATACGAGAAAATGTTGCTATACTGATAGAGTTCAATCAATAGAGATGAGGATTGTCTCCGCATCACTCATCAACCCTACTTTCTTGTCATTGACAGATTTCCTTCCACTATGCCGACGGGTGGGGCATGGACCATTTCAGTCTTTACTGCCACCTTGCCCTCAAGTAGCATGCGGACCTGGCGCATCTTGCAGACCGCTGCATGAAGGTTGGGGATGTCTACAAGTTGGTCCGGGAGGTGGCTCGTCAGGACAAGGAGTCATCCCTAACCTACTGGCCGCTGTCGCTAAAGCTGTACATCGGCCCTCCTGGTATAAAGCTTTCCTCTCTCTCTTTTTTATTTTCATAGTTGCGGCCTTTTATGATGCTAATCGATATATATATTTTTAACAGATCATCCCTTCGGCCCCCTGCTATCACACTATCGGAACCTCCTTCGGTTCACGCAGAAGCCTCCTCACTTTGAGGCGACCGAATTGGCCCTATGATGACTCCTTTGTCGAAGGCGAAGAAGTGATCCCAGGCTAAGTGGCCCATGAAGGAGGTGCTGGCTGCTGCTAAGGTGGCCGGGCGGCAGCAGGCAAAATGAAAGAAGGCCGAGGCCTCCTCTGCTTCAGCCATCCTCCCCCGAGTTCCTCTGACACCATCTTTTGATGAATTTACCATAGCTCGGGCTGAACCAAGCCAGCCCGTAGGTTAGGCCCTTTAACTCTTGCAGCTCCTCAGGGTTTATTTGCACCTCAAGGGCGAGGGTCTTATGCGTGTGTCTTTGTTTCAACTGCCATGGAGGAGCCTGCCTCCTTCTCCATCCCCGGTGTGGGCAAAGCCAGGGGCCCGGGTGTGGTGCAACCGGTCGGAGAGCCTGCCTGTGAACCACCCTCTGCTATGGAGGTCGGGGGAAGGTAGTTCTGCTTCACGATCTCGGCTGACTTCCATCATCTTTCATGAGCCTACGGGCCCCATTTAATCTACAACATTTTTTTTGTTTGGCAGGCATTGATATGATGGCTGTCCCGTCAGTGGTGGCTTCTGCGGTCCCTGTATTTAAGCAAACATATGCGAGAAGGGGGCCAAGGTCGGGGAGATCACCGTTGCCGAGTCCAGGTGAGGACGTGCCGACCGATGGCTCAGATATCAGGCTTCCTTCTCGAATAAAAGAGGTGGCGGCTCCAGCCAAATCTTCGTCACCAAATGTTTGCGCCACACATTCCGTAAAAATATAATCACATACGGCGGCATGTATGGTTTTTCCGCCAAACGAGCCGATCGCCAATCTTCTTATGCCTCGCCTCTCAATCCCGCACGACACCGCGCTCGACCTGCTTGAATGCGAGCTGTCCGTGTTGTTGGCCATCTGGCTGGCTCACCTGTGCGGCGCGCACAATGTCGGCTGGGCCGCTTTCTCTGCCTACATGGTCATGCGCTCGCGCTTCAGCGTCAGCGCCACGCGCGGCATCTTGCGCATTATCGGCACGCTGATCGGTGCCGGGCTGGCGCTGTTATATGGCCTGTGCTTGCCGTTTTCGCCCGCGCTGCTCGGCGCCACGCTATTCCTGGTCGGCGGCTTCACCCTGTATTGCGCGCTGTTGTCGCGCCATGGCTATGCCTGGCTGTTTACCGGGTTGACCTTTGCCATGGTCTTGATCGATGGCATGCAGCATGCCGATCAGACGATGGCTTTGTTTGCGCGGACTCGCGTGATCGAAGTGGTGGTGGGTACGGCGGCGGCCATGTTCGTCAGCGGCATTGCCGCACTGGTTTTTTGTAAAAAAATCGAAGACAAGCCCGCTGCCGCGACGCCCGTACCGGGATGGTGGCAGCCCGTCGTCCTGTTCCATGCGGCACAGGCGGCAACGGCTCTCGCGCTGCTTCCTTTCATTTGGCAGCGCTTCGGCATCGTCTCTCTCAATCAATCGGCCATCACCATCATGGCGGTCATGATGGCGCCGCTGGCTTCCTTGACCGCGGCGCTCGATCTGCAGCATTCCAAATCCTTGCACCGTTTCATCGGGTGCGTGCTGGGCGGCTTGCTGGCCAGCGCGATCCTGCTGCTTGGTCATGGCGCATTCTGGCTGATGCTGGCCGGCGTCTGTATCGGTGTCGCCATCGGGCGCTATGTCGAGGATCAAGGCGCAGGCTGGGCTTATGTGGGCACGCAGTTTGCGCTGGCGCTGTTGGTGGTGCTGGTGCCGGATAGTTACGGCGCAGTTGATATCGGCCCGGGCCTGGAACGCTTGAGCGGCATTCTGTTCGGGCTGCTATGCCTTGTGCCGGTGCGTTTGCTGTTTTGGTCCGGGCGCGGGCTGCTCAAGCGTCGATAGAACCCTTCGCCACACAAGGTGGAAGCGCTGCGACGCGCATGCTATGCTTTTCCGTGGGGAGGCCATTCGCGCCACTTGCTGAATTCTTGAGGGAATGTCATGCCGTTGAACGCCACACAGAGCGTAGGCAAGCACTTGGGCAGATTCGTGATGAGGTTCACGCTTTTGCTATGGGCGGGTTTTCTTGTGGCCGCTCCGGGCCAGGCTTTGGGCACGGCGGTGCTCATCTATCCCCACAAGGAATCGGCGGTTGACAGCCGTTACGACTACGATTGGGCCGTACTGCGTGCCGCGCTCGAAAAAACCAAGGCGCGATTCGGGCCATATGAAATGCGGCCATCGACGGAGATCATGGGGCAGGCGCGTGTAGTGGTGGAAATGCAGGCATCCGGTTTGCGCGTCAATATTTTTTCCCGCGCCACCACGACAAATCTTGAACAGCGGTTTATTCCCGTACGCATTCCGATTGACCGCGGGCTTCTTGGATATCGCCTGTTTCTGACGCGTTCCAATGAGCTGGAACGCATTGCCAAAGTACGCAACCTGGATGATTTGCGCCAACTCAGTATCGGGCTTGGCAAAGCGTGGACCGATGTCGCCATCTTGCGCGCCGCAGGTTTGCAAGTGGTTGAGGGCGACAGTTACGACGGTTTGTTTTCCATGTTATCGATTGGCCGTTTTGACGTGTTCTCGCGCTCGATCGACGAAGCCTACCGCGAATATGACGAGCGCCACGAAAGCCATCCGGATCTCGTCGTCGAGCCATCGCTGCTGATCTATTATCCCTTGCCGCGCTACTTCTTCTTGCGGCGCGATGCGGAAGGCGAACTACTTGCCAAGCGCATTGAAACCGGCATGGAAATGATGGTGCGCGACGGCAGCTTGCAAAACCTGTTTCATCAATTCAAGGATGCGGAAATCAACCGGGCGATGCTGGAGAAGCGCCGCCTGCTGCGTATTCCCAACCTCTTGCTGCCGCCCAAAACACCGCTTGATCGCCCCGAGCTTTGGTATGACCCGCTTGAGAGGGCGCCTGCCAATCAGGCGAAATAGAAACGGCCGTGTTTGGCGCCGTATAAAAGATACCCAGGGATAGTTGCCGAATTGGCAGGTATTTGTACCTGCAAGCCCATGCCTTTTCTGTGTAAATACATTTGTGCAAATTATATTTAAGCAAAATATATTTGTGCAAATGTATTATGCGGCGTAAGATTCCCTGCAAGTGCCGTCGGCAAGCTATTTGAATCGGAATATGTCACTGAGCGTATCGGGGAATGGCCGGAAATTACGTCCGGCAGGGATCAGTTTTGCGGCGAACGGTGGCAACGAAGCGGTACGGCGCGGCTTTCTGGCGAAACTGGATGCGCATGGCTTGGTCCATTGCGTCAGAACCACGGAGCTTGGCCAGGGGCTCAACTTCTCGCTGAGGGAAAACCTGCTCAACGATTGGATGCCGCAGTGGGATACGCTGCAGCTGTCACAACAGCTCGGCCTCGACTCGGTAAAAAACGACACGGATCTGGAGCGCGAGATATTGCTCACCATGCTGGCCGCTCCCGTGGCGTACGCCTATCCCAGCTATGCGGAATTTGCCGCGGCCATTAACATCCGGCGCCACATTGTGGCTGCTGCCAGAAAAACCCAGCTCGCTTTCCATACGATGGAAGCAGAGCGGCCTGCTGATTGCTGGTGCTATGACGATGAGCGCGGCTTCAGCATTGTGCCGGGCACTTCGCTGATCGACGCGTTGGTCAAGGCAACGCAGCCCGATGCTTCCGGTGCGCTGTATTCCTTCTCGTGTTACCGGGCCACCGAGTATGTGATCCTGCTAGGGATTGCGCGCGAGCTGGAATCGGCCAATCCTGAATTGCTGGCGCGCATCCAGGCGCAATGGGAAAGCTCGGCGATCAAGTCGCGGAGATTTCATGACGCCTTTCTTCATGAAATCGGCTCGATGAATGACCCGCTACCATCCGGATTTTACGTGCCGGGTGCGCGCGTCTGGTTTCGTAATCCGGACAAGGCTTCTTCGAACGTCGCCGGCTACGAGGGTTCATGGGTGTTCTATCTCGGTGGGGGGCTGTTTTCCAATTTCTGGAAGCGCAACCAGCCTTACACACTTGAATCAAAATGCGTAGAGATTTTCCATTGGCGCCATGGCGTGGTCCGTGCGGACGATGGCGAAGAGGAGATGGATGAATTTATCGTCGACGCCGCCGTACAGGCAAGCATGGCCGACGTCGATGCGAAAGAAGATATCTTGCGTCAGATGCGCCGCATTCGCGACCCCGGCGGTATCTACGGCAACGGGGGCTGTCTTGATGCGTCGCGCGAGTACCCGCGCTACGTCTGTCCCCGCACCTGCGATATGATGAGCGGGCAAGCCGAGCTGGCGTGAATCCGAAATCATGAAAAAAATATTGCCCATCGTTTTGATTGCAGCGGCGGTCGTGATAGGCCTGTTTCTGTGGCGCCAGGTTCACATCGCCGAAGCGCCGCATAATCTGCCGGACAACTCACCGCCCGTCGCCGCTTCCGTACCTGCCGCCTCTGTTCCAGCCGCGCCGGAAGCGCCGGCAATCAAGTTCCCCATCCCCGGCAGCGAAGCAAGCGCCGCGCAGCCCTTGCCCAAGCTGGCCGAATCGGACTCTTACATGGCCAAGGCGGTGGCGGCGATTCTCGGTTCTGATTTCGTATCGAAACATCTGCGGATCGATGAATTCATGCGCCGCTGCGTGGCGACAACCGACAACCTCGGCCGTTCCTATGCGCCGGTCGAGCTGTGGCCGCTCAAACCCACGCCGGGCCGTTTCGCCACGCTGCAAACCGAGCGCAAGAATGGTCCGGTGCAAGAGACCATTCTGCCGGACAACGACAACCGCTACACGGAATTGGTGAAGGCTGTCGATGCGGTCGATATGCACGCCTTGGCCAAGCTGTATTTCGATACCTATCCTTTGTTCCAGGAGGAATACCAGGAGCTCGGTTTTCCCAAAGGCTATTTCAATGACCGCTTGGTGGAAGTGCTGGATCTGCTGATCGCCACACCGGAACCCACAGGTCCTGTCGAGGTGCATCTGGTGGATGTAGAAGGCCCGATCAAGCCTGCCCACCCTTGGGAGCGCTATGAATATAATGATCCCAAATTGCAAAGCCTGAGTTCTGGACAAAAAATCCTGCTGCGTGTCGGCAAGACCAACCGGGATATCTTGCGCCGCAAGTTGGTGGAGTTCAGGAATCTGGTGGCGGCGAAGCCTGCGGGAAAATAATGTAGCGCAACGCTTCCCGCATCATTTGCCGAGCTTGCAGTTTGCTCCGCGAATTGCGCAGTCTGTCGCAATCTGCGGGCCGGCGATGATCGTTCTGGGTAGATTGCTCCTTTTGACATGAACAGGAGCGCACCCGTGAAAATGAAATCCGTTCTGTTTGCCGCCGTCCTTGCTTCCAACGCGGCGTTTGCCTCAAGCTATCAGCCGCAATTCGACCCGAGCAGTCTCAAACCTTCAGGTGCCGAACCGCCCAATCAAGTTCTTGTGATCGGCACGCCCCACCTGTCGAGCTTGCCCAAGTCATTCTCGGCGGATCATCTGGGACTGCTGGAAAAGAAGCTCGCCGCCTGGAAACCGCAAGTCATCATGGTCGAGGCACTGTCCGGCGCGCAGTGCGATTATTTGCGCAGGCACCTTGAGCGCTATCGCGACACGGTCGAGACCTATTGTTGGGATACCGCGCAGGCAAAAGCAGCCAGCGGACTCGATATCCCGTCTGCCATCGTCGAAGTGGACAAGACACTGGCCGCTTGGCCTGCCGAGCCGTCGCCGGGTCAACGGCGCCGCCTTGCGCTGTTGTTTCTGTCTGCCGGAGATCCGGGTTCCGCGTTGGTGCAATGGCTGCGGCTGTCTGCCGGCGAACGCAAGGCGGGCGACGCTTTGAATGGCGCGCTTGTGGAGAACTTGAATCAGCTCATGGTCAAGCGCAATGAGAAATACCTCCTCGCCGCACCGCTTGCGGCCACGCTGGGCTTGGAGCGCATCTATGCCATGGACGATCACACCGCCGATATGAATGTGCCGGACGAAAAGGGATACGCTGACGCATTGCGGCGGCTTTGGGACAATCCCGATTTGGCCCGGCGCAATGCGCTGGACGCGAAGCTGCACGCGCACTTGGATAGTGATGACGGCGTGCTCGAGTTGTATCGCACCTATAATCAGCCGGACTACCCGCAATTGGTCTATCAGAGCGATTTCGGCGCGGCCCTCGGCGACAAGTCGCCACAAGGATTCGGGCGCCTCTATGTGGGATATTGGGAAACCCGCAATATGCGCATGGTCTCCAATGTTCGCGAAGTCTTGGCCGCTACGCCGGGCCGGCGTGCGCTGGTGATCGTCGGGGCATCACACAAGGGCTATTTCGATGCCTACCTGAACATGAGCCATGATGTGCGGCTGGTTGATGCCACTGAGGTGTTGCACTGATTGGCGAGGGGCCTGGCCGAACCGATTCGGCCAGGTTTGTCCCGCACTATCCATAAACCGTCACTGCGCATGCAGGTCCATATCCCGCTCTACATGGTTCTTCGAATAGGTTAGTATGAGTGCGCGGACGAAGGCACCACGCCTTCCGCGGTATCTACTAAAGAATAAGTTCAGGGACAAGATAATGAAGAAGATCATTCGAGCGATGTTCGGCTTGCTGGTAGTGCTGTCCGGCGCCGCATCGGCTTGCGACTATCAGCAGGATTTCGATGAATCAGGCGCGGCCCTGCAAGTGCTGGAGCCGACGTTCACCACGCGTACCGGCGATGCCGTTCCTGAGAGCAAAGCCACCGTGCTTAGCGTCCTCGGCGAACTAAAAAACACATCGAAGTCCTGCATGGACGACATCGTTGTTGAAATCAAGTTCTTTGATGAACAGAAGAAGCTTGTCGACGCCAATACAGAACCCTTGGAGGGCGTGACGGTCCTAACGGGCCAGCAAGTTGCTTTTCGCGCGATTGTTTTTGCCACGAAATCGAAGGAATCTTATTCGTCGGTCGCCGTGCGGGTGGTCTCGGCCGAGCAAAAGGTGACGAAGAAACCGCGGCCTGCTGAACCTGAGCGTTCCTGGTTGGCGGAGTTTTTCATTAGCTGGGGTCCAATGATGCTACTGATTGCCGTCTGGGTGATCTTTATGTCTCGAATAAACGGCAAGAAATCTCCACAAGCAAAATCACAAGCTTTGGTTGCTGAACAAAACGCCATTTTGAGCGAGCAGCTCAAGGCACTGGAAAAAATCGCCGCGTCGCTGGATGCGCGGAAATCAGAATCGTAGACTGAATTCGTGGCGCCTTCGGTCGTAGTTGCAGACGAAACGGAAAAACAATGAATCGCGAACAAGAGCTGCATGGACCTTTTTTCATTACCAGCCAATCGAATTTGGCGGAGCCAGGCATCGTCTGCGCGCAATGCGGCAAGTTGCTCTCGTGGTTCGACAAGCGTGCCGATACGCACGAGCCTGCAGTCAAACAGTTAATTGCCGATGGGGCAGTGCCAGTGCCGAATTTCGGCTGGTTCTGCAGCCAGACTTGCGGCGACGCTTATAGTGCTGAGTCTGGCATCGGATTTGAACGCAATGCAAAGGGTAAGATATCTTACTATCCGGAATTTGAAATTGGCTGAGCTTGGCTGGACGAGATGGAAGAATCGGAATTCGATAATGCGAGTCTGTTTGGCCCTGGTTTTTGCGAATTCTGCGGCCGCGAGGGAGTGCATCCCGAATGCGCGGCCAGAGCGGCAGAGGTTGAACGGCGATTTCGGGAAACCGAGCATTCGTGGTGAGAGGAGTGTCCTTAGTTGTCACGGCGGTAAAACAAATTTCAACTAGGAACTTTCCTGATTTTGTGTGAACTATTGTGTTGATTTAAAAAAAAGAGTCAAAAAAGAAAAAAACACAAAAAAGGCGTAAAGGCATCAACTTGTTTGATAATCTCTGATATTTGCCTGCTGGTGCATGTTTTTACGTTCTGGAAAAACTGTGAAAATGGCCCACACCTCCTTTGAGGAGAACCAACCGGGTCGTGGTCAGTCAGTTGAGCCACGTGTCCATGCAATGGACTCAGTCCCTCCCCCTGAGCCCTCACAAGAGGTGCCTGCTGCTACACGAGAAGTAGCCCCGCCTCGGGATGTCTTTTCCCTGTTGGGTGCCCTCGCTAATACACAGCTCAGCCCTCAGCAACTTCAGGCCTTTCAGGCCATTTTGAAGGGGAAATCTATTCCCCACCCTCTTCAGGAGCCAACTCTGGCCCCCACATCCCTCCAGGAGCCGCAACATGCTATTCCCTCTCTGTCACCAGCATATGTCGCTCCCTCTTCTTCGTTTCAAGGGCAGGCGAGTCAACAGCCCGCCCCCTTTCAACTCCCCTATCCACAGTCTCAAACCCCTGCCATTCCTCATACGTTACCCCAACCAGGTCCGTCTATTGACAGGCCATCATACCCCTCTGGTCCAGGGTTCCCTTCTCAGGCCGCTGCGAGGCCTTTTCCGCCTCAGTGGCAGGCCCCACCTGCATCCGCCGAGGAGCTTGCCCAATCATTCCACAATAAATTCAACAAAATGGATGAGCAAATTCGAAACTTAAAGAAAGTGGTGGATGTGAAGTCTGCCCCTGAGATTTCCCTACCAATTCTTCCTGTGTTTCATCTCCCTCCCTCCGAAATGCCTACATACCGTAGGTATAACGGCACGGGTAACCCTTCTATTCACATCAAGGATTTCATGTACGAATCCTCCTTCTGGCAAAATGAGCCGAAATCCCTGGCTTACCTTTTTCGGAGATCATTGGACGGTCCTGCCCTAGAATGGTTCTATTCCCTAGAGCCGAGTGAGGCTGAAGATTTTGATGTTGTAAAAAGTAAATTCTTACAAAAGTATCGGGATAGGGTCGGTCCCTCTCTTTCCATCACCGACCTAGTCGCTGAGAAAATGAGGCCGGATGAAGATTTTGTTCAGTATGCTGACAGATGGAGATCCCTGGCAGATAGGATAAAGGATACCCTTTCAGAACCAGAGCAAGTCAAAATGATCGTGTCTAATGCCACACCACAGTTCAGACACGTTTTGGCCATGAATAAGCTTACTACAATGGAAGAACTTTACGAGAGGGCCCGGTATATCCAGACCCAATTAAAAGATTCTCCCATCATGCACATGTTTGAACCTCCAAAGCCAAAGCTGGTCAGGAAGACAGGCACTGGTGTCCAAGGTGGAATGACAGAAGGGGTCTTGATAAATGACCAGGTGAGTGTAGTTGGCAGCCCCAACCAGCCAGTCAACTCAAGGCCTCCCTTAATGCCACGACTCCCCATTCAGCAGGGTCCACAACCCTACCTTCCTCCACTCCAGAACAATCTTCCCCAAAATAGTGTGCCTCAACCCCTCCACTCCCAGCAACAACAACAACTACCACCCCAATATCACCAAGTTCCACCACCAGGAAATTATGGTCCACCACAACAACAAAGAAGACCCATTGGCCCCAAAAGAACCCATTATCCACCATTGCCTGAATCATTGACAGACATCTTTAATGCCCTTATGGCTGTCAATGCACTCACTCTGCCCAAAGAAAGAGCCATATGGCCACCGAATGTTGACACATCCAGGTATTGTGTTTATCACAGGCAGCCAGGTCATACAGTAGAGAACTGTTTCCACTTCAGAGATTATATCTATGATATGAATGATGATCATCAAATTGATTGGGATGAAATGAAGCGATACATCGCGGTATTGAAAGCTAGGAGACCTCCTCCTAGACCGCAGCCACAACAACAACCACAACAACAACAACAGCCTCAGCAAGCTTCACAGCAACAACCAAACATGGGGATTATCCATAATCCACTACCGGAGCACCAACAGCCCAACCACCAGGTCAACCCTATCTCCACCTTTCCAGAAGTTGGGAGAAGCCAAGGCTGGCAACTAGAAAGTGGTTCTATCCTTACCATTAATCACGCCACTAGTCAACCTCCTCGCCTTATCCGAACAGTCCCTGGTCCTTACCAAACCATGTCACAATCCCCAACTAACCATCAGCCATTTCCACAACCATTACGCCCTCTTATCCGCACTTCTACTGTTAATCCCCAGTTAATCCACCAGCAAATGCCATCCACCATAGTTCCTTTACCACCAAACCCTCCTGTCATCTGTCATCCCTCCACTTCGTCATCTATCTCCACTGAACCTCTACCCATGCCATCCAAACCCCTTATCACCCACAACCTGCATGAGGCACCATCTATCTCCACTATACCTCTACCCAACAAACCCCTCATCAGAACCACTACCCCTATCTTCACCCCTGCTTCACCAATCGTTCCTCCACCACTACCCCTTAAGCCTCTGATAACGTCTACGCCTAACACCACAAAGGTACAGCAAGAACCACAGGCTATGGTGCTCCGCAGTGGGAGAATTTTCCACCGTGTTTTTCCCCAGAAGAGTCAGGCCCCTGAACAGTTTCAGCCAGAAAAAGACAATGAAGAGCAGCCAGAGGAGTCCATCCCTGGGACCGAGTATGATTTGCTAAAACATCTGGACAAGATGCCAGCGCGGATCTCCATCCTTGAATTGATTAAGAGATCCACCTCTCATCAAGAAGCTTTAAACAAATATCTTCAAAAGGTTATGGTGAATGAGGATCTCCCTGTGGAGAAGATCTCAGCAGTCCTGACACCGACAGACACACAGCCAGTCATTATGTTCCACAATCATGAGTTAGCTCCCAAGGAAGCTCGCAAATATGCATTGTGTATTGCAGTAAAAATCAATGGCGTGTCGGTGGACCCATGTCTGGTGGATACGGGTGCATCTATAAATGTGATCTCTACGAGCACCCTTCAACAGTGTGGGGTTGATGAAGAGCAAATAACACCTTCATCAATCACAGTCACGGCTTACGATAACAGTAAAAAGCCACCGAAGGGGATGATCACTTTGAATGTAGAACTGGGCCCTGTATCAGTCTGTACGGAATTCCATGTCCTTGATATGGATCCCACCTTTAAGGCTATACTAGGCCGCACCTACATTGAAGTGGTGACATGATGCAATCTCTACCAATTCTTGTTAGAATTTTTTAAAAATGGCCCTTGTGTATTTATTGGCTGCCTACTTCTCCAAGGGTGAAGATGCCTTCAAGTATGTGATTGCCTCCATGCTTTTAACATCCGCTTCATTCTCAGTATCATATCAACTCTCTAATGCAAGTTTAAACTTGTCAAAAAACTCAGAGAGAGTGGTCATTGCGTGAATATATCCATCAAAGAAGTGATTAATGCTATCATTTTATTGAGAAGTTGACATTCCTATACAAAAATATGAAACCAACTAATTAAGATTATAAGTAAATATTACAATGTATTATGCTTCATTCCAACGCAATACATTTCAGTGCATTATGCTTCAATCTAGCACAAAGTGTATCTTGGCAGTGCAAAGTGTATCATTATAATACAAAGTCAATCAGTCCAGTGCAACATCTTTTACCTGTGAAAAATGTGTCCTTAAAAGATAATGCTATCCATTTGCCATCAGATCTCAGAACACACGGACAACCAGTCGGTCCTTGAGAGGGTATAATAATGTAGATACCATATAGTAATGCAACAGTGAGGAGGGATAGAGAGCCATACCTGACTTACCTGTGCAGGTGAAATAGTATTTTTTTTAGATTTTTGATTTTTATGGATTTTCATCATAAGACGGCATGAATAACATAAATAAGCAAGCATGAACATAACGAAACCACAACCAAATGAACGAAAGACAACATAACACAACGAAGAATGAACGAACAAGTGACATATGCAAGATATGACATGAACAAATAACAATAAGCGTGAGTAGGACCAAAGAACAACGGTGGAAAAAGATAATACTACAACACGGAGGGATGGCACACGCAGTGGGACAAGACCATGGTGGGACAAAGACACCCGTGATAACAACCACGGGGGACAACACATGTGTCACGCCCCGAGCGCGGAAGGAACCCGGAGAGCGCGACGAGTTTATATCATTCATGTCAATCAGAGCATTAAGAATTTCGACTACGACAGAGTGCGCAATAAATAGACATGGTGACAATTGACTAATTCCACAAATCCATAATGTCGACAATATCCATCAAAATTACACTTTAACCCCTCAATTAACTAGAATTGTAAATACGCCCATTTAATTTCTATAAATCTTTAATAAATACTGATAAATGCCAAACCAAGGCCTAAAAATTCACAAAAATAGCCGAAATGATCCTGACGAAGAGTACACTGCGACTGCAGTGACCACGAGTCGAGGAACTGAAGGATAATCAGAGCGAAGTACTCTCAACTCAGGGCTGCAAAGGCAGTCCGAAACTCTTTTAAAAGGATCTGAAACTCAATAGAGATCCGACCGGACCTAACAACGATCCGCCAAAGATCCAGGATATTACATCCTTGGATTAATAGCTTGAATGCAGTACCTTCGACCGCTCACCAATACCTCAAATTTCCATTTCAAGGGTGGGTGGTCAAGGTAAAGAGCATTTCCACGATCCAAATAGTTGATGCCATTGCTGACAAGATTCTGCCTACACTATGGCCGAGCAATAGGCCGGTTCTATCTGTAATGGACTTGAACTTTTCATGGGCATATGCGTCACACAAGCCTGCCACTACACCTACTGATGTTAAAATCAAGTCTAAGATTAGAGACTCCAAGGGATGGCACATGATTCTAAAGCTAGGCTATCAGCCGGGTATGGGTCTCGGTGCACAATTACAGGGCCGAACCAAACCCGTCCCCAGAGGCAGAAAAATGAGCAGGCGAGGCCTTGGCTACTGGGAGTCATCATTAATGATTCTGCGAGACTCTTGACCACTAACGTGGGATTATCGTCAGCATTTTATTAAGGGGCCGCTACAGCCCGGAACGTTGAAGTCGCCATCGCTATGCTAGCCCCAGAAGGAGAACAATGCTTGTGCCATGCCGCCCTTGTTGCCAAGAGGGCCCACTGATGATGCCGTTGATTGCTGTGAAGCTTTTGCAAGGATGTTTGCTGAGAGAAAAAGCCCAAGAAAACCCGAGGTGCGGGTTGTAAAGCATGTACGAGAGAGACCAGACCAGCATCCGCAGGAAGTAGGAAGCTCGACGACCACTTTGTCTCTTTCCCACCTAATTTCTATTCTTTAGCGACTGGTTTTTGTTCCCCGTTCCCCTCCTCTTCTCATTGATCCATCGTCGCCTTGAGAGGGCGATACTGGCAGGGAGAGACAGCATGCAGGGGCTGTGCTCCTTGACTTATCCGAGCTACCCAGAGGGTTTTACCCGGCAGAGGCAGTACCCGGATCGACAGAGTCTGGGCTCTTTTCAGCGGCACGAGAGTCTTACTGTTTGGACCGCGCCGTTGTCTCCAGCAGCTTGGCATATGCATGGGCAACACAAGACTATGGACCAGGTCGTAGACGGTCTCTTCTTGACACCAACCGGGGCGAGCTTCGCACAGGAGGAGTATATCCATGATTGCATGGTAGAGAGGGTTTTGTCATTGAAGACTCCCAGTTGGTATAGGAAGTGGTCTGTTATTCCATTTCACAGCTATCACCGGGGTGCGACAGAGTGACTTTGGGACATTCTGCTCGTCTACCGGTCGGTGTTGGACAGGGTAGGGATTCGTCATGCAGTGACTGCCGCCTTGTACTCCTACCTTTGTCACACCGGCCTGCTGTAGGCTTTAGTACAGAGGTTTAACTGCCGGTGGAACACTTTTGTTATAGCCGGAGGGGAGACTTCTCTAGACCTCTGGGCTTTCCGGAGGATTTCTGGACTTCCGATCTGCGGGAGACCATATGAGGAGCTATCACTGGATGATCTACATCTTAGCTCCATCGACGGTGCAGGACGGTACAGCCTGTCATACCGTTTCAGGTTCTTGATGAAGACCTGGAGAGACTTGGCCCGAGTTGGCACGGATCGGCCCCCCCACACACCGAGAGTGACACTGAATGCGTGGGTGAGCCATTTTTATAGTGATCCTTTCTGCTTCCATGAGGAGTTTGCGCAGTCCGGCACCACCTGGGAGGAGTGCAGGGAAGTCAGAGTAGACTTTCCTCCTCATCCTCGCCACTTGCCTGCGCCGTCACAGGGATGGAACTCACGAAAACTACCTCCTGTTACTTATTTGGCGGCTTATTTGGCCTACTGGTTGGCCAGTTTTATGATTCCCCATGGGGAGGAGGGGCTTCTGCCAGCAGAGGTGATCTACCCGGCCTGCTTGCTGGCTTGTGGACAGAGACTTGCTATTGCGCCAGCAACATTGGCGAATATTTTTCAATCCAAGCAGCTCCAAGGCCTTCAAGCTTCAAGCAGCAGCAAGGCAAAGCAAGGAGAATTGTGTGTGGGTGACTTGATATTTAGCTAAGGACGTCGGGGGTATGTCACTTGTACTTCCCTCACACCTTCCTTTCCTAATGACATATAAGTCTATGCCCACCATGCGTGAGACGTTATGACAAGGGTGCGACCATGCATGCACGTGATGTCATGCTTCCCAGTACTTACGAGGCCATGTCCGACCGCTCGATCCGAGCCGTGATTGACCCTCGTCCAGGCACTAGTCCGATGAACTCACTAGTCACCCAGTTACAAGCCCCTCATTTCGTGAAGCAAACATGGCCCACGTCATGAGAGGAACCCTCTGTAAAATACGTGGATACCCACTTTGTTAAGCATTGACCCAGGGACCGGCCACTGTGTCGGAATTGTCCCGTGGCTTGCACCTATTGTACCTCGGCCACCATGGCCTACCTATAAAGCCATATAGCTCTTAGAAATTGTCCAGCCATTTGGACATATGCACTCGCATCCACGTTCAGGCCCTCAGTCCCCCTTTTTTTGTCACCTAGCGTAAGTCCCCTAGCACCTCTTACCCCAGCTAACATCATCCTGTCTAGTGCGAACCCACAACTGTGAAGTGCCCCCTACTCTCTACCCAGGACTCCAAGCCTGTACAGACCTCTCTTCAACACAGAACGAAGGTGTTCAGATTCAATCTGATGTAAATAAACATCGACTACTTGCGATCAGTGGGAAAAGACGTCCTATACATGACTCCCCACAATCGCCTACGCACTTGCACCTACGGAACCGACCTTCCCTCCACGTGTCCCTCACCTCTCGAGTCCACGTGCCCTGCCCTAGTGGCGCTTCCCCAGTCAGCTTTCGGTTCCACGGGTGATTGTCGAGAAATTGACTGGCATGCCTGCATCCAAGATATGTTTCCCTCAAAACCCGAAAACCCCCCGTGCCGTTCGATCTCCCCTCGACTTTCCATAAAAGGCAAGTGTACGGTGCCACTTTGAGAAAGATATGGCCATGAGAGGGGGTGCCCGAAGCACACTATATTCTGGCATCTCTCCCGTAGTTGTTGATGGCTCCTGCAGAGGGACTCCGGGCCCTGCCGGTGGAGGAGGTTGCTTCAGAGATAAACATGGTAATTTTTTGTTGGGATATTCATATTCTTATGGGATTAGCTCCAGTATTGTGGCTGAAGGGAGGGCCCTCCTTGATGGGCTTAGATTGGCTACGCTACACAATATTCCCATTTCCATCATTTATTCAGATTCCAAGATTCTGGTCGACCTGTTGAATGGCCAGGGTTTGCCCCCTTGGCAACTTCTCCCGTGGTGGAAATCTTTAGAATCCAGCTTCCACTCGAATTCATATATAATTACTCATGTATATAGGGAGGCCAACCAATTGGCTGATTCTTTGGCGAAACAGGCAGTTGATCTGGACTCCAATCTGGAATTTTTCTCACTGGGGGAGCTTCCAGACGCAGCCAAAAGGTATGCCAGGGCTGACGTCCTCGGGATGCCGAGTGTTCGGGTCCAGTGGTCTACTGCAGCGTCCACGCATTAGTCGAGGCGAGCCGATTAACGAAGGGATTGAGCGTCCTTGTGCGTCAACGCCGTTTATATCGAGTGGACGCTGTCGGCATCTTTTCCTTGTGCGTCCATGCTGTTATTCCTAGTGGACGACGGCCTTATCACTGCGTTAACGCGGTATATGCCAGCGTCAACGCCTTGGGAGTGTCTCCAATGCAAGATATGACAGCGTCGACGCCGAGGCTTCATCGCGTTGACGTCTGTTCTAGGTGAGAATGCCAGCGTCAACGCTGCATGAACGCCAGCGTCCACTCAACTTTGGGCTGTAGCATGGGAGCGCCCTGCGTCAACGCAGTGCCTAGGCCGGCGTCCACGCACAACTGGCCACTGCGTTGACGCGATGAAGCCTTGGCGTCGACGCCGTTAGCTTTTGTACACATTTTTTTTGCTTTGTGGTGATTTCCTTTTTGCTCTGTATTGATTGCAATCAGGGGTATGCCCCGTTGACCCTGTAGCTCTCCACCTTCTTAAAATAAATAAAAATTAGGGCCGAAGGTGTTGCCTGGAGGAGTGAGAACACAGCTCCCCCTTGGGGATGTTGTGCACTCGACCAGTTTGACACTGAGGGCCGGGATGGAGATATATAGAATGCAATGAAAAAAGTTTGAATTTTAGCCATGGCTTGTGTGTTCTCCAATTTTTGGAACCCCGGGTGAGAGGCCCAACCCCACTTCGCCCGCCATGGAGGTCGTCCGTGAAGCTCCGGTGCATCGCCTTCGAGAAGAGGACGGGTGTGAAGCCCCATCGAAGCTCCACGATCTTCCTCCTTCACCGTTCAACTGTCGTCATCGTCTATCACCACCACCACCACCACCATGCCAACTGCAACGCCTACAACTGCCATCACCACAGAGAAGAATTGAAGAGCGCGACTGCGTCGTCCTTGAGATGGGGATGGGTGTGAGGCCCCGGCCAAGCTCCTCTGTTCTTCACTAGTCACCTCGCCTTCCTGCTCTCAAGCTGATAGTTTGAAGTCCTTCCTTGACCTCATTTCACATCAGTGAACTCCCAGGAATATGGAGGCGAGAGGGTCACTTACTAGGGTGGAATGCAACTACAATATGCAATCTATGACCTTATGCGCACCGGAGTGCATGCAGAATTCTGACATAAAATTGAAAAGTGAAGGCAAGATTAAGTTATGCAAACATGACAATATGGATATAAATGATATATGAAATTGAAGACAATATAAAGGAGAGTAATGCAAGATCATAAAATGCCCAATCAGTCCTTGGAAGCCAAGTCAAATCATCAACGCAAAACATACTTGAGAGTCTGTCCTGGGTCTACTTGCAGATTTCTTGCCGAAAACATGGAGAACAAGATGGAATAAAATCATGAAAACATGAAACTATGATGCAAATAACATGGACAATATGAAGAATATGATGAATGGATGCAAGAACGCAGAAAATCACAGATAGAAACCATAGAGACAACTCGAACAAAACTGAAGAAAAGGAAACCTGAGATCTACCCCGGACTTGCCAAAGAGCAGGTGGTGGCCCTCCGAGGGCCGCTACCTGTAGGTAGCATTCCTCTGATGACCACTACTTGCAGAGTGTTAGGTGGCGGCCCTCCTCAAGCCTCCACCTATATGTTGCAGCCTCTGATAGTGCCGCTACCTTCTGACAGACCTAAAAACACCCAGAACAGCAGGAAAGAATTTTTGCTATTCCACCCGCCGACATATGAAGGTCAGTCAGATCCAGATGCTACCAGGGTATAGATTGAAGCGACTGAATGTGTGTTCCAGTCAATGGAATGCGCAGAGGATGAGAAGGTTATGCTTGATGCTTTTCAGCTTCATGGTGCAGCACTGATGTGGTGGAGCTCAGAATAGGAGGTTACTTTCCATTCCCGACCGCTTTGTCAGATCACCTAGACAGAGTTTGTGGCTACCTTTGAGCACACTTACAGTCTGTCCTATCTCCGGATGAACAAAATGCATCAATTTCTGGAATTGGCTCAAGGTGAGATGACCGTGCTGCAGTGTCGGAATAAGTTCATTGATTTGGGTCGGTATGCGCCCCATGCTATCACTGATGAAGCCTTAAAGACTGAGCAATTTCTGCGTGGGCAGAAGGCTGAGTTGCGAGTGTCGTTGCTTGCCACTCGTGTAAGAGAGATGGATGACGCGTATCAGGCAGCAGTTGCAAAAGAGCTTGATTTGGCAAGATCTCGAGGCCCTACTTAGGTTGACTTTGTTCAGCTGACTACTTATTAGCCGTCTATGACAGGAGTCCCGTCTGCTGCGCCTACTACAAGTGGCACTTCAAAATCTGAGTTTAGGCAGATGTTCAGAAGGTATAAGAAGCGACATGATCGACAAGCATCTTCTATTACTGTGCAACAGCAATTGGCACCTTCCTCTTTTCATTCGGCGTCCTCTGATTCCGTTCAACAGTCATCTCCTTCTTTTCAACAGTGCCGAGATTTTTCAGTGAGTCAACCGAGACCGTGTCCGAGGTGTGGTGGTAGTCATCCAGGCGTGTCATGTTCTTTGCCGGTAGTCTATTTCCACTGTGATCAGTCGGGTCACGTTATTCGAGACTGTCCGTTGAGGTCAGTACTGTTGACACCCGTTTTCAGCCCACAAGTTGAATCATTTCTCTTATTCATCATTTTTGATGTCCCAAATTGACCATGATTTTTGAGTCTTCCTTGAGTAGATTTCGAGCCCATTTCATTTTTCCATTTTATTTGAGCCTTGGAGGTCGTGATTTCTTGGAGCCCTAGAGCTTATTTTATCAACGATTTGGGACGAGTAATGACAGGAGGAGGAAGGGACAATTTGTATAAAACTGTGTAAAAAAATTAAGAAAAGAAGAAAAGAAAGGCCTGAAGAGAAATGGAGGAAGAGTGGGCCTTCATCGGTACACCTGTCCCAATCCTTCACCGGTACACTAATCCAACACCCATCGCCAACATATTCGCCTCCCCCACCCTTACGCCCTTGACCCTTCAGCGGTACACTACTTAAACACCCCAACCACCACTCAACCCATCCTTCAGCGGTACACCCTCTAGCCCTTCGGCGGTGCACCCTGGATACCCCTCACCGGCACACTCCACCCTACCGTTCGCCAGCACGCCCTTGGGCTCCATGGCCGACACACCCGCAGCCTGGCTCCATATACACCGACCTTACCTCTGTGTACAATGACTTCTTTAGTCCCTGCCCCTATGTGCACGGACTTGCATTGGCCCAGCATTCATATGCAAGGACTTGGTTTGCATTGCATGAACCTAACACAAGCTCTGCACGGACCCTGCTCAGACCTTGCCTTCCTACCTTTGCATACATGCATGGACCATGCATGGACCTCGGTCCCCATGTGCACTGACTTCCCCCGCACGTGCACTGACCTTAGTTTGCACGTACACTGACTTCGTCAGCATGTTCACTGACCTTGGCCTGCACGTGCTCTGACTTTGTCAGCACGTACACTGACCTCAGCCCACATGTGTACTGACCTCGCTCGCATGTGCACTGACTTCCCCCGCACGTCCACTGACTTAGTCGGCATGTGCGTCGACCTCACCCCTATGTGCACTGACCTCGCCCCTAGCATGCGTGGACTTTGATCCATCTGTGAAGAGCCTGCATGGATCTCATCCTCCGCCGGTACACCTAGCCCAAACCTTCACCGGTGCACCTCTCCCATACCTCCGCTGGTATGCCTAGCCCAAACCTTCACCGGTGCACCTTTCCTATACATTCGCCAGTACACCTAGCCCGCGCCTTCCCCGATACACCCTCCAACGCCTTCGCTGGCACACCTCTTTAGTGATCTCCCAGGCTTTGCCGGTACGCCTTTCAACGGCCCACCCCTCTACAAAAAATAAAAGAGAGGAGCTTTTTTTTTTTTTAACATTTGGCACAGTGGCTAGAGACGGGAAGAACCAGGGAGGGGAGCAGGTGGAGGGGAGATCGAAACAAGGCAGGAGTGCTCCTCAAAGGAGCCCCCAGAGCCTCCAGGGGCGCCTACACGGGCACTGAAGCACGGAAGGAAGAGCACCCAGCACGTCCGAAAACCCGTGCCTCATAGGTGGTTCGAACATGTGACCTCCTCCCTGGCAGGGAGGAAGGTGTCCGCTGTGAGACTCCACATTACAAAGATGCTTTGCCCATTCACACACTCTCTCGCATACAAAGGCCACAATCCTCTCCTCCACTCTAACTTCCCTTCTGAATACTTTGCTGTTCCTTTTGCTTCACATAGCCCATAAAGTAGCATGAAGTATGAGCCACCATATGACTCTATCTCCCTTCAGGACCCACCTCTTGTGCCATTTGAGGAGGAGGTGCCGCACACTCTCAAAATGACCCAAAGAAAGGTGGACTCTATCACCAATCCTATTCCATACTATCTTAGAGAAGTGGCAACTTGTGAAGAGATGGTCAATGTCTTCCTCCACTTCCCCACACAAGCAGCACAAGGTAGCTATATCATGGCAATAAGGAGCAATCCTATCGCAAGTGAATAGTCGACCATCGGAGATCCACCATATCAGCAACTTCACCTTCGGTGGGCTCTTGGCAGCCCAAATCTGCAGAGCTAAATAGTGTCAAACTCCTCTGCCTAATATAAGAGTGCAGGCTGTCTTGATCGAGAATCCCCCCTCTTGCTCCCATCTCCACACCCACTTGTCTTTCGTGAGGTCCGCCGGTCTATGGTGTAGGAGGACTAACAAGAGACACTCCAGTTGGTCCATCTCCTCATGCGAACGATTCCTTCTAAAGACAGGTGACCAACTGCCCATGATAGCTGCGAGTCAAAAAACTATGTTCTATAGCCCTAGGTGCAGTCGAAATAACAAATAACTACAGAAATGAATCCTCAAGAGTGAAATCCCCACACCACCTGTCTTTCCAGAAGAGACATCTCTGCCCATCACCCAACCTTACCCACACACTAGCTGAGATGAGATCGGCGCTGATGCCAGTGATCAGGATTGCCGACGTACATCCACGCTTCGAGGTTATCGATGCAACGGACTACCTCCCAGATCGGACCCATACCCAAGTCAACGGAACGCCGACTGGTGTACGGGTAGATGAGAGGTACGCGTTTCCTGATGAACTGTACCGTATTGCCCTTGATCTTGTCAAGCTCAATAATCCGGCTGGTGGGAACTCTCCACAACTCACCACGAATAGTCAGGTGTGGCATCGTCATGTACTTGGCTTCAAGGGGGATAATTTGGGAGGCTCTCCCCAACTTCTTCCTCCACACAGAGAAGTGATCCCTGGTGTGGCAGGAGGCCCTCTTGGAAGCTTCCGTCCCCAACATTGGATTGCTGATGTGGGAGGACATCATGTCATCCACAACGAACACCAACCATTCGGGACGAGTTTGTAAGTGCATAATATCGGGGGTGAATGGTGAGACTTGCTCGAACCATTCTTTGGGAGGGGAAGTAGCTGACTGTGGGTAGAACAGTCGCTTTAAGGCTGCCAACATCTGTTGTCTCTCCTAGTTGCAAGACAGGAAGATGGGCAGTTTAAGGTCATGCCTAGGACCTCGCTGTTTCTCTTGTGTAGGAAAGGAGAGCGAGTTAGGCAGCCTTCTTGACGAAGGACTTCTTCACGGGCTTCAGCTCAGCCTGAGCCAGGACGTGCTTGTCCTGTTCGCTGACCTGCTTCACCGGATGCTCAATCATGTGCTTCAGGTGAGCCCGACGGAGAGCTTTCACGTACTGAAGGGCGAACCCTTCGTAGTTGCGGAACATGTCCACCAACATGGCGTCAGACCAATGCAGTGTCTGCTCCAAGTGGAGACCGGACTTGTCCGAGAAGGTGGGGTACTTCTTCTCGTCCGCTTCCAAGTCCGCTTTGCTGGGGGTACCCATGACACCAGCCGCCTTCTTGAACTCCGCCGACTTCATGAACTTCTCCACAAAGTCCTTCCGCTGCCCTTCCGGGATGATGTTGGGATCAGCGGGGGTTGGAGGAGTGAGTGCAGCCTTGGCCAACTTGGCCTTCTCCAGAGCAGCAGCCAGAAGGGTCTGGTCCTTGACCTCGGAGTTGGATGTGAAGGCTAGCAATGTGCTGCTCTGTGGCGATTTCAATGGTAGGTTGGGCAACTTCAGCCTCGCCCGCAGCCACAGTAGCCGCCGCAGCAGCAACCACAGTAGGTTCAAGATTTGGGGATTCATCAGAACCCAATGTTGAACCATCCACCCGCTCCGCAACCTCAGCCGTCGACACCGGCTCAGGTGAACATAGTTCAGCCTCCGGCCCCCAATGTCGGATGGTCCTTTGACGACGATGGCACGACCCACCAAGTCTCCGCCTTCCATCATAACTACCCCTCCACTTCCACCATCTTCACACCCATACGCCAGACCCCTCCTCCATCCGCTACACCGTTCGCCCACCCACTCACTATCCCTTCCACATCCATGCCAACACCCTCACCCGCACCTCTGCCTCGCTCACCACTTATCTCCCCCACCGCTATCACCATCACCCTTCCATCTAACCCTCCCCCCATGCCAACACCCATCATCACCACCGCACCTACCGCCAATCCTTCACCCATTGTCCTGACACCCCTATCTGCATCCATCATCACCACGCCTACCGCATCGCCCATCATCCATCCACCATAACCCATTACCACCGCCATCACTTCTCCTAACCCTACACCCTTCACCATACAACTTATCCACCCCACTCACCCTATTCTGTCGTCATCGGAGGCTAGGCCGACACAGAACCTTGTCCTATGGAGTGGGTGATTGTTCCAGAGAAATTATGCTTATACTTTTAACCCCCAGTCTGCCCAGCCAGCCGTAGATCAACAAGAAGAAGCTGAACCTATGCCAGGTACTCATATGACCTATTGCATCATTTGGATAGAGTTACCACCAATATATATATACTTGAACTGATTAAGAGGTCCACCCTTCACCAGGATGCACTAAGAAATTTTCTTCAGAAGGTGATGGTCAATGAAGATATGGCAGTTGATAGCCTCCCTACAGCACTGGCCACAATTTCCAAAGGACCGGCAATTACCTTTTTCGAAATCGAGTTGGCACCTCCGGAAGCTCGACAGATGCTGCTCTGCATTTCTATTGTATTAAACAAAGTTAGCGTGGACGCCTCCTTGGTGGATATAGGGGCGTCGATTAATGTATGCTCACTCAGCACTCTCAGGGCCTGCAACCTCTCCGAAGAACTTCTACGGCCGACCCCTACAACTATTGCAGCATATGACAATTCACGAAGGGCATGTCATGGGGTAGTAACCCTTCAAGCTGAACTTGGGCCTCTTCCCATGGCCGTCAAATTTTATGTGCTAGACATCGACCCTATGTTCAAGGCTATCTTGGGTCGTCCCTGGCTTGATACTCTCGATGCCATGCCATCTACCGTCCATCAATGTCTTAAATTCCCGTTCCAGGGGAGGGTGGTAAAAGTTAAAAGCTTATCTTCGGCCCGGTCAGTGAAGGCCATCTCAGAGAAGATCTTGCCCACATTATGGCCCAGCAGACGGCCCATTATATTTGTATTGGATCTGGACTTCCCATGGGCTTACGCACCCCGCAAGCCCCTCACTATGCTTGTTAATGTCAAAGAGAAGCCCAAGATCAGAGATTCCAAAGGCTGGTCCATCATTCTTAAATTAGGCTATCAACCGGGGAGAGGCCTCGGAGCACAACTCCAGGGGCACACCAAGCGAATGCCCAAGGGCAGGTGTAAATGCAAGGATTATTCTAATCTACCCCACCCCGAACCAATAAACGAACAATGCATAAGTATGTGACGTGAATAATGAAAGTAGGGGCGATGAAGAGAAGAAATGAACCGTGATCGCCACCAAAGTACTACAGCACCCGAAAGGATGAAGAACGGATGAAGATGGTGCCGTGTACCTTGGAAAATAAGGAAGAAGATGCGGCCCGAAGGGGAGCCGCTACAACGTGATCGCGCCTTGAAGATGGGTGCGGGAAAATCGTGGATCGTACCTCCTCTCCTTCCAGCCGGCTAGAGGAAGAGGGCCTCACGTCCTATTGATAGTCTCCTGCAAAACAAAGCCACAAACATAAGAGAAAACCCATTAGAAACATGAGCGTAGCATATGTCCCAAAATGATAAAACAAGGGTAGAGAAAAGGGGGGAACGCACCGGGGGAGGGTTTTTAACCCCTATAAATAGGTAGAAACAAAAGGTGGGAGTGTTGTGCATGCATAGGATTTGAAATAACGAGATTTGGTTGGGAGAGGAGGGAGAAAAATGTTGTGCAAAATGGAGAAAAATGCATGAACTTGCAGCAACAGTGTAAAAAACTAAGTGTGAAGACAGTGACGATTAGCTAAAAGTAAGAGAGGAGAATAAGAGATTGGAGCGATGAAATTGAGCCGAAAGAGATGAGAATGAAAGAAGATACTTCCCTCTTCATATGGAGATGAAGGAGGATGAAGAGGTTAAGTACTGACTCCGTCCCGAGCCGACGAAGAGTGCCCCGTCGCACAGGTTCAAAAAGGTGTGCAGAAAAATCCAGAATCTGTGACAAAATCGAAAAAGTTCGGGCGAAGAAGAGTGGGAAAATGATGACGAAATGGAGCCCCAATAGGTGGAATGAGAAGACAATACTTCCCTCAACAGCCTGGGTTCGAAGAAATAAGACGACAATGCGGCATGGCTTCGCCCCAGGTCGAGGAAGAGCCCCCCGTCGCGGAAATCCAGAATTTTCTGCCACGATTTCGAGAGATAGAGTCCACCAAATCTCGAGATCCTTAGATCATTCTCGAGATAACAGCCAATATAAGAAATAGGAGAAAATGGGACTCTTTTTGGTTGAAGGATGTGGAAGTTATGGCCCTTGGAAGAAGGCTATGGAACCTAATCTACCGGGATTTTTGTTGCACGAAAAGGATAAAACCTGATATTGCGACCAAGATTCCAAGAGTTCTGGTGCATGAAATGTCGTTCTCCATGGATAAAATTGAAGATAATATAACGGGGAAGACACAGAAACAAACGGGGCTCAATTTGGTGGAGGACTCTAGAAGATATAGCCCTAACAAGGAGCCCTCGTTGCACAGGATCGACCTTAGAGTCCAACGGCGAAAAAAACAGAGTTCAGGAACTTTTGGACTCTCTATTAGATAAATGGTCGTTCGATAGACCGCATATCAAGAAATACGGCCAAGGGGTGATCGCTTGACGACTGGGGACGACCGGGACGATTTTGGCACAAAAATAGATATACGGTCGTCCAAAGACCATTTTTCTACATATGCGGTCCAAAGAAGACCGTATAAAGACATTTAAAAATAAAAGAAAAAATAAAAACTATCGCCTGACTGTTCAACTGTCCGATCCCAGAGGAATTTAAGATTTCCTCTCTCCATCCGTGGTTTTATCCTCAACTTGCTCCACTCATTTCTCCATGGATTCTCCACTAAATGGAGTGTCATTTGATCTGGTTGGAAGATAATTCTATTATCTACAGATTATCTTTTAATGTCTGGACCTAAAATTTCATGAAAACCCTAATTTTGAGCTAGGCTTTTGGAGCTCTATAAATAGGACCTTAAGGCCAGGCTGTGAAAAGGAGGGAGATTTTTAAGGTCGATGGCGAAGCTCTGCTGGATTCTAGAGTGACCTACAACCAAGGAGGGAAGCCTTCTATGTCCACGCAAGCTTCCGGTTTAGGGAGTAGTCCACGTTTTGAGTCTTTATTTTGATAGTCCCACCACCCCTTTCTTTTCATTGCGTGCTTGCTTCTTCACATCTTCTTCCGCGTTTTCCTTCATCATACATCATTTCACACACCCTCCTATTATTTTTGACACCCCTAGAGGCTTAGAAACTCCCAGGTATCCCCCATTCCATGTTAGTTTGCCTATTTTTCATATTCCTTTATAGTTACTACACTTCACAATTCTAATCTGGGTCTTTCTTTGTGTTCTACACTTTATTTTGCAGGTCAGCAATGTTCTAGCACGAGGCCCATCCTTTCTGGCAGGCCGGAGGGGGTGGAGGTTCAGGACCTTCAACTTAAGACGTGGTGGCTGTGCGCGGTTCTCTTCTGTCTGTTTGAAGGGAAGGGCGGTCTCACCGTCACTGTTCTTCACCCTCTTGCGGCTGCTTCCAAGTCGTTCTTCTATCCACACGTCTTCGTCCCGCATTTCTTCTCAGCACCGGCGAATGGTCTGTTAGTCGACTGTGCATCATAAGGGCAGTTCTTCCTGGGCCGCTTATCTCCGCAGTGCTTGTTACGCCCCGAATAAGGCAAAAATATCAAGGCGTGAACAGTTATACAAGTGGGTCGATCGAGAGATTCAGATGATGAGTACGAACAACAGATGGACAAAATCAAATCTTTATTTCATAATCTGACATTTCCAACAAACATCCTTCAAGGACTTACAATACTATTCAAATAAAAAGGCCTCGATACCCCTCGAAGCAGGGTAGCATTGCCGAAATCCTTCTCGAAGTCATAAATAAATGATCAAATAAATAATAAATGATGATAATGAATATTGTCATCTTACATGCTTGCATGATCTGATCCTCTGGTATATCAAATAGTGATTAGTGGAAGCCAGGTTACGCATGACCGAAACCTATCACTATGCGTGATGGTGGTCCTCAGACCTAAGTTTTTCGCCTCGTACCGAGAGTCGATTTAATAAATAAGTGCTACCATATTGTGTGCTCATATGCAATTGCATATCTTATTATATGGATCCCATGGTCTTTATTTTGGCGATTAATCAAGGGTTATCCCTCTTTCGGAGAGACGTAATTAACGTCTTAGCCTTTATAGTACGACGATTTTGAGTGCCGACACGATCACCCATAATTGTCTGATCAGTCAGATGAGCGCATAATAAATTGTTACGTTAGTGACTGGCACGCCTAATTAATAAATGAATAAGCTAGATAAAAGATAAATAATTTAATAAAATCAAATTAGATCGTTCCACCAGGAGCTCGACGGAGGCTTAGTGAGAATGATCGATAGGGTGGTGGCCGGGGGTGGTCGTCCAGAGGTAGCTGGCTATTGCAGGTTCGCAGGGGGGGTGCAAGTGCCGTGGTGGAGGGGTGAGGGGGTTCGCAGGGAGGAGCTAGGGTGGTGCAGCGGAGCGGTGGGAGGTGAGAGACGGGGAGGTTAGCAGTGGAGTGGGAAGGGGCGTCGATAGAGTGGCTGCGATGTAGGGTTGCTGCAAGTGTTACGGGCAGAAGCTGGCGTTGGTGTTCGCAGAAGAGAGAGGCAGGCGACGACGACAGCACGAGATGAAGATGGGAGTTCTGTCGTGGGAGGAGATGGCGGTGTATGGGGGGTGCTGCGCAGATGGGGTGTGAAGAGAAGAAGAGTGATAGAGGGGTCAGTGCGACGACGTGGGGAGGTGAGAGTGGCGGTGGTGTCCGGTGGGTTTGCTGGGTGGCGTTGGGTAGAAGAGAAGGAGAGGGAGCGAGGTCTGTGTGGGTGTAGAAATGTGGAACGTGGCGTCACAAGTCATATGAACATATAGCTTAGACTCATGGTAAGGTCAATGCACATATAGCTTGGACTATGGATAGGTCTGTGCACATGGGGGCAGACACATGGTAAGGTCAATGCACATATAGCTTAGACTCATGGTAAGATCAATGCACATATAGCTTAGACTATGGACAGGTCTTTGCACATGGGGGCAGACCCATGGTAAGGTCAATGTACATATAGCTTAGGCTCATGGTAAGGTCAATGCACATATAGTTTGGACTATGAATAGGTCTGTGCACATGGGGGCAAACCCATGGTAAGGTCAATGCACATATAGCTTAGACTTATGGTAAGGTCAATGCACATATAGCTTGGACTATGGATAGGTCTGTGCACATGGGGTCACACCCATGGTAAGGTCAATGCACATATAGCTTAGACTCCGGACAGGTCGATGCACATATGGTGCAGACCTAAGTAAGACCAACACACATGCTGTGCAGGTCCAAGGTTGATGCACATTTGGTCTAGGCCTAAGTAAGGTCAGCGCACATTTGGTCTAGGCCTAAGTAAAGTCAATGCACTTTTGGTCCAGGCCTAAGTAAGGTTGATGCACATTTGGTCCAGGCCTAAGTAAGGTCGATGCACATTTGTGAAGTCCCAGGTAAGGTCGATGCACATTTGGGAAAAGGCCTTGTAAGGTCGATGCACATTTGGGAATGGGCTATACAAGGTCGATGTACATCTGGCACAAGCCAGAACAAGGTCGATGCACATCTGGCACAGGCCAGAACAAGGTCGATGCACATTTGGGAAAAGGCCATATAAGGTCGATGCACATCTGGCATAGGCCAGAACAAGGCCAATGCACATTTGATCCAGGCCTTGTAAGGTCGATGCACATTTGGGGATGAGCTATACAGAGTCGATGCACATCTGGCACAGGCCAGAACAAGGTCGATGCTCATTTGGGAAAAGGCCATGTAAGGACGATGCACATTTAGAAATGGGTCATATAAGGTCGATGCACATCTTGCATAGGCTAGAACAAGGTCGATGCACATTTGGGAAAAGGCCATATAAGGTAGATGCACATTGGCACAGGCCAGTACAAGGTCGATGCACATTTGGGAGAGATGACCATATAGAGATGGCATTGTCACTGCTGATGAATATATGATTCAAAGTTTCCTCTTGAGGCTGTTGGCAGTAATAACATTTAGAATATAAGTTTATTCCAAGCACCTGTACATTAGAGTCCGTGGGGAGGCAGTTATTGATGATTTTTCATAGAAAAATAGAAATCTTGGTGGGCAGCCGGGTGGACCAGAGTAGCTTCCAAGGCAGGTTTAACTGAATCTGGTTAAGGTTACAAGCATGTTTATAGAGGGAGGAAACCATGTATTGACCTGAGTGTGACAAGCTAAGTTCCATCTATGCCTACCAAGAATCTAAGTTTGTTGATAGAGAAGGATTAATCGAGCTCTTCAGGTTGGAGGCATTATCTTAGCGGCAAACCTTGCAAAAGTTGGGGATGGGTCATCAATGTCGGTGGCAGATTTCATCATTGCTCGATAGAGAAAGGGGATGATTTCTGTGCATATGTTGACATATCTCTTTGCATTCACTATGCATTTGTTCGTTTAAATATTTCAAGGTAAGTTGGTTCTTTGCATGTTATGTTTTCTGAAGACTAACATGATTTCATTATCTTCTCATGAAAGTTTGGTGTTCATTCTAATGATAGGGTAATGATTATTGGTCTTCATGCTCTTCAAGGAAATAGACATGACACCGACTTCTTCAATGATAGTAAGTTTCCTTCACATCCAATGATGGTACTATTAGACTTCTTTACTGATAAAGCCTTACTTGCAGGTTGAATTTATATTTGGGACATGTACAACATGGAAATCTACCCTCATCGTAAGATGCTTTGGAAAAATGTTAGTCCAAATGTTTTCCCACATCCTAACTTTGTATTACATTGTTGCCAAGTGGACGTGAATGATGTAGCTTTGTTCCTCTCACCTCTTTTGTCACTCATGAATGAACAATTTCACTATTTTGAACAGGTAAAATAGTTAACGCTATTTGATTTGAACAATTATAGTATCATAAAGAATTATTTTGCACATATAAACTCACATGTGTGTAAAATTATTGAATTGCTATCCTTACGGTGATGGAGAGGTAGGAACCATGTTTTGTTGCGAATTGTTCAAAAATAACGCCTCTCACGAGGGCGTTAGTAACCAAAACTATTGACCGAAGGTCAACTGGGATAAGAGGGTAGAACCTGGCCTCTTAACCCAACAGGGAAGATGAACGGCTGCGAACAAGCCGCTCACAGAGGGATGGGCGGACCACTCCTAGTCGCTCAAGCCCCAGAGCGATCTATTGACTGACCACTCAACCTGAGACTGAGACACGATAAACGGTCTGAAACCAACTTCCCAGGCACCTTAAGCGGTTGCCATTGAACCGCGAAGGCGTTACGGCGAGCAAACCATAGGGTTTGTCCGATCGTGGTCTTTCCACGCCCCGTTCGTGCCAAAACGAATGGGATACAACCACAATCACCCTGGTAATCACATAGACTCCGACCAGAGTCAAAATGATGCACAAATTGCAAGAAACAGGCGATTCTAACGAAATCACCCAACTGGAGTAATCAGACTTCCCAGGCTCCTAACGGTCCCGAATGATCGCCAATCGACACGAAATTAGTAACTATGGAACGTTGACATTCCAGGGAGTCCATTGACACTATCTGATTGCAGAACCATCGCCATTTTTTGACAAAGCCTAAGTACACCGAAAAACTACAACGAGCCCAAACTCACTCGTTCTAGCACCGTAGAGGGTGAAACCATGAGGGAAGGTGCAGGAAAGGTAGGTGATCCATCTCCCTACCTCCACCGAAGACACCGTGCATCGAAGTGACTAATCTATGTCAAAAATTGCCAGGAACACGAACGACACCTTCTCAGAATCCACCGAGGGATCGCGCCACGCCACGCTCAAATCGACGCTCCATCCCGTGAACCGATCTCCCCAACACGTCCCCGCCTCGGCCAGCTCCGCAACGGTGCACGCCCCGTGCCGAATGGACCAGAGATGAGAGAGAACAGAGAGAGAGAATGTGAGGGTGAGAAATGAGGGAGGAGAGATAGTGAGGTGGGTTAAATAGAAGGAAAATTAAAAATTTTCCTAATTTCTGAAAAATCTGATTTTCAGCTCAAAAATTTACTAATTCAGAAAAATATGTAAAAATAGTCAAAACGATCCTCGCGAAGAGTACATCGCTGCTGTAATGATCAAGCTCAAGGGGTTTTATTGGCATACCATGTACGAAGATTGCAATCAATATGCTCGTACATGTCACCAATGTCAAGCATTCGGGCCAGTGTCTAGGAGGCCGCCTAACCCACTCCACCCAACAATGCCTACTTGGCCATTTGCAGAGTGGGGCATGGACATTGTGGGACCATTCCCACCATCATCTCAAGTTCACAAGTTCATATTGGCCGCCACTGACTACTTCTCCAGATAGGCAGAAGCCATTCCGCTACGGGAAGTTACATGGGAGATAGTTGCCCGATTTGTGCGGCACTACATCATATATTGATTCGGCACCCCTAGTCGGATTATATCCGATAATGGCACGTCATTCAGGAACAAGATTGTTTATGCTCTGGCGGTCAAGTTTCATTTTGACTAGAGGACATCATCGGTCTACAACCCCCAAGCCAACGGGTTGGCCGAGGGCTTCAACATGACCCTTTGCAAGCTGTTGTCCAAGATAGTAGGTGGCCAAACGAGATTGGGGCGAAAAGTTCCACGAAGCTTTATGGGCCTATCGGACCATTTATAAAACCCCGACTGGTTGTTCCCCATTCTCGTTGGTCTATGGAACCGAAGTAGTGGTACCCGTGGAGATCGAGCTAGCATCTTATCGCGTTGCTGTGCATGCTGGGCTATCAGGCCAGGACCAATCTGAAATAGAAAGAACGCTTGAGGAGCTGTCCGACCTCGAAGGTGAAAGACTTCAAGCCTACAAACACTTGCAAGTGTACCAAGCCCTCATGACACGTGCCTATGACAAGCTGGTCAAGCAAAGGTCGTTCAAAAAAGACGACCTCGTCATGATTAAGGAAAATGAGATTCTAGTAGGAAGATCTAGCGGAAAACTCCAACCCAATTGGCGAGGACCTTACGTTATCCAAAAGGTCTATGAAGGAGGGGCCTATACGATTGTCGACCACAAGGGAAATAATTCCTTCCCTCCTCTCAATGGCAAGCACATGAAGTTCTATCATGCGCCATCGCCAGAGTTTCTCCAGCAGTCCTCAGAGGACTTACCTATCCCCAGTGAAGGTTCTAGCTTAAAAAAATGGGGTTAAAAATACGATGGGCAGTGGCCAGTCGACCGAAATCTCCAGAACTGAAAACTCTTCACCCTATGAATTTTCGGTCGACCGACCCAGTGCCTTCGGTTGACCGAACTCCCCGAAGCCCCCTTTGTTGACTTTGTGTTTTAAGCTCGTGGAGAGATCCTCTCCCCCAATTGTTTAATCCCACTGCCACCAATCAAGGCAGGATTTATGGATCTGGTCTGGGACTTGTCTATGGACCTTCCAAGAGTTATAAATAATCTCTTTGGGGTCAAAAACCCTATCTATCTAAGAGATCCAAGAGGAGATCAAGGGGAAGGCTATCAAAGGAAGAAGAAGGCTGCTACAACCCTCCGTGAATAGTACTCTGTCCAACAACCTCCGCATCCATCTGAAGGTATTCAAGCTCCATCTAAAGCCAGCAACCAAAGAGGAAGAGGAGAAGCAAGCAAGTATCAAGGGGATCAAGGAAGTTGTCCAAGGAAGAAGAAGCTGCTACTGTAGCTATGAACAGTACCTCATGGAAGATCTCTTCATCCCTACACAAGCTCTTCAAGCTTCATCAAAAGCCACTCAAGTGAAAAAGCAATCATCACTCAAGATCAGCAGCATACTTTCAAAGGGAGCCAAATCAGGAGTTTTTCTCAACTGTGCCTTATTGATTTTGTGTCTTGAGCTTCAATTTGTATTTCTCATAATCCGCAAACACTCGTGTGTGTGTGGATCATCTTGTATCCGTGGTCGTGTGTGATTATTGTGTCTAATTCGTGTGTGTGCGTGGGTCTTCCTAGATATGTGTGTGTGTGTGTGTGTGGATCAATCTAGATCCAGTCTTTCTAGTGTGTGGAGTGCTACATTTGTCGCAGCATGTGTGTGTTGTTGATCCGGTTATCGGATCGTGTTGGAGACCTCATCTCCGTGTGTGTGTGTGTGTTGGGGTGCGTCCCTGTGTGTATGGGCAGGCGTCGTCCTGCGTGTGTGTTTGGAGCGTCGTCTCCGTTTGGGGATTTATCCCCGAGTGAAACCTCACTGGGTTTGGTGAGGGGTGGACGTAGGACTGCCGTCGTTGCATCCGAACCACCTTAAAAACCGTTGTGCATTGTGTGTTCCCACATGGGCCCAAAGCATAGGTGGACCAATGAGGGAGAGGTGAGGTGGCTCTTGGGACCCCCAATGGACTTTTTGTATAAAAACCCAAAGACTTCTAAAGACTAACAACTTGGCTTACAAAGCCTTATAATTACACACATATATATGTAAGGATATAAATACAAACCTAAAGGACACAAAGGTAAAATAAAAATATAAATGTCCAGAGTCGATTCCCATCATCTTTTCCTCTAGAGGTTGTGGCCCCAAGTGTGCCGGGTCAGGCTAAGTTTTATGCCGACATGTATTGGTTCATTGTGCGACGGATAAGTCATCGTTGTGGTCAGGAGGTTGGCAAGGGTAGTTTGTCACATGGTGGCCGTGGACGTCTTTTGCGAGGGTTTCTGTAGTTTCATCCACCAACGTTCGAAGGCCAGTCGGATCCTGATGCAACGAGATCGTGGGTTGAGGCGATGCAACAGGTGTTCCGGCCTATGGAGTGTGCTGAGGATGAGAAGGTTCTACTGGCGAGTTACCAGTTGTTGGGTCCAACCTTGTCATGGTGGACCACCGAGTGTGAATCGACTTTTCACTTGCATCCTCTATTCCATATTCCATGGTAGGAGTTTCTTGCGAAAATCGAGCAAGTTTCGGCCCAGAGCATGTCAGGACAAGGAAGATGTATCAGTTCATAGAGCTATCACAGGGTAGCATGTCAGTGACATAGTATCAGTCTCCTGGCTCGAGTTCTAGATTGAAGTTCATTCGAATGACTAGGTTGTTCAGTAGGAGCAAGTCTGGCAGGAGGCACCAGGAGCAAGAGGAGCAGGTGTCCGCAGTGTCTACTCAGCATCTAGTGGTTCGACAACTGTGACATAGTGTAAGTGAGCAGCCAGAATAGTGTCTGAGATATGGCGGGTTTCGCGAGTGTTGATTTTTTTATTGATTATTGATTTGATTTGATTCCGCTTGGGTTTTGAGGATGATGATGAACAGTGCAGAAATATGCCAAGTGATCTAGCTATCGCTAAACTTGCACCACATCAACCTACGCAACCATCATAACTCCAGACATGGGCAAACGCTCTCAATCTATAACTAAACTAAGGGAAGTCTCACCTTCTACTGTATAAAAAGTGTTGAATTTAGTGTTCAAGACCTTGATCATACCACAACACAAACCCTTCAAAATAGGGTAACGGAACCAGGAGGCGCACACACTATTAAAAACTCCCGCTCTGATCAAAATTGGGGCGTACTCTTTTAGGACATAGTCCATGAACTCCATTGCCCCAGTATGGAAGGAGTGTGCATTCACAACCTTTAAATTCGCAAACTAGCCAACAACGAGCTGATATTTGAAGTGAACCACCAGGCAGTTTAGAATGAAGGGCTCTTCCTGATATCCCTACTTCATCGGCACCAAGAAGAGGCCGTAGCTTTGATTTTTTTTTTGCACACGCCCTATGACATTGTCCCATCTGGCCGGGGTAAACTCAGGAGCCCGAGTCAACATATTCTGAGGAGGTAGTAGCTTGGCAACCCCCAGAACACCTTTCCACTAGTGAGGTTCCCCTGGAAGATAGATGGCTTCGTGGCGATGGAGTACTCCTCTCAAGCTATCTCACTCCACAAGGATTGCATGTTCGACTCTCCGAGCCATTAGCACGTCTCTCCTTCCAACAATAGTGAAGTGGCAGATGAAAGAAAGAAGGTGCTTATCCTTCAGATGATCTTGACGATATCTTTTGCTACGGTGATAGAGAAAAGTCCCAGGTACAGTTGAATGAGGTGAAGGGTCTACAGTGTTGGTCTCGGAGTTTGAAGATTCATGGAGCACTGCTATCTTGTCACGACCCATATCTAACTCATGGATGTTCACCCAAGTCACTTTTGGGCCGACTGGATTGACGACAGGAGCATGAGAAGATGAGCCCGAAGTAGGCCTGTCAAACATATAAAAGAAATAGGTCAACAACAAAGTGATGTGAAACGACCTAGGGACCGACCAAATGACCCTTGGACCTAGCAAGCAAGTAACCCACGGACCGGTAGCTTCACTCGAGCGGACTCACCTGCTAAGCGCACACTCATGCCCGTTGGCAACACAATGATGGTGGTGAGGGTTCGGGGTGGGACCTCGCAGCTCCAGGGGATGGCTAGCTTGGGATTGAACCTCCAAGGGTCCAGGGATGCCCACTCTCAGGGATGCTCCTTCAGAAGCCTTTAAAGGAAGAATATTCTTTTGCCAGTTGCACCAATAAGATTTCACTAGGATATTTACCTCATCCATTTTTAGTGGCTCTGTTCTATATAAAGCTGCCCCATTCCCTAAAGATGTAAGTGAAGCAAGAAGAGAAGAGAAAGAAGGCAGGAGAAGTAGAAGCCACTAGAGAGTGAGAAGCCGCCAGAGAGTGAGAAGCCGCCAGATAGTGAGCAGTAGGAAAGGAAGAGAAGAAGAAAGGAAGTTATGTGTGAGAGTCAGTGAGGAAGAAAAAGAGAAAAGAGAAGAAAGAGAGTGAGAGTAGAGAAGTGGATCGAGAGAAAAGGAGAGAGTTCGAATCAGAGCAGTTGGTTTTGATTGAAGATTTGTGTTCATCAGTTCCTAGATTAGATCTAGAACTGAACTTGCTCCTGTGAAAGCTACATACGTTTTTGAGTTCTGTTTGTTTCTTTTTCCTTGCCCATTTCCTTGTTTTGGTTTCCTCCTGTGTATTAGGTGAAGGGAGACTTGGGTCTCCGGTTGTGAGTGACTGGGCATCACTCACGGCTTTCCCTTTGTGGATTCAAAGGAAGAGTGGATCTAATCCTCTGGGTTTTGGTGAGCAGTGGGTTGCTGTTCACGTCCCTTCTACATTTGCAGGAGAAGGGAGACTTGGGTCTCCGGTTGTTGGTGATTAGATGTCACTCACGATTTTCCCTCTGGTTTGGAGGAAGGGAGGATTGATCCTCCTGTTCTAGCTCTGTGGTGTAGCAGAGCTAGGGTGCTAGTCTTGTGGAAACAGGATCAGGTCGAGGGATTTGTTTCCCTTAGTCTCAAGCTATTAGGTAGCCGTTGTTTGCAGACTGAGTCAACGTCTTACTTTGGCAAGGGGAAGCCTCACTCCGATTTGGAGTGAGGGTTGGATGTAGGTGGATTGGTGTCTGGTCGAACCACCTAAAAAATCACGTGTGCCGTGGTTTGCCTTATGTGATTGTCCTTGTCCTCTACCTCCTTCACAGGTGCTATTGTTTGTTCAGTTGAGTATAATTTGCTCTATATTTTGTTTGCCTGATTCATCGTTTGCAACATGGTTGACAATCTCAGCTTTGGTTTTGAACCAGAAGACTGAGTAACCCTTCTCTCACACACTTTCTCGCAGTCTCTCTACAATTTCACTTTCAGACCAACTCTTCTCTTCTCCTCTTTTTCTTCTCTCTTTATGCTTCTCTCTTCCTCTTCTCTGGATCGCACAGGATGGCTTCTGCTTGTCTGGAAGTAGTTTACGATCAATCTTCTCTAGGAAGGAGAAACCTTTCTTTTATACCAGTAACAAAAAGGGCGTGTGCCTTCCATGAAATCCCACCATAAAATCTTCACACATGGCAACATCTTGCCATTCACTTTACACGTGTCGTGATCCAGGCACTACATCCAATCTTGGATCACGTGCCACCCTCATTTTTCACCAAACATTATCTGTTAATACAGAAACAAACATTAGTTCAGTTGAGAGTATATTATACAGAAAAAGATGCACGGGGTATGCACGGAGTATGAGTGAACTGGCTGCAAAGGATTTGCACAGACTTACTGCTGCTAAGGCAGTCTCAGTGTAGACCTGCTCGGGCTCACCCTGACTAGAAAATATGCACGGGGTTGTTATGTGCTCGGACATCAAAAGGTCATACACTGACTCTACAACAGTGTATGCTCCAACTTCGATGAACAGCAAACAAAAAAAAAGTGCACGGGCTTTATTACAAACAAAATGTGCGAGGCTAAAGATGTGCACGGGGTTTAGGTGTAAATATGAAAAGATGCACGGACTTGTGTTCTGCCCAGGGAAAATGTGCACGAGGTTTAAACCAGAGGTAAAGCATGCACGGACTTGATGTCCTGCTTGAAAGAAAAAGATGCACGGACTTGATGTTTTAAGACACATGCATGAGCTTGTCAAAAAGAGCACGGACTTAGAGTTTAACAATGCACAAAGTGCACAGACTTAACTAGAACATGCACGGACTCTTGTATGCTCGAACTTTGCTACAGTATGCACAGACTTCAGACACAAAAGATGCAAGGACTTGCGGACATGTGCAAGGACATTAACAAAAGGCGCATAGACTTTGACTCTTCTACAATGCATGCAAAGATGAGATACGCACGGACTTAATAAATCATGCAACCCAATCAGCAAACAGCCTAAGTCCAAAATATGCATAGGGTTTGATGTGCACAGACATCAAAACAAAGTGCACAGACTTAGTGTTAGAAGCAGAATATGCACGGGGTTAGGCTTCCACGAACCGTGTGAAGGCATGCACTGACTTCATGCTAAAAACCAAGCATGCACGGGGTTTGGCTTCCACGGACTATGTAAAAACGTGCACGGACTAGCTGAAGGCATGACTGTTCATGCACGGACTCAGCATAAAACATGCAAGGACTTACATTGCAGAGACTGTTCATGCACGGGGTTTGGATGAAACTCAGTTAGCAAAATGTCTAAGTCCAAAATATGCACGGACCTTATACATGCATGGACTTATGTGGAGACATTGTACATGCACGGGCTTAGTGTTAGATATGCATGGACTTCATGATTTTATGCCTTAACCTAATATGAAGCACCTTGAAGACTCTGCACGGACTTAAGACATGCTATTCGGTGGGTGTGCACGGACTGTGCACGGACTTTTCGAAGGGAAGCTCTGACTCTACAAAGCTAAGGCAAAAGAGCATAGAATAAGGCATATGTGTTGGCCATCAACAAACCAAGATTGTTGGCCATCATCAAAATATCAAAACAGGGTTTACAACATGAGGGAGCAGTAGGGACGAGCTAGGGACGATGAAGCCCACCTCCACTGCTAGGCAGGGCAGGAGCAGGAGCAGGAGCAACAACAGCAGGGCAGGAGGAGGAGGGGCCAGCCGGGGCAGAGGAGGCAGCACCATGCACCAGCGACGGAGGAGGAAAGGCACCCAGAGTAGCGGCACCTTCGGCAAGGCCACTGGCAGAGGGGGGCATGTGGTCACAAGCGACAGGAGGAGACGTGGGGCCCTGGACCACTCCCACGATCGGCAAGCAAGCAACACCAACTGAAGCAGGGAGGGGGACGACCCTCTACATGGAGGACAGGGGCAGGAGGCCAATGCTTCCCACTGCTACGTCAACAGGATGCGGAGGACCACGGGTCTCAGACCCCTCCAGCAAGAACGACGCCACCAGCCCACCGACAGCAAGGTCACTGCCAACAATACCCAGGCCAACCAGGATAGAGGTGCCAGCAAGCAAAGGGTCGGTGGCCCATAGGTGACATCCCCAGTAGCACAGGAGGCAGCAGCCAAAGTAGGGACAGCCTCCACGGACACTGGTCCAGCCAGGGAGGAAGGAGCTGGTGGCGCTAGCAGAGCAAGAACAAAGCATCCTGCCATTGAACCAACACCAACAGGGGGACCAACAGCCACCGGGGAGCAGGTGGCAGCAGCCGAGGAGGGAGCACATGCCAGGCCAACAGCGCCAGTCGGAGGGGGAGTAGGGGATGAAGAAGACCCCAGGCGATAGAGACAAGGGGCAACCGTGGGGTAGCTGCACCATGCTCCCAGAATGGGAAGAGGATCTCCAGAGGCTGGCAACGAAGGAGACGAGGGCACAGAGCCGAGACCTGCCCCCGCAAAAGTAGCAGGATGGAGAGGCGCACCACCACCCACCAGCCCTGGGACACCCAAATCTAGAAAAGATATTCTTGTTCATAAATTTCATCACCACCTTATGATCATTGGTCTTTGTGGCTATAGCTTTAATCCATTTTGAAACATAATCGACTGCCACTAGGATGTATTCATTTCCAAATGAGGGTGGAAAGGGTCCCATGAAATCAATACCCCATACATCAAAAATTTCAACCACAAGAATGGGATTTAGCGGCATCATATCCCTCTTTGAAAGATTGCCCACGGCTTGACACCTCAAACATTTTTTTGAAAATTCATAAGCATCCTTAAATAAAGTGGGCCAGTAAAATCCACTTTGTAAAACCTTAGCCGCAGTCTTCTTTCCCGAGAAGTGTCCCCCACAAGCTAGATTGTGACAAAAATGTAATACTGATTGTTGTTCCTCTTCGGGGACACACCTCCTTATGATCTGATCAGGACCCATGTGAAACAGTTCCGGGTCCTCCCAAAAATAGTGTTTAACCTGTGAAAAGAACCGATCCTTTTCCTGCTTAGTCCATCCACCCGGGATCTGTCTTACTGCCAAGAAGTTGACAATATGAGCATACCAGGGGGTTGAGGTGATTGACAACAAATGTTCATCAGGGAAAGAATCAGACATTGGAGCACTCTCAGGAATCACTATTCTGGACAAATGAGGTAGTTTCTCATGGCCTGCTCAATCCCCTCCCACTCCTGGTCGGGGAGAGCGGCCGGTAGTTGAGTATCGGGGGCGACCCCACGTGGATGTAGTCTGCATACGCCGGGCGGTCAGCATGGTGATGGCACTGGTGACGTCGGCGATGGTTTTCTTCGGGCAGTTCCGGTACAGTGGCTGTCGGTTGGGGGGTCGTGGCTATCACCTCGACCCTTTCATCTCTTCGCCCCCTTGCACGGAGGGAGTGGCTGGGCCCTGCCTACACAGGTGCCGTAAGTCGGGCCTCCTTAGGAACCCAAACTTGCTTCGGTTTCGCCGGCTTGTGAGTCGGCATGTCTCTTGGTGCGGCGGCCGGAATGACGGGCACCTTTCCTTCTTTTACTTTCTCCAGTCCTTGGAAAGAGTTGTGGACCGGAACGATTGGTATTATTTGGTCCGGGATCGCCTCGGACCTCTGCCCATTTAAATGGACCCGGATAGTTCCGACAGTCATGGACTTGCCAGAGTTAGAGATTCGGCGTCCCGTGGCAACGCCAGCAATGTTCTTCCGGAACCTCCTCTGATGGGACGCTGACCCCTGGTGCGAGGGGCCGGCGGTCTGGTGCATATGGTGCACGTGGCAACCCAGCGTCCTCGACGGGGTGTTGCCTTTGCTTCGGGCCACAGCTCGGCCAGTAGTAGCTTCGGTGCCTCCCGAGACGGGGGCATCGGTCTTGGACCGCTCGGACGCTTCCACGTCCAATATGTTGACGAAGGCTACTCCCAAGAAGTTGGGGAAGCCCACGACGGGAGGGAAGCTCCCGAAGCAAAGGGGAACGGCAAGATAGCCGTCCCTAATGTGGCTCTTGATGACCAGAGGGCCAAAGGAAACCGCCATTCTTGAGGTCGAACATGCTTCACCTGCGCATGCAAAGATAAAACAATCAGTATTACAAGGAGGGGGCCGCGAAGCCCCTAATTTTGGCAAAGAGATGAAAGGTGGATGAGGTCCCACCGGGCGTGCCAGACTTGTGGACGCACTCTTCGTTGGGTTAGTTGGTTCATTCGTTTGTTGGGTTTGTTAAGTGCATGGGCGTGCCAGTCATCAAGGTGCCACGTTGGGGCGTGATAGGCTACCTGGGTGAATTGCATATTGGCAAGCCTCACTTTGCACCCTTCGGTCATGGGGTTTCGGTCAAAATATTGATCCATAGAAGCCTCCCATTCTAAGTAGATGCTCCTGTTACACCTGCCAAAGCTATAGAGTTCAACGGCCCTTGGTGTGGAGCCGTTTTCATATATTCGGGCAAACTAGTTGGATATGGTCTCAAGCTTCCTAAGAGCTACTGAGGCAGCCTCCGTGAGGGTGTTAAATTGGATTTGGAGACCATTCATCCTGCTGGCTAGACTGTCATGAGGATTGGGGTTCATGGTGGGAGATGGAGAGGATGACAAATAAAATTGGTAAGGGGTGCCCCTATGGGTACCATGGGGAAGTGATGATGTACGGGGTGATGGATGCAAATGCCCTAGGACTTGACTTGTGAGAACAAGTCAATGACTTGCTCTGATACCAACTGATGTGAGATGGCCTAGGGATGCAATGGGAATGGCCGAATGCACCTTGGACCAAGGTTCGCAAGCACATACGTAGGACAATAGACTCGATTTTGACGGTTGTACTCACTCGGTGCGCACTCATTCCCAAAAATAATTCGGGGATGTCAGCGAGGGTCCGATGCAGGACCTTGCTGTTCCAAGGCTTGGCATGGCTCAGGATAACCCCTAGAGGGGTTGAGACTCCCACGTTTCATGGGTGGCCAGTACGCCGAGGTTGTGGATTATGTGGTGGTTCACTCAACTCTCGCTGCGGCAGGGATCACAAGCATGTAAAGTGGAATGGGGGTCGAGCACTCTCTCACCGTCCGACGGGTAGCAAGATATGATACTAACTAAGTACAGAAGATACCAGGAAGGGTTAACCATGTGCTCACCTGATTAGTTTGAAGAAACCAATCCCAGTTGGAGACGAGGTAGAGTGGGGAAGCGTGGGTTCGCTACCCTCATTCTTCGCCGATGCTGCTTGACCTGTGATGCTTAATTACAAAACTACTCCTTGCACCTGAGGGTTGACCATAGGGTGGGGGAGTAATTTAGTACAACTAAAACTACCTCCACACAGGGAGGGGCAATCAGTCGGCCAGGCGGTCATCCTTTGACCGTTTTGCCTAATGGACGGTCTGTTGGAGACCGTTTTGTTCTCAATGGTTCAATTTTTTGAACGGCCTCAAGAGGACCATCTCCCCCCCAAGATGGTCTCCCTTAGACTGCGTTTATCCCCCTAATGCCACTCTTGTTCAACTCCTATCAAGCGGTCACCCATGGACCATTTAGCCTTTTAAGGCGGTTTAGTTTTGGCCTTTTTGTCCCCCAGACGCTCCTATAAGGATCATTTCTTTCATAGGCGGTCCCTGTTACAACTGTTTTCTACCCACCGTGACCAACAACACCCGAGCTCTCTCCCGCCATTGCCAATGGCCCTAGGGGCCTTGCAATCATCCCCAGGGAGTGGTGTGCCCCCTCTCATCCATCTTGAATCACATGCATGCCCTAAAATGAAAATGGGGGGAAGTTTTTCGACAACCTACCTCAGATGATCGCACTCCACCGACCAGCCTCCCGATCATCATCATCGTCTCCTCCGGCGGTGGAATGACCTCCTTTATCGCCTCGATGACCGCGGGGGGGTCTCTTCCCTCCACCTCGGTCGGTGGTGGTGTCGGCTCCTCCGTGGGGTTCACTGCTGGCGGCGGCGGTGCGGTACCTTCTTCGACCATCCGACGACAGGTGAGGCAGCTTAGGACTTGCTTCTTGAAACGCATGAAGGGTTTGGGAAGTATAGGGGTGAGCTTTGGAGAATAGGGAATGAGAGAGGGGAGGGAAGATGGGGGCCGACAATGTTCGGTGGACGAATGGGAGGTTTGAGGAAGAATAAGGTGAGAGGCATCGGTTTCTTTTGAAATCGACTATTGAAAGGTGGTCTATCGATAGACCGTTCAGTGTTAAGGCGGTCTTTCTTAGATCGTTCTATGGTGACGACCCATCTGCCTTTAAACGGTCTCCCCACGATCGTGTATCCCTTTGGCGGTCCCCCATTGGGCTGTTTCAAGACCACGATGAGATTCAAAGTCTCATTGCTTTTGAGGTCTTGTCTGGACCGTTTATTCACGTATGGCGGGCTGAGGTAGACCGTTTCTATGCTGAAATAATGAAAGAACTTTTTTGTCTTATTTTTTCTGACCCCGATTCGGAGACATGGATGAAAGGGGAAGCATGGGTTACCCGCATGCTGCGCCGATGAAGCTTCACCCTGTGATCAACAATTACATGCACAACACCTTGCGCAGGAGGGGGTTCTTGGGGTGGGGGTTAAGTTGTTTACAACCAAAACTACCTCCATGCAGGGAGGGGTCTTCAGCTAGCCAAGCGAGGGGAGGGGACGAAGCTAGAAACTTATTGTGTCGAGCTCCTTATCGGTGCTGCCAGCTTCTGGAACCACTGGACAGTCGATCAAAGTGGACACCGCCATGCATGCTAACGATCTCCAAATGAACTGAGACCAATGCCAAAACTTTATGACTTGGCCCGGGAAGACGCTTGAATTTTTTGATTTACCCTGATAAGGTCGCTGGCCAAGGCAGGACTTGGAACAGCACTGGACAGTTCTAGTTCTAGTTGCTCACAGGGTGGTGCTGCTAGTAGAGGGAGGCTCCACAGACAGTCCTGAACTCGGTTGGAGGCGGGGCTGGTACCGTTACGACTGCAGACAAGCCTTCTTTTAGACGGGACTGACGAGAATCTCAGCTGATGTCGGGGATGATCGTACTAGCTAGAATGGTGGGGGTGGGTAAGTTCAGGAACAAGGGAACCGACGTGGTGCAACTCTGGGAAAAATTTCAGAACTCTTGATGCCAGGGTCCAAACTATTCTTCGCTTCTTGAGGATGACAGAGGACTAGCAGAGGATGGTCTCAGCCAATTTTTACACCTAGATCAGCAAGGGAGTGGTCGTGGTCAAACTTTAACTGGTGCTCAGGTTCGCTGCCTGAGTGGTTCTGCGTAGTTGGGGAAGAATTGCTCTCACGGACAGCTCAGTGCTCGGATGATGACGAAACTACCTCCGTTGCGAAGAAGACAGGGAGACGCTTCCGACGGTACCACTTGAGCATCAAGGGGATTTGGAATGAAGCCGAGGTAGACTCTGCAACTAGCACCTTCTCTGCTGCCTACGAACTGAGAACTATAGGTTGAAGAGGGGAGGTGGGGAATGAGGTAAATGGGAGGGGAATGGGGGTGGATGTGTGTAGGGGAGACCCCTGACTGTGAGGGGGTCGTGGGAGCACTTACTCGACCAGTTTGAAGAAATCGATCCCGCTTGAAGACGAGGGCGAGCGGGGAAGCGTAGGTTCCCCACACGCCGCACCGGTGTCGCTCGAACTTGCTCAAGACCTTACAACACTACACCTCTCGCAGGAGAGGGATCTTGGGGTGGGGGTTAAGCTCATACAATCAAAACTACCTCCGCACAGGGCGGGGCCTTCAGTCGGGCATGCGGGGAGGGGGAAGATGAAGACAAAGAGCTTCAAACAATGTCGGAGTCGATTCTATCCCCTCTCAGGAATAGAGGACAGACAGTCAATGCAGGAATTGTTGTGGTTGCTCCCGAGCTCCGTTGTCAGCGGGACTAGTGCCAAAATTTTGTAGGTTGGCTCAGGAAGGTGTTGGAATTTTGTAGGAGCTTTGGAAGCCGGCTCTAGTTGTGGTGGACTGGAAGCAAAGGCTCTGTTCTCTAGTTCAGACTATCTCAGCACCGCAGCATCTGGAAGATGAAGCCGCCACGAGCTGTCCCAAACTTCAAATTGAGCACGGTCGGTGGCGTTGGAACCTTCGACGAGTTGCCTTTGAAATGAGACCCACGGGGGTGCCCACCGATGTCGGAATAGGTCGCAGCAGCCCAAACACTGACAAGGTGTCAGTTCAGTCCTACAGAGAATAGAACTGTACACTCTGGGGAGAAAAGGGAGAAGAAATCGCTCGGATTGCAGAATGGAGCTCCGCTTCTTGGAGGAGGAGGGAGACTCACAGTAGAAGGTCCCGGTCAAACCCCACCTCCAGATCTTCAAATGGGCAGGCGTGGCAGCTACTGCAAGCTATCTTTGGAAGCTGATCAGGACCCTTCTACGCAGTCAGAGTAGATTGCCTCCCCTGGACAGCCACAAACTCAGAACGAGACGAGATGACTACCATTGTGAAGACGACTCGAAGATGCTTCTAGATGTAGCTCTTGAGCCTCTTGAATCACTTGGATGATGTCACAGCTTCCTCGACAATCTGCTGGTTCTCTGCTACCTCTGAACTGAGAACTGTAGATTGAAGATGATGGGGGGAAAATGAGATTTATGGGAGGGAAAGTGGGGTGGATGGGTAAGGGCCATCTTCGAGAATCGATCTACCACCACATAGACCGAATCATGCTTCCTAGAAGTACGTGACAATCCCAAGACAAAATCCATGCTAACATCATGTCACGGGACATCAGGCACCGGAAGAGACGTATATAGGCCCGAGCTTTGTTTCTTCATCTTGGTCGTAACACATGTATCGCACTGAGCCACAATGTGAGCAGCATCTCTCTTCAAGCTTGGCCAATAGAATCTGTGCTCAACAGCCTCAATAGTCTTATTCCGACCGAAGTGGTCGGCTAGACCTCCCGCATGTAGTTCCCAGGCTAAGAAGTCTCGAACCAAAGTTCGGGGAACACAAAGCCTGTCTCCTCGAAAGAGGTAACCCTCTTGAAGCACATAATCATCATGGTCTCTCGAGGGTCTGGCTTGGAGAGCGGAAAAAATCTGACCAAAGTTAGGACAATCAACATATGCCTCTCTCATCTTCTCTAGCCCTATAACCTCGGCACTCATGGCAGTTAGCAGACAAGTATGCTGACTCAAGGCATCAGCCACATTGTTCTCCACTCCAGCCTTATGTTTAAGCACGAATGTGAACTGCTGGAGATACTCAACCCATCTACTGTGACACACTTTAAGCTTCTTTTGGGCATGGAGAAACTTCAAAGCCTCATGATCGGAGTACAAGATAAACTCCTGATGCAATAAATAATGTCTCCAATGCCTAAGAGCCTAAATAATTGTATAGAATTCCTTATCATAGGTAGAATATCATAGCTTTGCATCATTCAGCTTCTCACTGAAATATGCAATCAGGTGGGTCTCTTGACTCAACACTCCTCCAATTCCTACACCTGATGCATCACATGAGACCTCAAACACCTTCGAGAAATCTGGTAATCGAAGGATCGATTTTTGGGTCATGCGTTCCTTGATGTCCTTGCGTCCATATAAATGTGCCCTTCCTGATACAGTCCATGATCGGGGTAGTGACAGACCTAAATTCGCAGATGAAATGACAATAGAATGTCGCAAGGCCATGGAAGCTGCAGACATCATGGATCATGCGATGTTCCGGCCACTCAACAATGGCCTGAACCTTCTTCGGATCAGCAAAAAAGGATACATGGGGTTTCGGAGCGAGCTCCGACATACATAAAGTTCAAAGAAAAAAAGGTACATTACTGGATGGGGAGATGAAAAATATCGTCAAGTTCCATAAGCCTGATGGAAGGATGGTCGACCAGGTCATGCAGTCGGCGCTCTTTGGCTTCCAGCTTCAGCAGCTCCTCTTGGATGGAGCTAGTGCGCCCTTCCGCCAAGTAGCTTCGTTTAAGCTCTGTATTTGCAGCTGCTTGGCGTGTGCCAAATCCTCCTCAGCCTGGGCCAATTCAGCACGAAGGTTGGAAGTTTGCTTCTCCAATAGTGAAATCTGATCGGTGGCTCCCTCGGCAATGAACCTCTGTTGGCCGGCAATTTCTAGGAAGGCTTGCAGCGCAATAAGGCCCTCCTTCCTTTGGAGCTTTAGGGCAGTCAGTTGATCCCCCAAGCCGTGATCACTGAATTCTCACTGGTTCATATATCAGAGTAGCAAGATCACCCGAGGTGTCCAATGTTGCATAGGGCAGCCGAAAGCCATGAGGGTGCGCGACATGGGTTCTACCAGCTCTCTCAGTTATGCATAGGATAAGTCCCGACGGGCTAGCACAGCCTGCTTTAACATCTCCAAATTCTGCCACACCATTTCAGCAAATGATTGCAAGCCAAGTGATGGTCTGTCAGGGAGATGAAACTCTACCCGACTGTCAATCATAGCCCAGATATCATCAACAGGCTGTAAAGAAGATGAAGGCAATAAGGAAGATGGTTCCGCCAATTCTTTCTCAAGCTGCTCGATAGACTCAATACCGGCTGGGGCAAGGACTTTAGCCTCGACCTCCGTTGAAGGGATGAAGTCTCGAACGTCAAGGCCCACACCCTCAGAGGTGAACTCTACATGTTGCTCTGACTATGTCACTTTCTCCAGTTCGGTACTAGCTGTGAGCCTCAGAGTAGTCGTTTCACTAATTGTTTCTCCTTCAAAGTCTCCACCCTCCGAGGTGATTTCATCATGATGCCCCAGTTGAGCCGCATGTTCCAGTTTGGTGCCGGCCTTGATCGCTAAGATAGAAGTATCAGTAGTCTCCGCTTTGAGCCCCGCACTGGTCGCCTCCAAGCCGCCGAGCACTTGGGAGACCTGGCGGAGACCTTCGCCACGCTCAGAAGATACAACATGAAGCTCAACCCAGCCAAATGTGCATTTGAGGTACGGTCAGAGAAGTTCCTGGGCTTCCTCGTCACCCACAGGGGGATCGAGGCCAACCCCGACCAAATTCGAGCGGTGCTGCAAATGCAGTGACTAGGGCGAGTGAGGTACTTACAGTGCCTCACCGGGCGCGTCGTCGCCTTGACTTGGTTCCTATCCGGAGCCGCCGAACGGTGTCTACCCTTTTTCCGGTTAATCAAGCAAGCCAATCAAGCGCCGGAGAAGAAAGGGCAGATCGACTAGGACCAGGAGTGCGAGCAGGCATTCGAAGAAGTGAAATGCTACCTGGCCACCCTTCCCATCCTCGCCAAACCACAAAAGGGAGAACAACTACTCCTGTATCTATCTGTGATGCCGAGCACAATGAGTGTCGTGCTCGCACGGGAAGAAGTAGGGGTCATGAGGCCTGTCTACTACGTCAGTCGAGCATAACAAGGACTAGAATTCTAGTACTCACGAACCAAAAAGTTCACCCTTGCACTCATTACGGTCGCTCGCAAGCTGCGGCCATACTTCTTGGCTCACCCAATCATCGTCCTCAGTGATCAGCCACTCCGACAAATCCTCCAGAACCCTGACGCCTCGGGAAGGATGATCAAATGAGCTATCGGGTTGGGGGAGTTCGACTTCAAGTTTTGCCCGAGGGTTGCGATCAAGGCTCAGGCTCTCGCCGACTTCATAGTCGAATGTACCATACCCATCGAAGACTCACCCGAGCAATCTTCCGGACCCACGTGGGAGCTGTACGTCGACGAGTCGTCCTGCGCCACGAGGAGCGGAGCAGGGTTGGTCCTACTTTCACCGGAGGGGCTCGAGCTTCAGTATGCATTGCGATTCAACTTCCCGACCACAAACAACACAGCCGAATACGAGGCACTTCTCTCGGGGCTACGTATGGCGAAACACCTGGGGGCGACCAACGTGCGAGCGTACAGCAAATCCATGCTCATCACTAATTAGGTCAAGGGAGAATTCAAAGTGTGCAAACCCTTCATATAGAGATACCCTAGCGGCCTCAGTCAATTCCTTCCACGGGATTACTGAGACCAAAAATTGCCATCAACCCAGCTGAGATGAAAACTCGCGAGGACGCCTCAGGAAAAATCGGGTGACCCCTCGATGTGAAAACTCGTAAGGGCGCGTCGAAAAAAGTGAAAAGGGGCCAGCTCTGGCAAAAACCTGCAAGGGCGGTGGAGCTGGTAAGGAGAAAACAAAAAAAAACTCTCTCCCTCTCTACTCCTCAATGATAAAAGTCGTCAACCGTGACATCTCGCCGATGGCAACCTCAGCATCACTCTACAACGAGGGTGGCCACTACACCCCTGAAGGTCGGCCATCACCAATTCCAGCTCCAGTACTCGGCTACGCACCTCAACGGTCAGCCGATCAGCTCCATCCTTCCAATTGATATGCGTCAGTAGCTAGCCACCCAACTCCAGTTCCAGCCTCCAGCATCGAACGTTCAGCTACCTGCCTCCGCAGTCGACCGACCAGCTCTAGCACCGTGGCTTCAACGCCCTTACATGCCAGCCACCCTAGTCCTAGCACCAGCTCTCAGTTCCAACACCGTGGCTTCAACGCCCTTACAGGCCATCCACGCCAGTTCCAGTACCAGCTCTCAGTCCCAACACCGTGGCTTCAACACCTTTACAGGCCAGCCACGCCAGTTCCAGTACCAGCTCTCAGTCCCAGCATCGTGGCTACAATGCCTTCATAGGCCAGCCGCTCAGTTCCAGTACCAGTCACCAATCCCAGCACCGTGGCTACAATGCCTCCATAGGCTAGCCGCGCCAGTTCCAGTACCAGCTCCCTGTCTCAACACCGTGGCTTCAATGCCTTTACAGGCCAGCCACGCCAGTTCCAGTACCAGCTTTCAGTTCCAGCATCGTGGCTTCAATGCCTTCATAGGCCAGTCACCCAGTTCCAGTACCAGCCCTCAGTCCCAGCATCGTGGCTTCAACGCCTTCAGAGGCCAGCCACCCAACTCCAGTACCAGCCCCCAGTTCCAGCACCGTGGCTTCAACGCCTTCACAGGCCAGCCACCCAGTTCTAGCATCGTGGCTTCAACGCCTTCACAGGCCAGCCACCCAATTCCAGTTCCAGTCCTCAGTCCCAGCATCGTGGCTTCAACGCCTTCAGAGGCTAGCCACCTAGTTCCAGTACCAGCTCCCAATTCCAACACCGTGGCTTCAACGCCTTTACAGGCCAGCCATGCCAGTCCCAGTACCAGCCCTCAGTCTCAACACCATGGCTTTAATGCCTTTACAGGCCAGCCATGCCAGTTCTAGTACCAGCTCTCAGTCCCAGCATCACGGCTACAATGTCTCCACAGGCCAGCCACTCAGTTCTAGTACCAATTGCCAGCTCCAGCACTACGACTACGACGCCTCCCCAGGCCAGCCATTCGGATCTAGCACCGGTCGCCAGTCTAACAGTTAGGTTATAGTGCATCTGCGGACTAGTTACCCAGACTCAGGGTCAGTCACCTAGACCCAGTACCAGCATCCAGCTCCAGCATATCGGCTGTAATCCCGTCACAGGTCAGCTGGCCAGCTCCAGTCCCCAATCCTAGCTTTCGGCTGTGATGCCTCCCAGGGCCATTCGGCCAGCCACGATTCCAGAGAGTGCGGCTGGAGGTGCCTGAGCTCCAGGGATGGACGATTTCTTTCGAGGCATGTTTGACTATGTCTTCCAGCAGCGATAGTAGGGAGACCAGCAGCAGAGAGGAGATGCTGGTGAGGGTTCGTCATCTCAAGGTGGTCCTGGTCTGGTGCTGAAGGAGTTCTTGCAGTTTCAGCCACCTTCTTTCTGTGGGCAGCCAGATCCAGAGGTGGCCAGAGAGTGGCTGGGTGACTTGCAGAGGATCTTCAGTGCGATGGAGTGTGCTGAGGAGGAGCAGGTGGTGTTGGCTACGCATCGCCTTCAGGGAACGGCCCGGACTTGGTGGACGTCAAAGTGGGAAGCAGCGTTCCAGTCTCGTCCCCTTCGGCAGATCACGTGGCAAGAGTTCGTCGTGACGTTTGAGCGTGCCTTCTGTCCGTCTTTCATCAGGACACAGAGGCTGCGTGAGTTCATGGAGTTGACCCAGGGCGACATGTCAGTGATGCAGTACCGTGCCAGGTTCGTCGAGTTGGGCCGTTATGCGTCGCACATCATGGCAGATGAGGAAGTGAAGACCGATCAGTTCGTCAATGGGTTGAGGGTCGAGCTGAGGCACCATCTTCTTGCGTCAGGTTTGACCACCTTGGATGCAGCGTGCAAGGCAGCGTCGGCTTTGGAGAGAGATCTGCAGAAGGTTCGAGGGCAGGGCAGTGCTGGTCAGGTTCAGGCAGCTTTCGGTCAGCCGTCAGTGGTTCAGCAGCAGAGTACTGTCCAGCTTTCAGCGGGTGGTTCCGTGGCGACGCAGTCAGTTGCCCCAATGCCGGAGTCTTCTTCTTCTTTTGGCTCGAAACTGAAGAAGCTGCTTAAGGAAGCTGGTTGGGGCAGGAGGCGTTAGGATCGTAAGGGGCGGACGCAGCAGGAGTCGGTAGGCAGTGTTCAGTAGCTGGCGATATTGCAGCGTCGGAGTTCGGTGAGTGGTGCTCGGGACGGGTGTCCCAGGTGTGGTGGTTCTCATCCGGGCAGGCCGTGTCCAGTGCCCGTAGTTTGCTTCAGGTGTGACCAACCAAGGCACATGGCGCGAGACTATCCGTAGAGGCCGAGTCAGCCATCTGGGTTTTAGCCGCAGTAGCAGTTTCAGCCCCAGCAGGTGCCAGCGCAGTCGCAGCAGAACCAGCGACAGGAGCAGTTTCCTCAGTTGTCCCAGTCAGCTACTGTAGGGAGGCAGAGATCCCGAGGCAGAGGGACCCACATGACCAGGGCAGAGGTTGAGGCGTTGCAGCTGTTGGAAGGTACTCTTTCTATTTTGGGTTGTGCGGCTTGCGTTCTGTTTGATTCAAGTGCTTCTCATTCGTTTATCTCGGAGGATTTTGCTCAGAGCGTGGAGGACTCGGTGACCGAGGTGTCCTGTGATGTGGCGGTGGAGTTACCTACTGGCGATTTCGTGCACGTTCTGTATTGCTTCGAGCAGGTGCCCGTGTGGGTGGAAGGGCGGAACTTACTGGCCAGGCTCTACGCATTACCGCTTTAGGACTTTGATGTCATCTTGGGCATGGATTGGCTCGAGACACATCATGTCTTGGTAGATTGCGGCTTGAAGAAGGTCTACTTCCGACAGCTTCGTGGACCCACCTTCTGTTATCGAGGTATCCGATCTTCCTCTTCCCGCTTGCATTCAACAAATAAAATCTTGAACTTTGAAAAATATAGTTGTAATCAACTTCTTCTTGCCTAGCTCTGAGAGGAGGTAGAGGAAGATGAGATGGAAGCGGTAGGCTTAGTGGATGACGGAGGTTGAATGGAAGGCATTGGAAGAAGGGTAAGTAAAAGTGATGGTTGAAATGCAACGAGCTTCTCCCCTTGCTTGGAAGCAGATGGGGTTAGCTCGGGTGCAAAAATAGGTGAACCCTGCTTAGGTTCGGCCATGAGTTTAGGTAAATGGTTAAGTGGAGGGATAGGGATGATAGATTTTGGGGTTACAAGCATAGTGGAGGGCCTAGGTGGCGGCAATAGAGGATGAATTGGTTGGGAAGGCAAAGAACTAATGGAAGGCTCAGGGGAGGCCAATGGTGTGGAGGTTGAGGGCATGGTAGTTAGAGGTATAATGGTTGAAGGTTGAATGGTGGTAGATTTAGTTCGGATGAAACATCTAATTTTGGTGGGGTGAGAGGTTTTAAGGGTAGGAGATGGTTCATGATGCATTGATGTGGGTTGTTGGAGGACTGACCCATCATCATAACACCAAGATGTTTCATAAACAGAGGTTGGTATGGTGGCTTCATCCTGAGTAGGGAGTTCTTGCGATAAAGGAGGGAGAGGAAAGTGAAGGAAACTCAGAGTAGGTATATCTTCAAAATTTTCAACACCGTCATCATGCACCATCTCCAATTATTCATAACTCAACTCATATTCTTCACAATCGAGTTCAAGTGGATGCCGTGGTGGAGGCATGTTGGTGTATGAAGGAATATGATGATATGGAAGATTTTGTGGATATGGATTCGAAGGCGGAGGGCCATATGAATGAATTGGGTGAACTGGTGGTGGGCGGACAACATCCACTTGACCATTAAAACTTGGTAAAACATCTTGCTCACATGTGCGCGTGATGTTATTGTCATCTCTTCTCTCCTTCCAATCTTTCTCCATCAATGTTATTCATGAACGCCTGAAGGGGATTGACTTAAGGAGGAGGAGGGGATAGGCTTAAAACCCACTTTAATTGTTCCTCCATTTTGACAATCTTTTCAATAAGAACTTGTTGGAGTGACTACCTTCGAGCGCACTTACAGTCCGGCCTGTCTTCGTATGGATAAGATGCACCAATTCCTAGATTTGGTTCAGGGTGAAATGACCGTGCTGGAGTATCAGAACAAGTTCATCGAGTTGGGTCAGTATGCGCCACATATTATTGCTGATGAAGCCTTAAAGACCGAGCAATTTCTCCATGGTTTAAGAGTCTAATTGAGAGTGCCGCTGCTTGCTACCCATGTGAATGTCATGGATGATGCATATCAGGCAGCAATCGCAGTTGAGCTCGATTTGGCGAGGTCTGTAGGATTTTCTTAGTCTAGCGTTGCTCAGTCAGTTGCACCATTTCAGCAGCCTTTTTAGCCGTCAGCACCTGGAATTCCGTCTATCGTGCCTACTTTCAGTGGCCCTTCGAGGCAGATGTTTAGAAAGTCCAAGAAGCGATTTAACCGTCAAGCATCTCCGGGCTTTGTACAGCAGCAATCAGCGTCTTCTGATTCTGTCCAGTAGTCTATTTCTCCTTTTCAGCAGTGCCGAGAGCTTCTCGTGAGTCAGCTGAGACTGTGTCCGAGGTGTTATGGCAGCCATCTCGGTGTGCCATGCTCCTTACCGGTGGTCTGCTATCACTGTGATCAGTCGGGTCACATTGTTTAAGATTACCTGATGAAGTCCGTTCCGACGCAGTTCTCGCAGGTTACCCAGCCGTAGCAGTCTCAATTTCATCTTCCTGCACCACCTCTACCTCAGCTGTCTTATTTGTAAGTTTCAGCTTCTTCCCAGCAATCGTCTGCAGCCTCTAGCCGGAAGCCGAGGAGCCGGATTACTCATATCACTCGTGCAGAAGCCATTGTGTCTAACCTCATAGAAGGTACGATTTTAATTTTTGATCGTTCAGCCCGCGTTCTATTTGATTCAGGTGCCACTCATTCATTTATTTCTGAGGATTTCCTTGCTCGTCTCGAGGAGTCGGTAACCGAGTCACCCTGTGAACTGCTCGTTGAGTTACCATCCGGAGATTTCATGTCCACTCTATTTTGCCTGGAAGATTCTCCTGTTGTCGTCAGTGACCGGCAGTTGCCAGCGAAGTTGTATGCGCTGCAGTTGGCCGCGAGCAACAGGACCCCACGGAGTGAAAGGGTAGGTGATGTCCCCATCAATAGACCTGCAGCGCCCCGGCCCGGCCACTGGACGACTCTTGGCTCCTCCAGGAAGTTGCCACCTTGTCCTTGGTTGATTCAACTTAGGCCGTGCCTCCTACAAAACCTGGAGTCACCTGTGGCATCCCCGACTTTAGCTTACTATCCTAGCAGGGCAGACCAGGATAGAATCAATTTTCCACTTGTTCCCTGCCCCTCCACTTGGCCGGCTGAAGGCCCCTCCCTACATGGAGGTTGTGTTTGAGTGTAAAGTTAATTTTCCCACCCCACATTTAACCCTCTTGCAACAGATGTAGTGCTGTACACTCTTAAATTCTCAAGTCAAAGTGGCACTGACGTCGCATGCTGGTGCGTGCCCATGCTTCCCCGCTCGCCATCGTCTCTGGTCAGAGTCAGCTTCTTCAAGCCGGCTAGGTGAACCCCAAACCCTTATGGTGAATTCTATTATGCATTATCATTTTTGAGCTCTGTCAGTGAGGAAGAGAGTGCCCGACCCCGGTCGACCAGCCACCTCAAGTGGCCATTGCAGAGGAGTGAGCGTGAGTGTTACTCGTGCCCGCCAAGGCGTGTGGTCTGCCCCATTGACACTGGAGCTCCAAAATCTAAGGGGGGTCCCATCTCAACCATGCCATCACCCCCAACTAGCAAGGGTCTGGTCCCTGGACTCGACCTTCCATCCCCAAGTCACCCTGAGACAAGGGCGCGCTGAGTGAGCTAGTCCACCGACATCAAGTTCGGGCCATCATTATTGTGCTTGCGCGTCTAGGTCCAAGGGCCTTCATTTGCATCTCCGATGCCCCATGGCTCATCCCACATCAAGTGGTATCAGAGCAATAGGGTGTCCTACATCAACGTAACTCAGTCCCTGATGTTACTGGCCTTGGTGGTGATCATAGCTTCATCCTTTGATATATCACTTCTTGATACTTCAGGTTATTATTCTTTATATATTGCTCCGTGCCCATGGCACATGTTTCTTTTTCTTCCATTTAGTTATTGCATGTTTCACGCCTTTGGGTGTGTTTAGCTTAATTACTTCATTCTCCCTCTGCAACCCAGGTTCACCCTCCCCTGCTCTGTGCGTCCACGGCATTCTCGGAGTCGACCGTCGCTCCTACGTCCTCCCGGGGATCAGGAAGACCTCTCTACTGCTCTCTGCAACCAGCCTACAGCAGAGGTCACGTTTGCAGAGACTACCTCGGCGTCCACTATGTGAACCAGCCGATGTTGTCTTCTATGGATTTGTACGGCGTCTTGCCAGCTTCGTTCCAGAAGTGGTCCGCTGCGATCGGACCTCGGCTCCATTCGTGTCGCCCATTCTCGCACAACTGCGCCAGATTTGGGTCTTAACCTGAGCACCATTTGGTAGCAGCCCTGTGCGATTCAGTCAGAGCTCTCTTCACAAGAGTTCTTCTTCTCTGAAGCATCGACGAACTAGATGTGGTCCCGCCTGGTTTTGACTTCGTCTTCGTCCAGGGCGTCCATTCTCCCTCAATCGCACCAGACCCAGAGTCCTCTGCTCGCCCAGGACAAGCTGCTGTCAAGTAGGCCCTGAAGCCCCCTCCTCCTCTCAGTTTCAGGTCAGATGGTCTACAGAAAAGTTTCAGATGTCGACGATATGGAACTAACGCAAGTGGTCTCGTCCTGATCTGATGATGGCATTGGGAGTTCCCCCACATCTATCTGTGACTGGTCCAGGTGTTCACCCAGGAACCTGATGCCATCCAATCCTGCGACCACATCTAGCGAGGTTATCAGATGGCCACCATCTTCTGAGGGTTCATAGATATCCCTGTCAGCAACGTCCACGAGTTGGTCCCGTCGTGTTTGGAGTTCCACAGCGCCCGTACTGACCGACGCACCATGACTGCGCCAACCAGTCTTGCACGGCAGAACTGCACAGGCCCACCGCTACGGCCGCTGCCTCCATCCAGTGACATCAGCTCGGTGCCAGACCTTCAGACGTCCTTCGGCATCCCTCGACCTTAGTCCAGGCGTTGGCTGCACCTCGATCGGACGTCTGAGCTCGGCGTACGGTCGATAGCTTGTTTCCCCTCCCCGTGATCCCCCCTCCTGCGCGAGGGTAGTGCGTGTAATTGATTGCCCCCACCCCCGTGAACCCCCCTCCCTACGTGGATACACACCATAACGGACCGGAGCAGGACCGCTATGCTTCACAGAACTCAGGAAATCCACAGAAAACCCAGACTATAATGCACCAAGGAAGGGGCGCTACAGGACTATAACGCACTGGCACAAGGGCATTAAAGTTGACACGCATGTAACTCACAGCACAGGGAGTATAACGGACTAGGAGTGGGGCATTATACTGGACATAACGTGCCTATCTGGAGCCGGTATGCCTTCTAGAATGATTAAACTTCACAGAAAATATGGTAGGTAACGCACCTCAACAGGGGCGTCATACAATGCACGACGCATAGGGACAGGGCCGTTGAAGGCAACAGACCATTAACTCAAAACCAAAGACCATAATGCACTACCAGAGGTGCGTTAAATCCACCCGAACATTAAAATCCATAGGAAAACTTCGACACTTTTTACATAACGCACTACATGGGATGCGTTAAAGGGGTATAACGCACCGGGGCAGGCGCGTTATATCACCTGGGTTTCGTGACTTCAGGAATCAGAATCAGAAACCCCGCCTGGTCGATTGAAATTGACTGGGGACGCGACGGATTACAAAATCAAAGCATCCTGTCTAGCCAAACCAACATATCAAGCCTAATCACGCCACTAGAAATGAATTACCATGCCCATGGAACTAAATTTAACAATTTAACAATAAATTTCACAATAAATAAACTAAAATACATTAAATAGAAAAATACATGAAATACCATACAGAGGGCGTCGGACCACGGCACAAGTGATACCAGCGGTGTCCTAGCGGTATAAGGTATCCATCCCCCTACCTGGACAATGGCGAAAGCGACGAATCGACCGCGAACTGGCGTGAGGGAGAAACGGCATCTCGCGACCAGACTCGACTCCACGTTGCGTGAATCGAGGAATGGAAGGCGTCAGCACGATCCTCACGATGGGACCTATGACGACCCGAGATCTGAGTACCGAAAAGGAACTGACGCGACTCGAACCTCGGCCCGCCTCCCACGAGCTCGGAGACTTGGAAGGGATAAAAGGATAGGTGTGGTGTACATAGAAATAGGAAATAAAGCAGGACAACAAATATAATAACAGAAATACCCCGCCATTAGACAAAAATCAGGTACGGGTAGAATGCATAATACCATCCCGTATGAAATATAGAACATGGGTTGCCGGATAAACAAGAGAGACCCAATAGATGTGAAAGATTCCTCAAGAAATTAGAGCATGCAAAATGACAAAGGGTTACAAACCAACCTGCATAGAATCAGAAATAACATAAGAAAGGGGAGAATGGTTTATCTGAATGGCGGTCACGGATCAACAACTACATTGAGGTAGAAGTAAAATGTCCAATACCAGTGAATATGGGGATCGTTTGAGGCCACTGACGATGCAATAGATGCCGGCGAACCCAGTGGTGAAGGACCTTGCACAGAGGAAGGAAGGAAGGCAAACTCGTCTCCATGGCTGCTTGCAACCATCGGTGGCCTTCTTGTACACAAACCCTGCTTAAGGTGGGATGATACAGACAATGGGAACCCTCGTCGCGTCTCATCTTATCGCAGGACGACTTGAAGGCCCCCCGTCGCGTCTCGTCGGGACGCTGCCATCGATGTCACTGGTGTGCAGAGAGGCCGACATGCAGTAGATGAGGTCGGGTCACTTCACCTGCAACCCTAGACGTGAGGCAGCTATGAGAGAGAGCAAAGCATCGCCACCTGTGAACCCTAGCCACAGTGCAAACGACGATGCGACGGGGGAAACCCTCTTGTGCCTCCTCCATATGGCCTCCCAGCATGAATACGGTACTCGGGCGAACAACGCCCTTGTCCCGGTTATAGCCTGTGTAATCGAACTGCGTTATCAAACAGAAAATGGGATGTGCCGCCAGAATTACACGGCTTATTCGCCCGCTAATCGATTATCAAAGAGGCCCTAAGAGAACATTTTAAAAGCCCGTATGGTTTCTAGGTCTTGGCCCAACATGGTTTGGGTCCTTTAAAATATTTTCAGACTCTTAATAAAGGATGGTATCAACCATTTAAAATTTTGTTCGAAGGATACCGTCATTGTTAAAAGGATTAGTCATTGCCTCTCTGTTATATTAGGCCTTATAAAAGGGGTTTTCGTTGGGTCCAATTGGTTTTCTGGACCAGCCCATTAAGGCCTAGTTTTGTTTATTACCATGAGGGAGCCGCTGGTTCGGAATAGCTCGCGAAGCACCGACGTCTGACTTAAGTGTCGTCAGTGCTGGGACGAAGCCTGGTGGACGCCGGTGGGTTCATGAGATCCTAACGTAGCTCCGAGGTCACTGGTGGGTGGGGACGACTGCGGTCGAAGATCTACACCACTCTATCCCACCAGACAAGTTTGCGCGATCGAGATGTGATGACCGATACGCCCGCTGTAGATCTCCAAACATGACAGGACCAACTCGGTGTGGTAGCAGATAGAGAGCACTAAGTACCCGCAAAAGCTGGCCACTATCGGATCACCTTGTCGATCGTGGTCGTCGATATGGTCGGCTTCTGGTTCCTGGGAGAGCAGCTAGATAGGGAGGCAATGGCCATGGTGGAATTTCCTGTACCGAAGTCAGAATGAGACAAAACCACCTGGGTTGGCTTCGTATCATCGAGCGTTACGACTTTGGAGAAGACAGCTCAGCCCGAAATGGAGTAGAGGATGGAGTGCCATGGCTAATGGGGTTGCTATCTGTCTTGGGCAGACATAGACTTCTGAACCTAGCACAGTCACAGAAAAATGGACGCCTAGGCGGTGGGGTTATCAAAAGATGGTAGGACCACCTCTGAATCGTTGGCGACTCGAAGATGAAGAACTCTTCTGAAGAGATTTCTGGCCGGTTCGCATGGGGGAAGATGGTGCTGCCATTGCCAAGAGGTCCTCAGAAATCGGTGTGGTTTTGGTAAAGTTGCACGGAAATGCCCGACGCGGTCGGTGCCGATGACGAATCAAGGTGGGACCAATTCCAGAGCGTAGCTGGTTCGACGTAGGACAACTTTGTAGGAGGCCACTTTATTAGACTTGCACTGTGGATGCTGAGAGATCTTCTGCAAACTGGGCTTCTACTTCTGCCTTGAAGCTGGGAGTAGCAGAGCTGGATTCTGGCTTCACTGGGAGGTGGGCGACATCGGGAAGCCTCCGGGGTCACTGTTGATGCTCTTGGAAATGGTGAGGGGCATGGGTTGCAGAGGGGAGGGGTGACTGGAAGTGGCTGGGGGTGAGAGTCTGGAGAGGGGCGACTAGGGTTGGAGTATGGAGGACCACTAACAAGCCCATTATGTGTAAACTAGCTAAACCCATCTATATATATATATATGAGCCTCACTCATAAGTCAACCACTTAAACCCAATGTCATATACCCATATATATATATAACCCACATGACCCATAAAGCCGCGTTTAAGAACTTTCACTCAAAAACCAAAAACTAAACTCACTAAAACCCAACACCAAAAACATGCTTGTAAGGCCCAACCCACGCCCAAGTAAGCATACCTAATCACCCAACCCATGTGTAAACCACCCGAACCCGACATGCATGGTCGATCGTGCAAGCAGATTAGGGTTTTCACTCACCAAAAATGGTTAGCGACTGCTAACCGGGAAGTGGGAGCAGCATATGGGAGGCTTTAGGACACTGCTTCCATTTGTTTACCCACTCTAATTGAAACCTTCCGTTTCCAATGATCGAACCCTCTAGAATCCCTTTATTCCTATAAAAACACCTTAATTGGTCAAATGTCCATTTTCCTTCAACTGCAATCGTGCTGCTGCGTTGTCATCCTCTTCGTCCTGCTGTGGTGCCGTTCATCCTCCTGTGCTGTGGACGTGAAGGCCGTTGCTTCTTCCCCTTCAACTTGTTCTTCCTCCTGCAACCAAAGCGGCCATCTTCTTCCTTTCTCTTCTTCCTGTTGCTAATCAAAGCGCATCATCTTCTTCCTGCTGACTGCATTGCAAGAAGGAACGCCATCTTCTTCCCCTTCTTCCATCTTCATCCAGTTGAGCAGAAGAGCGCCTCCTTCCCATCCATACTCTGTTCAAAACAGAGTATCAGTTTTAACTATTCATCGTTCCAAATCCTCATTAAAAGGTAGGTTTCTCTTCCCAGACAAAACTCTAAACTGACATATATGGTGTTAGATTTATATTATTTGCATGGTTTATGGGTTAACTTGCATTGTTCATCTTGGTTAATCCCTACACGTTCCATGCTTTCATGTGACTTTCACAGACATGGTTTCACGTTAATACATTTTAAGTGAAAGTTAACACAGATTAAAATTTTCTAATCATGTAAATTTATGTCAAAAATTTCTGATAAATATATTCTTGAGATCCTCATATTTTTCTCCTGAGGCTATCCTTAGACTGGCACAGTATCTCAGCCTTGGTAGAAATCTAGCATCCTCAGACCCATACGTTCATATTCCCATCATTCAAGGCCACTATCCTACTAGAGGAGGCAGAGACCTACTTTTTCTTTCCTAGGTCCAAGGTGGGTGAGGACGACTTAGTGTGCCATACCGTTGCCCCTATAGACCCTAGCCTCATGTTGGGAGAGTTTATACCAGATCGCAAGGATATCCGTACCTTTATAGGCCCACACCAAATTCATCTTCTTCCCCTTAGTCAATGGGTGGTAGCTCATTGTAAGAATAAATGTGGGTGGGATGAGGCTATAGCCAAGGTCGCATCCATTTACTTGTGCGGGGCCCTCTTGTTCCCCTCTGCCGACCATGTGTTAGTTACTCATATCCTTAGCACCATTAGTGGCCTGTGGTAGGGTCTTTCTATCTCTCAGGTCATCCTTGCCTACTTGTACGAGGGTTTGAGTTCTGCAGCTCTAGAGGGTCCACTCTTCGGCTCTATAATACTCCTAGAGTGCTGGATGGGTGTCAGGATGAAATTCTTTTATAGGGAGGATATCACCTCAGCCAGTCGGATCTTTGGGAGCCATCCCCTCTTCTTAATAGGTGGCACCTTCAGGTTCTCTCCATAGGTGGAGTGCAGGACAACAGATATGAAGACCAGGGATGAGTGGCATTTGTGCATCAACAGGTTGCCCCTGGATAGGTTCGTGATGTGCCCTAACTTCCTCCTCTGTACCGCAGTCAGACTTCCTAGGAGGCTGGACTTGGACCTGAGGCTCGTGAGTGACGCTGCGTTGGTGATGTACATCCAGCACTGGTGCTACCTACAGGTTGGACTACCCAGGACCATACTACCATCACTACCCCATCTTCTCGCACTACAGGCGAGGAGGTTTGGGACAGAAGAGGACGAGTAGGCAGTCAGGAGTGCCCTGATCATGTGGGAGATTAGTAGGGTGCGTACCCTTCCAGTGGAGGTAGCAGAGGCTCCAGAGACGTACCGGGCTTATGTGAGGGAGCTGAGAGAGATACGTCCCCGCGGGGATGCCCAGCGGAGGATAGAGTGATTTCTTTGGAGATGACTAAGAGATGATAAGGACTAAAGGGGAAGGGAGCATGAGATGCCACTAGGAGTGTGATCACCAGAGGGATTATCTCAAAAGAAGAAGGATGAGCGCGAAGAATACCTTGTAAAGCGGGTGAGATTGTGAATCCAACTTCCTCCTCCAACCGGCCAGCCGATGAAGGGGTTTCTATTTTGATTACCCTTGTAAAACAAGCAAAGACAAACAAAAGATATGGATTAGAAAAAAAATAGTGTAGTATCAATACTCTATAAGAATCAACTTATGAAAGAAGGGCATGAACACACCTTGTGTGTTTGTTTTTAAAACCCCTAGGAGGAGTAAAGGGAGGGAGAATATGTATGCAATAAAATAGATAAGATGCTAATAGTCTAGTAAATGTGCAAGAAAGATGACATGCAAGCTAATGAAAAAAAATCAGATAAAGGAATGAGTTGGTCCTTCTGTGCCTGTAAGCAGAAGGGAGAGAGAGAGGCTTGAGGCTCCAGTCACAACAACTGCAGAAGGAAAGGGGGGAGAAAGAGAGAGAGAGCTCTGGCTCTGTGCGTTCCTCTTTCAAAGTGAAAAATCACCAAAATAAGCTCTCTATATCCTCTTTTGCTCTATCTCTCTCTATTCTCTACCTGAAGGGGAGGAATTCTCAAAAAAAACTGTCGAGCCACCCCCGCGGGTTTGATCAGAAGGGTATTTATAGATGAAAAGGTCCTTATTTCAATAGGATTAAAACAAGGAAAATAATCCCATGAGGTAGATCTCCCTTCTAGAGAAGAACACGGAGCTAAGAATGCCCAGGACGTCATGCAGGGAAGGTAGCAGACAAAGTGGACATGGAAAGGAAATGACGACCAGGTTACTGTCGTCTATTAAAATAGCGCCCAGGAAGCTGTCGCATATTCCTGAAAATATCAGACTTTCTAGAATTAAAAATGAATAAATAGCGACCTTCTGAAGTGGCGTTCATTAATGAACTTCTGCCTAAAAGGGTGTTATTATTTTAATTTAAATTCCAGTGGAAATTGGACAATCAGGAATTGGCGCCTGTGTGAGCAATCGTTCATTCACATAGGTCGACCTGTACTGTAGGCAAATAACGACACTCTAGAAAGTCGTTCATTTAAATGGCATCTAGATGATGGTCATAAAATCTAAATAAATCTAAAAAAATGGAAAAACCTTCTTATTAAGCCAATAATGAAGTCCGCTTTGGGACATTACATCTTGACATGAAATTTACTCAACATAGCATTGATTTTGACGTGTCTACAGCTGCCCCGTCTTGGCGTGTGTTTTACAGGGGAGTGAGACGGAATGAATTGTAGTGGAAGCAGAAATGAAGATGAAAATGTAACGAAGTGAATTGAAGTTAGAATGGACTGAAAAGTAGATGCCAAGGTGTGATGTGACACGCCTTCAACACTAAGCGCTGGAAATCTTTTCAGGATTCTAAATGAAACAACCTTGAATGGTTACTAGAAAGTGTCAGTCGACTGGATGAAAGAACTAAGCTAATAAAGAAAATGTGCACACGGGTGCAAAACAAAAGACACCATTGGAGAGCGGTTACCAGCCAATGTGGATGTGCTACAACCAAGGTGAGTTTGCAAGAAAAGATAAAATGAAGTGAGATAGGAATCCAGCGAATGAATGCTATCAAGGAACTAGCCTTAGCAGTTTCAAAGAGAACACAGTACTCAGTTTAGAATGGAATATCTCATATCAACATGAAAGATCAAATGGACTTCGTTATTGGCTTAATATGAGGATTTCATCATTGAAGCTCGAAAGACCTACATGATGCATGCTGGGCTAAAAAGAAAAAATTAAAACAAACTAAAAATAGAAAATAATCAATGATAATATTGCTAAACCATCCAGACTTGGTCAAGAATCTAAATCTCTAAGCTAACACTAAGTCGAAGCCCGTTTATCTACGCATCAACTCAGAAATAGGAACCATCGTCTCAAATCTTGAACAACCCAACGGCCTATCCGTGTGATCAAGATTCCCCTGGAACTATCACTATTTTTGATAAAGGGGAATTCAAATTCTAGGTTTATCAGAACCACAAGCTCCTTGATATGCTATAATAGCGTAAGTATCATATAATAACAATACATATAGGGAGAAGATACAGAGGATGGAATGATGTCACCAAAGATACCCCATCACTTGAGATCTGCATAACTTGCTCTTCCCTGCGCTCAAAAATCATCAGCTCAACGAGAAGAATATAATCATTCATAAGAGCTCGTTAAAATTATTATTCCAAACACAGATTGCTATGATATAGAGTGAAAGCTTTAACAACATAAGCAACAGCCAGGAAATATCAAAAAATATCAATTTTCAAAAATGACGACCTCGTGAAGAGGCGCTACCAATAAAAATAACGACACCCATACTGTCGTCAATTCATTTCAGTGTTCTATTTGGAAACGTATTGTGAAATGACGCCTGTCCAACATGGTGCTGAATAAATGACGTCATTAAGGAAGTCACTATTTAATGAAATAACGCCAACATGGATGTCGTCAATCACTGTAAATTTTGATGTCACGTTTCCTGCTTAGAAATAAAACTCCAGAGGCTAATCCTATGCAAACTTTGATTACCTGAGGATCCAGCCTATATAAAGGGACGCTCTCTGCCAATATTTGCCATCGAATCAATCAGTGAGCAATAGAGACCATCGACAGTAGAGAGCGATGGCAGCCACGACCAAGGGTTTTCTACTGAGAACAGAAGATGCAGCGTCCTGTGAAGAAATCTAAGATTTCTATTCCCAGGATTACTGAAATTGACGGCCATGTCAGCGGGAGAATCGCCATGAACCAAGTAAGTTGGAGATTTGGAATCTTCCTTCTTTTAGTTTTCTTATCTTCAAATCTGATCATCTTCTTCCTGTTTCTTTCATTTTTATCTTTTGTCTTCAGGATTACCCAAATATACCCGGGGCAAGAAGATTCACCAAGAACAAGTGGCTTCCTCTTCTACTCTCCAAGCTCACTTCAGATATGAGGGTATTCCTTTCTAGATGGCATCTTCTAGGCCTAGTCACTCATGCCAAACACTATGACATCATCCACTTAGATTGGGCTGCTATAGGAGCTCTTATAGAAATATGGCACCCTTCTACCCACACCTTCCTATTCCCCACCTTTGAAGCCACCGTACTCCTTGAAGAGACAGAGATACTTCTTGGTTTGAAGAGGATGAGGCAAGGGGATGAAGAGAAGATGGGTACTATGATAAGGAATATGAGCGTTCTCGACTCTGCACTAGGCACGGGTCAGGGTTGTTTTTCTTCCTGGAAGGCAGAAGCTACTGCCCCCAGCAATCTCTGGCGACCTAAGGGAGTACTGCCCGGGCCTCGGAGGTAATTTCTCATGGCCTGCTCGATCCCTTCCCGCTCTTGGTCGGGGAGAGAAGCCGGTGCCAGGGTGCCGCCAGCAGCCTCAGGGATGTGCATCGACGGCCGAGTGTGGGCGGCTCGATGGCGGCACCTGCGGTGCTGGTGGCGGGTCTCTTCTGGAGGTGCTGGTGCAGCAATGGTCGACTGATGGGTGAAGGCCGCTGCTTCGGCCCTCTGATCTCTTCGGCCCTTTCTCGGGCAGGTATAGCTGGGCCCTACCTGGGCAGGTGCAGTGGTCTGGGCTTCCTTAGGAATCCAGACCTACTTGAGCTTAGCCGATTTGTGGGTCGACATGCTTTTCGGTGCCGCAATCGGAATGTCGGGCGTCGCCTTCCCTTTCATCTTTTCCAGTCCCTAGAAAGAATTGTGGACTGGGACGGTTGGCATTATCTGGTCCGGGATTGCCTTGGACCTTTGTCCATTAAGATGGACTCTGATGCTTCCGACGACAACGGACCTGCCGGAGCTGGACAACCGGCTCTTTGGTGTGGCGGGAGCATGGTTCCTGCGGAGCCTCCTCCGGTGGGATGCCGATCCCTGTTGAAATGGTCTGGCAGCTTGGTGCACGTGGTACACATTGCAGCCAAGCATCTTGGTCGGGCTACGGCTGGTGTTTTTGGCTGAAGTCTGGCCGGTGGCAGCTTCGGTGGCTCCTCGGGTGGGAGCGTTGGTCTCGAGCTCGTCGGACGCCTCCACGTCTAGTATGTTGACGAAGGCGACCCCGAGGAAATTGGGGAAGCCCACGACGGGAGAGAAGCTCCCGAAGCAAAGGGGGACAGTAAGGTAGCCATCCTTCACGTGGCTCTCGACGACCTGGGGCCCGAAGGTGACTGCCATCATTCGGGTTGAAGTGCGGTTTTTTTCCTGCATTCGCAAGGAGGAAGCAATCAGTATTACAAGGCGCGGGCGGCCGACCACGGTGGGTAGGGGTGAGGCGGCGATGGTATATCTTTTTACCCACTACCGCCCGGAGGGCAGATGCCGGCCGCAGAGGGGAATAGAAAGAAGAATCTAAAGAACGAAGGAGGGAGCGTTGTTCTCCCTTGTAACACATTGTCTACCTTGCCCAACACGAGCCAAGCTGCTGAAGAAGAAATTGAAGAAACACACTCCCTCCAACCTGGCCCTGCCATGGTTACAGAGCTGTATCACAAGCTTCAAGAGGCTGAAGCACTGAGAAGAGAGCTAAACAAAATGGGTTTATACCTTGCAATACCTGGGGCAGTCGAGACGTCATCCGAGGCATCGCGTAGTGGCATGGAGCCAGTCAGAACCTCACCACGGCCAACTTGGCCCCAAGTAACACATGATCATGGAGGGGGCACCCCCTCTCAGCAGCTACCTCTTGTGCCTTTCGCGTGCATCCCAGTTCCCCAGGCATGTCAGGGGCTGCTACCATATCTTGTGCCATGCCATTCATGGCCCCGCCTCTACGACCAACTGACTTGGACCTCAGCTTCAAAAACTCGGTAGTGATAAATGAGTCAAGGGCAGAGCGTGCAGCCAAAATGAAGCTAGCTGAGGGGGAAATCACTAAGGCAGTGCTATACACTACCGAGCGGAGGAATGACGAGTCTGCTTCGGAATATATTCGGCGGTGGAGGAGTCTTAGTGCGAGATGTATACACCCGCCTAACCATGGGGATGCTATCCAAATATGCAAACGCAGTATGAAGATGCACAACCTACTGAGGGTAATTGGCGTCAAAATAAAATCTTTCAAGCAGTTGGATGATCTCACAACCGATGTTGAAGCCCTCCTGGCGAAGCATTGCCCGATTGCTGCTACCCCAAGTCATGAAAATGAGCCTGTTGGTGAGCCACCAGCATAGGAGAAAATAAACCCTGCTGACTTCAAAGCCTTTGAGCAACTGTAGAAGAAACTAAAAGAGCCGACTGACTCCCTCTCTGCTAAGCCCCTCGAGCGGCGCTCTTCACTAAGGGGTAAGATGATGAAGTCATACTCCTTCCCAAAAGACAAGACTCGGATCCTCTCCAAATGGGCCCGCAAATATGGCAAGTTGGTGCTCCTGGAGCCCTTTTCTTTGGGGTTGGAGGCCATCACTTCTCTTCTTTTGACCATTACCAGGTCTCCTTTCTTGAATTCTTGACCTTCGACCAGTTTATCAAAAGCATGGGCCATGCGAGCTTGATATAGTTGAATATTTTGTTGCGCGCGGAGATGCTTTCCTTCGAGCTTGGCGAGCTCTTCCAACCTTCTTTCTACATTGGTTTGTTCGTCACTGGCCAAATCATGATGGATGGCGACTCGCAGTGAATGGACTTCTAATTCAATCGGCACCACAACTTCTGACCCGTATACCAGGGAGAACGGTGAACAGCCGGTTGGAGTTTTATAGATGGTACGATAGGTCCTAAGCGCTTCGTACATTCTCTCTTCCTAGTCCTTTTTATTAGACTTGACAGTCTTCGCCAGCAGTATGCATAGCGTTTTGTTGAAGGCTTCTGCAAGTCCATTGGCTTGAGGATTGTAGGGGGACGACGTCCTCCAATCAATCTTGTATTTATCAGCTAGCCGATAAACCTTCTGGTTTCTGAAATGGCTGCCATTGTTAGAGATAATTCGGCTGGGGACCCCGAACTAGAATATTATGTTCTACTGAAAGAATCTTGCAACCAACTCTCCCGTCACCTCCCTTAGTGCTACTGCTTCTGCCCATCTGGAGAAGTAACCTGTAGGTGCTAAGATGTATTTGCATCCTGACGAAGATGTTGGCAGTGGCCCTACCACGTCCATGCCCCATTGAGCAAACGACCAGCTTGTTATGGTGGGGTGTAGCGGCACTGGCGGTCTTCTTGACACGTTGGCGTGCTCTTGACATTTCTGACAAGCCTTGGCGAACTTGCAGCAATCATCGAACATAGAGGGCCAATAGTAGCCTAATCTTTTTATCTCGATTTTCATTTTGGGGCCGGCCTGGTGTGCTCCAGCTGAACCCGCATGGATTTCTCGCAGCACCTGCTCGGCTTCTGCTGAAGACAAGTAACGTAGCAGAACTTTTCTTCGGGCATCTACCATTATTCAGAACAGGGTTTCGTTCCTCATCTCGTAGGAGTCCTTGACCCTCAGGAGTTTCATTCTTTGATCCTTTTCCTTCGGGAGCTGCTGGCCTGCTCAGAGTATGTCTTACCTAGATCAGTTAAACCATTTGTGAGTGTGGTTAGTCGAGCGTACATGTCAGAAATAGACTCTTTAGGTTTCATTCTGAATTTTTCATATTCAGACACCAACATATTTACTTTTGTTGCACATACCTATTGTGTCCCATCATAAATTACCTCAAGACAGTCCAACATTTCTTTTGCAGTGAAGCACGTGGACACTCTTTAGTATTCTGTTGGATGAAGGAAGCACTGCATAATGTGCTTGGTGCCCTAGTTCAACGTCAATCACCTTATCTGTTCCTTGGCCGATGTATCCTCATCTTCAGGTAGTTCTAATAGACCTTTGCTAATCACTCGCCAAATTTCATGATCCTGGGCTCTGATAAAAATCTACATGTGATTTTTCCGGTAAGGATAATTTGTCCCAATGAAAAAGGGAGGCCTATTTGTAGAATGCCCTTTGGGCATATGACCTTTAGATGCCATATCACCACTTCTCTCAAGGTCGTAATACCACATTCAGAGAAACTGGCTCTGATGCCACGTGATGTATAGGGATAGGCAGATCTAGAGGGGAGGGGTGAATAGATCAGCCCCCATTTTGTGGAAATAACAATAAGACAAAAACTAAGGAGCTATAACGCACGAATAAACATAAGTTGGTGAGCAAGATGAGCAAATGATTATTAAGAGTGACCCTACACAAGCATCTAGTGCTAAAGAAAGGGAGAAACACACACCACAACGAAACAAGATTTTAAGGTGGTTCAGTCTCTGCCTTGAGACCTACGTCCACCCCTCACACAACTTGGTGAGGCTTCACTAGTGCAAATGCACTACTGTTGATTCATAGCTTCCACCAGAGAGACAGCCTCTCTCCAAACCATTGTGACACAACTTGAGGGTGCACAACCCAACCACCATGGACCAGTGAGCTCACTGTCCGTCTTCCTACTCGCAGGTAGGGACCAAATGAAAGATGTTTTGAGAAAAATAAAAAATTGGAAAAATATTGTTGGGTCCCAGAGTGTAGTGGCATGGATCTAGAGGGGGGTGAATAGATTCCCTCTCTAAAAATTAAGTCTAATTTAAAAAACTGTCGCCAAGGTGACCGGGCGGCAAGAGGCCAAGCGGAGAAAGGCGGAGGCCACCTCGACCTCAACGGCTCCCTCTCCAGTGCCTTTAATTCCGTCCTTCGAGGAATTTGCAACCGCTCGGGCCCAGCCGAGCCAGCCTACAGGTTAGACCCCTTAGGCATCGGTGTCCTTATTTGCCTCCTGGGACAAGGCCCTTACACACGTGAATCCTTGCTCTTGTTTCAGCCACCGTGGAAGAGTCGGCACCTACGCTCATCCCTGATGTGGGTGAAGCCGCGGTCCCTGAGGCAGTGCCGCTCGTCGAGGAGACCACCCATGAGCCACCTCCTGTTGTAGAAGTCGGAGGGGGTAGCTGTCTTTGTCAATTCAACTGATTTCCTTCATCTTTTAGGAACCCATCGACTCTGACATAGTCCCCCTCTTCTCCTATGTGGCAGACGTCAGCGTAGTAGTTGTCGGACTGTTGGGGGCCCATCTGCACTTCCCAGCGACGCGCACGTATGCGAGGAAGAAGCTAAGGTCTGGCACATCACCTTCGTCGAACCCGTGCGAGGATGCACCGATCATCGACCTCGAGGCGAGGTCCTCCTCGTCAGTGGAGGAAGTGTTTGCCCCGACCAGGTCTTCGTTGGGTGAGAAGGTGGATTATGACTACTCTTCCGATGAGACGGCTTCCGACGAGGGCATGTCTAGGGATTCCAGGCCTCCCGAACCGGTCTTGAAGGCCCCTTTGTTGGCCAGCTCCCTGAGCTTGGTGGAGAAGGCCTTTGAAAGTGTGAACCTGCCTCTGCAGGGTTTCTTTTAGAGTCCGCTCACTGACCCTGCTTCTGCCCCTTATTAAATTCCAGGAGCGAGCTCAACCGGAGTCCGCAAAGATAGACCCCCCGAGTGCACCGGCTACCCGATCGGAAGGAGTCGACGTCGGCTTGGACAAGCTTGCGTCCTTACTCGAGGTCCTATGGCAGGAGGCGGCTACTGGGACTTCCGTCATTCCCATGCTAGAGACCGGGGCACCACGAAAGGTGAGGGCATAAATAAATGCGAGCATAGGCTCTCCCTTCTTGAATCTTCCCCAGGGGTGCTAATCTGTCTTTGCACTGACATGATATGAAACTTTGACACACTAGCATCAACTATCTACTGGCATGCTCAGACCTTAAAGGTACATGTGCACAGACCTGGAGTTCTGAATGTGCATACACCCTAAAATGTGCACATAGTTTGGTCTATACATGTGCATCAACCTTGATGCAACATGTGCACCGACAGAAATGTGCTCAGACTCTAAATGTTGTATGTGCACAGACCTCAATCATGCACAGACCTCAATCATGCACAGACCTATATGCACAGACTTGAAACATGCCCAAACTTATATGTGCATGGACTTCTGATGTGCACAGACCCTAGACATGTACAAGGCAGATGTGCATCAGCCTTGTCTATGTACAAGGAAGATGTGCATCGACCTTGTCCATGTACAAGGTAAATGTGCATCGACCTTATCTATGTACAAGGTAAATGTGCATCGACCAGTTTACCCCACACTATATGCACATGCATCAACCTTAGCTCACATTATCTAAACATGCATTGACCTTAGCCTTGCATCGTCCTGATATATGCATGTGCACCGACCTGTGTGAAGGTGTAAACAATGATATGCATCAACCTTGCATGATGAATGAATATATGCACCGACCTTTTAGAGCTGGACCTCACATATGCATTGACCTCTGTACACTAGCTGCACTACATGCATCGACCTTCTAAACGCACATGCTAATGTGCATCGACCTGATGCCTTCATGTGCACTGACTATAGTAAAGATACTCTGACCTTTCAGACCTAAAATTGCACATATGCTTTGACCTTAGAGTGGTGCATTGACCTGTATGGCTAGACTAAGCGCATGTGCTCTGACTTTATATGTAGTGATAAATATATTCATCGACCTTATAGCAGTTGCTAGCCAACTAGCATCGACCTTCTAATGCAAGATTTCTACATATGCACAGGCCTTCTAGACAGAATGATAGGTGACAGAGAGTGTTTGACATCATTAAACCATATGAATGTGAACATTATCAAAATCACATAAATGTAGCACATCAACGCATATGACCCCAATTAGTCATAGTGTTTGACATCATCAAAATCACATGAATGTGAACATCATCAAAATCACTGAGACACGTAAAAGGGACGTCGATGACGCTAAAGTGGGCTGCCCGTGGCCCATCGACCACCAAGAGGAAGGTGCACCGAGATGCTAGCACCGATGGAGTAAGAAGGCACCCTGAGATTTATGCGCCGACTAAAGACGGCCCCGATGAGCATGCCCGGGATGAAAAAGGTGCACCGATGGAGGGGGGTTTCGAACCCTCTATAAAAAGCCTCTGTCCGATGCAGATAAGAAGAAGGAGGGGACACAAAAAAGAGAGAGAGGAGAATAGAGGCTGGGAAGAGAGTGAGATATCCACACCCAGACGGAGAGCGGAGAGCCACTTAACAAAGCGATGAGCGAAGGGAGACGAAGGAGAGAAGAGAAGGAACCACTAGAGCTCCTCTGTGCAAGGTGGGTCTCCCACCATGTAATGCCCTATTGGGGCTACAGCTATCCCTCTCCCTCTGTTTCTGTTCGTGTAATTCCCCTTTTGATATTGTTTTCTATCCTCCTATATTACGCTCTGAAATGAAGAAACAAAAATGATGATTGATCTTGCCAGTCAATTTGTTCCGGTCTCTCTCTTTTCCTGTGTGTGTGATGGGTCATGAAGTCTCGTGAGCCAGATAAGGTGCACGACGGGGTTATACGTACATTTTCATTACCCCTGCCCTGATTCCTCGCATAGTCTCGCTTCATGGGTATCGTCTCATTTTTAATTGGGCTTTCTGAAGCCCTTCATATAGTAGATTCTCCTAATTAATTGATGCCTAAATTGAAGACCAGGGATTTGTCAAATATGTGACATGGCCTCTGGTCGTTCTCTGAATGAACGAGGCACAGTGAAATGATGGGGTATATGGACTTTACGGTACTCTGTTTCACCTCCTGTTAGCTCCGTTCCATTGTGGTACTAAGCTTTACTCAGTTTAAGTTTCATCTGTTTGATTCTTATGCTCTGCAGAACACTCTAATGCCCATAATTTCTTTTCTGGAGGAATCAAACCATCCCTTGTCGTAGATTTCCTTCCATTTTGCCCCCTGATTATGTGAAATCATTTCCGTTGCCCCATCGTGGGTTTTCAGACCTCTCAGTCCGAGTGAGAACCTGAGTGGAGGTACACCCGCCTCCCCGTAGTTAGTTACTTGCTTTCCTAGTATAGCTCTTGACGCCGCTGCTAGTGAGAGTAATAGGACGCCTAGCTTGCTATTGCAATCACCGCTATGAGCTGTGAGTGAGAACCCATCGCGTGACTCATTCCGAGCACGAGAGTGAGCCGACCACCCATGACTCATCGCCGATTTCTCAACCGCGCATGTCCAATCGCTTCCCTCGCGTGGGATGTACCCGAGCTTGCTTAGAGTCCCAGTCGGTCTCGAGTCTCGCGGGTCCGTCCTGCATCAGTACACTTTTCCAGAAAGTCATATCTCGTGCATATTCTAGAAGGGTGTATGTATTATGTGCTTATACCTCGTGTATACACTGAGGTCTATCTGATCCATACCCCGTGCTTGATTTGCCAACTCTAACCTCATGCACATTTCTCCTGAGTGTTTAAACTGTGTGCGTGTAGCTTTTATGTTCTCTTGGGACTTAAACTTCTTGCATATCTATATACAATGTCCTCTAAGTGTCTTGATGAAATGTCAGGTACCTCCTGACCCATTGGAAGAATATACCCCAGTGATGAGAACACGTGATCCGAGGTTCCTGCCCTCTGACGTGTGTGACACACGTGCAAGTGTATCTGGAAGGTCCCAAGGGCGTGGAGATTGCCGTCCACACTCCCGGTGACCTACTGAAGCTCCTATAAATATCACTGGTCATCGTCCAAGAAAAAAGGGGGAAAAAGAGCAGAGTGGAAGAGCGAGCAGTAAGGAAGAAGGAGTGAAGAAAAAGTGTGTGGTGAACTGAGTGAAAAAGAGAAGAAAAGGAGAGCTGTTGAAGAAGAAGAGAGTGATAGAAAAAGCCCGATTCAGATTGAAAGAGACAAGAGGTGAAGAGAAAGAAAGATTGAGAGCAGCAGAGAGAACTAGAGAAGAAGAAGAAGAAAGGAGAGCGAACCAGAAAGAGCAAGGGAGAGCTTGACTTGAAGATCTGTTTACCTCTTGACTCGTGGATCAAATCCAGAGTCACTGTGTTCATTGGAGCAAAATTTTGATTATCTTTTATTTTCTTACCTTTTTCATTTATTCTTGTCATCTTGTTTTTGTATTCCCCGATTCTCAGGAGTGAGATTGGGGGGGTCCCTCTGGTGTAGAGGAAGAGAGGTCTGTGACCTCTGGTTGGCTAGTGACGAGGAGTCACTAGTGTCTTCCCTCCTGGTTTGGAGGAAGAGAGACTTCGGTCTCTGGTTTCCCTCCGGCTTGGAGGAAGGGAGGAAGGTCCTCCGGGTTTCAAGTGACTATGTCACTTGGGTTTCCCTCCTTGGAGGAGGAAGAGAAACTTCAGTCTCTGATTTGCTAGTGACGGTCTGTCACTAGTGTTCCCTCCAGGCAGGAGGAAGAGAGGAATCTGTTCCTCTGGTCAAGCTATCAGGCAGTAATTATTGGCAAGCTGTGGTGCCCAACGGACGCAAGCTGCGAGGCGCAGCAGTGAAGCCACACTCGGGTTTGAGTGTGGGGTGGACATAGGTTTGAAGGACCAAACCACCTAAAAATTGACTGTGCACTGTGGTTTGATTGTTCTTTCTGTTCCGCAAGATGTATGCTTAGGTTCGCTTACAATGGTCTGATTTTACATCTAGTGACAAATTATTTTGCACGCTGCGTAATTGTTTTAAGTCTTGCGTGAATCAAGTTGATTAAGTAATCGCTGTTAATTGAGTGCGTCTAATTTGCCCAAGTCATTTGTGTTCTAAGATGCACTTGATCGTTTGAATGGGTTTGATCAACACCAGTGCGTGATTCTGTGTTAAAGGGAGTCTGGTTTTGTTAACTATTTAGAATTGATTTAAGACTTTCATCCTAGCAATCTACCAGTCTATTTCAGTTCACCACTATCGTTCATATCCTCTAGAACATAACTAGTTTCTGCCTCTGTATTTCTGATTGTTATTATTTTAAATTGGTCAAGAATTTTTTAAGAGAGGGATTCATTCACCCCCCTCTGAATCCATCGCACCTAGACCATCAGTTTGCACTACCATTTCAGCCTATGATAACTCCAGTGCGCTAAGGGGAAGGTGACCCTACAGCTCAGTCTAGGGCCGGTGGTCATGTCCTCAAATTTCTTTGTCCTCAAGGTTGACCCTGCATACAAGGTCATCCTGGGATGGCCTTGGATAGAACAAACACTCGAGATCTTGTCTACCACCCACCAGTGCTTTAAGTTCCCTTACAATGGCAGGGTAATCAAAATCAAGAGCCTCCCTTTGGTCGAAACTCTCAATGCCATCACCTCTGAGCAGATTCCCTTCATGACCATCCCTAATAAGGGCAAAAAGCTAGTTCTATCCATAGCAGGGGCCATAGGGCCTTCTGCCCTGTGTCCGTCCAATTCCCCCTCTCTTCCCTGGCCAACCACTCACTCTAATATCTCGTTCGGCAAAGGATGGGAGATCATGGCCAGGATGGACTTCACCATGGGTAGAGGCTTGGGTCAGCAAGAACAAGGTCCCACTCGTAGGGCGAGACTCAAGGTCTCCAAGGGTTGCGCAAGTTTAGGTTGCTCCGCTGAGGAAGCATCTAAGACCACTCAGGCTAGGGTCCTGATCTTTGGTCACTTTGTTCAAGGTCTAATACAACTAGGAACTCGGCAAGATTCGAGGGAGAATCCTAACAACCTCTAGGAAGAGGTTCCTCATAATCTCGCATTTGAGGAAGATTTTGGTCTCCTCCCTTTGTTCAACCTCGACAAACCCCTTGATGGCACCTCTTCAATGGGCACCTTCGTCGCCCTAAATAGGCCAGCCCTTGTCTGCTTCATCCCCTTTCAATTCCACCCGCTACTTTCGCCACTTCTCACTTGTCCAGTCATGGATAAACCAACCCATCTTGTCTATACATTCACCCATGATCACCATAAAAAAATGCCAATTCTTAAATGGGGGTGTGCAAGCTCTCTATTGAAGAAACTTCCTCCCTGGAGCTGGGGTCCGTCAGCTAGAGGCCGACTCTTTCCACCTTAAACCCTCCTCCATTAGCTCCCCTTGTACATAGTGGGGTAGAGTCCAACCCCAGTCAGGGCTTGTACATATCATCTTTTCTTTCCAAATAGTCTAGGGTTTGTCAGGTTTCCACGTGCTATATCAGCCAGCTGACCGAGAAGTGCATGTAGTTGTGTCAGGTCTCCGAATTCACATCCACTTACATTCCTCTAGGGGCAGTTGAGCTAGAGGGGTCCTCAGCAGACGATGGTCTAGGAGTCTACATGCTGGAAGAAGAAGGATTGATGGTTCATGGAATGAGAGAAGCCTTAGCTATTTTATGTCTAAGTCAAGTCGAGTTATAATTTTCTATTTTCTTGAGTCAGATGATGTAAGGATATCAATGGTTATAGTCTTATGTACTTGTGATCATTATTATCATGAAATTAAGTTAGAATTTTGAGCAAATTACTTAGTCTCCTTATATGTGATTATCTTGCACTCTGATTATCTTTTTTGCAAGAGGCTTACCATGCCAACTGTTCGCGTTTTTTGAGAATGCCTTCCACTGTATCAAAAGCTCAGGACGTGACATCACCAAAACTCTCAAATCACATGAACACGTAAATCGAGACAAGATAATACCTCCCAACATCCCAAAACCAGGTCTTGATCCTCACAGGATAACCGAGACACTCACAAGGTCACATGTCAACCACTGGATCACAATCGGGTTGACTAGAAACCATAATGACTCTCGATATAACACGGACAGAGTATACGGTACAATGGCACTTTTGGACACCCTATAACACAGTCACAGCCCTCATAGGATGTCCAAGACATCCACGGAACAATGGGCTAACCAAGCGGTCGAAGCCAAGCCAACCAGAAGCCAAACCAACGAAAGCACAACACCCCGAAAAAATGGCGGTCTTACCCTTGGCCGCTACACTTTGGCGGTCTTATCAGGGCCGCTATTCACACAGTTAAACATATAGGAAAGTTGCGGTCCTCATAGGGCCATCTCTTTACAATGGCGGTCATGGCCAGACCGTTAACTCCAAACCACCTCAAAAGCTTCATGAAAAAGCACGATAAGCCATCCTGGTGGTGGTCTTTTGCCTGACCATCACTTCATAAGGCGGTCAGTTGCAAGGCTGCTATTAGGAACTAACTTAAACACATAATGGTCTCCCTGGGACCGTTTCTCAAAAGTAGCGACCCTCCTAGGGACGCAACTACAATTGCGATCGGGAGCTTGGCCGCTACCCCAAACTGACTTAAAACAGTTGAAACCCGATGACGGTCAACCTCAGACTGTTGACACAAGATTGGCGGTCAGCCAAGGGCTGCCAATATCAAGTTAAGGTCAGTCGCAAGACTACAAATACTCTACCAGCAAGGGACCAGCCCTCACAACCTCCACTCGGCATCGCCGAGTTACCCTCAGGTTCGGGGTGAGTGTCGAGTGAGTTGGCCGCCAATATCAGCCCGTTTGAGTTGCGGATGTGCTTGCTTGCTTAGGTCTGAGGTCATGTCACATCAGGGGATCAAGGGGAGGGGCAACCCATGAGGGCTCCGACGTGCGCCTAGAGCATGTGGATAGAGGAGCCTGATGCTGTTGGCAGGCAACCAGAGGTGGTCATGGCTGGTGCACCCAGTCTAGGACGTGCGGGGAAGCCTTATGATTGTTCACGGTCATCGACAAGAGCGGCAGACGCTACTAGATGGCGGTGGAGGCTAGACGACGTAGAACCCACAGTCTGCCCTATAGGACAGAATTGCATAGTCTCCTTCTCGGGGCTAGTACGAAGTCCACCGACGTCCGATCGGGGCGAAACCTAAAAGAGAGGATGGAGGACAGGGGCTTCCACGTTCTAGGAAGAAACATACCTTGTTGGATGGTCCTAGAAGGCATGCTTGTCTACAAACTAGCTTGCTGGATGATTGGGTTGCAGAGCTACGCACAATAGCTATGAGGGTTGGTATGGGTCGCTCAGGACCCGGGTCGGCCTCAGACCAGTTGGGACGAGTAGAGGATGCCCAAAAGCAAGCACTGGAGAAGTGGTGTGGCTGGTGGGATGGTAGGATAGGCTAGAGAGGATCTGCAACTGGAACTCATGTTCTATTGGAACTATCCATAGCAGACTTGGTGCGGGTCTACGGAAAAACTTCCTACTCTCAGTTCCAGGACCGGTGCAAAGTGGGGTCACATTTGTTGTGGAGAGGAGAGGTATAGGCACACTCCTGTGGTTGGGATTGGATAGTACCACTCTAGGGGGGTGACGAGGGGTTCTACAACACGAGACAGTTTCTACTTGCTGGTCGGGATGGCTACTCACATTCACCGGTCAGAGTTGAGGGATCATGCGATGGGGGTTTGGGAGACTTTTGGGGGAAGAGGAAGAGAGCAGGGAGGGAGGGAGAGCTGGGTCGACCTGGAGAGAGAGGGGGAGCTGGGTGGGGGCTGGGGCGATCTACGGCACTAAAATTACGGGTGTTACAACTCGAGTAACACGATTCAGGTGCATTCTATCACCGGAATGGCCCGTAAGCGGCCGGGAAACTACCCAGCTAGGGCAAAAGTGCTCCGAGTGGTGGATCACTCACTACAGACGCATTGTGTATATGCAGAGCAGGTCTGGTAGCACAAATTACTGTGCCAAAGGCTAAGTCAGTGAAAAACCTGAGAATCTGATCAGCATATGCGGAACGCCGGAATGAGCCGTAAGCGATCGAAAAGCTACCCAACCTGGGTGAAAATGCTTCGAGGGATAGCCCACTCGATGAAGATGCTCCTCATACTATTGAGATGAAGTTGGTGGCACAAGTCACAATGCCGACGGTCGAATCAGGGCGAGACCTAACCAATCCGATACGGGTTCGGTGCGTGTCGAGAAGCACTCAGAATCATAAATCGGAGCTGGATAGCAAGAAATCTACACTCTGAGGCTGCCACATCGATCCCTACACTACACTAAACATCGGTCTTCTGTCATGGGCAGTTTCGAGATAAAAAAATAATTAATTATAAACATGCCATTGAGGTAGTCGGCGCCCCCCAAAGTGGGTCGGCGCTCCTTTTGGTTCGGCGCCGTCTTCACAATTCGGCGCCGCCTGGGTAGGCACTCTCCCTGGCGAATAGGCGCAGAGGCTCCACGATTGGTGGAGCCGTGGGTCGACAGAGGGCTCTCCATCCCATCGCCCTTCCGATGCCCTATTTTGCTATAAAAAGCACCCTACCTTCGTGCCTTCAATGGCAAGCAAGCGAGCAAGGAGCGACAGAAGAGGAGCAAATGAGAAAAAAAGAAAGTGAGAGAGAGCAGAGGAGCAGAAGGGAACAATAGAGAGGAAGAGGGTAGAGAAAGGGAAAGAGAGAGAGGAAAGAAGTCTCCAAGGTGGGTCTCTGCTACGAAGGAGACCCGGGAGAGCCCAGAGGCCCCCTCCCCATTGTTCTCATCCCTATCTATCATTCTATTTCTTTTAAGCCTCCCTGTATTCTCTCCAATATGGTTGAATGAAATAAGCATTACTGTCGCTATACGTTCGAATGAATATGCTTGAGTTGTTAATGTCGAGGTAGTGTTTGGATGTAAATCCCTTAACCCCCACCCCGAGATCCCCCCTCCTGTGAGAAGTGTAGTTTTGTAGTTAATTATTTTCAGGTTAAAGCTACACCGGCATAGCGTGCGGGTACATACCGATGCCTCCCCGCTCACCGTCGTCTCCGGCCGGGATCATCGTCTTCACGCTAATCAGGTGAGCCTCAGACCCCTTCTTTGCTAGTCTTAACTTGCTTGTTTAGTATCGCTTTGGTTGCCCATCGGCGGTGAGTGAGTGTCTGATCCAAAATCAATCATATTGAGTGTCCACCGTGGAGTGAGTTGTGAGAGTGGCCCTACATCCCACGCCCTTGGCGTGCTGGCCGCCCATCGAATCGGGCATCCCATATCCTTAGGGGTTCAACCCCAAGCTAGCCAAACCCCTAGAATCTCAAGGTCCAACCTCGAACCCTCATCTCCCATCACCGGTCCACCTACGGACCCGGGTGTGCGCTACGCGAGTGAGTCCGTTTGAGTGAGATCACCGGGTCATTCTTGCTTGCGAATTTAGGTCCAAGGGATTGTGTCACATCAGTCCCCGTAGGCCTTGAGGCATTTGATGCCCATGTCGAGAGCAATCTAAAGCCCAATGATTAGAGCTCCATATTCAGCTTCATTATTGGTCAGGGATTTCATTAGGGCATAAGAGTTATACAAAACTCCACCCCGAGGAGTCAAGAAGACAATGTCGGCACCCACCGTGGTGGCGGAGTTTTGGTCGCTTCGAGTGATCCCTCGGGAAGTGCCGTCGAAGTAGAGCGCCCAGCAGGGCATGTCGACTGTATGGGTGTCTCGCTGTTGGTAATGCAAGACATCTCCAGTCTGTACAACTAGAGTTGGTGACTGGGAAGCAAGGGACCCCTCATCGGGAAGTTCTGTGTTGAGGGGTGAATCGTCCGGTACTGGATGGGCTGCCAAGAATTCGGCCATGCCTTGTCCCTTGACTGCTTTCCTGGGGACGTAAGTAATATCATACTCCATCAATAGGAGAGCCCACTTTTCCAGTCGACTTGAGAGAATAGGCTGCCGGAGGAGGTACTTTAGGGGATCGTGCTTGGATATAAGCTGGGGAGGGGCAATCAATTACATGCACTACCCTCGCGCGGGAGGGGGGGATTGTGGGGAGGGGAAACTAGCTAATGGCCGTACGCCGAGCTCGGTCATCCGATCGAGGTGAAGCCAGCTCCTGGATGATGGTCAATGGACGCCGAAGGATGCCTGAAGGACTGGCACCGAGCTGCTGTCGTTGGATGGAGACGGCAGCCGCTGCTGTGGGCCTGTGCAGTTCTACTGTGTTGGACAGATTGGCGCAGTCGTGGTGCATTGGCCGGTACGGGCGCTATGGAACTCCAATCACGACGGGACCAAGTCTTGGACGATGCTGACAGGGAGGTCTACGAACCCTCAGAAGATGGCGGCCATCTGATTACCTTGCTGAACGTGGTCGCGGGAACGGCTGGTGTCAGGATTCTGGGTGAACAGTTGGACCAGTCGCAGGTAGCTATGGGGGAACTCCCAGTGCTGATGTCGGATCGGGACAAGACCACTTGCGTTAGTTCTGTATCGTCGAAAGCTGCAACGTTTCTGAAGACTGTCTGACCTGAAACAGAGAGGAAGAGGGGGTGTCGGGGCCGACTTGACAGCAGCCTGTCCTGGGCGAACAGGGGGCTCTGGGTCTGGCATGACTGAGGAAGAATGGCCGCCCTGGATGGAGACGATGTCGAAACCAGGTGGGACCACCTCTGGTGTGTCGGCACTTCAGAGGACCAGAACTCTTGTGAAGAGAGCTCTGGCTGAATTGCACAGGGACGGGCAGTGGAGCTGCTACCAGATGGTGCTCAGGTTCAGACCCGAGTCTGGTGCAGTTGCACGAGAATGGGCAGCGCGAACGGTGCCGAGGTCAGTTCGCCGCGGGATCACTTCTGAGACGAAGCTGACTCGACGATGTATGACTCCAAAGAAGAAAGCTTTACCTGGTTTGCACCGTGGATGCTGGGGTAGTCTCTGCAAGACCGACCTCTACTGCAGGTTGGTTGCAGAGAGCAGCAGCGTGGTCTTCTCAATCCACGTGAGGGCGTAGTGGTGACGGGGCAACTCCGGGATGCCGTGGACGCACGGAGCAGGGGAGGGCGGACCTGAGTTGTAGAGGGAGAGGGGGTTGCTGTATTTGCGGATCGCCCCCCCCCCCCTCCCGTGCCCCCCACCGCCCGCCTCCTCGGCACCCAGCACACCATCAACAGCTCCCCGTACGGGCCCCTTTGGCGCATGCTCCGCCGCAACCTCACGGCAGAGATCCTCCACCCGTCATGGATGAGGCTTTACGGTCACGCCCGGGATAAGGTGCTGGAGGTCCTCCTCGGCGAGTTCCGCCGGCAAGCTAGCACCGAGGAGCCTGTGGTGGTGGTCAAGAGCATCCAGTACGCCATGTTCTGCCTGCTGGTGTTCATGTGCTTCGAGGAGAAGCTGGAGGAGAAGGCCGTTCGGGAGATCGAGAAGTCTCAACGCGACGTCCTCCTCCTCTATGTCAACAAGCTCAATGTGTTCACTTTCTTCCCCTAGATCGCCAACTATGCTTTCTGGAACAGGTGGAGGACGTTCTTGCAGCTGCGCTGAAGGCGGGAAGACGTCCTGCTCCCGCTGATCAGGGCCCGTCGATGGCTGAGGGATCAAGGGGGGAAGAACAGGGGAGAGAACAGCTTCCAATACTTGTATGTGGACTCGCTGTTGGATCTGGAGGCCCCCGACGAGAAGGGTCATAACCAGAAGCTCACAGATGAGGAGATGGTCATCCTCTGCTTTGAGTTCCTCAACGGCATGACGGACACCACCTCGACCACCCTGCAGTGGATCATGGCCAACCTGGTGAAGCAGTAGGGTGTACAGGCCAAGCTGCACGATGAGATCGCCACCATGCTGGGAGAAGGCGGGGAGGTGATCAGGGAGGAGGACCTGGGCAAGCTGCCCTAACTCAAGGCGGTGGTCATGGAGGGCCTCTGCTGGCACCCATCGGGCCACTTCGTGTTGCCGCACGCGGCGACGGAGGACGCCGCTGTGGACGGGTACATGACACCCAAGAAAGCGTCCATCAACTTCATGGTGACGAAGATTAACTGGGACGCGAAGGTGTGGGAGGAGCCGATGGAGTTCCGACTGGAGAGATTCCTGACGGGCGGCGAAGGGGTGGTCGTGGACATAACACACACACACACACACACACAGAGAGAGAGAGAGAGAGAGAGAGAGAGAGAGAGAGGACCTACGACCAGACCACCCACGACACGCTGGATACCAGCAACGCCAGCATCTTCGGCGTGGTCGGCAATGATCACGGCGAATATATCCGGTATCTGGGATCCGGGTCGTCACACCTTGGCTCATGAATGACTCCCAAATGCTGGCTAATCAGCTCACTTCCATGTCTCGCCTACTGTTGGTAGTGTAGTGGATGAACGATATATTACTGTGATGCGTTTATCCCGAGAAAGATGGGGGGGAAGGTCTACCCAGTGAGGCCTATTACTCGTCCCTATTACATGGGTAAAAGCTGAAGGTTTAATGTGAATACCGTGTTCTGCCTCGACCGTTAGCAGTCACTGACCGGGGAGGGGGACACATCCTGATCGAACGCTCATGTCACTTTCCTTTTGAATCGCCACAAAGCTATAGGATCCCATCTACCTATGGCGTGGAATACTATATGCCACCTAAGGTGAACAAGAATGGGTCTGCCGGCCCAACATTAAATCCACGTTCCTCCGAGAATGGTGGTGGCTGTGGATAGGGTACCTCTGGTAGGCTGGCCTTTGAGGCTCTCCTCCTATTCTTTCCATCTCTTTAGATAATGTTTTTGGCCCATGGAACTATGGTGCCCCTCGTAGGCTAGTCCTCAGGGTTTCCATTCATTTGGGTCCACCGGTCAGCATTTGGATTCCCAGCTTTAAGGATCTTACCCCAGTTTCTGTGGGAATGTCTCCACTTTCCCCCGCAACACTTTGAGTATGGGGAGGTGCTGCCAAATTTTTGACTGAGCACTCAGTCAGAATCATGATAGAATCTCAGTTCTGAGGACTGTGAGCTTGTTATGGACTGTGTTTGAGTAGGAACCTCGCACAAGTCTTGGTTTGTTGTGTTTGCAGGACAATCAGAACTTGAATTTATTCAATGATAACCCTAACTAACATCAAAAGATTGAGCAAAATCACAGTCCAGTCCAATGATTCAAGAGAAATCAAACCATGCCCCCAATCTGGCGTGGTCCTAATCCGGCGCGCCATGATTCAGCGGGGGGCCGGGGGGGGGGCGGGGGGGGGGCGGGGGGGGGCGGGGCGGAGCCCGGGGGGGGCAGTGAGAACTTCGCGCTTCAAATTCTACTTGCAGATCTGAACCGCATCTTCTTGGTGTGGCGGGGGTCTACACCTCATGCTGAGGTTCTACCATCTCTTGATGAATTCCAGGACAGTTTCATCATTCTTCTTCCTAGTTGCATAGAGCTCGGCCACTGTGACCTCCCTTTCAGTTATATGGAACCACTGCCGAAATTTCCTTCACAAATGCGGCCAGTCATTGACAGACCCCGCCAACAAGTTCAAGTACCATTCGAAGGCAAGCTCTGTGAGCAAGGATCCAAAGAACTTCAGCAGGTATGATTCATCATTCATCAGATTGCCCATCACGTTCATGCAATAGGCTATGTGTTCCTTTGGCGAGCCCTGGCCATTAAATTTGTCAAACTTCGACAGCTTACTAACGTCAGGAGGCAATCTCTTCACTGTATGATGGACAGGGTAGGGCACCTTGTACACATCAAACGAGGCATATTCTTCATTGCTCCGATCGGCCAGTTTCATTTTGACTATCTGCTCAATCATGAGATTACTAGCCAACACTGGGTCCACCGCTTCAGGGTTGAAATGAGCCGACTGCATCTGTGGTGTTACCAACACCGTCGCCTGTGGTACAGTGGTGGTTCCTTGGTGTTGAGGAGCTGAAGGGGTCATTGGGGCCGTGCCCCCAGCATAGTTGGGGATTGGCTGAGAAGTCGTCATCTGGGGTGAACCCTCAAATTCTCTAGCGCCTTGCCTGGATGTTTCTAGAGGTAGTTCGACCTGCTTCGAGGCGGAAGCATGCATGGTCAGTTCACCCACCTACTGCTTCAGAGCTTTGATCTCCTGCTGATAGGCTTGAAGCAGCATCAGTATTATTGGGTCGGGGGTGGATGGGCTAGGAGCTTGGCCTCCCCCTTCTGTCAGAGTATCTAGAGAAGGTGTTGTCCTTTCTCTTTCATCTCTGGTGGTAATCACGTTCGCCGCCATCGCAACCGCATCTGAACTCACTTCACTGGCGAGGGCTTGTATTGCCTCGGCTGTGGCTCTTCCTCTTCTGGTGACGGGACCTGGCCTCTCAGCAAGCATGGCCACTTCTTCTCGATCTTCGGGGAGGATGATATGCCATCGTTGAGCATCTCGCCCATCTTCCTATTCCCTGCAATGACTCCATTCAGGATGAATTCCCAGATGAGCATCTCTCTGTCCTTACCCACCATCCCTTTTGGTCTTTGCACTGCAATGGTGGGCTCAATTCTCAAGGCTGAGGGATAGGTGTCGTTCTCCTCACTCCAGAAGGGGTGATGATTCCTTTTACTTATTAGCTCTTTCCTGCTACCAACAACATCGCTGAGCATGAAGCTCTCCTAGCTAGATTGAAGCACGTCTACCTCTTGGGCACGCGCTACTTGAACATTGTGGGAGACTCTCAGCTTATTTTGTGGCAAGTTTTGTCCACTTACCGTACTCGTGACCATAAGCTCAAATCATATCAAGATTAGGTCACTCTCTTGGCTAGGCAATTTCGTAAGCTGATCTATATTCACACTCCTCGGTCTCAGAATATCCTTGCCGATGCGTTAGCATCACTCGCTTCCTCCTTATCCTTTCCTCTAAGTCGGAGCACTGAGACCATCATCGTCCAGAGATTGGACGCCCCCTCTCTTCAGGATCCTTGGTACGACAACCTTAGGAAAACTGTAGAGGCAAAGGCTGAGAAGAAGGATTTGAAGGAGGTGTCTTTAACGGAATTGGAAGAGATCCTAAAAGAAGAAGAATTGCTATGGTATCATGAGATCGAGCTGTACTACAGGGATGGATCATTCCTAGAAGGGGAAAATGCTGAGCAACGTATGTCTATTAGAAGAGCCACCTCAAAGTACACAATTATCACTGGAGAATTATATAGGTGCGCTCTTAATGGAATGCTCATGAGATGTCTAGACGATGATGAAGCTTGGAAGGTTGCCGAAGTAGCCCATTCAAGTGAGTGTGGGGGTTATGTCAATGGCCAGACGTTAGCAAAGAAGATCCTTAGGTAGGGTTACTATTGACCCACTCTAGTGGAAGATTGCTCCCTCTATGTCCGGAGGTGTCTTAAATTCCAACTCCACGCTGACAAAATCCATGCTTCTGCTTCATCTCTTCATCCTCTCTCTGCTCCTTGGCCATTCTCCATGTGGGCTTTCAACATTGTTGGCCCGCTCGGTCATCTCTCTCACCCTCAATCTCTCCCTCTCTCCCTCTCTCATACACCCACGATGCGGACTAAGAGCTTAGCCCGCCACCCACCACCGTCGATCGGGGAGGAGGAGAGTTCGCCGTTGACGCCGATGGACGAAGGATCGCCCGTTGCCACTGCCGTCCCCGTCGTGGAAGAGGAAGCACCGGCCTCGCCCGTGGCAGTGGAGGAGGGAGGCACGCCACCGGCGGAGGGGGAAGCCGCCACGCTGTCGACGTCTGAACGGGTGGCCCGGGACCCCGAGGTAGGCCAAAAACCCATCCCCGTCACTTTTTTTTTTGAATTTAAGCATGATATGGGGGGAGGAGCATGCTAGGAGGTCGGTTGGGGCACCACGGGGTGCTCCCGCCGGTGGGGGAGGCCGCCACCATCGTCGGGGAAGATGACGGTTGTGCGGTTCTCAGGAAACCGCACAAACCAGGACATGCGGCTCTCATCGGGCCACACAAATCTTATGCGGCCCAGGGTTGGCTGCACAAACACTGAAAACTGACATAGGAAGTGTGGACCATAGATGGCCGCACAAAGACATGCGGCCTTCATCAGGCCGCACAAACAGTTGTGTGGTCCAGGGGGACCGTACAAAGCCAACGAACTGACATAGGACGGGTGGTCCATGGTGGGCCGTCCAACCTTAGTGCGGCCCAGGATTGGCCACACAACCCTTGGCAAACAACAGATAACATGCGGTCCATATAGGACCGTACAAATCTCATGCGGTCCAGAACTGGCTGTCCAACCCACAGAAATGAAACAATTTTCCTTTCTTCTACTTTTTTTGTTTTTTGTTTTATTGTTATCATTATTATCCTTCTCCTTTTCTTATTAAAATGCTCAAACCATGAATGGATGCAGGGGAAGCGCAGGACCCGCATCTCCTGGCTGCAGGTCCGGACAGTGTACCTAGCACTGCCAGACTTCCAGCGGGAGCGGCTAGCTGCCATGGGGTTCGCCCCATTCCTGAGCATGGAGGTGTGTCGCTTCGACACACCTCTGCTCTACGCTCTGCACGACCGCTGGGACCCAGTGAGTCGCACGTTCCTTTTCCCGTGGGGGCATATGGTCCCTACATTGGAGGACGTGGCCAGGCTTACTGGCCTATGTGTGCATGGGCTGCCGGTTAGCGGGACCACTTTTCCCGACTACCGGGAGATGGCTCGGGAGTTGCTGGGCCTTGAGCTTCGGTGCCCCGAGAGGCAGTCTACCCTCCTCCCACGGGCTAGTCTTCAGGACAGTCTCGGGCTGAGACGGGCAGGCATCGCAATCAGCGAGGAGCCGGAGCAGCATCTCCAGCGGCTCGTGGACCTGGCTAGAGCGAGAGTAGCAGCGGAGCCAGGAGCGGAGGCGGACTGGGTGCTGAGGCGATTTCTGATGCTGCTATTCGGGCGCCTTCTTTTCTCGACTCGCGCAGATTCGATGAGCTGCCGCTTCCTCCCGTTCCTCGAGGAGCTCGACCACGTCGGCGACTACGCGTGGGGAGCAGCAGTTCTAGCCTTTCTGTTCGACTCGCTGAGCTCGACAGTGCGTCGGACGATGCTCGAGGGCTTCTCCCCCTTGCTCCAGGTACGACGCTGACCTTAGTTCGATTCTTATGACTTCTATATGCTTTCTAAATGCTGACATGCTACCTGTGATGCAGGTTTGGGCCTATATGTACCTTCGTGCACTAGGCAGAGGGGAGGAGACCAGTCCTGGGCTTCTCCCTATTGCTCGGAGGTGGACCGCACCTCATGAGACTGGCTCCCTATGACGACAGGTCCAGGAGCTCCAGGATGACATTGACGCTCTGCCGTACGCTTCGGTACGCTTCTAAACTTAGACTCTTCAATTAAATACATTTCTACATGATTATGATGCTGATGTAGATTTCTTATTCTTGCAGGTGCGGTGGACGCCCTATGCGGAGGAGGGCCAGGTTGACCAACCCTGGGTGGTCGGGGCCCTGGCTTTTGCTGGCCGGGATGTATGGCTTCACTGCATGAATGTGGTGGAGCGATTACATTACCGGTTGGTGATGAGGACCGTCAGGGTACACCAGCCCGCGGTCGAGTTCCCTGCGCCAGAGAAGGTGGGGGAGAGGATCTCGAGGTTAGTGCGGGGCCTGACCGCGGCATTCGATTGGACGACGAGGAACGCCACGCAGGTCGCCAACTGGACGGCACTCAGGCGTGCAGTGACCGCTCGAGCTGAGAGCGACGCGGCTTATTACACCGCGTACGCTAGACACTACCGGGACCAGGTGTTCCGGGGTGCCCACCGACCGGTACGACTTCTTAACCCTAAAGCTCTTTATGCTTGTGATTATGATTTCTACTTGACGACGGGCTAACCTTTTGGACTTCTAAATGCAGACTGACCCCGAGGGACGCGTCGCGGTGCTGACTGGGCTCCTCACTGCGATGATCTGGGAGCGGGATGAGGCTCGTCAGGCCTTAGCCCTACTAGTGAGTTTTTCTTTCCTATACTAAATGCATTTACTACTACACTGAGACACAACTGACTTGGAGCTTTATTTTCAGCGGGGGGAGGAGGCCCAGAGGCAGGGGACCGACGCTCCTTCTTCCTCTACAACACAGACTCCGGCCGACCGAGCGGAGTGGGAGGCCAAGTTCAGGCAGATGGTAGACCGGGCCGAGGCAGCTGAGGCGGCACTAGCCGTGCGGGTACGTTATACACTTCCCCTTTTGTGAATTATGTTCTTATTATGCTAAAATGTAGTTGACTAATAGTGAAATGCATGTGTGCAGGTGACAGAGCTGACCGCTGCCATCGATGAGAGTGACCAACTACGGGAGGAGCTCGTGTTGGCACAGGACGAGGCCACTCGCTCGCGGTAGGAGGTGGCCCATCTGCGCAGAGAGCTAGAGCAGAGTGCCCTCTCGCGAGAGCTGGTGGAGCGAGATCGGACAGAGGCGCAGGCGGAGGCAACTGGCCTGTGGGAGCAGCTGGCACGAGGCAGACCTTTAGAGTCAGTGGAGTTCGCAGTTCTCCGAGTGGAGCTAGAGTGACTCCGCACCACGACTACGGAGCTAGAGCATTTTCGACAGGAGGCGTTCGAGCTTCGTGGCGAGGTGCGAGCTTATCGGCAGATGAGTCGGTCCCGCAGCGTGAGTCATGTAGCTCTGAGCTGGAGTCGTGCCACCCACGGCTCGGTCGGACAGTTCCTCGCGACTTCCTCTCAGCGGCAGAGGAACGAGGAGGAGGAGCGGCGCCGACGCCGGGAGAGAGAGGAGGGAGCGACCTCACCGAACCGCCGGCTTCGAATCCGCCGTTCGGGATCGCGCCAAATCCACAGCATTCCACGCTCCATCACGCGTCTCAACAAGTCCCACGCGTCGTCACCTCACCCGTGGATCGCTCCGTTTGTAGCCGGGCGCCTCCAGGTGAGAGAATGAGAGAGAACGAGGGAGAGAGAGAGTGCCAGTATTTTGATGTTCCCCTAATGAAATCACCGAAGATCACGCTTTAGTCAATAGCGGATCTCAAAATCTGGGTGGGGCATTTGAAAACTCGATAAGTAAATCAAGATGTAGGGGTACAAACCCCATTAATGTAGCCCCCGTGAGTGTCTCGGAACCCAAATCCATCTCCCAGCAGTCATAAGGACAGCAGAGCCAATGACATGGTTGGCCAAAGGGTGATACAGTGGCTAGAGATATGGTATATAATAGTTGCCTAAAGGTTACAGCGATACGGCAGCTAGACAGGGGCTTCACCCAGTGGCTAAGGGCACTGGACATGAGCCGGGGGAAAAGCCACACAGCGACTGAGGTGGGCACACGGCGGCAGGCATACGGCGGCCAAGCATTTTGTGAGAGAAAAGGGGAGTTTCAAGGCGGTCGGTCTGGTGTGTGTGCTGGATTAAATGCATAGTGACCGGGCCTTCAGATCAGGGGCTAATGAGTGAAGCAAGGGTAAATGAGGGCTAATTAGGGGGATCTGAGGGTTATAAATGTGAGTTATTTGCTCAAGGTGGGCTCTGTGTCAATCAGGAAGTCTTGGGAGTGAATAATTGGGCAAGAGCTTGAGTCAAACACAAGAGTGCTTATCGAGACGATGGCCAAAGCATGAAAAAGGTTGTAGAGAACTTTGAAACATGGTAACTAGGGTTTAATGTACCTCGCCCCTCTGTGGAAGGACCATAGGCCATGACATGGGATGACAGGTCCCTGACCTTCCCTCGAGACAATAGACGATCAAAAAATCCTTAGGAAAAGAATGAAGTAGCGACATGAAACCAAACAGAAGATGAATTATATGTACCCAATTAGGGGGTTGCACAGAGGCCACATCTAGTAGGTGACGAGCCCCTGGCGGCCATTGGGCGATTCAATAGCGGCCAGCCCCTCCTTCCTCTCCCTATTTGTTTAGTGGCAGGGGAGGGGTTCCGGGACGGGGTTTGGCAGCCGTGCTCCCCCCGCAGCGCGACACCGCACCTGTGTCTGTCGATCCCCCGGCACGCCCCCCCACCGCACCACCACCAACATCACCAGCCCAAAACGACGCAGCCACCCTCGGCCCCACCTCCAGACGTGAACGCCATCACCACCGCCGTCACGGTGGGAGGTTTAGCGTGGACGGACACGAGAATACGGATCTGAGATCTCGTCCTCGCACGGGGTCTACCCCACCCCACCCCACCCCACCCCTAAGAAACCGTCTTGTGGTCGCTGCGGCTGCCATTCTACTCGTCCAGTGCAGCCCCTGCAGGGCCGTAGCTGCCGGGTGTCCTCTGCCTTCCGGAGCCGGTCCTTGTCGTGTAGTGACTTGGGCGATAACTGTTTTGATGAACCGTGCTAGCCTGAAGATTGATGGGTTTCTCTTCTACATGGCTCGGTCTTTGGCTTGGCGGTGACGCTTCGTGGAGAGGAGTAAGGGTAGCGGCAGCGGCAACTGTGGCCGCATGCAGTGCGGGAGTGGGAGGGGGATTGGCCGGGATTTTCGTACGACCTTGGAGGGCTCGTTGGGGTTGGACGGAAGCCGGCATGATCGATCAATGGAGGCTTCAGCGTCAAGGCAGCGGACGAGGGAAGACCCGACGCGCCTGGGTCTTCCGGCGGCCGCGAGACGTCACCCCACCACGCGTCATGCGAGGAAGTGCGGCGGATGGGAGCGTGATGAGTGTTTGAATCATTTCACCTTACCGTACCGAGGGTGTATGATATGTAACATGCTAGCCGGGCAAGGGCAGCGAATCGATGGTGCACCCTGCCGCCCTGGAAATTACGGCATAGGGGTTCATTTTTTAGTTCGAATCAGGTGATAACCAGGGAGAGCAGGACTCGATCTGCCTCCTTTCATCTTCTTTAATCTGCTTCGTCAAAGCAAGAACCTTTAAAAAAATTCCAACACTTGCTTTTTGCAAGAATACACTTTCATGTATATAATTGTAGAAATATTACTCTTAAATATATATTGATTGATATAACGTTTCAAAAAAATAATAAAAATCAGATTTTTATAAAAATCTCTCCCCACACACACTCTCTCTCTCCTAACTCTTGAATCTCTCTCTCTCTCTCCATCTCGACACACTCTCTCTCTCCCATCACACATTCTCTCTCCTCCACCCCTATTCCCTCGGTTCGCGGTCCAAACGGACCTCGAAAGACGCGTGGGAGGTACCGACTAGACGGGCTCGACGCGAGGATCACGCCAGTACCCTTCTTCCCTCGGATCGTGGAGCGTGGAGACGTGTGCAAGCGAAAAGATGGCATGGCCCCGTCACCCGATCTGCACCGATTCACGGTCTTCGCCGCGCAAGAGGTAGGGGAACGGACTCCTCATCTCGCCAGGAATCTGTTGACGCCCTCTGCGTCTCCATCCGTCGCCATATTCCTCATTTTCTGTGTAATTCCTTTTTTGGATGATTTTGGGATTAATTCTCAATTTACGTGCCTCTCTCAATTTTTGGTCCAGACGACTACTAATCGAAGCCGGAGAGGTACCGTTAGATTGGTTGCGTCGCAAGGATCGCGTTGACACCCCCCTTTCCTTGATTCGCGGAGCGTGGAGTCGAGCCGGGTCGGGAGGCACCGCGTCGTCATCTCGCCGGATCGGCTGCGTATTGTCGTTTTCGTCGTCATCCAGGTAGGGGGATGGATACCTTACCTCGTTAGGACACCGCCGGCACCACTTGCCCTATGGCCCGACGCCCTTTGCCTCGTATTTCGTACATGTTCCTAATTAGTATATTTTTAATCTTTTAATGCCTAAAATTATCTTTTAATTGTTGAAATCAATTCTATGGGCATCGTATTTCATTTCTAGTGGCATGCGTAGGCTTGAATGGTCGGTATGGGTTGGCAGGTATAATTGGTTTTGTGTTTCACCGCGTCCCCCGTCGATTTCGATCAATCGGGTGGGGTTTCGAATAGGAACTCTAGAGTCACGAAACCCAGGTGACATAACGCGCCACCCTTGGTGCGTTATGGTCATTTAACGCATCCCTATAGGTGCGTTATGTGGTCCGTGTATTGAGTTTTCTATGGATTTTCATGTCCGGGTGACTTTAACATGCCTCGTTAAGGAATAAATAGAAAAAAAAATTATGAAATTTTCTTAAATCTGATTTTTAGTCTAAAAGTTTGAAAATTTAAAAAAATATGAAAAAGTAGCCTACACGATCATTAGAAAGAGCACAACGCATCTGCAGTGTCCCTGAGTCTCAAAACTCAATGGTTCACTCTCCACGGGATTTTACAACTTATACAGGGGAAAAATTTACGTGGATCGTAAAACACAATTTGGGACTCACGAAAGTGTCCGAAAACTCTCTGATTCCGATCCGAAGGATCCAAGGCATTACATTCAGACTCCTCTCATGGGTGAAACTTTCAAAAATACGTGCTCACCAACCTGGAATTCCAAGTCCCTTCTTTGATTATCACCATTGCTCTTCTATCTAGACTGAGCAACTTGCAGACGATCTCTGATGATCTGAATACTCTTGGACAACTCAAGATCGAGCCCGAGTCATTGCTTCTCACCTACTTCTTCCCAGCACAAAGGTGATCTGCAACTTCTTCAATGTAGGGTCTCCAATGGTGCCATCTGAATGCTGGACTGGTAATTATTATTATAGGCAAATTCAATTAGGGGCAAGTGTTCATGCCAACTATCTCTGAAGTCAATCATGTAGGCCCTTAACATATCTTCGATAATCTGGTTGGTCCTCTCTATCTGTCCATCAGTCTGAGGATGAAAAGTGGTACTGAAGTTTAGACGTGTTCCCAAGGATGTGTGTAATTCTTTCCAAAAATGGGAAGTAAATTTGTGATCTCTATCAGATACAATAGCCACAGGAACACCAGGCAGCCTCACCACTTCTTTCATGTATAAGGCAGCTAACACATCCATAGTCCACTTTGACTTAATGAACAAGAAGTGCGTGGACTTAGTCAGTCGATCTATAATCACCTAAATCGCATCAAAGCCACCACGAGTCCTTGGTAAGCCCATAATAAAATCCATGATGATACTCTCCCACTTCCACTGTGGTATTTCAAGAGACTTCAATTTTCCAGCAGGCCTAAAATGCTCAGCCTTGACTTGCTGACATACTAAACATCTGTTCACAAATTCGGCCATTTGTTTTTTCATATTTGGCCACCAAACCGGTATATTTCTGATGCCTGTGTGCGTTGTATGAGTGCACAGCGGAAGTGTGTGGGCTGATAACCCACGGGCCAAGGATCGTTGTTGTGAGATTCTGGCCGGTCGAGAGGATTGTTCCTTCTCGATGTGACTTCATCTTGGCTTCATGTGCCTTGATGTTGCTATTGTCATGCTGTTGCTGGAGTCATTCTGGTGTTGGAATTGGCATTTGTGAGTATTGGGGAATCTGTCGGCATTTCTGCTGATTGAGTACCCTCTGCTCTACATTTCTTTCTTGGGTGTTATGTTCTCGAGGCGTGATCATGGTCCTTGAGATGTGTTCCCTGAGATTGTCATTTTCTCGTTGTTGTGGGTCTTTTCTTGGCGAGCTACTCGATGCATGACTAGTCCCTTGTAGTCGTGTGTTCAGCTGTCATTGTGCCTTGATATGACCCAGCTTGCAGTTGTGTTCCGTGGTTCTATGTCCCGTACGGAATCGGGATCCTGCAAGTGCTGCCGTTGTTGTCGTTTTATCATTGTTTCTCTATGATTTTGTGTATCTATCTTGGCACTATGTGGACCATGGTCTTGTCGGTTAGCTTTGCTGTACTCTCCTTTCCCTGGTAGAGTTAGCATGCGACTCGATCAGATATAATGTCTGAGTGAGGACTGACTTGATGGTGCTTGTGGTCCGGTGCTATCATTGGCGTCCTGTGTGCTAGGTGCTCCCTATTGCCTTTGGCATTGGAGCCATTGATGTTGAGCTATCAGCTATGAGGATTATGTCTCATTGTGTAAGCTGATGCTTGTCGTGTCTGTTATTTTTTCCCGAGTTCTGTTGTCACGACATGTGTTGTGTCTCCTTTCCCGTGAGATGTAAGCGATGTTGCCCTATTTCGGAGATGTCAGACTTGTGTTCACTTGTGTCATGCTCGATCCAGAGCGTGTGCTTGTGATTGTAGTCTAACTGTGTTCCTCTGAGCTATGTTTCTCGTGATTCGTGTTGTTTTTGTGTTAGGGTTGCTGGGTTAGTTCTTCCCTACTTCTCCTTTGCTTGCTCCTTAAATTTCGAGGTTGAAATTTCTTGGAGGGGAGGTTGTAATACCCTGTATTGACTCCAGGCCATCATTGATGGGCTTGAAGATTATGAACAGCCCGAGATCTGGCCTGTTGAGCTGAAAGAATATGTCTCCTGGGAGGAGTTCGAGTCCCTCGAACTAGTTCCCGAAGCAGAAGCCCAGGCAGGATAAGAGCCTCCCTTGTGGGGCGAACTCCCTCAAGAGCAGCCATCGGCCACTACAGAAAAGAAGAAGAAGAAGAGAAGACCCAGAAATAAGAAGAAAAAGGAGGTCATCGTCGCCTGCAACACCCTCTCAACGTTGTTTGACACCGCCCTCTCTCTGGAGGAGGAAGAAGAAGGGACACCCTGTGAATCAGCGGAGGCGAATCAGGCTGAAGCATCCACCTCCCAGCACGCCACCAGATCGGGAAGAAAATGGGGGCACCCTCCTCCAGCTGACCGCAACATCCTGCTCAGGGGGGAGCAACCATACCAAGTCCCCGAGCCCAAGGTTCGAGGCACAGAGGTCCCTCCTCCATCGGGACTCTACCCCGAAGGACCCAAGAGCCGGGGTACTCCCTCATTCACCAAATTCTTGATGGCCCGATCTAGAGGGCAGCCACGCCCGCAGGGGCCCCGGCCGGCCAAAGTAGTAAGCAGCCTCCTGGCTCCACCGACAGCAACCCCTCCTCAGCCGGAAGAAGCGTCCCGAGCCTCGCTGAATTCATCCAAGAAAGAGGGGAAGCACAATCGACCCTGCAGGCTCCACTAGCCGCAGCAGATCTAGTAGACCAATCGTCCTCTGACCCAGCGCCCCAAGTCCAGGGCGGGGGCAGACGTGGCAAGCCCGAAGAGATGAAGCTACTTAAGGTTCGGGCTACTGACCGGATAGTCAGGCACCTTAAGAAGATCCCGACCCGGTTCACCATCTGGGAGATGCTATCCCTGGACAAAGAGATGTAACAAGCCATCATTGCCGCACTCTAAACGCTAGCACACCTTGAAACCTGTCTGGCGGAGATATCGCCGGAAGTGGTCGTGGCCTTCACAGAAGATGATATGCTTCTGCTGATGTGATACGACTCTCTTGGACCTAATACGGCAAGCAACCCAATGAGTCGGCAACGTCACACTAACGAACTCACTTATCTGAGCCAGTTTCTACACTGGGTAGAGTTAGTGGCTCGTCCCGAGGACACCAGCCGAGTTCGCATTGAGTGATCAGATCATACCAGTGGATGTTGTACTTTTTATTTTTGCTTTTGATTAGTACTGTAATGGCCTTGGCCTATCCGATGTATCGAAGAAGTATTAATAAGAAGAAGAGGAATTACTTTTGCTGTATATTGCTTACATGTGTGCTTTTTAAGAGAAGCTCAAAAATGGAATTTGCATAGTGTTGTCACGTTCCATGTCCTAGGGATAGGTGTTCCTTCCATGGTGGCCAGTCGATACGCCCCCTTTTTGAGCTTCTCGACCACTCAGTAAGGGCCTTCCCAATTAGGGGCCAACTTGCCCACTACCTCCAGTGGTCGAGAGGCTTCGATTTTTCTTAGGACAAAGTCTCCTGGCTCGAAGTGTCTATCTCAGACTCTGGTGTTGTAGTACTGAGTGAGGCGCCGCTAGTATTCCGTGGCTCGGATACTCGCGATCTCTCGAATCTCGCTCGTTAAATCGAGATTCTCCAGTAATTTCTGCTCGTTCACCTCGGGCGAGAAGTATATGACTCGGAGAGAGGGGTTATTGGTCTCCAGCGGAATCACAGCTTCTGTGCCATACACCAACTGGAAGGGGGTTTCATCAGTGGCCGTTCTTGGAGTAGTTCGATGTGACCATAGTAAGCTCAATAATTCCTCCAGCCAGCTTCCCTTGGCCTTGCCGAGCCAGGTTTTAATGCCTTTTAATATAGCTTTGTTGGCATTTTTGACCAGTCCGTTGGCCTGAGGGTGGGCTACCGAGGTGAAGTGGTTGCGAATATTTAGGTCAGCACATCTATCTCTAAAGTAGTGAGAATCAAATTGCCTACCATTGTCGCTCACAATCACCCGGGGGATACCAAAATGACAAATGATTGATTTCTAAATGAAGCTCCATACGACCGACTCGATAATCCTGGCAGTGGCTTCGGCTTCAATCCACTTCATGAAGTAGTCGATGGCGATGATGACGAACTTCTTCTGGGCCTGAGCCATAGGGAATGGCCCCAGGATGTCGATTCCCCACCGAGCAAAGGGGTATGGTCAAATGTCATCTTCAGGCAGATCCCTTTCTGTCCTGAGAGTCTGTAACCAAACCCACAGGAAAACCCGTTGTTTGCAGAGCCTCCATTTCTCATCCCTTCTTTAGATCGACCTGAAAAAAATATATGTTGTAGATCTGAGAGCCTCTTTCCAACGGCACCGGTCTCGCCTCGATCTGATTCCGAATCTGAGAGCAATAATTCTTGCTACCGAGACGCGTAATTCTGTTCCCTGTGAAGGTCAGAAAGAGCAATTCGTAGATAATTCGTGTAAAAATATCAAAAGTTAACTTTTAGAACCGCCACTTCAGGGAGTCGTTTAGGGACGTCATGCCATCATCCCAGCCAAGCGACGCCTTCAGAAGATCTCAGGAAGGTGACGTTCCTTTGGAGGCTATGGCTTGCTATCCAGCGAGTCAAAATCGAGTCGGTGCAGCACCGAGTCGGCGCAGTACCGAGTCAGACCAGCAGGCCGAGTTCGCCCCAGAGTCCGTCCAGCTTGCTACCCATCAACCCAGGATCGATCCTCCCGAGCCCATTTGTAGCCGTTTACCTCCCTGCGTAGAGTGGGCAATATAATTCACTGTTGTAATTAACTTTTTACCATTGTACCGGGAGTTACCATAACTGGCCGGGATCGTCTTCCCCATGCCTGGAGCGTGGAGGTAAACTTGCTGCCCTCTTTGTAGGATATGTGCTTATCTCGTATATGCTTTTATATGCTGCTGCTAGAGAGCATGTGTTTGGGCCATTAGCTCGATATAATTAATTCACCGCTACAAGCGAGAGAGCGAAACCCATCCTGTGACCCGATCTGGGCACGAGTGAGAATTGACCACCCTAGCTCTTGCCGATTTCTCAACCGTGCACGTCCAATGCTTCCCTCGTGATGGGACGAACAACGAGCTTGCTAGAGTCCAAGCTCAGTCTTCAACTTGGAGTCGAGCCCCCCGCATGTCCGTCCTGCATCAAATTGTTATCAGAGAGAAAGGTTGAGTCTAGGGTTGTCGTGCATAAAAAAAAGGGGGAGAAAAAAAGTCGTAAGTCTAAGGTAGTCATTCTTTTCAAACAAAGAAAACAAAAAAAAGTGTTTAGGTTAGGTACGCCAAAATGAAGTTGATGGGGCAAGCTCAAACGTACTGGAGCAATGTGGAGAGTTTGGTCTATCAATGCCATGAGCCTCCAGTAGGTTCTTGGGATGAGATGAAGGAAAGGCTTAGGCGCAAGTACCTTCTTACCACATACCGACAGCGTGTTATCGATAGGTGGCAGAGTCTTACCCAGGGGGACCGATCCATGTCCGAGTACATCGCAGAGTTTGATGAATACTTTTTACGATGTGGTGTCACGGAAGAGAGTACCATGCCTATCTCGCGCTTTCGTCGTGGCTTGTGGCCTCACTATCAATACGAGCTATTTCATCGCAGTGTCATCAAATTGGAAGATGCATACCATGTCACTCTCGAGTTGGAGCAGTTTGAGGTGGAGTTCACTCCCGTCCAGCGCCAGGGGATCACGTATCAGCGTGGGGCCGACCCTCGTACCACGCCTACCACCTATAGCCGATTTTCGGTGGCCCGCCCCCCGGAACCCCCTCGGCAGGACCCCTCCACTGCTCCTAGGCCTTGCACCTTCCCTCCGAGGGATCCTCACCCTCGCCTACAGGCACCCATTCCTGCCCCTCGGCCTTATCAGCTTGCCATACCAGCTCGGCCCGCTCATCCCACACCCCTAGTCCATCGAGAGGACAAGGGTAAGGGACCGATGGTTAGTGGCACTTCTCATGGCACCGGGACACGAGGCCGATGCTACACTTGTAGTGGGGTCGGCCACTTTGTTAGCAAGTGCCCCACCCGGGAAACACTTGTTATTACCGACATAGCGGCACGTGACCCCACCCCCGAGGTAGTGCTAGTCAGTTATGAGCCAGACCAAGAATTGGCCGAGGAGTTCTTTGATGAACTATTGGAGGGGGAACAGGTTGACGTCCCTGGTACCTCGTATTAGGAGGACGTACATTTGGGTGTAGTCAGGTGCATCCTGACCCAGCCTCAAGTGAGTGACGACTGGCGTCATACCACCATCTTCCACACATTTGTAGGTTGGGAGGAAAAGCCTGTAAGGTGATTATAGAGAGTGGGAGGTGCATTAATGCTATCCCTAGGGGCACTGTTAGGCGCCTTGGTTTGACACCCGTGGATCACCCCGCACCTTACAAAGTATCTTGGGTGGATTCCACTTCCATCCTAGTCAGGCTGCGGCGCTTGTTGCTACTATAGTTCCAGGCGTACCATGATGCGATCTGGTGCGATGTGCTACTTATTGAGGTGGGTAGCATTATCCTTGGTAGGCCTTGATTTTTTGATTGGGATGCCACCCTTCATGGCCAGGCAAATACTTGCACATTCGACCATGGTGGCCATAGGATTACCCTCCACCCCGCCCAGCCGAAGGACCGTTCTGTCCAAGGACCAGTCGGCCCAAGCACTTTGACCTCTCCCAGTCAGTGGACCTTCGGTCCTCCCGCCTCGTCCTCAGCGTGAGATACTACCACTACGACTGCTCCTAGCAAAGAGGACCTCCCACCCAGGAGGTTGATGATGATTAGTCCCTGAGAGATGGAGCAAGAGGTGACCAAGGATAGCCCTATCCTTGCTATTGTTGTCCGAGGGGTGGAATGTTGGAAACCCCATGGTACATGGTGTAGTTTGTGGCCATGGGCTTGACCATGGGTTTGATAATGATAGTTTTGATGATGTCAACACCATGAATCACCATGAGTCCCTGATCACATCATAATTTCCATGAATCACCTCAAGTCTTTGATCACGTAACAATATCATTGGTGAATTTCTGGTTGTGAGTCTAGAGTCTTGCTCTTGAATAATGTTGCTCAAATCTGCTCTCCTAAAATCCCCTTGAATCTTGTGAATAATGAAGTACGTGCATAAATCACTATTGTTATGATGATGTTGTGATGATAAACTCACATGATTGTCCTGACAGAAATTGAAAATGAAAATTGACCAAGGATCTGAGTCGAAGCATCCAAGAGAACTCAAAGCAACAAATGGGAAGTACGCTTCTAGCAAGTTGAAGCAAGCCATTATTGCGTCGAAGTAGTAAGTGTCTCCATAGATGATTTTACAACAGCTACTCCGAAGAAGTCAAGTGATGCTCTGACGCACCCAAGAAGAAATTGCCAACCAAGTCAAGACATGTTGAAGCAACAGTAGATTTTAGTAAGTGGTTGCTTCACGACAGGTCGAAGCACCTTACTGATGGAGTCGACACAACAGAAGAACTTCAAGAAAAAATTCATTTGTTGGACAACTTCACAATTCGACATAGCAGATCCCAAGAGTTGAAGCTATAGAAGGAAAATCATATGAACCATTGTAAAAGCTCCAAGGCAGAAGCCAATCAGGCATGTAAGGCTATTAGAAGGATTTATGCTCACACTGGCTCAAAGCACAGAAGAACAATATGAAGAGAAGTCAAAGCACTGGAAAGAAGGAATGACACAAAAGAAGGTGATGTACAAGCTATAGGTCAAAGCATCAACTCGACACGTTGACACAGCAGAAGGCAAATTCAAGCTTCAGGTCGAAGCATCAACATGATGCATCGACATAGTAGCAGGCGAATTCAAGCTACAGGTCCAAGCATCAACACAATGCATCGACACCACAAAAGGTGAATTCAAGCAACAAGTCAAAGTCATGGATTGTTGATCTCATGTACCTGTTTATGCTGAATACCTCGCCTTGTCTTTCCTCAACTAGTGAGTTACTTGAGCTATTGCAAAGTATAGGTCGATGCTTCAGAGACACAATTTGAAGCAGCCAACACAAGTCAAGTAATTGGAAGTCTACCAGGTCGAAGCTGTGTGCCATTGGTCCAATGCATCAGAGCAATCTGAAGTGGGTGCTACATGCGACAGCTCAATGCAGCTGACAAGTGCATTGATGCACCCAGGCAAACACATATATGGGCTACTAGCGTGCCTTGCGTTGAGGCAGCAGCAAGACAGGTTGACACAGTCGTGGAGTTCACACCATCCTACACTAGCTGGTCCATGTGAAGACACTTCAACTCGCCAGTTCACTACGTCGAAGCAGTGGCATATATCAAGTGGATCAAGTGATTTCTTAAGGCCATTAGGTGATTTCGAACTCCAGTGAACTTCCTTTATTTCCTAGTCACGTGGCACTCTCTGAAGGAAGATTCTGAAGAGGAATATTCTCAAGTGACACCTGGACCAATAGAGGGTCAGATCTGGAGAAAAATCTATTTTTCAGAAATTACCAATATCTGTCATATATATATACAGATGTGGCTTTCATCTTCAAAGGGAGAGAAGAAGAAAAATAAAATATGATAAATTTATCCCCACGATTCTCGAAAAATGTGTAACTTATCCATCATGTCATAGAACTAGAAATATTTTATTTTCTCTTATTTTCAAAGACCCGATATTCAAAAAATTATATTTTAATTAGATAACATTATCTAGGACTCGTGGAAACGCTCTGAAACTCACGGATATTAGATCCAAAAACCTGGGTCATGACACATGGGCTGGATCCAGAAGTGGTAAGTGATTACCTGTGAGTTACTGGGTTATCAATTATCGGGGGCCCAATAACGATCTTCTCCCTTGCCTAAGTGGTAAGTAGCTCCCTAGGTGTCCCTTTACCCAATTAGTGATGCTGACGATTGTGAATGATGTCATCCATCCTTTAAACGTCATCTCGTGAGCATCCTATCTATAGATATAGTCTCCATCATTGTTGTTCCTCTCCAAGGTGTTATGTGGACTATATCATAGGGTAAACAACATAGGCCACTTCAAGCAGTGTTGTTGGTTGCTCCTGTTAGGTGGCATGCCGATGAGGGGTCAAAGGCCAACGATAAGTCGATGACATTAACAGTTAGTCGGGGTGAACAATTCAACACTACGGCTTGGGCCAAGAACATCCATCAATGTCCAGTGAGGCATAGGAGACTAGAGTGGTGTTAAGAGCTGAGATCGAAACAATCCCACCTGAGGACAAAGAGATAGTCTCGGATGCACTCATAGTTTAAAAAGTCTTGAGGTGATTGTGAGGCATTGTCTATAAATCTCATAAGGCGTAAGTCTTAAGGCACAATGAGATGTAAGCCTCAATAATCTAAAAAAATAATCTTAAAATTAACACTACACCAAAGAGGACCTATACCTACGACACTTACCTACAGTTCTGGTAGTTGTAGAAATAGATTGGACTATACCTATAGTTTTGTGGGTTTATATATTACCTACAGTCAATGTCGTAGGTAAGTGGTGTATTGTACCTATAGTTTGGTAGAGCCGTATGAATAGATAACTATATTGAACTACCTATGGCCAATGTTGTAGGTAAATTGTGTATTATACCTACAGTTTGGTAGAGCTATAGGAATAAATAGTTATACTGAACCGCGCTAGTGTCTTTCTTTTCATGGATCGTCGACCGTACGATTGGGTCGTGTCGTGAAGCAACTTGGCGTCCCATCGCCCGTTCGCACATTTTTCGAAGATTTCACTGCGATCAAGGTAGGGGGATGGACTTCTTACTGAGCTAGGAACATTTTGATAGTTCATGCATCCTCATTGGTAGGTGTTTACATCATTTTCTGTGCATGGGGTATTTTTGAGGTTTTTAGGCTTTAATTACTTTGATAATTATTTAGGAGTGGTATATCTACATGTTGGGGTGTGGTGTAGTTATAGAATTTCATCTATTCAACTCCTCCCACCTTTTTCCTTTTGTTTTCTTGTCGATCCGACTAGACCGGAGAGGAGTTCGGTGTGAACTCATCCTTCGCGTTTTCCAGGAAGCATAACGGACCCATGGGGGAGCGTTATGCATTACACGGCGGACCTAAGGAGGGCCGCTATGTTATCGAAGCTTTAATTAAGTCGGTAGGGTGTGAAGCATGACAGACTGATAGCAGACCGCCATGCATTATATGATGGCCTGGTCAAGGTCCGTTATGCTCTGTGGTTTTCTGAGAAGTTTTCTGAGTTTTCAACGTTCGGGTGCCTTTAGCAGACCTATCCTGGTGCATTAAGGTCACATGGCGCATCCGTGATGGTGCGTTATGTTCTATGGTTTTATGAAGGATTGCTGAGGAATATAATGCATGGGTTAAGGCACGCCATGCATTGCATGACAGCCCTCTGGCGGTGCATTATAGTGTGCAGCTTTGATTTTTCCTGAGTTCGGGTAAGCATAATGGTCCCGGTGAGGCACGTTATACTCCTTTAACGCCCTCAGCCTGGTCCATTATACTTTGCTACTTGGGAATTGTTAGAGTTGCATATTCATTATTCCGTCTATATTATAAATGTCCTATTTTATGACTCTTGGCTAGCTCTACAATCCCGATAGAGTGCTTGGACTTTCCATGTGATGGAACCACTAGATGTAGTCCTAGACTTCACGGATGGTCGACCCACCTAGGAGTGGTGGAGGGGCATACCCATTAAACGGCTTTAGCTAGTGCCGTGGGCCCTCGGTCCTACTGTAGACCAACTCGGTAATCCTGATAGTGGTTTCAGCTTCAATCCATTTTGTGAAGTAGTCGATGGTGACGATGACGAACTTCTTCTGGGCCTGAGCCATAGGAACTGGCCTCAGGATGTCGATTACCCATCGAGCGAAGGGATATGGCTCGGTAAGGGTGACGAACTTCGAGGCAGGCTGGTGGACCAGGTGATCGAAGCATTGGCATCAGTCGCATCTTAGCACGTAGGTCGAGTAGTCACGCTGAAGAGTGGGCCACTAGTAACCTTGTCAAAGCAAGATCCTGGCGAGCGATCTTCCTCCTTGATGCGCGCTGCAAGTGCCTTTGTGAACTTCTTTTGAGGAGGGGACCAGAGAAAGACCTACGGTACATAGCGTCGTCTAGGATGTCGAAACGTCGGGCTTGGTACTTTAATCTCCAAGCTTCCCGAGGGTCGGGGGGTTCCTGGGAGTCCCAAAGCCGGGATACGTAAGGGGTCTGCCAGTCACTCGGGGTTGTCGGGTCAACAATCATAAGCTCAGATTCGATGCTCGGTCGCTCAAGCTCCTCGAGGAAGACCGACCGTGTACCTTCAGGGCTGAGGGAGGAGGCCAGATGAGAGAGGGCGTCTGTCGGGGAGTTTTCCTCCGGAGTTATTCAGACTACCTCGAAACTCTTGAATAGTTGGGCCAACCCTCTGACCATTTGGAGGTACTTGATCATTGGTGCTTCCCAAGCTTCGTAGTCGCTGTTGACCTGGCTGGCGACTAGTTGGGAGTCAGTGTGGATCCTGACTCGCTCGGCACCTAGTCGTCGCACCATCCTGGCCCCCAAAATGAGGCCTTCATACTCCGAGGCATTATTGGATGCCTGGAAGTTGAACTTCAAGGCGCACTTCAGCTTTGCCCCTTCGGGTGATTTGAGGAGGACACCGGCGCCGCTTCCAGTCGAGTTGGATGACTCATCGACGAACAAGTCCCAAGTGGGTCCGTGTGCGGATGGAAGTGCTTCTTTGATCAGGACGGTGCTCTCTGCGATGAAGTCAGCGGGGACCTATTCTTTGATGGCCGAGCGGGGCCGATAAGAGATTGATGGAACGATATGGTGGTGCACACTGCATCCACTATTCATTTTCTATTTTTCCATTTTCATCCAAACCCCTCCACCAGATCTGTCTGGTTTCTGTCACCTATGGCAGAACCCAACAAGTTCCCCCATTCGACCCATCTTTTGATTTTTTTTGGAACCCCTAAATTTACTAGGAGTTCCACCCACCATACCCTCATTCCACGAATTTTCCTGATTTTTGATAAGCCCTCCTTCCATTTTCTAAAAATCTGTTTCAGAGTCAGCTACAGTCCTATCAGCCCATTTCCAGATCCGACCACCTGCCAGTGTAAAAATCACAACAAATCGTAGCCACCTCTAATCCTTCCATAAAAACTATGTCCGTTTTCCTCGCTCCAATTACTACAACTTTTATGAAGGGCTCAAATGCTGAATTGGAGGCCTACCCTGCGGTCAATGGTAGTTCTCAGGAAATCTCTTTGCAGATCTGAGGTTTCGGGCCCAGTCCAACAGCAGGTTCAAAAATTGGTAACAGACAGATCCGCCCAGATCCGTCTCTGATCTTTGGCCCTAGGTTGAAGCCCTTCCAAAGAGATTTCCAACGGTACCTCGTGGGCATCAATCTGACGTTGGGAGTGGCCACAACGGCGATTCTCGTCGAGACGCGCGCCTGAAAATAGAAGCTCAAGTCAGTGGGCTGCAACTCCAAGCCTTGGAGTTCGGAGCCGTTCGGCCTCCAACCGGTGATTCCCGCCCGACCGCCATCCGTGGAGGCGCGCCACCAGGGGTCCCATCACCTTGGGACCCACCATAGTAGACCCAGAGGACAGAGTGGCACGTGGGCCCCATGGCCCCCAATGATCGTGCCATCCGGACAGCTCATTACGCGGACTCGACAGCACCAGGACATCATCAAGATGCTGCCCGTCAACCCAACCCACGTGACTCCCGGGCCCCACTTGTGACTTGTTACCTCCCTGTGTGGAGTGGGTCGAAATCCTTTATACTACTGCATTAATTGTTAACCGGGAGTCCGTAGTTGGCCAGGATCGTCTTCCCCACGCTGGGTGCGTGGAGGTAATGGTCTAACTTCTTGGCGTTCATTTGCTAGTTTAGTATATGATCTTAGGCCGCTGCCGAGAACAGCACTACTCTCAATACCAAAATAATGGCATCTGAAGAAGAAGGGGTACCCCTATCTGGATGCGCCTTTAGTGAAGCACTTGAGGGCATCAATAGCAAAATAGCTATGGACCACGCTGTCTTAATGATGCTGCAAAGGTATCAGTAGGAGGTAGAATTGCTGAAGAAGCAATTGAAAGTGAAGACTGAGCATGCTGTGGCACCCGAGCAACCAGAGGCACGAGCTGAGCCATCACAGGGAGGTTCCAACCCCATGGGTGCTCTTTCACAGGCCATTCTGCAAACTGATGATCAAAGTTAGGTTGCTCCCCAGAATTATTCCCAATCGCTCCAGCTAGCACAGTTAAAGCCTCTTTAAATGCAATGGAAGGCTCCCGTGTCGGAGCTTTTGCCATCTCATATTGCAACTCCAGCCGCACAAGTAATGCAGCCCACCTACCTCTGCCCTTAACCAGTGGTGCCAATTACGGTGAGTAAATCAATGGTGGAGAAGATGATCAAAGAAAGGCTAGCAAAGAGGGGTGGTGCTACTTACGCCCCCTTTGACATATATGAAGTGCCATATCTAGCCTACCATGCTACTAAAAGATTGCCACCTGACGTCAACAAACTGCCTAAATTTGACAAGTTCAGTGGGCAAGGCTCCTTGAAAGAACGCATTGCACACTATGTGGCAATCATGGGTGACTTGGCGGCAAACGAGTCGTACCTGTTGAAGTTCTTCAGGTCTTCTCTAATAGGACCTGCCTTTGAATGGTATTCTAGCTTGCCAGCTGGATCTATTGACGACTGGCAGATATGCAATGAAAATTCACAGAAAGATTCCATGTCGCCGAGGCAGAGGTGACCATGGTTGATCTATTAGCGACTAAGCAAAAAGATGATGAAGCTGTTGCAGAATATATCAAGAGATAGAGGGATCTTAGTATGAGATGCCCACGCCCAACGCATCTAGAGGATGCAATGTAGATATGTAAACAAAATCTGAAGAAAGAAGTCTTGGAAAAGATAATTAGAGTAGAAATCTGATCTTTTGACCGATTGATTAATGTCGCAACAGAGATTGAAGACTTCTTTGCAAGATATCCATCAAGGTGGGCCGACACGGAAGTCGTCAGGCTACGACTAGTGGCTCCATCACCAGGAAAGAGAAGAACACTCTATCGGAATGTACACCTTAACCCTGGCACCTAGGACGCACTGAATACATTAGAAATTACATAAACAATCTTTTGAAATCTCCAAGTATATAACGGCTCAGGACCACCCCGTTACATATTATAACGGACTGGGGCAGGACCGCTATACTCAATAGAACTCATACAAATTCACAGTCAACCGGGACTATAACGCACCCGGGCAAGCACGCTATAGGACTATAACGCATGGGGGTAAGGCGTTAAAGTCAACAGGAACACAACACGACTGACAAGGGCTATAACGCACCAAGGGTGGGGCATTATAGTAACATAACGCGCCTCCCATGGCCCGTTATGCTCATCAGAACGATCAGAATCCACAGTTAAACAGGGGATATAACGCACCTAAGCAGGGGCATTATAGGGATATAACGCATAGGGACAGGGGCGCTAAAGGCAACAGACACCCAACACAGCAGACAGGGGACATAACGCACCAGACCAGGGGCGTTAAAGGCACCCGAACTCAGAAATCCACAGAAAACCCACAGTTTTCATGCATGATATAACGCACCCATACCGGGGCGTTAAAGGACTATAACGGACCTAGGGGAGACCGCCACAAGGGGAAATAACGCACCTATAGAGGCGCGCCAAATGACCATAACGCACCGGGGCAGGCGTGTTAAATCGCCTGGGTTTCGAGATTCTAGAGTTCAGAACCGAAACCCCTCCCGATCGACCGAAATCGATGGGGAATGCGGGGAAATGTGATTCTAAACTACCCTACCATGCCATACTAACACTTTATATCTACGCATGCCACTAGAATTAAAAGACGATGCCCATGGAGATGATTTCATGAAATTAAGACTAAATAATACTAACATGGGATTATGCACGGAAAATGAGAAAAAGGGCATCAGACCACGACGCATGTGGTACCGGCATTGTCCTAACAAGGTAAGGAGTCCATCCCCCTACCTGGATTACGACGAAAATGATGACTCGATGTCGATCCGACGAGAGGGCGACGTGATGCCTCCGTCTATTTTGTAACTTGAGCCATAAAAAATCACAGTGTTGCAGAGTTTTTCATTTCAAATCTGACTGTTAGATGGATTTGAATTTAACATATGTTGTACCTCTTCAAGTCTACTTTGCAACAGCATTGGTTTCATTCCGATCTGCCTCCGGATCTGAGTGCAGCAACTGTTCCCGCTAGGTCACGCAGATCTGCCCAGTCACAGGACTGTGGGATAGATTAGAAGTGTAAAATTCCCATCGACCTTTCGGCTTCGATTCAGCCACCGCCAACCTCAGGGATCGAAGAGAGACCTCCCACCAACGTCCCAGGCAACCGCCCCAGCCAGAAGACGACCGGAAGTCACTGTCGCTCAAGCTGCACGCGCTTGTTGTCCATCGAGTTTAGACAGTGCCGAGTCAGACAAGCAGCCCGCCTCCAACCCGAAAGCCCTTCCGGCTTGCTGCCAGTCAACCTGAGATCGGTACACCCGAGTCGCTGTTGTAGCCCTTTACCTCTTTGCGTGGAGTGGGCCGTAAAATTTATTGCTATAATTATTTACATTTTCTATATCGAGAGTTGCGGATCTTGGCTGGGGTTATCTTCCCCACACCCCGAGCATGGAGGTACATTCTCACTCCTCTCTTTGTCACATTGCTTACCTCGTATATGTTTGTATGCCACTACTATCGTGTGATAGGATCATAGCTTGATATATTATTTGATCACTGTTGCGAGAGAGCGAGCGTAACATATCGCGTGACTCGATCCGAGCACGTGCAAAGAGCCGACCACCCTTGACTCTACGTCGATTTCTCAACCACGCGGATCCACACATTTCCCTCACTTAGGGACATCAGTGAGTTCGTACTTCTTGTTGGGGACATATCCTCCTCTTTTGAAACTCTGTTCGTGTCGAGTTGGTCTCGTCATTGCTAATCACATTATCAAATTGGGCGTGTTGTCACCTAGAGTCCCAGGTTCGCATCCAATCGGTACCGAGTCACATCCAGTCCTGTATCAAATTGGTATCAAAGCAAAGTTGAGTCTAGGGTAGTCATCATAGCACGATCTAAGTCTAGGGAAGTCTTGTCCAAGGTGTTACAACTCAACCCGGGCGTTAATTGAAATGACGACTACAGGAGGGGCGTCATATTTCTAAATGGCGCCTGGAAGGAAATGCTCCGTTTGAATAAATGGCGCCTCTGAAAGGGGCGCTATTTAATTATTATTCCAAATAGGACTCTTATCGTCTTTCTTTCCGTCTTATCTGGATCAAATTGACGCCACTAAAAGAGGCATTATTTTATTATTTTATTTCAAATGGGATTCTTACCGTCTCATCTGAATATGACGCCTCTTTGAAGGGCGTTATTTGCTTAATTGACGGCTTTTAGGAAGTCGTTATTTTGCTATTTAGTAAAATTTTATATTTCAAAAATTTAGGGTTGCTACATTCACAGCTTGGTGTCCGAGGTTCAGACCTCGCCTACTGAGCACCACAGCTTGCTCTGTTGATTCGCAGCTTATAGAGAGTTTAAAAGAAAACTAAGAAAATGAGAGAAAAGCTATAACAGAGATGAAAATGTAGCTCCAATGGAGTAGTCTGACTCTGGATCTGATCCAGAAGTCAGTACAGAACCGAATCACACAATCTCACTTCACTCTCAGACCAACTCAACGGCACTCTATTTTTCATCCTCACTCCTTCAGACTCTTTTCACTCTCTTGCTCTCTTTTCTCCTCTTCTGCTGACCCGCTCTCTGATCTTCTTCTGCTCTTCTGCTTCTTCGTCTCCTTCTTCTATCTCTGGTTTTCTCTTCTATCTCTTCTCTACATTGATTTCGAGCACTAGAGAGTCATTTATAGTCCGCGTATCCTGGGCTCCACAACCTCACGCATTGGGCGTGTGGAGAGCTTGTTCCCACGCTTTTTGAGAGTCCACGTGTCACAATCAGATAGTACGATGATCCACGTGGCAAGTTTTTAGAACTACCTCCTATCTTGGATCATGTGCCCCTTATTAGTCTTACCTAAGTTCCACGTGCGGTCAACCTTCATGTAGTCTAGGTGTTTGAGCAAGATTCTGGGTTAATAAAATAGAAGGACTGTTAGTCATGACACAAATGATAAGCTTAAGCCAAATTTTAATCCAAAGTGTTTCAGTCAGATTTGGATAAGTCAGAGGACTACACATGTTTTTGCAGAACCAAAAAAATTAATTAAATAAAAATAATATATTATAAAACCTTTTTTATCACTCACCCTCACCCTCTCTCTCTCTCACTCTCGACACATCACTCTCTCTCTCTCCCCATTTCACACACTCTCTCTCCCTCTATCGCCACTCTCTCTCTCTCCTGGGGCATTCAGGCGAGACGACGTCGGACGGAGGCGTGGCGGGCGCCGTTGGATTCGTGTCGACGAGTGGAACGCGTTGACGCCCATGTTGACGCGGATAGAGGCGCGTGGAGACGGGACGGGGTGAGCAGGGTGCGGTGGTCTCGTCACTTGCATGTGGCCCAGGCAGCCGTTTCGGCTTGTTTCAAGTAGGGGGATGGAATCCCTGCCTCCCTAGGATCGCATGCGCACCACATGCATGCCGCTTCGCAGCCCGATTGCATGCTTATCGTCAATTTTATAATTTTGCCTCCCTAAATGTAGTTTTACATTTTGATCTCTCATGGGCATCGTATTTACATTTTCTAGCTTTATTTAAATTGGTCGTATGGATGCGTGTGGGGACAGGGAACAGGTTTTCGACGCGAGCCCCGTCGATTTCAGTCGACCGGGGAGTGTTTCAGTTTCGAACCGAACCTACTCGCCGCCCAGCCGACATGGCGGTCATTCCAGTGACTGTCATGACTATAACGCCCCTCCCTGGGTGCGTTATAGTATTGTGGCGGACCTTAACAGGTGCGTCACATGGTTGGGTAACGGACCGGCCTTGGTCCGTTATATGCCGTGGCCTTTCCAGTCTTGTAGTGGTCGTCAGCATAACGGACCAACATGGGTCCGTTATGGTGATATGGCACGCCCTAGTAGGTGCGTTAAATAATTGGAAAACTGTGGATTTTATGTCACTCGGGTAGGTTTAACAGCCCCAGGGTGGCGCATTATACCCCTGGGTGTTCTGCATTCTGAAATGAAATAGCGCGGGAGGACATAATGGCCCCGAGTGGTGTGTTATAGTGATATAGCGCACCCACCCAGTCCGTTATGCTATATAATGGGATTGAGCTGGTCCATTATATGCTCCAGCCATCTAAAAAGTTGCAGATCCACTTTTTAATGCATTGTGGACCAGATCAAAAAGCTCCTACAGAGTGATTGGATCTGCAAAGGCCGACTGAAGGAGAGAGAGAACAACATTGTGAATGAATTCATTGATGCTTGTGCCTCGAGGGATATTGAGTAAGTTGTCCTCTTATAGTTTCTGTAATTATCCTGATTCACCTTACTCTAACTACCATGAAAATTTTTGTCCAATATAGTGGCCCCATATTTCAATTACAGAATGGGATTGTTTTGACACATCGTCATGTCATTGATCTATTATACGGCCCGATGATAGATGATACGGTACTTTCTTTCGTTAATTGTGTAATTTTACGCCTCGCCTTACCCTGAACTTGTGTTTCTACTGCTAATAGAATCGTGATTGTTAATTTACAGGTGATCGACGTCATGATGTACCTCCTCCAATCAAGATGCAATGAATCTGACATCTTTCATCAGTGGGTTTGTTTTCCCACCATTTTAGTGAATCACATCAATGGCAGCCCAGTGGTCAACTCCACAAAATCAAACGAATTATTGCAGTGCGCCTTCGAGAATGTTGAATTATCAGAACTGTAGAAGAACAAATATTTATTCTTCGTGTTACACTCATCAAATCACTGGCATCTACTTGCTATTGACACGGAGAATTGCCACTTTGTCTCATACAATTCCATGAGAGGCATGGCCATCTATGATGCCACTACAAGAAATTGGGTACTTTTTCTTATCCATGTACCAGTATTAAAGATATCTTTAATTTATCTTTTAATTATTCCTTAATAATGTCAAATATTTCATTTGCAGGCTGCAGTTATACATGAGTTTATGAAAAACTATGGGACATTCGAGGGAGTTGAGAAATGTGATCTTGTGTTCGACAACGAATGTCCCTAACAGGTAGATGGAAGCCTCAACTATGCCATTTAGGTACTGAAATATGTTGATGAATTGTCAAGAAAGATGGAGACATCATGGACATTTAATGAGGGTGATTGTAATATGATTAAAGTCCGGTTTGGGGCCCAACTCAGTAACTTTGGAAATAGAAGATCTTAAATAATTTCACGTCTCAAATCTCAGAACGTGACATACCTGTGTTGATTGATATTTCTTTTTTCATACATTTTGATCTTCAAAGTTTCATATGTTTTAATGCTGTTAATGTGTGCTTGATTATGTTAATTCATGAATATCAATGAGTTTTCTGAAGACAGATTCAAGTTTGGTTAAGGAACTGGGCTAAAGTGTGAAAAGATGAAGGTTTTACTTGCACAAGTGTCGACTAGAGTGGAATGAAGACATGCACCGACCTCACAGACTAGAATGTGAATGTGCACAGACCTTATATTTATATCGCTAACACATGTGCATCGACTTGATGCTTCTAACGCTAACGCATGTGCTCAGACCTTATGCCTATCTCTAACACATGCGCATCGACCTTGCATGCTATCGCTAACACATGTGCACCGACCTGACCTTGCTAAATACAAATGTGCATAGACCTTATGCCTATCTCTAACACATGTGCACCAACCTTACATGTTATCGCTATGAACATGCACCGACCTACATATGCAATACAATAAACATTCATCGACCTGCATCTTCCTTGATATGCATCATGCATTGACCTTTAAATGCAACTATCTGAATATGCAATGACCTTGGAGCCGACTCCAGTTTAGACCGCTGAAGATAAAAATCTAAGTCACCCGCTGGATGAAAAGGGTTTTGGCTACGCTTTAAGGGTGACAAATAGGTGGCCAATGATGAAAAATAGGCCTTACGGATGTAAAAGATGCGACAAAGGTTGAATAATAGATGTTCAGGCTGAAATATGAAAATATCCATGTCCCATGAAAGAGAATATACCCCTGACAAGGTAGCCTCAGGTCATGTGCAAAGCCTGACCTCATATGATGAGCATGTACCAAACACACCGAACCTATGATTCACCCTGTCAGCCCATTTGTCAGCCTTACTGGCTATTTTACACAGTTATCGTCCATTTGTCAGTCATACAAGCTATTTGTCACCCTTAGGTTCAATAGCCGTCACCTTAGCCCATTTGTCACCGTAATGCCTTGGCCATCGCCTTAGCCATTTGTCACTGCTAGTTGTGCATTTGTTACCACTAAAGTGGCATTTGTCACCCTTACTGCATATTTATCACTCTTACCACATGACTACATGAGTAGTCGTTGCCTTCTCTTCTCTTCATTACCTACTTGGCTTTGTCTGGGGAGCACAGTGGTGACTAGTCTATTCATTAACCTTGGACTTTGACTGGGACTTCATAACTGTTCAACAAAAAGTTGAGTTTGGCTGGAGACTTATTTGACTTGCATTGACCTTGACCAATCAACATTGACTGTCTTGGCATTGACCAAGTCCCTTCGTTGTTCTTTTGATTGCTTCATATTTTTGTCCTCCTGTGAACTTGAACCCTTCTTTCAGCTCCTTCTGCTTTTCATTTGTTAGCTCTAGAATCTATTTTTCACCCTTATTAATGTATTTGTCTACTCTGCAGATCTAGTTGTCGCCACTAATAAGGTATTTGCACCCTTATCCCCTGCCTTTGCTTCATGCATCGACGTTTTGAGGTTTTCACAATTTTAATGCTGCAAGCTATTTGTCAGACTTAGGCAGCTATTTGTCACTGCTATCGGGCATTTGTCAGCACTAGGCAACTATTTGTCACCCTTATACTCATCGTCGCCACTGACCTGTCGTTAAACCGCGGTATAAACTGGGGTACCCCATGTAGGTTACGTAACACCCTTATCCTCCTTTCTCCACTCGCAAAAACCTCAACGCCATGCTCCGCCATCACACTCTCGCTGCCACTTCACCGTGCTAGTCTTGGTGTAGCTTGTTGCCTTTGCCATCACAGTGGATGTGCGTTCTCGGGGAACGTCAACGGCGACCATCACGGTAGATTGCAATGTCAAAAGGGTGGTTGGGGAACCTAATTACGCCTACACCCTCCCTTGTCCAATCACCTCTGCAATACGCTCCGATCGACCGACGACCGTTCGGCTAGGGTTCTCGACGTCCCCCTTTTTTTTGCTCCTGAGGGTCTGTGTTACCACTGCCATTTGTAGCGATGTATTAAATCGACACACCGATCCCGCTCGTGTCCCTACAATGACACCCGCTCTGTTATTTTAAGTTCTTAAGGCTCCTCCGCAATGTCATCCCCTTCATCAATGCGCGTAGCGGTGGCTTCCCCAGCATACGAGCCCGTCTCCTCTACGTCCTCCTCTCGGTCCCTCATAGTCAATGGTTCCTAAAAAAAATACCATACACAACGATAATACTATCTATATAAATACAAACCGGTTGGCCAGGGAGGCCTTCACGCAGGGTCTATGTAACATGGCCAAGGCAGACAGTCACGCACGAGCTCGAGCGAGCTTCACGTGGGGAGGTTGGCAGCATTGCGCGGAGGCCAGCGCGGGTCCTTCGCACGAAGGCACACTGGCAGGCTTCGATGGGCGACGTGGTCGATAGGCAGGCCAGGCTTCGCACGAGGGCTTCAACGGTAGCAATGGTAGAGGCTGGCAGGTTAACATGGCCAGCGTGGCCAGGAAGACTTTGGCGCACGTGGCATGGGCGAAGGGGCTTTGGCAGGCGGCTTCAATGCGTTCACATGCGATCGACGTGAGAAGAAGAAGTCAACAGGCGCATGCAACGCGAGAGAAGGAGAGAGAGGGCAAGGCTTCGAAAAATTCAAACAAATCGGCAGTTGGCAGCTCACGCGGGGTCTCCAACGGAGGCTTCACATGCGGCCAGCGTTCAAACACATGCGATCAGTCGGCCAAGGCTTCAACTCAGGAAGGCTTCTCATGGGCTAAGGCTTCTTCAACGCATGCAGACATGCGATCGATAGAGAGTGAAAGAGAGAGAATAGAGGGAAAGGACAAAAAAGACAGATAAAAAATTATAAAAAATGGCAGAGTGTGCATCACATGGTGCTCAACTTTTCCAAGTCAATAATAACATCCGGAGGTGTTCACATGAAACAAATGGGCTACTTTCGGCCCTATAAACGGAGGGCATGGGGCATGTATTCCCTCTCTCACTGCTCTCTCCCCTCTCTCACGTAGATAGCCTCTATTATATATTGCCATTAGTGTTCGGATCAATGTGCTCTCCCTCTCCTTCCCCCTTACTCGCGTAGCATTATTTCCCTTTCCATTGCCTTAGTGTAGGATTAGGCTTTCCTATTTTATTTCTCTTTGTTGTTGTTCAACTTTATTGTAATTTACTTTATTCTTGTTATAATTTGTATGCACTTGTGATTTGGTTTAATTTAAGTTACATTTCCGTGTTGATTTTATTCAATTCTTCATTTTATTGTATAATCTTTTTTTATCTCTTAAAGATGAGGAGAAGATAGGAACAGACCAATCAATGGGCGGGCAGTGCCCACAATCACAGACTTTGATGATGAGAAAATCAGTTGGAGTTTGAAAGATCAAAGGATTGATTAACACAGGAGGTGAGCGAGGTACGAAGTCTAGGTTTTATAGCAATGAGAACAAGCGGGAGGGAGACCAAGTAAAGATAATGGGTGAGCACCCCCTTTCCCACAGATGGTAAGCTGGCTTTCCTGGCGAGTACTGCACGAGCTGTACCTCCGGGGTTCTTGAATGGCTTTCTTCATAGAACATTCTTGAAAATGCTTCATTAAAGTCGTCCATGTCATCAACAGGCCCCCTAGGCAACAATGGCAGGCTGGCAACTGTGCAAGCTGTATCTGCTTTCTCGAGCTGACTTGGCGGGGTAGTTAAAGTACCTGACTGTAGAGGGCCCCTGACAAAGTGTTGATGGAAGTCCCAAGCCAATGGCCCTGAGTCTCCTAGGACTGACAATGGCAACTCTCGATAACCGAGGCCCCTCCTACTCATTTTTCTGCCCCTGGGGACTGGCTTGGTCCGCCCCTGCAACTGAGCGCCATGACCTCTTCCTGGCAGATAGCCCAATTTCAATATGATTTTCTAGCCCTTAGAATCTCTTATCTTGGGCTTCTCCTTGATATTTACCTGTGCAATAGTGGGCTTGTGTGGCGCATAGACCCACGACAAATTGAGGTCCAGCACCGAGATAATCGGCCGGTTACTGGGCTAGAGTGTTGGCAAAATCTTTCCTGAAATAGCTTCAACTGATTGGGCCGCGAAAATGCTTTCGAATTTTACCACCCTCCCTTGAAAAGAGAATTTAAGACATTGGTGAGCAGTGGAGGGCACAGCACTAAGATTATTAATCCATGGACGACCCAGAATAGCCTTGAATATAGGGTGGATATCGAGCACATAGAATTCAATGGCAAGCCGAAGCCTCCGAAACTGGAGGAATGCATTCGGCATTTTTTCAACGAAGAATTGGACGGCGCACATGACGCCATGGTTGATCTGATGGCTTGCCGCCGAGTGTATCTACACCTCAAGGCGATTGACTCCAAGGTCGGATGACAATTAATAATTTTTTAACTAAAACCCCCCACCCATTAATCTCTCTCTCACTCTCTCGTAATCCCTCTCTCTCTCTCCCGATTTCACCCTCTCACTCTCTCTCTCCCAACGTCTCTCTCTTTCTCTCTCCTTCTCAGTTTTGACAATTTCAGGGCCGGACCGAGACGTGGGGGACACCATTGGAACCAGTGCGACGAGAGGAATGCGTTGACGCCCTCCATCATGCGGTTCGAGGGACAGTTGGACGAGACGGGGCGAGAGGGGCGCGGCTTCCACCTCGCCTGCATGCGGTCAAAAAGGCTGTTTCGGAGCGAATGAGGTAGGGAGATGGAACCGCCTCTACGCTAGGATCATTTCCATGCCTCATGCATGCCCATCCACGTCTGTTTAGCCTAGTTATTGGTCGTTTTTAATTTTTCCCTAAAATGTGGTAATTAGTATTTTTAATTATCCATGAGTGCTGTATTTATATTTTCTAGCTTCTATTGAGTCGTATGGATGCGGTGCATGGCAGGTTACAAGTTTTTACAGGTTTTTGTAAGTGAACCCATCGATTTCAATCGACCGGGGGGTGGTTCAGTTTCAAACCGAACCTATTCACCGTCGAGCTCACATGGCAGTCACTCTAGTGACCGTTATGTATTTAACGCACCACCTCTGGTGCGTTATACGCATTTGGCGGACCACACCTGGTCCGTTATGCTCATGCATGCTTTAGATAGATCATTAGTTTAATGCCCCCATCCATGACCGTTATAGTTATAGGAAAACTATAGATTTTCCACGTTCGGGGGGCCTTAATGGATCGCCCTTGGTCCGTTATAGTTTCTAGGTCATTAAGTTTAACAAAAATCACTCGGGTAGTCATAGCGGACCAGTGGTGGTGCGTTATGCCACATAACGCACCATCACTGATCCGTCATGAACGCTGTGTTTGGAATTACAGCAGATGAGAATGACGGACCAGAGGAGGCACGCCATGTTACTTTAACGCACCTCACCTGATCCGTTATGCTTTATGACGGGGCAGAGCTGATCCGTTATGTTCTATAACGGGGTAGCACTGATCCGTTATAATCTCTGCTATGCTAAGAATCTTCTCATGGCCATTTGGACTTGGCATCGCTGGCCGAGCAGAGCGAGATGATTGGAGATGTGTGTTGGCTTGTTCGTGAAGCAACCTCGAGAGATAAAGTGCCTTCGCTATTCTATTGGCCTCTCTCACCCTTGTATATAGGGCTGGCAGGTATCTTCATTTCTTTATTTCAGCCTTCTAGTTTCTACTACAGTGCATGTCATTCTTACCCTTGTGCGTATGCAGTTTGACTTACTTCGGAGGAGACCTGGCACTTTAGGGAGCTGTAAATAAAAGCTCAAAAGCCAACATACTTCGGGATTCTTGAGCCAGCCCCAACCATAATGCCATTGCTTCCTGGTGATTTGCGAAAATGAACTAGGTCCCAGGTGAGGGAGGCTGTCAGCAAGGCCAAAGAGGGGGTCACTCAAGTGACATGGGCTCACCGGAGGAAGGCTGCGGAGCAGGAACCAGTGATTGTCCCTCCACCGGTAGTATCATTTGAGGAATTTGAGACTTCCCATGTACAGAGGCCTATGACGGACGGTACATTCTTCCTTCTTCCGTGACCCATTCCTGCCTTTACTGCACTAGCTAATAATTATTCTTTGCAGTTGCCGCCAGTTCCACTGCAGTGGTTGCGCAGGAGTCTGTCGCCCCTGCAACAACTGAAGATAGAGGAGAGGGAGTGCCTGTAGCTCCCGTCGAGGGGGATCTACCTTCTCCAACACCCAGTCATGAGATGGAAGGTAATCTGTGGTTTATTCAGTGGCTCCTCATAGCCCATTATGTCCTCGGCTTACGTAAACACTTTTCTTTTGTGCTTCAGTTGATGTCCGAGTGCCTTCATCGCCTACTATCGAGGCTACTGAAGAAGCCTTTGTTATGGACAAGACTGTTCCAGGGAGTGAGCCTACTCCCAGGATTCATTCAGCTGACATTCCTATCATGGGAATGGCTGAGCAAGTTCCTGTCGAGGGAGATGTCCCTACGACAGGTCATGAGACTGGGGAAGCACCCACTCCGAGGGAGAAGAGTGAGGCACCGGTAGAGAGCTCCTCTTCATCAGAGCAGGTCGACTACGGTGGCGACTCCAGTGATGAGGAGTTTCCGTACACCACACCTATCCTTTAACCCTTCTGAGCCTTCGGGCTCGTGGGTGGCGGGCCGAGATTCGAGTGGTGCCAGTTCCTTTCCGGTACTCGGATCTCAGGTCGTTACAGTTGGTATCAGAGCTATGGTTGTGGAAGTATATGGGAATTCGATATATTATAGTGATCAGAGTCCATAAGGTCCAGTACAGTCGACAGCTGGCATAGGATTTCATGCTTATTTTTCGCTTAGTTTCTTGCGTGAGAGCGTAAGTGCGTGGCGTTGGCACTGTGAAGGTGGTTGCTGTCATCGTCGGAGTGTCGGCATGGGGTCTAACGATCAAGGTCGAGAGCTTCCTCCCCTTGAGATGGTGGCCCCAGTTGTGCTGCGTTGGGCAGAGGTTGTCGGTAGGTGCGTTGCTGCGGAGTGACGTTCGAGGGATTTGCTGCGAGGTTAGGTGACTGGTGAGGATTGCTTGTGGATAAGTGGCCGTGTGTATGCTTCAAGGGAGTTATTGTCGTTTTGGCCATTCCTACTCGAGATTTATCCAGCCCCTGAGGCGCTGAGATCGTGGTTCGAGGTGCCAGAGTGGATGCTCTGGTCGAGAGATGTGCCCGGATGAGCGTTGACGGGTGCCGATTCTGGTTCGTGTTGCGGCTCCTGGCATGGTGGTCCTCGCGATGGCAGCTCGAGGATGGGCTGGTGTTAGCACAGACAGATTCGAGAGAATGATGTCCGGTGGCTAGAGATGTTGCGGCCTTCGAGTTTGGCATTTGGTGGATTTTCTTCGCTCCTCGGTAAGTGTTTTGGCGTATTATTAGTTTTGAGGTTAGAGACGGGCGTAAGAGAGGAGCGTGTGGCAGCGGCTAGCTTAACCGCTGTGACAGAGTGTGGCTGCTTGTGAGAAGCGTTGCCTATTCTCCTGATGTGTTAGGGTGTTGGCGCTGCTCCGGAAGGATGAGTGCCAGTTGGGCGGTATTCGCAAGAACTCGTGGCGGGTGTTGTGTTTTCTGAGGTGTTGTGAATTGGAACTTGCGATGTTTCAGAGGATATGTAGAGCATCGGAGGATTGGTTCCTCAGTGTGAGATTATCTCGGGTCGCGTGAGACGTGTGTGGAGTTCCGCAGGATTTGTCAAAAATCGCATTGGGAATTAGAAAAACATGCAGAAAAAGTTGCAAAACGCCTTCGGGCCTCAAAAACAGCTCCGGATCGCACCGATCCGAACACAAAAGATGTCTGACATGCACATTTAGACACAACGGAGCCGGACACTTTGAGAAAATAGATCTGGGACCCGAAAACGTGGATCCAAAAGGTCCCGGATATTACAGCTTCCCATCAAATGTGCACAGACTTCAGTTACTATGCTGAGAAGAGTTGCTTCAACGTTGGTCTTGTGAATAGTGGCATGCTTAGTCTTTACCTACGTGCTAGCAAGAATAGCATCGACTTTGATTGCATTAGATCAAACATGCTAGCATTCTCCTTTAACCATTAACTCAAGCATGCACCGACCAGTGTGCTATAGACATGCACTGACCACTGTAGTTGCATAGACCTATTATGAGACATGCACTAACTTAATGCAACTTGCACTGAGCTTAGATGCAAGCAACCAGGTCCTAGCACCGACCTTAAAGCTCAGCCATATGTAAGCCTTATGTTAGACTCATGCAGATGTGCACCGACTCAAAGTGCTCGATGAGGGAAACGTGCACTGACGTTAGACCAGACCGAACATGAAATGCACATACGCCGTATGCATCAGGTACAAGAGTGCACCAACCTTAGTTGTGCTTAATGGCCTATATGCAGCGATGCTGGTTTGCCAAGTGCAAAGCTAACACGGACCTTCCCTATAACACATGATGTTTAACATAGACCCTAGAGCCAGAATGAGCATGAAGTGCACCGACCTGAGTTTAGCTAAGGGAAAAATTCTAGTACGACACAGGCAAAGACATGCACTGACTTATTGTAGAGAGTTGACTAGTGCACGGACCTTATAACACATGGACCTACTAGACAATGTGCACAGACGATACATGCTGAACAAGAGAAAGTGCAGGCAACCAAAAGTCGACTTTGAGAGTCTACATTCTTTAGGAAGCTTTCTGTCTGCATTCTAGAGAAGTCCCCAGACCACCAGGAGTCGACTTTACAAGTCGACACTTTCAGAGAAACACTAGAAAGTGCAGTGTATGGCGTTATGCCAACCAGTCCTAAAACCACATACAGATGACATAACGCACCTAGATGGGGGCGTCATATAAACATAATGCACCAAGGGAGGGGCGTTATGCCAACCAGACATAAAACCATACACGAATGATATAACACACTAGCATAGGGGCGTTATATCAACATAATGCACCAGCATAGGGGCGTTATGTCCAACAGACCACAACACTAACAAAATGAAGTGTAACGGACCACAATAGGCACGTTATACTGGTATAACGCACAAGGGTAGGTGTGCTATACCCAACAGACACAAAAAATATTAACCACAGACCAAGGGCCCATAACGGACCAAGACCCATCCGTCATAGGCACAAAAAGCACAGGGTGAGGCGCATTATATCAACCGTCGTACCCAGACAACCATCGGTCAACAGACCATAACGAATCTACACTTGGGCGTTATATTGACCATAACGCACGGGGAGGAGTCCATTATGCTAACCGACTGACATAGTCTTCGAGGTGAACACGGTCGTCGAGGGGACTGACATGGCAGTCAGTCTCGAAAGCAACCCGACCATAACGTGCCTGGACAGGGGCGTTATGCTCCACATAACGGACCAGTCTTCGTCCGTTATGCTCCAAGACCTCCGAAGATAGAAAATGATGGATGAGGCATAACAGTCTATTGGGGGACCGTTATGCACATAACGGCCTCTGGTAGGACCGTTATGCCAATCTGACAATCAAAATGGTGAAATTGTCAAATCGACTCGTTCCACGTCCCATGCATGCCGTAGCGCAGGGGAAATACATCCATTCGACGGTAAATCACTCCGGGAGTCCAAAAATACCACATGCACACGGCGAAACGCATTCAAACGCGAGATCCGGGCGATTTCGACGAATCGACCCAAATCGAGTCACCGGGATTCCCGGACTCCTATCGGCCCCAAATGACAATCGATCGACACGAAACTGGTGGGGTCGGGATCCTGACATCCCAGTGGTCAGTTTGACACTAATTACATCACGAATGGTTGTCATTTTTCGACAAACCCTACAAACTCTAAAAACTACGTTTTATGCTAAACTGGCTTGATCTCCCCCGATGACTCATACTATGATCAATTTTCTGATAAGTCAGAGCACATTGATTATGACTCATGATCACATAGTGTTTGACAAAATGCCCTATTCACAGGGACATAATTGTCAATAGTGAGCAACTAGGATTGAACACTTGAAGTGCTGGAGACAGTCACGTGGGTCAAGTTTCTATCTCACAGGCACGTGATCCAAGGTAAAGTTAGGACTGGAGATTCTGCCACGTGGACTACCAATAGTGCATCATTCTTTGGGTGGGAACGTGTTTCCCACGCGCCAAGATTTTTAGAGCCCCTATTTTCTTATAAATAGGGATCCTCTTCACCTAGGCATGGGGTAGCAAGCAAGGAAGAGTAGTAGAGAAGATAGAGAAGGTAAGGAGAGAAGAAGCAACTAGAGAAGAAGATAGAAAGAAAAGATCAGTAGAGAGCAGAAGTGTGAAGCATCTTGAAGAGCTGTAAAGCTAGAGTTTAAGAGAGAGAAAAGTCTGAGAGAAAAGAGAGAGAGAGAGCAGAGAAGAAAAAAAGAAAGAGAGAGTGATCGAAGTTGAAGCAGTTGGTTCCATATTGAAGATCAGTTTCATTGTTTGGCCTCTGGATCAGATCCAAGTCAATTCGCTCCTACGAGAGCTATATTTTTCTAGCTTTTATTTAGCATTTCCCGTTGTTTCATCTTTTTATTTTCTTGTTCTGAAAACAAGCTATGTTGCTCAGCATTGCAGAGGATTAGGTCCTCTGGACAGCAAGATGTGAGGCTCAGCGGTAGCAAGCTGTGATGCTCAGTGGACGCAAGCTGTGGTGCGCAACAGAAGCAAGTTGTGATGCTCAACTATAAGCAAGTTGTGATGCTCAGCAGTTCAAGCTGTTAGTCAGTAGAAAGTCACACTCAGGTCTGAGTGTGGGGTGGATGTAGGTGAAACTGAACCACCTAAAAATCCTTGAGCCTCGTGTGATTACTGTGCTTTCAATCTGGTTTTGATTCACGATAGATGTTTGTTTAGGCTCGTTTTAATTGTCTTTCTACAGTGAGCATTTGATTTCATCTAACTATCATCTGAGCGAGTTAAAAGTACCTTCATACTAAGTATATTAAAAGATATGTGGCTCCCACAACGTAGCACTTTGCCCCGCATGGCACTTAGCTCCCGCACTCCCGAACGGTAGTTAAGAATTCCAATGTTTGACCATGTAATATAGGTAGATTTTTGAGTGAGTTTGTTGGTAGAAAATGCAAGACTATGCGGTTATAATGGTACTGGAACCAGGTATCTGTATACTATTATATACTACTGTCGAGTCTAGTCTGATCATTTCAATTAAGACTTGGAGTTTCAGTCCTTTTCTGTCGAGTCTAGTCTGATCAGTTCATTTAAGACCTGTAGTTTTAGTCCTTTTCTTTTCTTCAATTATTGATAAAAAGTAAAAGTATAGCAGCCAATTTGAACTAGCTGGGCTCCTGCGTGGACGCAGGGGCAAAGGGATTGAAGGGCGTCGACGCAGGGCTGTAATGGGTGGACGCAAGGGTTCCTGCGTGGATGCAGGGGAGCTCCTGCGTGGACGCAGGGGGCTCCTACGTGCACGCAGGGGAGCTCCTGCGTGGACGCAAGGGAGCTCCTGCGTGGACGCAGGGGCTCTTGCATTGACGCAGGCCAAGGGGGTTTTGCGGGGTGGACGCAGGCTAAATGCAGCGTGGACACATGCTCAATGCAGCGTGGACGCATGGTTGTAGGTGGTGGATGCAAGGCCTCCTGCGTGGACACATGGGCACCTACGTAGACGCTGCATGCAGGGGGTGGACGCAGGGGCGAAGGCTGCGTGGACGCTGGGGCACTCCTGCGTTGCATGCAGGGGCTCCTGCGTGGACGCAGGGGCTCCTATGTGGACGCAGGGGCTTAAAGCCTTCTGGTCTTTCTGGACTAAATGGGTTAACACTGGGTGTTAAGGGGTCAACGCAGGGGGCTTTAAAGCCTTCTGGTCTGTCTGGTCTTACAGGGGGTTGACGCTGGAAGTACAGCGTCAACACAGGGGGGGGTTTTAAAGGGTCTAATGGTAACAAGTTTGGGTTATTAAACACTGTTTAACAAATGTTTAGCATATATTAACAACTGGTTAATGCATATTAATGGCACACTACTTAACCACTACTCTAAGAAGTCATCTTATTTATATCTAAAATCTTCAGGTTTAACAACTAAAGTAATATTTGGGGCATGCTTTATTCAGATCTCAAAAGTCTACACATATCCGGATCTGCCCATTCTTCTTTTTCACGGGCACAATATTAGCCAGTCACGTGGTATATTGGTTTTCTTCGACAAAACCCACATCAATGAGTTTGTCTACTTCTTTGCATATCTGAGTGAAAAGCTCTGGCCTCATGCACCGTGGCGACTGCTTTACCGGCTCAGCCTTAGGATTTATAACCAGCTCATGTTGTGACACTGTAGGGCTAAGCCCCGACATCTCGTTGTAAGTCCAGGTGAAACAATCTTGGTATTCTTGTAGTAGTTGCATATACAGCTTCTATTCTTTAGATGACAGTTGAGCACTGAGGAAGGTTGGCCTGGGATCATCTTCAGTTCCTAGGTTGACTTCTATCAGCTCATCGACTGTGGCTTGGCCTCCATCTCCTATTTTCAGGGGCGCTGGCTGGAGGTCAACGAAATCTGGAATGTCAACTTCCAGCTTGAATACCTCAGTCTCTTCCTCTTGTTTTCCCCGGACCTCTTCAGGAGTTTCTAGTTCAACTAGTGGTAGCTATATGAATTGTCCTATCAGCAGGTCCTCTACAGCTATGATTTTACCGGATGAGCTAGCAGCTTCGACCTCCACTGATGTGTTGGCAACCTCAAAGGATTGACAATTATTTCTTGCTGAGTTGGAGGAACATCATTGTAATTTTGTGGCATATGAAGACAACTCTGCCCCCTTCACCCTCTTGAATCACCCTGCCTTTGACGGAGATGGCCAGTTCTTTTCCAGTAACGGGCACTTCCCGATCAATTTCAGCAGAAACTTCCTTGATCGGTATAACAGGTGGTGATATTTCTACCCGGGGAGAGCTATAGGAAAAGGATAGGGGTAGCCCTGCTTCCTCAATATCTTCGGCTTCACTACTACTGGCCATGCCAAATTTGGCTTGGAGAGCCGTTTCTTCAGGGTAGACCTACTCCCAGCACCTGCAAGGGGTTATGGCTTCTAATTGTGTGTCTCTTGATAGAGCCAGTCCACTATGTTCAGCCTCTGCCGGGTATTCATCAAAAGCTGCCCCCATCTAGTTGTCTTCGACTCCGAGGGTGCCACTGAATGTATGGGTCCGTCATTTCTACAACGGGCCGTTCTACTTTTACCAGGAGTTCGCCAGGGACCAGACTCCCTAGGAAGAGTACACAGAGGTGGAGCTTCACTTCAAGACCTACATCATGTACGTCTATGCTCCACAGGAGGAGTGGAACCCCCACGGTCTGCCAGATGTGACACATCTCGCCGCCTATTTGGCATATTGGTTGGCGACGTTTGTGGTTCCGCACGGAGAGGATGGTTTGCTGAGAGCCAAGTTGTTGTGGTCGGCTTGTCTATTAGCTGAGGGGAGACAGTTGGCCTTGGCTCCTACTGCACTGGCCAACATCTACCAGTGACTGGGAGTTATGGCGGCACACCCGGCTCTGAGAGAGAGGAGTGTGCTCCTGCCGACCCACTATCTCAGTGTGTGGGTCGGGTTGCTATTTTCGGGACGGGTGACGCGAGGGACAGTGACGAACCCGGTGGCACCACTCTTGTTCAACTTCCCCAGACAGCCTGACGAGGACGCAGAGGCACAGCTGGAAGGGGCTAGGAGAGCCCTTGGCTACTTGCCCGGTCAAGGCAAAGAGGGGCTACCTTTTGACAGCGCCACGAGGGAATTCACCCTTTTCCTGGGGCCTTCAGGTGGAGGGCCGACCAGCGCCCACCCTAGTCAGGAGATGGCAAGTGCGGGGCTGCAGACGGAGTGGATGTTGACTACCTAGTCGGCGGTGTTGCCGGTGCACCAGTCAGCGACGAGTTCCTTGGAGCCGTACTATCCACATTGGTTCGCAAGGAACTTCAGGTACGACCAAGGGATCCCGCCGAACCGAGAGTTCCCTTTGGCGGGCAGATAGTACCGAGGCAGGGACACCCACCTACTTGCAACAGCGTGGTGGGACTTTTACGGCCGCCAGGAGCCAGAGCAATTCCCGATGCCGGGGCAGGGATGTCGAGGGAGGTTCGACGTTCACTACGCAAGGTGGTGGTTTGAGCACAGCCACTTGTACCGACAGAAGGCCTCCGTGATCAGGAAGGTGGAGGAGAGCCACTTGCCGAGGGAGGATCTACCTCCTATAGCGTTGGACGAGGGGTACCTGAGGACCCGTGCTGCTCTAATCTGTCGAGAGATGGAGCGAGTCATGGAGCGGTGGCCCCAGAGTGGCTGGGGTTCGTCATCTGGGAGCCGGAGCAATGGCGGATCACTAAAGCCCCTAAGACAGGCTTCGGTGAGAGCGGTGGCGACAGGAGGGGAGGTGTCTCGGTCGGGGGCACCTAAGGCCTGGTGGGCTCAGCTCTTGGCCGACTGTGGCTTCTGGAGTAGGGGTTCGCTGGATCGGGAGCTCCCGCACAGGAGCTTTGCCAATTTAGCAGTTGACGATTAGCGGTGACATATCAGCCATGCGATCGGGTCATCCGGACCCGTGGAGTTCTTGTCCCAGATTGAGTGTGCCCGCACTCTACGGGATATTCAAGAGGCCGTGACGATGGCGGCCCGGGTGCTGGTGCTAAAGCCAGAGCAGCTAGTGCTCTTGCCACCAACCCTATTCGGGGCCCCAGGTACGGCTTTGTTGGGTTTGCTCAGTGCCTTTTGCTTTTGTTGCTTTCTGGTTATAACATTGGGACATCGTGTCATGTTGTGTCTATTGACAGGTTCTGTGGCAGAGGCGGACAACCCCTCCACAGAGGTGCCCTCAGTGAGTGGGGACGGAGGTTTACAGCCGAGGTAAAAACACCCCAGAGAAGAGGCTGCAGTAGCCGAGACTGGCGAGTCTTCCGAAGGACTCAAGGCTGGTGGGCAAGTTGAGGCAGAGATAGCCTTGAGTAAGTGTCATTTTTGCTTTCTTTGCTTCTAGTTGATTTAGCTATGGTAGTGGGCTAATCATGCCCTGCTGGGTTTGTGTCTTGCAGCTCCTGTGGAGGCTAGGGCGGAGGTGACCTTCTCGCCCCCTCGAGAGGAGGACCCTCCCTATGTGGAGGGAGCTGAGCGTGAGATTGACACGAAGAGTTTTCTCTGGCTGATGGACGAGATGGCACCCAATGTCAAGGCCTTCCCCGACTTCGAGTTGTGGGTAGGTGCGGGAGGAGCCCGTTCAGGTAAGGGCTTCTGGTGGTGGCTGTGAGTTGCGACTTCACTCGTTTTTGGCCACTAATGTGACTGTCTGGCTTGTGCAGAGGAGGCAGAGAATTTGGGGGCCAAGGCCCCAGCTGAGGCACTGAGCGGCGCGCCTGGACAGGGGGGAGAGCCAGCACCCATGGTGGCTGGCAGTTGCCCGGGTAAGTGTCCGATTACTTCGGAGGGAGTCTTCCTGTTGTAGTTGCACTCTTTGCAAGCCAAAATTGTTAACCTGGTTTGAGTTGCTTGTTTGGCAGGTGAGGATGCGGCGGCCACCCTGGAGATGATCTAGGAGCTGGTGAACGCCGACCCATTAGTTGTCCTACCGTCCTTTGAGGATGAGTCTGGGCAGGAGACCTCCGTGCCTCCACCCACCGTTGGGGACACACTGGGTAGGCTACTACAGCTATTAGAGAAGCTGCCTCTCCCACCTTTGCCGACCGTGGTGTCGGCTTGCATGGTGGGGCTGGTAGAGTCATCCAGCGTGGGACCCTCAGGTACGTAGCTGAGTAGTTAGTTATTGTTTGGTGGATTACTTTGCTTTACCCACTCATGCTGAGCTTTCACTGGGGCTTGACTGCAAGGACCTCTTCCCCCTAGAGGAGGGATTGCTTCCCCGGGACACGGCCCGGGTAGCAGGAGACGAGCCTGCTGTTGCTGCGTCTACTGGGTGCGACGAGGAGTTCGTCGATATTGAGGGGGTCTCCGAAGGGGACACCCCGGCTGGTGAGCTTCTTCCCTAACACCTTTGGCTAGGGAGTTATCTTTATGTAAAATTAGACTCAGTAGTAACCTGACTTGGCTTACTGGTGTACAGGTGCCTCTGATTTGCCCGTGATTGAGGGTTCATTAAGGGCCTCATCTGGTTCTTCAGGCAGCGGCAGCATGGCCATGGAGACTGACGAGAGCTCAAGCTCGAGCTCTTCTTCCTCCGAGGCTTCTTCCGTCGGGGATGCTGAGATGAAGGCAATGTTGGAAGGTACATGTAGCTCCTTCGCTCCCCTTCATTGGCTTTAACTCAGGGTTTATGGCAAAGCTTACATTTTGTGTTATGTCCAGGGCTAGAGTCTGAGGAGGAGTGCGCGTCGACTCCCATCGAGGCGGATCTGGGAGAGCCTTCTACCTCTCCGATGATTACTGGGGACACCCAGATGTCAGAGGAGCCTTGCCAGAAGATAACTTCTCACAAACCCCAGATCCAATCTGGGAAAAGCACATCTCATAATCATCCACCCATGGCCTCACTGGCACACGGCTCTCGCCAGTCTCGAGTCCCAACAACCAGCATCTTCTGTCTGTGAAAGACCATCCACGGGTCACCAGATACACTCGCCAACGGGAAACCTCCACCGGCCCAACATACGTACTCCAAACCACGACAAGCCATCCGCTGACTCTCCCACAGACTATTATCACAACTCGATCAAAATCTCGCTCAGACACCACAACCGATCTTGAGCCTCACGCCAACTCTACCCTCTTAGGGAAGCACGATGAAACCACATGATAGGATCCCTCATCGGTCCTCACACCACTTGACTCAGACTTACGGGGAATCCTCCCATGCTGGTCACAGACTGGGGATCACCACATCCAATGCCAACGTCTCTTCAGAGACCTCCGCACACGGGAATCGTCCCTCATCATGTCTCATCAAACCCTTCATCTCAAAACGATCCAAAAGGACATCTGCCAATCCCGATTCCGCTCTTACCACAGAGCCTCGGGACACAACCTCTCACGATCCACATCACACTTCTCCAAAATTGACAAGTGCCGCCTGCTACCATAGTAAGCTGGTCGAAAATGTCATGACCAATGCACACGGGTTCCCAGACAATACACTTCTTACCATGGTCGATCACTCGGTCAACCTCACCAGTCGCTCACGGCAACCAACCGAGACCCATAATCTTGTCAAAGATCACTTCTCCAAGGACACGATCTCACCCAAGAACACCACCTCCAACACAGAAACTGGGTACTCATGCGATAACCTTGCCAGCATGTTTCCCCAATTCTCAATTCAGCCAGTGCCACAAACCACAATGCCTCAAGCAACGGTATGGCAACAACACGTCTCACGTAACCCGAGATAAATTCACACCGAGGAACCAATCCTCCGACGCTCAACACATCCTCAAAAATCCACCTATAACATCCAACGCTACAACCTTCCGCTGCGCACTCAGATCCATGTGCACAGCCACCACAACGACAACCCGAGATCCTCCATCCTGACAATCCTCTACAACTCGAATGCTTGATGGAAGCTGACCTAAATGGGCCGTAAGTCGACTTGGATGTCGGATGTTGATAAGATAAGCTCCAGGACTCTAAGAAATCATGATCTCTAAAGTCCAAAGGGAATGGAACAATGAAAATGGGCTCGAAATCTACCCAAGGAAGGCTCCAAAATAATGGATAATTTGGGATATCAAAAATGATGAATAAGAGAAATGACGCAACTTGTGGGCTAAAACGGGTGTCAACACCTGCATAGTGTTAGGCCTCTGGGACCTTGACCTTCTTGACAGTCTTCTCCCCGCTAGGCCTCGGGGATTCCACTTGTAGCAAATCCGCAAAGGTTAGCCCCAAAAAGTTAGGGAAGCCAACAGTAGGTGGGAATGAGCCGAACATGGTGGGTACCGCCAGGTACCCATGTATAGCATGGCCAGCAATGACTGGAGGGCCGAAGGTGTGAGCAGCAAGTCCTGATGACACCATGGTTTCCTGTAATAAATAGATAAATAGTCAGCATTGTTGGGGGGAGCCCCGGGAGGCATCCTATCTTGGCAAAGAGATGAAGGGAGACTCAGGTCCCACCGAGTGTGCCAAACTTGGTGGAACAATTTTTATTCATTTAGTTTATTTATTTATTTATTATCATATTTGCATAGATGTGCCAGTCACATATGTGACAAGTTTATTGTGCACTCGATCTGATTTGGTCAGACGAATGTGAAGTCCGTGTCGGGACCGGAAGTCTGTCACACCATAAAGGTTGTGACATTAATTACATCCTCCGAAAGAGAGGAAAGCCCTTGATTAATTGCCAATATAGAATGCCATTCCGGGGTCAAGACAAAATGCACACGAAGTGAAATTGAAATGATAATGCGTGAGATTTATTTATCTATTCATGCGAGACAAGCACCATTTATTAGATCCGGTCCTCGGTACGGGACGGAGAACATAAGTCCAAAGACTACCATCACGCATAGCGAGAGTTTTCAATTGGGCATAGCCTGACCTTTGCCAGATGCCATTTGTTATACCGAGGGCTCGGTCAGGCAAGTGTGCATTGATTAGATGATATATATATACGTATGTGCTCATGCTCAACACATCTTGTGCACACTGAGGGTCTAAGCACGTTTTGCCTTATGCATGGTCAGGTCCGTGCACGTCTTATTTCTTGCACATGTTAGGTCCGTGCACATTAGGCTTATGGCATATAGAGTCTGTGCTTCTTTTATATCATGTACACATGAAGTCTGTGCATCTTTCAGCCCTACAGACATATTAAATCTGTGCATAGTTTCACGTCTAAGCATACTTGCCATATAGCAGGACATAGTCTAACCAAGTTTGCTCTGTGAACAGTTTGAGTCCATGCACATTTGTTCTAGCGCCCTATCAAGTCTGTGCAATTCTTATATTCGTCTGATTGTCATATGTCGTCTAAGTGTTTGATCTTTTGACAGGGACTTTAATTAAAGGGCTCCAGAGAACCAGGAGAGAATTGTTCGTGAACTCTAAAGAGGGCACGTGATCCGAGGTGGAAAGCGAAGTGATGCTCGTGACACGTGAAAAGTCATTAAGCTTAAAAGCTGCCACGTGTCCAATGGAACTCAGATCTAGATGGAAGTTTGGGTGGAAAATGTGTTTCCACACGCCCATCTCACTGCTGCCTATAAGTAGAGGATTATCCGCAAAGAGAAGGGAGTGATCGCAACTGAGAGCAGAAAATACTTCCAGCCAGAGACCAAGTTTGATCCAGCAGAACAAGAGTCGGAAAGAGTTAGAGCTAGCAGATCAGAGAGAGCTGTGAGGGCTTTGTGAGAAGAGCATTTGTCAGTCTATCTTTGGTCTCTTGGTTCAAAACCAGAACCGATTCGCTCTTTGTTAAGAGTTACATTTTCATTGTATGCTTTGGTTTTCTGTCTTCTTCATTTGTTTTCTAAACTCGTGTTCTTCAAGCTGTGTGTCAGTGGACGGGTTAAGTTGTAGACCTCAGCGACAGAGGAGGATTCCTCTGGTAGCAAGCTGTGAAGCTCAGTGGTCTGGGATAGTACTCCCCAAAGCTGTGGATCAGCGATTGTAGGGAAAGTTTTCCCCGAAGCTATAGATCAGCAGTTTTGAAGCTGTGTAATCAGTAGTGAAGCCACACTAGACTTTAGTGTGGGGTGGATGTAGATCTCTCGATAGAGGTCGAGCCACAAGACCATTGCTCTAGTTGAGGGTCAATTCTTTTGGCCAAGTCTCAAGAGAGACGTGGCCAAGATTGTGGGCCAATGTCGCACCTATGCTTCGGCCAAATAGGTGAAGCAAAATACTGGCCTTTATACCCCTCTCCCCATCCCCGACCGTCCATGGCAAGACTTAAGCATGGACTTTTTTTTAGGCCTACCCAAGACTCAAAGGAAACATGATTCGTTCTTTGTGGTAGTTGACAGATTCTCTAAGATGGCTCACTTCATCTCATGCTCCAAAACCTCCGATGCCTCTCATGTGGCCCGATTGTTCTTTGATGAGGTTGTTCACCTCCACGGGTTGCCCAAGATCATAGTCTCCGATAGGGATGTCAAGTTCACCAGCTACTTTTGGAAAACTCTTTGGCACTTGATGGGTACCCTCCTCAAATTCTCCACAGTCTACCACCCTCAAATTGATAGCCAAACTGAAGTTGTCAATTGGAGTCTAGGGAACCTCCTTAGGTGTCTTGTTGAGGATCATCCAGGGAATTGGGATCTCATCTTACCACAGGCTGAATTTGCATACAACAACTCTATCAATAAGTCCATAGGGATGAGTCCATTCGAAGTTGTGCATGGGTACAAGCCAAAGAAACCTTCTGGTCTCATTCCCCTTCCCCATCATGCTAGAGCGTCTATTTCAGCCGAATCGTTTGCCCAACACATTAGAGAATTACATGAGAAAATTCGCAAGCACATCAGCAAAAAGAATGAGGCTTATCAGAGGCAGGATGACTGTCATCGGCGCCACCAAGAATTCCATGTTGGTGACTTTGTGATGGTGAGGACGGAGAGGCTCTCCCCGGGAGCCAACTACAACTTGAGTCCCTGTGGGGTTGGTCCCTTTCAGGTTTTAAGGCGCATTGGCTCTAATGCCTATGAGATAGATCTTCCCGAGGAGTACGGAGTGAGCCCCACATTCAACGTGACTGACCTAGTTCCATATAGGGGTCCCACTGTAACGACCTAGAGCTCCAGATACCGATAACTCGGTGTAGCATTCGATTACTGCTACCAGGAACTAGGGAAGTCACCCAAGAGGCTGATGAGGCCCCTGAAGAGCTGCTATCTTTGGCTGGCGGATTCTTCACCGAGCTATTTCTGTTGATGAATGCATTTCGAATTGTGGTATTAGCATGGCCTCAAGGTGCTCCTGCTGCCAATCCCCTCAAACTGAAGAGCTTAACCACCTGTTCATCTCGGGCGACCTTGCTTCCCAGCTTTGGAGCTGGTTTCTGCCCTTTGTGGGTAACCGGACTATGCTGCACATGCAGGTTACCACCAGGCTCTGGCCTTTTATTATTACCTGCAACCCACAGTCGCCCCATGGCTTTATATCACTATACAACTGCCTTCTCCTGCTTTGGGAGATCTGGAAGGCCAGATGCTCGTTGCGATACCAGTCAACCAGTGTGCCGGTCAGGAGAATCATTAGCAACATCCAAGCCTCCGTCCACTTTGCCTTGAGCAAAACTTCCTTCAAGCTCCTACCTTCTACCCAAGAGCTCGTTGTTATATCTTCCTTCGGCTACCACCTGACCATGAAGAACAAGGTGTTGAAGCTTGTGCGATGGATTCCTCTGCTTAGAGGATATTGCCTCAATGTCGATGGTGCCAGCAAGGGTAATCCCGGTGTGTGTGGGGGAGGAAGATGCATCAGAGACACTAATGGAAACCTGGTCATTACATTCACACATTACTACAGTCTGGGCAATAGTCTCATTGCCGAGGTTCATGCCCTGTGTGATGGGCTCCGTCTGGCTGCGGACCATGGTATCACCTTGGACAGCATCCAGTCGAACTCGAGTCTGCTGGTGGATTCCCTTCGCAGTAACACCCCCCTCTCTTGGGATACCATCCGGTGGTGGACCTCCTTAAGCCCCTCTCTACCACGGTTAATCATGTTTATAGGGAGGGCAATCGGCTTGCTGATAGTTTAGCCTCCTACGCCTACTCCTCTAACACAAACACTGTCTTTCTTTCAGTCGCTGACTTGCCTCGCGCCTGCAGGGGGAATTTTGCCCTTGACAAAGCCCGACTGTCTAGTGTTCGGTTGGTCTAGTTTTCCTCCTTCGTTTGTTTTAGTTCGGGGTATGCCCCGTCTGACTCCCATGCAATCCTTTATTGATTAGAAATATACCTCTGATGATAGGAAAAGTCGCGGAACGCCTCCGGGCCCCCGAAACGACCCCGGATCGCGCCGATCCGAACACGAAAGATGTCCGAAACGAAATTTCAGACACGACAGAGTCAGACGCTCTCAAAAAGTAAGTCCGGGACCCGAAACAAGGATCCGAAAGGGTCTGGGACATCACATCAATGGGAGAGCAACGCATGGAGAACAATCATTTAGAGGGCAGGAGGTTATGGCTACATCGAGCGTGTCACTGGTAGATATGGGAGGATTTAGAAAAAATTTTAGGGACTTGTGCAAGTTATGCAGATGCAGGTGCCGACGCAAGCACTGATGCAGGCCTAGTTGCAGGCTTAGGCGGAAGAGCTACATCGCAAGGCAATAGGGGCAGATCTGATAGAGAAGTTTAAGAAGATGAGTCTGCCATCTTTTAAGGGGGAGAGTCAACCTAAATTGTGGAAAGTTGGGAGTGAGAAATTTTTCATGGCCATTAGATGTGAAGAATGAGACAAGATAGTCTTAACTACTTTCATGTTATAAGATCATGCAGATGAATGGTGAAGATCTGCTCTTCGTATCACCTTTAGAGATAGGGAGACAAACATTGCATGGGAAGAATTTTTAGACACCTTTCATGCCAAGTTTCTACCACAACAGGTGAGGGACCAAAAGGAACTTGAATTTTTATATTTGACCTAAGGAGAGTTGTCACTTGTAGAGTATGAAGCTAATTTCATAGAGCTGGAGAAGTATGCTCCTCATGTTTGTGCATATGAAGTAAGGAGGGTAAAGAAATTTGTTAGAGGATTGCGAGGTTTAATCAAAAGTAGAGTTGTGATCCTGTATCACCAAACTATGACAACAACTTTAAGGATAACATTTATTGTGAAACTTGAACGTTAAAGGAAAGAAAGACAGATGGAACTAAAAGGAGAAACCCAGAATGGATAAGGGGAAGAGAGCCCGAGTAGCTCAACATCTGGGGAGGGAAAAAGAACCAATTTAGTGGAACTGTGGTAGACTGCATGGAGGAGATTTGTTAGTTTTAGGTAGATGCTAGGCTTATGGCCAAGCGGAATATTTTTTTAAAGATTGCCCCAGTTGATGGAAGGATGTGCAGACCCTACCAGGCCACACAACCATGTGCGGTCTATAGTGCGACCGCACAAGCCCCAAACCCAGAGGGGATGAACGGATTGCTCGTAGCCACTCAAGGAGATGAATGGCTCAGGGTAGTCTGCTCAAGGGAATGGACGCGAAAACACTAACGGGGATGGATGATCAAGGGTCAGACCGCCCAAGCACGAATGATCCAGGAATGGGCCACTCAAGTGTCAGAACCAGAGGGGGATAGGTGGTCAGGGCTGGACCACCCAAGGGGATGTATGGTCAAGCTCTGGGCCGCACAAGCCCACGAACCCAAAATAGTTCCTGGTCAAAATGGTCTTTGACCAGACCGCTGAACGGAACTGACTTACTACAGTGTCGATCAAAACGTTCTTGACCGGACTACTCAACACGACCAACACTCCACTATTGACCAAGGGTCAACTGGGATGAATGGTCAGACCCTGGCCGCTCAACCCAAACAGAAGACAGGCGGCTAGAAGTTGGCCGCCCAAGGGGGGGATGTGCGGTCCCTACTGGGCTGCACAACCCATGTGCGGTCTATCGTGCCACTGCACAAGCCCCAAGACTCACGGGGATGAACGGCCCATGGCTGGCCTCCCATGGGGATGGACGGCACCTGGTTCGACCATCCATCGTCACGGCGAACCACCCGTGGGGTTGGCCCGATCTTGGCCTTCCCATGCCCCATTCGTGCCGAAACGAAGGGGATATAGCCACGGACACCCATACAATCACATGGACTCCGACCAGAGTCAAAACAATGCACGAATTGCAAGAAACGGGCGATTCTAACGAAATCACCCAAAAGGGGTTAACGGGGTTCCCAGCCTCCTACCGGCCCCGATAGACCACCATTCAACATGAAATTAGTGACTATGGAACGCCGACGTTCCAGGGAGTCCATTGACACTAATCGACCGCAAAACCATAGTCATTTTTCAGCGAAGCCTACGAACCTTGAAAAACTACAATGGACCAGAACTCGCTCGTTCTTGCGCTGTAAAGCATAAAACTGTGGGAAAATGAAGTACGCGCGCTAGGGAACCATCCCCCTACCTCCACCGAAGAAATCGAGATACATAGGTGGACTTCCTCCAGGTGGTGCCGGCGATCCGAGCTAAGGAGAGCGCCGTGGGATGCCCTCATCAATAAGGCTATGCACTAGAAAGTCACTTAACAAGCAAGAATGAAATTTCACTAGATTGCCTTGTGATTTTCACTTATTTATAAAGAAAGTACTCCCGGCACAATGCGACGCCAATAGCATCATACCCCATAGTTTATAGTATGTTTTCGATAATCAGCTTAGGAGACTAGCATGGAGTCCTTGGACACAATCGGTGTCCGAACTGCATCTTCACGTATAATCAAGCTAGTTCCACGAGTATAACAATAAACAATGGCCAGCAATGTAACAAGTCCAACAATAATTCAGGGTATCGACAACCAAGGCAAGAACGTACCAATTTATGATCATGAGAGTTCAATAAATGATTTAAACAAGGTCATACCACGGGAGGAATCCGGCAGCATAACGGTACATTCCTTATCTTTCATAATTCATTATGTGCCCATTTTCACAAAGTTTAGGGTCTTTCATGATCCAAGGATCAATTAGGAACTTAGGAAAATCAATCCAAAGGTTAAACCTCGGGTTAGACAAGGTTAGGGACTATGCATTAATTTACTGGACTATTTCATGAACCCGACGGTCTAGTTCTGGACCGTTAGGCAGGGCTATGCGATCGAGTCAAGACCGTTTATGACGAGTCAAGCCAGAAAGAAAAATACTTGACTCAGAGAACATGCGGTCATATGGAAGACCGTCTGAGAAGACAAGCGGTCATGGTGACGACCGTTAGACAACCCTTAGCGGTCACCATGAAGACTGTTTGAAACTCAGAAACTAGCAAACAACGATGGTGTAAGTGCTTTCTAGACAATTTGGGTTTTAAGGGTACAACCAGCTCGGCGTCCTAGTGGGAATCCCAGGCTCACGGAGACTTACGGAGGCCTTGAAACAAGATCACCTAGTCTGGTAGAAAGAATATCTAACGGAGAGGATCACAAGTCCAAGATGGTGTACTAAAGTGCAAAGTGTGTAACTAATGACATCATACCGGAATATGTGCCATGTACTTAAGAAAATGACTCTTAGAGAAGAATCTACATTCATACACCCATTCATTTATAACAAAAGAAAATCAACTAAAAACCATATCATCATGTACAAAGTGTGTCTGGGGTACAAACGTCAGGCCGCTCCCTCTGGCCTGTCACTGTCTCCTCCACCCTCTTGCCTCTTCGATGGCGGGGCCATCACAGAGTGCGCGTCCCCCTCCCTCTGGTGTCACCGTCATCGCTCCTCATCCTCATTCCTTTGCCGATCGGAGGAAGTGGTGAAGTAGCATCCAATAGAACCGTGGGTGGCGTGTCTGCCGCTTGGAGCCGTGCTACGCTCCCGGTGTATCTCCCGAAACACCCACAACTCCCTCTGCAGCCCCGATGCCTCCAGTAGTGTGTGATCCCGCTCAGCCCGAACTCAGACTAACTACTCCGTGCTGGCCCGGAGATGCTCTAGCTCTGCCCGTAGGAGTGCCGTCTCAAGTGCATCCGCTGGTTTGCTCCGAGCTAGCTCCTCTTAGAGGGGTACTGTCTCCTCCTGTGCAGCGGCTCGGCTCTGCTCGAGCTCCTCTCGAAGGCACACTGCCTCCTCTCTCGCTCAGGGCTACTGTCAACTCTGTCGCCTGCATGCATGCATCGGTATCATTAGTTAATTACATTTCATATAAGCATAATTGATAAGGGAAAGTGTAAAGAATGTACCCTCTCAGAGAGCGTGGCCTCCATGCTCTCGGCCCGGCCACCATCCGTCAGAACTCCTCCTCCCGCTCCACTCGGTCGGTTGGGGTCGTTGCTTCTCCTTGCCTCGCTGCATTCAGGAGTCAATCATTTCACAGTATAATCATAATCAGAATGCATAATTTAGTTTGAGGGTTAGAAAACTCACCAGTAGGGCTAGGGCTTACCGAGCCTCGTCTCGCTCCTTGATCATAGAGTGTAGGAGCCCCTCTAGCTTCACGATCCGTCCCTCAGGGTCGATATGCATTTAGAAGTCCAGATGTTAGTACACCATCATATAGAAATCATAAGCATAATAGAAGGAGTCTGAGTTTAGAGTCATACTGGTCGGTGGGCACCCTGGAACACATGGTAGCGGTAGTGTATGGCGTACACTGTGTAGTACGCCGAGTCACTAGCTTTGACCAGAAAATAATTAACTACAAAACTACACCTCTCGCAGCAGGGGGGATCTCGGGGTGGGGGTTAAAAGATTTATAGCCAAAACTACCTCCTCGTAGGGAGGGGCCTTCAGTCGGCCAAGCGAGGGGAGGGGGAAAGAGGCTAGGGACCGAAGAGTCGAGCTCTGTTGGTTCTGCCAATTTCTGGAACAGCTGGACAGGTTGTTGAAGATGACGCCACCATAATCTCTGCCGAGCTCAGAAATGGTTGAAACTGGTGCCTAAATTCTCTGACTTGACCCAGGAGGACGTCAAAATTTTCAAGCAATTTTCTATCGACGTTGTTGGCCGAGGCAACGTCTGGAACAGGGCTTGACTGCTCTGGTTATGTTTGCTCCCAGAGTGATGCTTCTGGAAAATTGGGGTGCCACAAATAGTCCTAAGCTCTATTGAGGGAGAGACTGATGCCGTTGCGAGCGCGATCGGGCCTTCTTCGAGCAGGGACCAACGGTGCCAGCGGAAGATGTCAGAGCCGATCGCGAAGGCCGTAACACTGGAGGGTAGTTGACTCAGGATCAGGGACACTGACCTGGTGCACCTGGGAAGAGAAATTCAGAACTCTTGATGCCGACGTCCAAAGTTAGTTCCGCTTCTTGGGATGGGAGAGGACTTGAAGGAGTAGCCCTCAAACAAGTTTCACACCTAGAGCTACAAGGGAGTGGCTATGGTCGAGCTTCTTTTGGGGCTCTGGTTCTTTGCCTGAATAGTCCTGCGCAGTAGGGGAAGAATCGCTCTCACGGACAGCTCGGTGCTTAGACGAAGATGAAACAACCTCGCCTGAAAAGCTCTCTGGACGACCTTTCCAGTGGTATAGGATTTGTCACCAAAAGGATCAGGGAAGGGTTGGAGACAACACTGCTTCCAGGGCCCAAGTCTACTGCCTGCAAACTACACAAGGTATGGTGGTGGAAGGGGATGATAGTGGGGAGATGAGGAGGGGGAGATAGAGTGGGAAGGGGCTGGGGCATCCCATGACTGTTAGGGGGATCAATGGGGGGTCTATCCAAGCTAGGAGAAGGTGAAAATGGGGCTGGGTGATGGAGTTTGCATCCGGAGGAGTTCTAGAATGGAGACCTTAGCTGGAGTCCTATCCAATTGTTGGAGGATGTCATACTCCACTAGGGGACTTTGTGAATTGACCCCCTCTTTGGTCTAAGATTGCCTTTGAGACGGGGGGATAATGCAATTGCGGAGTGTGACATTCACTGAGGCCTCATTTGGCTCTCCCAATCCTAAAGGTTTTGGGCGAATCAATTGCAAGGGAGTGGGAGATCCAAAGATGAATGAGAGAGAGGCTGATCCCTCATTAGGAGTGACAGGAGTGGGAGAGGTTACACGCTTTGGTTGTGGAGGCCTTAAGAGGACCAAAGGGTGATCACGTCCTGATTAAGCATTTGGAGGGACGTGCGATCCCTGCGAAGGTGACTGAGGCGGATTAATCAAGATGGGAGACTCTTGGTTAGCAGCTGAATACTGATCAGGAGGCAAGATTAAGGTCAAGGACCTAGGCTCTTGGGAGAACATGCTGATGTCGGCCCACGGCTCATGGGCTTCTACTTCAAATTTCCCATACCATCTGGGAAGGCCTTTGACACTCAACATTTGTGTCCTTTTGATAATGCGGGGCTCCATGCCAATCACAGTGTTGACTTGCTCATCTTGCTTTGAACTAGATGGGTCTCGATTTGGCAGGTGAGTGGGCAATGGGTTCTGCACGATGCCGAGGTCTCGGTTGGGCTTCTTAAGGTTGGCAATCGCTAGCTTGACATCGGACCAATTGATTCTCCCCTCATCATCCATGTCGTATACCTAATCCCAGAATTGGAAGCAATTAAAAATATCATGGCCGGAGGCTCAGTGATATGGGTAGTATTTAGATGTGTCGGTATTAGGGTGAACCCAATCCCTTTGGGGATGAAGCTGGATAGCCCGCGAGGACATAAGGGCGAAAAAGATGTCACCCAGCGTCTCGGGTAGCGGAGGGTAGGAAGCCCTTTTCAATCCTGTGCGGTTGTAATTTTGGGGTGGAAGGACATTGGCGCACTGCCTGTGATTGCCTTGGCCTTGGCTAGAGACAGGCGGATTAGGGTGTGGAACCTAGCGATTGTTGGGCCTCAAGGAAGGGCCGATAGCATTAACTTGCTCATTGATTGTGACTCCTTCGGTAGTGGGGACAGCTGGGGCCTTTCACCCTCTGGCATGCGATTTGAAGAGGGGAGGCAGAGTTGAATCTTTGATCTGGGCTTGCACTATTCGAGCTCGGTTGTAAAGCTGAGGAAAGGTATGGAGCTCGCTGAGCATGAGGATGGCCCTGAATTGAGGAGTAGCATTGTTTACCAGCATGGTGACAGCCTGAGACTCGGGGATTGGTACCTCCATCCTGGAAGCCATGATTCTCCAATAGTTGGCGAAGTGAGTGAAGTCCTCATCGGGCTTCATTTTTTCCATGACCAAATCAAACAGGGTAGGAGCGATTGAGGACATATGGCCAAAATGAGCGAGAAACTACTCAAAAACTATATCAAAGTTTAGGAGATTGACGGCCGAAAGTGAGGAGAACGATCGTAGGGCCTCACCCTCGAGGGATTTCTAGAACAGATGGACCAGTAGGACTCGATCATGTAGCCATTGGTGGGAGTCCATAAGGAAACCCGAAAGATAATGGTGAGGGTCGACAGTACCATCGTACCTCCTATGTTTAGGAGCCTTGAAAGTCGATGGGAAGTAAGCACTAGGGAGCTTGCAATATTGTGCCAGGGAATGAGGGCGTGAGGACGGCATGCTTTCGGCCACCACTTGCCAAATGTAGCTTTAGATTTTCGATTTGAACGTGGGATCTACCCCCTTTGATGGTGTGGCCGAGATAGGAGGGACCGGGGGTTGAGGGGTCCCTAGGGAGGCCGTGAAGTGGCTGGGTTGGAGTAGAGTCTCCCATGGGGGTCGGCTAGAGGACCCTTGGAAGGGGAGTTGTACCTGAGGCGGTGTAGCTTGAGGGGTGACATGGGGAGCAGCGGGGGCTTTACCCTGCATGACCATCATAACCAGCTCCTCGGGGGCATAGCAGGATAACACGTTGATCAACTCCTGATCCTCATGCGGTGACAAAGTGGGAGCCCGAGGGCTGACATGATCATGATCACTATGAGAAGATGCCGAATCGGCAAGGACACCAGCATCTTGTGTAGCTGAGAACATACCTATGAAGGTAGTCGGGTGGCTATCCTCTATCTCGAATAGGGGATTGCCCCTGATTTCTGATTCATGCTGAGGGACCAAATCCTCCTCAAAGACCGGGTTACTAAAGACCCTTTCAATCTTTACCGAGATCGCCCGATATGAGAAGAGGAAAGAGAGGGGGAGAAGATTTTATGAAATTAAACACAGCAATTAAACATAGCAAGCGCCCCAGTAGGCTTCTTTTGTTTTGTTTTTTGTTTTTTTGGTTTTTTTTTATTTTTTTGACTGATTTTTGGTTCTCTCAAGAATAGAAGAGAATAGCTATGGGGAAGGTCTTCTCTGGGGGTCTAATGGAAATCTCACTGAAGCCCAAGGGTTGCTACAGGGTCTCCAATTGGTACAACATGCCTGGCGACCGTGTGGGAACCCACGGTTCATGAGGACTCACTGAGGTTCCTGACTGAAAGAAGCCGATTACACCCGAGTGGGAATCCTTAGGTGAAGGGCTTAATTCCAGCAGGAGGGTGTTCCTATAGAGTGTAATGCCAGCTCTTTCTAGTCCCACCCGCTTGTAGACCTACGTAGAATATCAGAACATATAGGTACATGCAAAACAAACAAGTTGCAAATGGGATACGGGATGTAGAATAGTGAATACACAGAGGGCGGCCACAGTAGTGGCCGTTTAGATCCCTGGGCCACCAGGTCGATGGGCGCTCAGGGGAAGTGGGCGGCCAAAGTGTAGGCCGTGGGATGTGGGGGAGGGCAGCCAGAGTTTGGGCCATCTCCTACTGAGGGAGGCCAGACTAGTGGTCGCCTATTAATAGCCTAAGCGGCCACTAGGTTGGACGTCCATGAACCTAGAAGGCCAAGAGTCTGGCCATTTTTTAAGAAACGTAGAAACATAGACTAAACTAAAAAATTAAAATAACAATGCAAGGACCATGATTTCTTGGATTTTGGCATTAGGACTCACAGTGAGCAGTAGCCTGTCCCACTGTGATCACCAGTTTGCTGTAGGCACCCGGATTTCAGTAGGTGGGAGATCACTCGGTGCTTGCAAAAGGGGAGAGCATGAGAGAGGGAGATGTACTGACGGTGCAGGCTAGCTCCCTCCTCCAAATCGTGCTGCTGCGGCCTACACTATATAGGTTAGAGAGAAAGCAAATAGAGTGATCGCTAGAGACTTTTACCTGAGCCTCGTAGGGAAGAGATGATCACTTGGAAGATGCCTCAAGTGGGGAGAGAGTTAGGTCCCAACTTCTTCATCCTTTGCCGGCCAAGGGCGAAGAGCCCTGCTTCATCCTGAAATGCCAAAATCCTGTAAACAATCAAAGAAACTCATAGAAACAAAGGAAAAGAGGCCATTAGTACTGCGTTATGTAGCATCAATCTTAAGAAAATGTAAATGATAGATTATGGCGCTGTGATTACCTGGGGGTGGTGGGAAGGGGGGATGGTCGAGGCTTTCGACCACCCACCTTCCCGTTTGTTTAAAAGGGAAAACCTCTTGGTAGGGTTCTAGCAAATCCTAACGTGCTATGAATGCAAATGGGGAGGGGAAGTGCACAACTAAACAAGGGACAGGGGGATAACTCGGGACGGTGGGAATCCTCGGTCGACCAATGAAGGTGAGAAGGAGGTGGAGAGCGGCCCTCCTCAAGAACTCAGCTGAGCACCAGACTGCTCCTCCCACCGAGGATGGCCTCTTGTCCCTCTTGTGAACCTGCAAAATAGGTGGGAAGAAGAGTCTAGAGGAAACACATGCACCCACCTTCCTTGGCTCCGTCCGATTCCAAATCCACCAACCCCTCACTCTGTTGGCCAGGGAATGGTTTTGTACTCCAAGGCCCCAGAAGCCTCAAACGAGACGTGCAATCGATCATGGAGTGATGGGAGAGGTGGTTCCGGATGTGGTGGGAAGACAACCCACGTTCTTTTGACTAGCAGTTACCAGAAGGCGGCTAGATGACTGGCCTCCTACCGGGGGATAGGCGGCCATCGGTTTGGCCTTCCACGGGTCTGGGCAGCCAGTGTGGTGGCCTTCTAAATGGGGAAGGGCCGCCAAGGACTTGGCCTTCTAGAGACCTGGGCGGCCAACCTAGTGGCCTCCTTGGAGTGGAGGGTGGCTCGGGGTTGTGCCTCCTAGGGGCAGAGGGCGGCCATCGACCATGCCTTCTAGGGGGATGGGCGACCATGGGTCAGGCCACCCAACCCATGGGCTTTTGACCTCTTCCAAAAAAAGGTGGCCCATTAACGGAATGTGTTTTGGGCTGGATTTAAAGTATAAAACCCCGTTAAATCATGTAAAACAACTATGTTCACTTACATGATAGTCTAACTGGGGATCTGCGGGATGTCCGAAATTAGGCGTCTACAGAGGCCTCCTGAGCTGGGCTATAGGCTAGTTCAGATCGTCATATTGAGTCTCGGGCTAGTGTCTGGTGGCGTAACACACAAACACCCTGACTGCTTCCTCTGGGAATGCTTCTCTAGACGGACGGGTGCCCCCAGTCTGTCAAAGACCGAGGTGCATTGCAGAGGAGCCTCCATTGTGGTGTCAACCTGAGGGGAGCTCAGGGCTGGGTGTTGGTGAGGCCCAGAACGAGCTTGTCTTTGCCTCCGCTTACTTAGGCAAGAGACATTGGATGACTAGGCACCATCAGATGGCGCTATGGTGGAGTCGACCGCATCTTGTTTGACGCTACGTCTGAGCACTCGAAGGGGGTTTCCGAGGTGCGCCCTTCGAACAGCTTAAGCTTCTTCCTGGGTGACCCATATTCTTCTCAAGTTGGGTTGCTGGTCTCCCTTGTAATTGTTTCTCTGATGAGACGTGGGAGCTCATGTATCTGGCTAGTGTGGGTGCCTCCAGACTGCTGTCGGGGCTCCTGCTGCTCTGAGTTTCACTTTATCCTCTTGCATTTGTCCTAGGAGGTAGAAACGGTTAGAGATGGGGACCGTGGGGATGATCCACTCCTGGGGTATGATTGGTTCGCCCCCATTGAGGTGAATTTACAGGTCATCGACAAGGATGGTCTTGCTGAAGTTACTGGTTGCAATGACGAGTCGCCTACCTTTACGGCCATGGTGACACTTCTTCTGGGGAGTCGAGGAAGACCCTGCTCCAAGGTGGTAGACCGAGAAGACCTGGTCTATGGCTACTGGTGACACGGGACCATCAGCTGAGAATACTGGGATCGCCCCCCCATGCTGGGAGTCGACGTTATTGAGTGGTAGGGGATAGAACCTTGTAGTGGAGCTGAGAGGCTTGGAGCCTGATGCGGAGAGCCCACACTGGGGACCGACCTCGAGAAATCTCGGGGTTGTGTGACCGGTCTGGGTGTTGGGGAGCCTCGAACCCAGGGTTGGGGACCTGGGCTGGATGACAGCCCGTCAAGGATTCAGGCGGAAAGACCCGAACGGAGTACTAGGGAGTGCTAACCCTGGGTGGGAAAACCCGTGAAGGGAGTTGGCTCGATTGGGACTTGGGACTGGACACCCGAGTAGGATGCTGAGAAGTCGGGCACCCGAGGGTAGAAACCCGTGTCAGATGTCGATTTGACTGGGGCTCAGGGTCGAAGGCCCGAGCAAAATGCTATAATGGTGGCCAAAACTCAGGGCACGGAGCCCATACAGGAAATCGACAGTGACTGGGCCCGGGGGCTAACGCTTGCCGGGTTAGGAACTGATATGGGACCCCTACGGGGGCTGGTGATGGAAGGCCCGAGCCCAACGCTCGAGTGAGTCACTGATGCTGGAAGCGGTTGCTGCGCATCCACCGTGCTGGCAGGCACAGATGCTAGGGGTAGCTGCGGAGCTGCCATGGGGACCTCACCCAAGAAGTAGGGTGATCCCACGATTGGGGAGAAGCTGCCAAAGGCGATCGGCACCGCCAAGTAGCCCACTTGCGCATGGGTGGCGATGATGATGGGACCATAGGTGACAGTCGCCATGGTTGTCGGGGTGCTGGATGCTACAGAGGTGACAATTGTTGATGGTCATCGGATGCGGTACGGTAGTCGGAACACAAACTGGAAGCTACTGGAAAGTGGGAGTGAGTGCCCTCCTCTGCCTCTCTTGCAAGGACAGGAAAAGGGCACCAGAACTTCAGGGCTGGCATAGGCTTCTCTTCAGCAAAAAGAAGGAAGGCAAGAGACATCCCACCGAGTGTGCCATCCTTTTTGTTGCCCTCGCGACGGATCCAGGGGATGTGGGCTATCGGTGACCCGGACGCGGGGTATTCAGTAACCGGACTGAGGGACTGGATAAGGCGATGGGGGGGACATAGGAGTTTGATGTATCTTGGGCATCCCCTCCCATAGCAGCATCCTTCTCAGGGTGGTACCAGACACTCGCCTTTTACGGAGAGCTGAGGGTGACTCAAATGGCACGGGAGGTTTTCGAGATTTGGGAAAATGTGGCTGGGATGCGGCCGTGCCAGTCGATTTCTCGACAATCACCTATGCAACCAAGGTTTGACTGGGGGGCGTCGCCAGGACACGGGACGTGGGCTCGAGAAATGGGCGACACATGGAGAGAAGGATGGTTCCACAGGTGCGAGTGCATAGGCGATTGTGGGGAATCATGTACTAGACGTCTTTTCCCATCGATTGCAAGCAGTCGATGTTTATTTACATTGGATTGAATTCGAATACCTTCATTCTATGCTGAAGATAAGTCTGTATATATCTGGAGCCATGGGTGGAGAGCACATTTTCTTTGGTCAGCCTAGGGCTACTGTGAATCAAACCTTTCAGCACACCTATTGGCCTAGGCACTGGCACAAGAATACTTTTACTGCTAGTAAGATGACGGAGGGCTACATATGCTTTGGGGCATACCCCTGCTTTACACGTCAATAAAAAGGGGGAGGACGCTCAATCTATTCCCTGGAAGATCTCCTCCAGAGAAAGAATCTCGATGCAAGGGAATTCTGCCATGTTGGGCAGTCGGTTCCTCTGTTCCTCGAGGCGCATCAGCTCAGACGTTACAGACGCCATCTCGACTCTAGCAACAGTAAGCTCCTCGGTCTCTCTGACCACAGCCACCTCGACCTCAACTAGCTCGGCCTCGGCTGCAGCAAGATAGCCCCTCAGCTTTTCTATTCTGCTTGTGAGGGCGCCTACATGGCGGTGGCTTTCGTCCAAGGCCTTTTCGTGCTACTCTTCATTGCCTTTCCGCACGTCTAGGGCACGCAGGTACTCATCTTTCTGAGCACTGATGGCGGCAAATTCATTAGGAGCCTGGGCCTCAAGGAACTCACGACGGTTGACGTATTTCAGTAGCAGCAGGACTCGCCGTGACCATTCCTCTAGAGGGCAGCCCAACATCTACAGAGCCCCGGTCAGCTGCGCCACCATGGTGTGTACCCCCCGATATGTAAGGGAAGGATCGGTGAAGATCATCGATCGCAAGGCCAGCAGCATCTGTCGGACCGGTGCGTCCGAGGTGGCGTGGCCAATGGAGGGCACGACCGGAGGGTCAAACTCAACCAAGCTATCCACAGCCACCCATAAATCTGCGTCCACCACACCCAAGGAGGATAGAAGAGTGGAGGCCAGGTCGCTCGAGCACCTGACCTCGACAAACGACTCCCGGTCGGCCATCGCCAGAGGATAGAGCTGCGACCGAACCACCCGACTCCGTCATCGCGAGGGGCTGCTGCACCCTGCTCTCGGTTGGAGGAAGGGCGCGGAGCGGAGCTAAATCAGATGTTACTACTGAAGGGCCTGTGGCCCTTTCCTCTCGTGCTCCCTCCTCCAGAGAAACCGTGAGGCTTGTCATCGTCTTCCCTAGAAGCTGGTCCTCCTAGGGTGTCATGAGCAGTCGTGGAGGCGGAAGAGGAACCGTAAGTTTCAACCCATTCCCTGACTGTAGGAAGGACACCAGGCATCCACCTCCGATTCTGAGAGTAGTTGCGGATCACCTACCCCCGCGGGGGTGACTGGTTCCCTCCGCTTCGCAGTAGCCTTGCAGGCTCTAGTAGCACGCACCTTGGGGAGCCTTGCCTCCTCCTGAAACACAGAGAATGGGGTTAGCCTTCCATCTGTCGAGGCGAGCTGCCCCAAATCTTGAAGAGATGCAAGAGAGGTCCCGGAGGCCCCGTGTTTACCTCAGTCACCAGAACTATGCTACTCTTCGGTGCTATTTCTCCCTCCTCTAGAGCCTCACCCATTGGTATCGTGGTCTCCATGGCTGCTTCTTTCCGCAAGACCTCGAACAAGGCCACTAGTTTCTCCAAGCCGGCATCGCCTCCCCCGGGTCGCTCTACTAGCATGTCCGGGACAGGCGCCTCCAGGGCCTCCGGCTGGATTTGCTCCTGTAAGTTAATCGAATGACAGAAGACAAAGATCAGAGGCTGGCCGCAAAGGGGGCCCCATGTGAACAGGCTCACACTTACAAAATCCTCACCTGAAGCAACATCATCGGAAGAGTAGTCATAGTCTACCTTCTCGCCCGAGGAAGACTTGGTCGGGGTAGGCTCCTCCCTTTCCAGAGAGGGGGCTCTCGCCTCGGAATCAACTGCCTCCTCTTTGCGTGGACTAGGCGACGGTGACTTCCCAGATTTTAGCCTCTTCCTCGAATATGCCTTCGTCAGCTCAGGGATCTTGCAAGCCTGTACCAACTCGGGGAAGGGTGCGAGGGGAGCTACCAAATGAAGGAGCATCTAGGTTAGATGAAAGTCCTTGGGCTCCCAACGAATGAAAATATTAGCCATGCCAGTGGAAGGAATTACCCCTTTCGGTCCTTACGACCGGAGGCTATTCGGGGATTGTCTCCTCAATGGAAGGTGCAACCCTAGGTGCGGCAGCTTCGCCCACATCCAGAGTAGGAGGAGGTGCTGGCTCCTCCGCAGGGACTGAAAGAAGAAACCCGCATAAAAGGCCTTATCCCACAAGGCGAAAAAGTGTTAAGCGGAACTGCTGGCCGAAAAGTCTAACTTGTAGGTTGGCTGGGCTCGGCCTGAGCGACCGCAAACGCGGCCATGAACTTCTCAGCCTCGGCCTTCCTCTGCTCCAGCTCCTGCGGACTGACTACCATGCCAGAGACCCTCACAGGCTTGACACGTAATTCCAAACGCGTCTCCTCTGTACCGACTGAAAGGAAGAAACGCATGTGTTATGCATGCACGAAGATTTCACCCTGGGAGGTGACTAAGTCCTGAAGAACATCAATACCTCAGGAACCTTACCTGCGGGACCACTTGGTTCGGTCTGAGCCGCGACAAATTGTGCAAAGGATGGGACTGAAGGCGGAGGGGAGGCTAAAGCAGTCCGAATAGCCTCCACCCTCCTCCGCTCTATCTCCTTCCTCCCAGCTACTTTGGTGGTCGCCAATGCCTTCTCTACCGACGACCCCTTTTGAGGTCCCTTGGCGGTCGTGGGCGAGGGAGTTGGAGTGGACGGTGGCTCTAACCCGACCCAGGCCTCACCTACCTCAGAGGTCAGCGAAGGCATCGGTTCCTCCCTAGCTGATGGACAACAGCAGAAACATCCAGGTGTGAGCGGCCCATTTCGATACGAAAATAAACTTCACCTGGAAGACCTTTTTGATGGAAGAATCTCATCGACAGGTCAACTCGACTCGATTTGACCAGTCTCAAATTCCTCGAAAGATGGAACCGGAGGTGGCGGGGGAACAGTTTTGATAGCCTTGGCAGCTTCCGTCTTCCAGCGTTTAGCCTCCCACCGCCCTGCAGCCTTCGCCTCGTCCAGAGATTGCCTTACGGGCGATTTTACCTGGGGCCTCTTTGCGGGTGGAGACAGAGGGGTAGTAGTCGGTGCTAGCAGTGCCATTTCAAAATGTGCCAGCTTTTTCGCCTACTGAAGGAGGTTGCGGTAAGTTGTCATCTGTGTGCTGTCCGGGTGATCTGTGAAGAGTAAGGACAAGCAAAGTGAAGAATTGATCAACATCCAACACCCAAAACAAGGGGGGTGGGGCAACCATGAACGTAAAGGAAGAGAAATTTCAATTACCGTGTGGGCCGATATAGAGCCGCAGTGATATTGGCTAGTAGTTGAGGGATGGCTCTTTGTCGCGGCGGGCGGCCTCTCGGACCAGCCAACACACGTCCCCGATCGTCTGACAGGCAAAGAAAGGATAAAATAGAAAGTATTCGAGAATAGTATTGCTAGACCGGGATAATCAGGGTCAGGACACTATCTGCAACCACGGCGTACGAGATAGGACCATCATCCCCTAATTTTCCCAACCTAACGGCCTATCCTATGGTTAAACGTGTGCTCCTAGATCATCATCATTTTTTGTAAAGGGGAACATCAGATCCTGGAGCATGTGGATGACCAGCTAGTTCTTGAGATAATATAGCATAGGTACCATATAGTAATGCATTAAGGGACTAGGGATTGAAATACTTACCTGGCTTACCTGACGGGAAGCGGTAGTGGAAGTGAAAGTAGAACAATGCTGCAAGAGAAATCACGAACAAGATTTTGCAATGATATGAAACAATATTACTCAGGCTAACAGATTATCAATGAAGCATATAATGCCACAAAAATAAAGCTCAAAAAACATCATTTAGCATTTCAGCAACTACACGGTCTACCTCGAGACCGCCTAAGGATATAAACGGTCTGGATAGGGCCGTGAGGGCATTGCTAGTTGCGATCACATCGTGGCATTAGCACGGCCTAGTGTCAGACCGCTCAGTGACATGAACGGTCACAAGAAGACTGCTTAAATGGAGTGAAGACATCACAAATAAACAGTCTTATATGTGACCATCTTAATGTCAAATGGTCTATCGATAGACCGTGTACATATTGTTGGCTTCAAAAAAAAGAAATTGACCCATCCATCTCCCTTATCGTAACTGACGGCGAGGGAGAAGAACACCACCACCCCACATTCAATCTCCCACTCTCCATTCTCTCTATTCCTCTCTCTCCCCCACCTTCCCCTAGTCCCTTCCCCCCCTATGCGCTTCAAATGCCAAGCAATGGAGAGTAGGATGGCTCGAGAGAATGTCACCGCGCCGCCGCCGTTGAACCCGTCAGAGGCCGGAGAGAACACCCAAGCACCGCCACCATTTGCCTCGCCCGAGAACCCTGTGGAGGAGATGGCGCCGCCGTCTATTGCTGAAGGAAGGGCACCAGCACCGCCAACGGCCGAGGGAGAGATGGCCATGGTAGCCATCGGAGTGACTGAGGAAAGACAAGATGTCAGGATCCCATTCCCGTAAGTTTCGTGTCGATCGGTTGTCATTTGGGGCCGGTAGGAGTCCGGGAACCCCGGTGACTCGTTTTGGGTCGTTTCATCGAAATCACCCGTTTCTTGCAATCGAATGCATGCATGTGGTGTTTTTAGTCTCCAGGGGTTATTTTTCATCGCGTGGCATTGTTTCCCCTATGCTTCGGCGTGAATGGGGAGTGGAACAGGCCACTTCGGTCATTCCCCTGTTTTGCTCACCGATTTTGTGTAACGGTCATTCCAGAGACCGTCACACTATGTGACGGTCCCACGATAGACCGCCACAACCGTTGGTCATTTTACGTTCTTCGAGGCTGGGTTGGTGTGACGGACTAGTATAGGATCGTCACATGTCTGTAACGTGCCTATGGTGGTGCGTTACGTTCTGGGTGTGACGGACCAGAGTAGGACCGTCACACAGCTGTAACGCGCCTGGCTTGGTGCGTTACGTGCTGTGATTTTCGAGGACTATGGCTGTCAGTTCCTCGACGACCGTGTCTGCCTCGAAGACCGAGTCAGTCAGTTAGCCCTGAAGGACATCCCCTTGTGTGTCACGTTGTGTAACACCCCTAGCCTGGTGCGTTACGTTGTCCGTGTTAGGCTTTTTAGCCCGTTGGCCCTGACGCCCCTGTCTTGGTGCGTTGGGTGGTGTAGCGCGCCTGGCTTGGTGTGGTACGTCATTCGAATTTTAGTTCTAGGCCTGGTTGCCCTGACGCCCCTGCTCCAGTCCGTCAGAGCCGTGTAACGCCGCTATAGAGGTGTGTTGCAGTCCTGTTGTTGGCCGTGATGGCCATTGTCCCGTTCTATGTCTATTCTGTGTGTTTGTCTATCTTAGGTTTGTGTTCTAGGGCGGTGTATGAGTGTCGGTGGTTTCTGGATCAATCAGTTCAGGTGACTTGGTGTGGTCTTTTCCTTGACTGCAACAGTTCCTTAATGACTCAATCTAGAACTGCCAGTGTCCTTGTCTCTGGTTGCCTAGCGGCTGCTCCTTGACTGTCGGGCTCGCCTAGCGGTTGAATGATAGTTCGCTTCGCCCAGAGTGTCATCCTTCGGTGCTTCTGTGCCTGAAAGATTAGTGGAAGCTCTATGGGCTTACCGCACCTCCGTCCGTACTCCTACGGGGCAAACCCCCTATGCTCTTACCTATGGGGTGGAGGCGGTGCTCCCATAGGAGAATTTAATCCCTTCCCTAAAGGTACAGATCGACAAGGAACTTAATCTCGATGAACGTCGAGAGGCGTTGCTCATCCAGCTGGAACTCTTGGATGAGAAGAGGCTTAACACAGCCGATCACGTGTCTGCTTATCAAAAGAGAGTTTCATGTTATTTTCAAAAGAAGGTAATCAAGCATAAATGCCAAATAGGTGATATGATTTTGAAGTGCAAATTCATTAGGTCTGCGGGTCCTAGGTCTAAATTACAACCTAACTGGGAAGGGCCGTTCGTCGTTAAAGAGGCTTATCCAGGGAACGCATACTGCTTAGTTAACGCAGAAGGTGAAGAGCTGTCTCATGCCTGGAATGGGTTATATCTTAAGCCCGTTTTCCCTTAGAGTCAAAAATCAGTGCCACCCCGGCAACAAGGTGTTTTCTCCCTTTCGCCACGAAAGAGGACCCTGGGCACGGCAATCACACACACTACACGACATCCCTGGTCAGGTTCCCCAAACCTATAGTCACCGTTTCTCCTTGGCCATGCTTGGGGGAAAGTCAAGGTCCCTATCTGTTTCTCTCCTCGGCCAAATCCAGGGGCAAGAGGTGAATAAGGGGGCGATGACTAATCTAGACACCCTGATGAGAAGAGGTCTCAAATAGGGACAGTCTGTTATGACCTGACGTCGTAAAGAGAAACAAGTGAAAGAAAAAGAAAAGAGGAGCAACCATCAGCATAAAAAGCAAAAGTCCATATCAAAAATCCACAACTCGCAATTCTAAGAGCTCCAAGAAAAAGATATATGAACTAGGCATGGTAAGAGTGACAGTATAGTTTCCCCGCGGGACGTTATGAGTTCGGTCGTATGCGTGCCTAGGGTAGACAAAGGTTCGATGACAGACACAAAGCTCCGGTGCAACAGACCGAATCTCTGAATGGGCTGTCTAGAGAGGAACTCAAGCCCTAAAAATCTTTATACTTGGCCTAAGCATATCACCATATTGTGTGTTTCGCTCCATGGAATGCACGGAAGATGAAAAGGTGATGCTCGGTACCTTTCAGCTCCAGGGCGCGGTGTTGACATGGTGGAATACCGAGTGGGAGGTTTCTTTTCAATCTCACCCGCTCCAGCAAATCTCGTGGACTGAGTTCGTAGCTTCCTTTGAACTCACTTTCAGCCTGGCTTATCTCCGAATGGATAAAATGTATCAGTTCTTACAGCTTGTTCAGGGGGGAATGTCGGTGCTTGAATATCGGAATAGATTCATGGAATTGGGCCGTTATGTGTCCCATATACTTGCAAATGAGGCATTGAAAATAGAGCAGTTTCTTCGTGGCCTCCGTGCTGAGTTGAGGCAGCCGCTGATCGTTGCCCGTGTGACGAATATGACTGAAGTATATCAGGTTGCAGCAGCATTGGAATTGGATTTGGCGAGATCCCTGGTTCCTTCTCAGGCGATGTCAGTTCAGCCAACAGTCAACTTTGTTTGGGTTATCCGCCTCCTGTTCCAGGATTTCCTTCTACCACTCCAGCAGCTAGTGGTGTAGCTTCTTCTGGCAAGTCCCACTTTAGATGATTCAAGAATAAGAAGAGATTTAAGAAGTGATTTGACCAGTAGGTTTCGTCTGGTGCTACACAGCAGTCAGCCCCATCCTTTCAGCAGTGACAGAGTTCTGCAAGAAGTCAATACAAGGGTTGTGTGCAGTGTGGTGGCAGACACCCAGGCAAACCATGCTCATTGCCAGTAGTGTGTTTTCGGTGTAACCAGCCAGGTCATGTGATGAGGGACTGTCCATTGCGAGCAATCCCGATGCAGTTCGCTCCAGCAGCTCCATCCTAGCCATCTCAAACACAATTCAGGCCTCCGCTCCCACCACCGCTGCCATCTCACCAGTTTCAGCAGATTCTCCCTCAGCCTTTAGCAGCATCTTCTTTCCAGTCTTCTGCAGCTGCTAGTAGAAAGTTAAAAGGCAAAGTGACTCACATTTCGAGGGCAAAGGCCATAGCTTCCAATCTTATCGAAGGTACGATTACTATTTTTGGTTGTGCAGCCTGTGCTTTATTTGATTCTGGTGCTTCTCACTCCTTCATTTCTACTTAGGTAGATGACTTATTAACCTAGGGACTTGACTCAAATAAAAGAAAAATTACAATGATATGACTCAAGAAAAAAAATGAAAATTATATAACTCGACTCAAAAAATTACGACGGACACAATGGAACCATGCTGGTGAGCAACTGGGGCTGTCAAAAAAAGTGAAGGGCTAGAGATGCCCCCATCAAAGCCTGATCTTCCCAGGGTGCCTCTTCTTCGACGCAGCTAGCTTGTGACCATTTCGAGTTTGAGAGCCAGCTTGCCAGAGCAGTGGCTCGTGCCGAGGCAGTTGAGGCTGCCCTCCAGGAGAGGGTAAGCAACCTACCCCATCAGCTTAGTCTTGAAAAGATTTATTAATGTTGTTCATTGACCAAGTTTCGGGTGTAGGAGCGAGAGCTACGGACGGTGGAGGTAGAGCTGAGGCATCGTGACGCGGAGGAGCTTCCCCGAGACGTGATAGAGCTGCGCGGCCTCCTCAGCATGGAGAGGAGTCAGAGGGCGAGAGAGAGGGAGGAGCGTAAGAGAGAGAGAGATGGGAGAGAGAGCGGTTAGAGCGAGAGATGGAGAGGGTGTAGTTGAGCACCAAGATAGGCATTACTGAGCAACGTGCGAGAGATGTAGAGGAGCGTTATTGGAGGGGCTATGAGTAGGCACCAGCTGAGGGACGCTCGAGTGCTTACTCGAGCACACACTATCTTGTTTCCTCCTCTGAGCATCAGAGGAGAGTGGATATCGAGAGGAGAGCTCAGGGTGATAGGAGTGCAGCCTCGCGAGGGTCGATGGCTCCACCTAGACTTCCTCCTCAGGGTGGAGGACAAGGAGATGCTGAGAGTTCACATAGAGTGGGAGAGGAGGAGGAGGGTGGAGGAGAGAGTTAGAGAGATACACTTGTACATCCACCCTCACTTTGTACATCTGACAGATATTTAGTGGAAGGGAACAGATTTTTTTTTGGCTGTTTCTTGTGTTTATTTTGTGGTTGTTCCTTACTTTGCTTTGCTTGTGTACCTGTCTTTGTAGGATACTCAGAAGACACATTAGTTCCTCTCTTTAAATGATGATCCAAGGACCAAATCCCCTCATTCTCCTTTTGGCGACATGTCAGTGTTGCAGTACAGGGCTCGGTTTGTGGAGTTGGGACGTTATGCTCCCCATATTATGGAGAATGATAAGCTGAAGACCGAGCAGTTCATCCATGGTTTGAGGCAGGAGTTGAGGCACCTTCTGATGGCGAACACTGCCACTGATTTGGAGACTGCTTCCCTTGTAGCGGCGTCATTGGAGCTGGATATGCAAAGGACCCAAGGATAGGTTGGCCAGGGGTAGTCCCAATCAGGCTGCAGCCAGCAGACGGCTACCCAGCAGTAGAGCACCTTTCAGCACTCTACGGATAGTTCGGGAGCATCGGTGCCGGCAGCGTCAGCGGTAGGATCTGCGTCTTTTGGCTCCAAGATCAAGAGATTCTTCAAGAAGGGTTTCGGTAAAAAGTGCAAGGAGGGCAGAGATCAAAGGCAGGCGTCTTCAGGCAGTGTTCAGCAACCGATGCCTTATCAGCGTTAGGGATCAGTTGGTGGTTCGCGAGGGTCATGTCCCCGGTGTGGTGAATCGCATCCAGGCAGGCAGTGCACGGCGCCAGTGATTTGTTTCAGATATGACCAGACAGGACATATGGCACGTGAATGTCCTCAGAGACCACGTCAACCACCCCAGTACCCTCAGTAGCAGCAGCAGTACCCTCAACAATAGCAGTTTCAGCAGCAGGAGCAGTATCTGCCACTACCACGGTCAGCAAGTGTGGGCAGGCAGAGGTCTCGAGGCAAGATCACACACATGACTAGGGCAGAGGCATAGTCATCGCAGCTTGTGGAAGGTACTGTTATGATTTTAGGTTGCGCAGCTCGAGTTTTGTTCGATTCGGGCGCATCACATTCGTTTATATCGGAGGATTTTACGTTGAGTGTCGAGGACCCGATGTCCCAGATGTCCTGTGATTTGACTGTGGAGTTACCTTCTGGCGATTTTATGTTCACCCCGTATTATTTTGAGAAGGTTCCAGTGTGGATTGAGGGGCGGAACCTGCCAAGCAGGCTTTATGCATTGCACCTTCAGGATTATGATGTGATTTTGGGCATGGATTGGCTCGAGGCCCATGGAGCGATGGTGGATTGTGGAACGAAGAGGGTCTCATGTGGCCAACCCGCTGCAGCCTCATGCTTGGAGCCGATTGAATCGGTCGGCCAACATGGTTTACATGGTGGTGACTGCTTCGAGCTCCAATGCCTCCAAAGCCGGGCCATCAAATCAATGACCCCATGCTGGTCCGAGAGCTGCCCCTTCCTCACTCCCTGAATGCCTGACGCTGCGGAGGACCATTCGGAAGATTCGAGGGGAGATCCGGCAGTTGCAGCTGGAACAAAGGCGTCTACTACAATTCCTGAAAAGCGTCGATGAGCAATTGGCTACATTCTTGGGCCATTCGCCAGGGGACCGGCTCCGACACACATGCAGGGGGCAGGTGTACAACCCGCCACCCGAATCCCTCCTAACTCAGGGGGTTGGCTCTCTGAGGAATCGTCCAATTCATCTGAGGATGATGAATCGGGGAAGTTATATTCTTTCCCTCGCGAGAAGACCCTGCAAATCTTCTTCGCGTTCCATTGAGAAGGGCTACTAAACCTCCCGGCATCACCCAGTCAGCAGGCACCAGGCGCCGCCTTACATCAGGGCTATTGCCCATATCACGAGGTTGTGGGCCATATCATTCATGATTGTTAGGCCTTCAAGACCTTGCCAAAGACTTGATCAGGCGAGGAGTGATCTATATGGGTGATTTCTTGGTCGACTCGCCGCAGCCACATAGACGGGAGAGCTTGAATTTCTCTGTCAACGTCATGCATGCTGCGGCTGCTTTCCGCCTTCCGGAGCCAAGAGAGGAAAGGGTCAGCTCCCAACTACCCAAATCCACATTCTGGTATCCAGGGTGGCAACCCTCTCATTAGTGTTCTTTCCTCAAGCAGGACACTGAGAAGATTTTCAACAAGCTCCTAGAAGAAGGTCGAATAATGGCACGTGATCCGTCGTCCTACTACAATGAAACAGGTAAAAGTCATCCTCGCTACTACAAATATCATGCCAGAGTGTCCCACCCCACTGGGGAATATCCGGAAGTCCAAGATTGCATTGAAGTCCTCATTCAAAAAGAGGAGATCGATGCGCAGGGGAACTCGACGACGAGGCGGCGTCTCAAAGAGGTCGTTGAGAAGATTCTCCGTCAATCTTTTGCAGATCTAGTTGTCACCACTGATAGGGTATTTGCACCCTTATCCACTGTCTTTGCTTCATGCGTCGACGTTCTGAGGTTTTCACAATTTTAACACTGCAAGTTATTTTTCAGACTTAGGCAGATATTTGTCACTGCTATCGAGCATTTGTCAGCACTAGGTAACTATTTGTCACCCTTATACTCGTCGTCGCCACTGACCTGTCGTCAAACCGCAGTATAAATCGGGGTACCCCATGTGGGTTACGTAACACCCTGATCCTCCTTTCTCCACTCACAAAACAATCGACACCGTGCTCCACCATCGCACTCTCACTGTTGCTTCACTACGCCAGTCTTTGTGTAGCTTGTTGCCTTCGCTGTCACAGTGGATGTGCATTCGCGGGGCCAACGTCAATGGCGACCGTCACAGTAGATTGTAACATCAGAAGGGTGGTTGGGGAACCTAATTACGCCTAAACCCTCCCTTGTCCAATCACCTCTACAATACGCTCTGATCGAGTGACGATCGTTCAGCTAGGGTTCCCGACGTCCCCCTTTTTTTTGCTCCTGAGGGGCTGTGTTACGACCGCCATTTGCAGCGATGTGTTAAATTGACGCACCGATCCCGCTTGTGTCCCTACAATGATACATGCTCCTCTATTTTAAGTTCTTAAGGCGCCTCCACAATGTCATCCCCTTCATCAGTGCATGTAGTGGTGGCTTTCCCAGCATACGAGCCCGTCTCCTCTGCGTCCTCCTCTCGGTCCCTCATCCTCACTAGTTCTTGCTACAGATGCCCTCTTCCTTTTTTAAAATCCTCTTCCATGTTTATGCATTTTATAGGCCTTTCATATGTTCATATATGATATGCTCTGGGTAGCTTCATATTAAATGGATGCAGTGGTTGTTTTGTTCTTAACCTCTGCACATGTATTATTTTTCGCTGGGCCTAACATCTACCTTGTTTTGAGAAGAGCACACGGAAATGGACTTCCATATTGTTATTACTTGCCAGGAAAGCATGTAAATATATTCAAATTTTATTCCACCATATTGTTAAATACATGCTTTCTGATCTACAAACTTGCTCTTATGCATTGGACTTCATACGATCCCGGCCAAGTCGGTAACTCCCGGTGAAGATTAATTACACAATATTACAGCAATGAACTATTTGCCCACTCCATGTAGGGAGGTAAAGGGCTACAGCTGGCCCGGGAGGACCGTTCTTGGGTTGACGGGCAGCACTTTGATCCGCTCCGTCGATGCCGTCCGGAAGACGCTTGCTGCTGGTTGTGGGGCCCACGTGCTGCTCAGTGGGGCCGCGTGGGCCCGGAGTGACACCGCTGTGGCGGGGGCGTCTGAAGGGATGCTCCCTCGGAAGGCGGCGCGCTGGTTCACCTCGTGGGAGGCGAGGAGGCTCCGGTCTTCAAGCGTTGGATTTACTATCCACGAGCTGTCACTCGCTGTTTTACAGGGCGCGACCTGGAGAGAACTGGCACTGCGATCAGTCCCGATGTCAGAATGACACGAGACTGATGGCGTTGGAAAGATCTCTTGAAGAGCTTCGATCCCAGGCTAACCCCGAAATTTTGAATGATCTGGGTTGGCCGCTGGCGAATTTGGAGTGTGCTGGTTTACAGATCTGGGACTGACAGGGTGGACAAGGGAGTTTCCTGAGAATTAGTGTTGACCATGGCTCAAACGTTGGATTCAAGAGTTGGGATCTTCAAGAAAGTTGTAGCCATGGAAGTAAAGAAGATGAAGGTATTTTTGTGGTGACCTGATATGGAGGCCTTGATTTTCTAGGGTTTTGGAGTGACTTGGGGTTGGATCTGAAACACAGTGGACTGACAGGAAAAGAAAGACAATAGTAATTTTTATGGAGGGTAAACAAATTTCTAAATTTGTGGAAAACTTCTGAGAGGTGGATCTGGGTAGACAGAAACTCCAGTTAAAATTTCACTAGATTTGGATATGGCTAAGGTGGGTTAAGGGGTCGTGAATAGGTTTGCTGTAATAAGATCTACACAGTGGACAGATCTCTAGGGGTGGAAAGAAGAAAATGTTAAAAATCTAAAACAAAGGATTTTTGGGCTAAGTTTTTTTGTGAAGTTCGTAGTTAGAATGGGGAACCTACCATTAAAATTTTTGCTTTAGAGGACTTTGGAGCTGGGAGTGAAAATCTTCGTACTGAAGCTTAATCACATTTCCAGAGTGGAGATTTGAAGCTTTATGAAGGAAATGATCATGCAGCAACGTACATTTTTTGGAAGTTATTCTGGCACAAATCTGAATCCGTAAATGTGAACAGTTTTGGCTGGTGGGTTTGCTTTAGAAACATACTATTGTACTCCGGATGAAGATGACAGCATAGTAAAACATCTCGCACAATGTTTTTGAAGTCTTCAAAGCGATTCTGTCTCAGCTGTTGATGCCATGGATTAAGCTTAAGTTACATGTTTGCGGTTGCTGAGCATTTCCCTGGATACCAAGCTTATGGTGCTCCCCTTCAAGGTTAAACACATGATGTGCAGTACATTGCATATGTTTACTTGATTGGTTCAACAGTCTCCAATCCGATGACGGTGATGTCTGTTAACATGAATTATATATTGTTTCAAACCTTCTCAAGCACGTTCCTTTGGAGGATGGATGAAATGAATAAGCAAGACAAAAAATTAAATGGTTATGGGCATGCGAGAACGTGGAGCTCCCCTTTCTATGATCTCCTTATGACTATGCTAACCGGAAGGGAAGAAGATAAAGAGTACTGAAAAGGTTCAGTGTAGATGCAGCAGTTTGTTCTGCTATATTCAAAGAGGTTTACCACCAGGCGTGGCATAGAATGTTGAAACACATCATGAATGGGGACTCGGTTGCATAATTGGCATCGAAGTTTTGACTTCTAGTTTCGCCTAGTGCATTGTCAAATTTTGAGCCAAAGCTTATAGCATACAAGCAGAATTGCCGAGGAACAGCTAACAACAGTTTGCATTTACTGGGGTAAAGGTTGCCGAAGAAAGTTCAGCTGCATTGTTGTGCCGATTTCATTCACAGTCATTGGGGGTAAACTTTATTATTTCAATATACTTACCCAGATTGGAGGGCTTCCACGCGGCCTGCGTCCATGCAGGGCTCAACACAGCAGGGAGGGCTTCCACGCGGCCTGCGTCCACGCAGGGGAGGGCTTCCACGCGGCCTGCGTCCACGCAGGGCCATGGCAACACAGCAGGCAATGGATCCGAAAAAATTCTGAAGAATGTAAAAAATGTGTACACAGGGATTTCGGGTAGATCCGAATCTGAAAATACAAGTTCGGATTTGGATTAGATCTGAATCTGAAATATCTTTCTATTTTGGATTCGGGTTGGATTTGGATATTGACTTATCGGATTCGGATTCGGATCAGATAGGATCCGACCCGGATCCGATCTATTGACAGGGCTAAGTATACCTCGTACGGTTACTGACATTGATCGGTTCCAAGTTCCAACTCAGAATCCCTTGTCATCAGTAAATTAATTACTGACGTCCACTACCCTCGTCAGAAACATCCAGAACTCTCTGCGCCCTCTCGTTTGTGTCACACAGTAGCTTTGGAAGGTAGCCTCGTCTTCAAAGAGCAGCTAGTGTGTTCATACAGGGGAGGCGAACAAAACCACACGCATTTGCGTATGGTAGGTATAACAGTAATCATGGTGCTTATCGATCGGTGTGGGCGCTCGTCTTCTTCCTGGAGCATCATGCGATATCATTTCCCCTTCTCTTTGCGCTGTCTTCACGTGTACACATAAAACCTTTAAACCGACGTCCGATTTGGAACAGTAAATATCAAGAGCATGGTTCGTCGGCTACCGAGATCTACATGATCTAGTACGATATTCTCCGAGTCACATGGGACTTGGTCCGACTCGCTTCTCAGATCACATGTAAAAGTTTCACCCTGACGGTCCCTTCCTTCCCCCACTTTGGTGATACCCCTGCTTGTAGACCACCCCTCGCCCCCAACCTCGGCCTATCTCCTCCATGCTAGCAGCCCCCCACCCTAGTCGGAGCCGTACACCCTTCTCCTTCTACCTCCCGCGACCTCATCCCCCTCCGTCGCCGCCCCATTCCTTCCCCTCTATCTATCTGCCATCTCACCGTCGGATCTCGGCTGCCACTACTGGATCTAATCTGTCAACCGTAACTGGAGCATGACACCATTGCCATTGGGATTTCATAGAGAAAGAGGGAAAGGTAGGGAGGAATAACTAGATCCGAGTTGACCGTATCATGTCTCAGATTCTTATAGATCAGAGTAAATTTGCCCGAGCTAGTCGACCATACTCGGGGCTAGTTGACAAACCCTAATCAAGTGTACGCCAACTCTCTCGGATCTTACGTGCATGCGTACTACTGTTTCATGCTGCTAGCAGGTTAGCTATAGCTAGTTACCGTCTCCACGATAATTTCCAACTTAGAGGCCTGTTTCACATTGAAAGTTTTGATCTGAGACTTCAGGCCTTCTCTGGAAGCTCAAGGGCGGCTTCGGCCAGCGGAGCTGTTTCTAGGTCATTGCGGAGACACGTTTTCTCGACCTTAAATCACCCCCCTGCGCACGCCCGCCAACAGTACGTAGTTTAATTGCTTCTTTTGTATCACATTACCAACAAGAGAAACATCGCATGCAGGGAGAGAGACAATTATCTAAAGAAAAGAGGATCGATCATACGCGTTTTATCGAAACTACGTTCTTGTGGATCGATGGTGAACAATTTTCCTACGTCTTCATCAACCTTCCGTGAGTTTGCAAGATATTTCTTGTCAAAGAGTCTAACTCATACTTGGGGATCGAGGGGGGAAGTAAGAAACACCCGCCACCCTCACCACCCAAAAATCACAGGGCGATCGAGTTATGTGCATGGGAATCCTATGTCAGAGGAGACTGAGGGGATCCCAAACTTTGTCTGTAAATGAAGTATGGCCTCATCTCCTGGACTCAAACGTCTCTTGGTCGTTATATTTGATCATGTCCTCTCGCTCGATTAAGACAGCTCGAGATCCCGTGCTTTCCGATCGTTCGCACGCCGCTACATGGCATGTTGGACTTTGAACGTCGGTGATAAACTCCGACGATGGACGAGGGCGTACGCCTCCAGCAGCCAACCTCGCGTCAAAACCGTGTGAGGCGACGGTGTGTTCGGCACGGATAAATCCGAAATCCCCGGTTGCTGATCGGCAGGAGCTTTAGCAAACAGTAGGATTTCGCTTCCAGGCAAGCTTACTCGATCGGAGCTCTCCCCATCCGAAGGCTGGAAGCGTACTCCCCTTAGAAACTAATTAGTAAGTACCGTGCCAATCTCTGCATGCATCTGACTTGGGTGATGTGGAGGCAAGCAAACTCTCCGCTTCACCGACCAGAGGATGTTCTCCGTATCTGGAAACGATGAGAAACTTCAGTCTATTAATTACATGTATTGTAAACATCATTGAGACTTGGGTGAAATCCATCACTTTGTTTGTGTTGTTTGAGCTTGTCCAAGCCCATTTGTAGTGTTTTGTGTTGCATTTCCCTCATCTTCCACATAGATTTGGTTGATAGCCCCATTTAGGTAGGCCAATTTTTATGTGTCCATTATCCAGTCCCATTGTCCTAGGTTGGTCTTGCATTAGTCTTAGTGAGTCAACCCTCCCCTTTCTTTAGCCCTTCAAGCCCTTGCTTCCCTATTCCCATTGATCTTGTTATAGTAAGTCTCCATTTTGCCCTCATAGAGCATTACCGTCATCCCTTGTATCCATCTCTTTCTTCTCAATCCTCCTATTCCCGCATGGAATCTTCTTCCCACGTAGGCTCATCTCCCCATGATCCCTTTGACCCATCTGAGTGGCAAGCCAATCTTATGGCCAATCTATCATGCCTTGTTCGTTAGATGGACTGGGCCCAAGCCCACAAACTCATTGCAAAATATCTTAATGGGCCTTCTCTTTCTAATCGCCAATTCCATCTTAATGGGCCTTCTCCTTCTAATGACCAATTCCACCTTAATGGGTCTCATCCTTCTTCCCCTCATGTTGATGGCCCAATGGGTCCCCATGCTAATATCCCTTCCAAGCCCACATACCCTTCTACTCTCGGAATGAGCCATTCTTCTTCTCAACCCAGATACTCTTATCTGTCCTATTATCTTGCTCCTAGTCCGAGTTCACAAGCTCTTGTTCAAGTTGGCCCACACCATTCTCGATCTCTCCCTACCCTGGAGATGATTACTCAAACCCAACACCAGCTTGATCAACTCCAACATCGCATCGATCCCAAACCCTCCTCGAGTGTTCCATTTTAATTTATAAATCTTCAGCTCCCGCCATCTTCACAAATTCCCGCATATCACCATTCTAGTGGAACTAGTGACCCCTTTGTGCACTTGAAGGAGTTCATTTATAAGTCAGCCTAGTTTCGACATGACCAACGCTTGATAGCTTATCTATTTGGTCGGTCATTAGGGCCCGGCTCAGGATTGGTTCTTCTCTTTGCTGCAAGAGCAGATTGTGAACTTTCAAGTTGTGCAAGATAGATTCATTCAACAGTGCCTCTACTAGACTTTGGATCAGATCCAAGCCAGTCAGCTCCGTGAGAGCCACATTTGTGCTACTATCATTTATAGCTTTCAGTCACTGTGATTCCATTGCTTCTTGTTTTTCTTTTGAATCCTTGTTTCAAGCTGTGTGTCAGTAGAGCAAGCTATGATGCTCAGCGGGCGTAGTGGATACCTCAGACAGTAAGCTGTGATACTTAGCAGGTCAGCAAGCTATGATGCTCAACGGTTGTAAGCCAAGCAGTAATGCTCAGCGGACGCAAGCTGTGAGGCGCAGCAGTAAGCCACACTCTGGTTTGAGTGTGGGGTGGATGTAGGTCTGGAGGACTGAACCACCTAAAATATCCTGTGCTGTGTGATTGGTTGTTCATCTGAGTGTGATTGCTATTGTTCACCAAGAACTCCTTCATTTGTATGCTTCCTAGTAGTTAATTAGGGTGTGCATCTCAGCTGCTCGTGCGATTGTCTATTGAACTAGCCATTGTAATTTCATTTTCTCTAAAATTGGACCAAAATTTTTAAAAGATCTATTCACCCCCCCTTTGGATCTACGTTCATCTCAATATCTGCACCCAACATCCTTAACTGCCAAATCTCTGTGGAACATTATTCATGGCTCCTCTTTATGGTCAAAATATGCTAAGCAGTGATTCATTAAACAACATATTTATGATATTTGCAAACCTTTCCCAGCTGGCACTTGTAAACAAGTCTTCCTGCTAGCTAAAAATCTTATTCTGAACAATTCCCGATGGATTACAGGGAATGGAATTGAGGTAGATTTCTTTAGGGACAATTGGATTGGAGTTGGCCCGGTGGTACAATTGATACAACAGAATAATAGTGCCAGGTCTTGAGGAGTACCTCTCGCTTCTGTCAGAGAGGTCTTAATAGACTCTAATCATATTGCTTGGAGCTTGTTAAGGCAGCACCAACTGTCACCCTATGTGACGACCCGGATCCAGGATACCAGATATACCCGAGAGGACTATCAAATACACGTGATACCACTTGGAACCCGCGAGGCCTCCCAAGAGCGGGAAAGCTCCTGAAGGGATAAAAGGACTGTCGTGTAGTACATTGAAGAGTCATCTTGCGCCCGTGGAAGCCTGCAAACACCAGGAAGCTAAAGAGGCGTCCGAAGGAGTCCCAGGTGTTACTCCAAGGGACAACCCTCTGATGCTTAAGTCAGCAATAGAGTGACAGAGTACAGAGAAGAGCAAGAGAGAGAGAGAGAGAGAGAGAGAGAGAGAGAGAGAGAGAGAGATCGCCACAAGGGGTCGAAGAGCCGATGGAGATCATCCTGAACGAGTGCTCGCCTATCCCAGTGCTCACTCAAAGAGTGCTCACTGGGTGGTAAGGTCGCTGGAAGGAACTCCTCTTAGAATGTAGGTAGTCGCTCTCTTCTTCTCGTTGTGTCGCAGGGCTAATGACTCTATTCTCTGGGGTAGCATAATAGGGGAATGAATCACCGTATCCTTCTCTTCTACCGATCTCCCTTTTATAGGTGGTTGTCCTAAAGCGAGGAGCCTCATCCCTTGATAGGGAAGGGCATCCATAGTAGAGTAATATTTCTCCGCTATTGTGACGGAAACTTCCCATTGGAGGGCGATTACTCCGGCATCGGCTAGTCTTGGGGCGAGTCTCACGGCACTCATGGGGCGTGCTCACCCGTTATGGGGTCAAGGCCGACGTCGTGGGGGCAACGGTCGGTCGCCGGAGTGTCCTTTGATGATAACTGCGCTTGGGCTGTAGCCATTTCGCATTGTAGAATCTAATGCCTTTCTGGGCTGGGCCTCCTCTTATTGGGCTGAGCACGCCCGCCCGTCCCTTAGGAGGGTTTATTGCGCTCAATCTTTAGTGGGCCTGCCGGTATTGGGCCGTTCATGGGCCAAACCAGATTTACCCTCCTCAGCAGGTATCTCATGTGTGTTTTAAAAAATAGCCCACACTTTTATAGTCGTGGCCAGACGACTCCACACATGTTGGTGAATCCTACAAAGGGTGGAAGCAAGGTAACCATCCTATCACTTGGGTCTCAGATTCATTAATAGTATAGCACTCACCTTTACCTCTTGCTTTTAAATGAGCACTAGCACTATCGGGATGAGAACATAATCCATTAGTGCTCTCCCAAGTTACCTATCAAGCTTGTTTCTACCTATTGAACCTCCGTGAGGGTTGCTGCAGCGTCGGGGCTTCCTGGTGGGGTGGTCCCGGGGTGGTGGCGGGCTGCTCGGCTCCACGGGAGGCGAGACGGTCGCTCCGGGGATGGTCACCGGGTGCCGTCCACGAACCAGATCTGCTGTCTAGCAGCGCGCGACCGGGCGAAAAACGTTGCTGCGATCAGCGCCGATGTCGGATCGACGCGAGACCGGTGGCGTTGGAAAGTCTTTTCAAAATACTTCGTCCCCAGATGGGAGAAAGAATTTTAAATCTTCAGTGCTAGCCGTGGCAGATTTTAGAAGTTGCTGTTTCACTGGGTAGGGGTTGATCGGTTGGTTCAGGGCGGATCTGGGTGGAGATGTCTTCATGAAAGTTTTAGCTCTGGATGTCAGGAGAACGGGGATATTTTTTATGTAGGCCTTTATGGAGGTATGGAATTTTGGTGGAATTTAGAGTGGACAGGGGTCGGGCCTGGAACACTGTGGACAGACAGAAAATTAGGATTTGCAGGAATTTTTAAGGGGTGCTAGAAAATTTCTAAATGCATGAAAAAAATATATGACGTGGGATTTGATGGTAAGAAACTCCAGTTAAAGTTTCATGAGGTTTGGTGGAGGTTAGAGGGGGCTAAGGGCGCGGATGGTGGTTTGCTGGACTGGGAACTGGGCAGTGGACAGATTTGACATGGGGAAAATGATAAAAGTGGAAAAAATCAAAATGGAGGGATTTTGGGGCTGGGGTTTTTTGTGGAGTTCGGTGTGGATGTGGGGAACCTATCCTGAAAATTTCAGCTTCAGAAGATCAAGGGCCTGGGCACGAAAATTCTCGTGGCCAGCCTCTGTTCAGCAGAATCTGCATTAGGACAGCACCTCAGAAACACGAACACGGCGACTCGTCGGCGGCACGATCGGCGGCGGTGGCAGCGGTGATTGAAGGGAGGGAGATAGAAGAGGTGATAGAAGGGGCCTAAGCCCTGGAATCAGAGGAGGAAGAAGAGAGGAGGAGAGAGGGGTGCACCAAGGCTCCAAAGGAGGCTTCTTCCAAATGATTTTTCATTGATTTATCAAATAGAATTACAAGCTTATATATGCCACTCACAAAATTCAACCTATGTCCCCTGCTATTGTAAAAAAAAACGAAATAGGCTTCCCGATAACAAGAACCGCAAATGAAACAAAAGAGATGCAAGACCTGATCTAGCCGATCCAAGTATCCTCAAAACCTATCTTTCCCATGACATCAAACATAAAAAAACCAATTGACCCTATCATATACCTTTTCAAAATCTAGCTTCAAGGCAACACCTATTTGTAGTCATCATAGGATACAAGCACTCATGAGCCACCAAAAAATTATCATGTATATGACGCCCCCTGATAAAGGCTCACTGGAAGCAAGTGACCATCTTGTCCATAACTCTTTTCAATCTCCATGCCAACAACCTAACGATGATCTTGTAAGCACCATTCAACAAACTAATAGGTCTGCAGTCAAAGAAGTCTTAAGCACCTTGTTTCTTGGGGATGAGAACAATGAAGGTTTTGTTACTTCCCCTCAAGTATGTCCTCCCCTCATGAAATTCCTTAATTGCTGTCAGAAGTTTAGATTTGATAACATCCCAACACTGTTGAAAGAAGCTCAAAGAGAAACCATCCGGACTTGGAGCTCTATCCCCTACTAGAGAAAACACTGCCAGTCTAATCTCATCCTCAGTGAAGCTCTGCAAGATGTCATCCCTCTCCTCCTAGGAGATCTTCTACAATCCTCAGTCTGAAGTGGTCCTCCTCTAAAACAACTTGGAATAGTAGCCCCTCGCCAGATCCCTAATTTGCTCATCTGATGAAATGGAGAGTTCACCCTCCCAAGTGCAGGTAATGGTATGCACTCTTCTCCTCCCAGATGCTATGCGCTGAAAGTAAGTAGTACTTTTGTCTCTCTCTTTGATCCACCTATCATTCGATCTCTGCCTCCAATAAATCTACTCCCTAGAGAGGATCTCATCGTACTGGCATCTCAGAGTGTCTCTCAGCCTCCTGTCCTCTGCATCCATAATTCTTGCCTCCTCCAAGCTATCGAGCTCCTCAATCCGTTGAAGAATTTTGACCTTAGCTACCCTTCCTGGGAGAGTTTTATCCACCCCCCAAGTCTTCAGAACATGAACAGTATACCTCAATTTAGAGACAAGAGTAGCCACAATAGCGAGTCGGGGCGGGACGTATCGTGGCGCCCTCTCATCGGATCAGCCTCGAGTCGTCATTTTCGTCGTAATCTAGGTAGAGGGATGGACTCCTCTCCTCGTTAGGACACCACCGGTACTACATGCGCCGTGGTCCGATGCCCTTTTTCTCATTTTCTGTGCATAATTCCATGTTAGTATAATTTAACCTTAATTTCATGAAATCATCTCCATGGGCATCGTCTTTCAATTTTGATGGCATGCGTAAGTATAAATTGTTATTCTGGCATGGTAGGGTAGTTTAAAAATGCATTTCCCCGCGTCCCCTGTCGATTTCGGTCGATCGGGAGGGGGTTCAGTTTCAAGCTCCAGAATCTTGAAACCAGGGCGATTTAACGCGCCCGCCTCGGTGTGTTATAGTCCCATGGCGTGCCTCTATAGGTGCGTTATTTCCCCTGTGGTAGACTCCTCCAGGTCCGTTAATTGACCGTTGACCAGTTGGTTGACCATTGACCTAGTAAGGCTGTTAGTGTGACGGTGCATAGTAGGTCCGTTAGGGTCAGGTAATGCCCCTATTCAGGTGCGTTATATGCTGCATGTGAACTGTGGATTTTTCTATGGATTTTCAAGTTCGGATGCCTTTAACACCCATGTTCTGGTGCATTAAAGCCTTTAACACCCCTATTCTGGTGCGTTATAGCCCCTGTCTGCTATGTTGGGTGTCTGTTGCCTTTAGCACCCCTGTCCCTATGCGTTATATCCCTATAATGCCCCTATTTAGGTGCGTTATATCCCTTGTTTAGACAGTGGATTCTGATCGTTCTGGTGAGCATAACGGGCCATGGGAGGCACGTTATGTCACTATAATGTCCCACCCTTGGTGCGTTATAATCTGTGTGCTTGTTTTCCTTGAAACATTCGGGTAAGTGTAACGGACTCAGAAGGGTGCATCACAGGTCTTGTAGCTCACCTTCCTTGATTCGTTATAGGCTGTAACAGTGCTGTGTAGGCGCGTTATATTCTCTGCATGTTCCATAGCATTGCATGTTCGTTCCTTAATACATTTTGCATTTCCTAGGTGCTAGGGTTAAGGTGTACATTCTGATAGAGTGTTCTTTTGTGTGATTGTGGTTTGCTTGTTTATCTTTCATGTTCTAGTCATGTGAGAATGGAGAGGCTGAGTGAACTCTATTGATAATCTCGTCTGTTCATTTGTTGAGTTGGTAGTTATTTAATTTGCTGTGTTAAATTTTAAAAGCTACCATCGTGCTTGGCGGGGACAATTCAACCCCCCTTCTTGTCCATACGAGAACCTTAGGGACAACACGGCCCCCTTGGAACTCGGAACACACATGGGGTCACTTAAACCCCAAGACTCATGAGCATGCTAACTGAGGTGACGCGGTACCTCTGGACACCCAAAAACACGGTCACGGTCCCCACGGGGTGCCCAGGACACTCGCGGGGCTAAAGGTCGGTCGTTGGATCTCAGTCAGACCGGTCAGGAACCAAAAGTAGCCCAAACTCTACATTTTGGTCGACCAGACCCCTGGGGTTGGTCGACTAACAGGGTCGGTCATCCTGCCCAGGGCGGTCGGTCGACCGAACCAATTCGGCCAAAAGCACCCATTGTGAGCGTCGATCAGTCATCCGAACCGCCCATGCCAGTCGACCGATTATGGTGAAAACCCCATTCGAGCCTTCTCAAAAAGCCCGGTTCCACGCCCCGATCACTCTCAGGCGATGGGGAAAACATCGGGGACCATGCCCCAAGTCCCAAAACCCAAAATAGGAGGAAGAAAAGTGGGAAAACCTCACTCAATCCGACGAATCCGTCGCACGCCCTAAAAATATACTTTTTCCCCCAAACGAGCAATAGACCCCGCTCGGCTCGCCACGACCTACAAATCTCACGGAAAATGAAGTACACGAACTAGGGAACCATCCCCCTACCTCCATCGAAGATTTGACGCGTCGTGGATGCTGTTTCGACGTGAAACGCCCCACGAAACCCCGCCGGGCACCCGAACGCGCGCCCGAGCTCCTCACGCCTCCACCGCCTCGATCCTCGCCCCATCCTCGCACTCCTCACCCTCACGCCGTCCCTACCTCACCCACCATCGCTTCTGTCGGCCGCCCAGAGGAGAGGGGGAGAGAAAGAGAAGAGAGAGAGTGAGAGAAAGAGAGGGGTTAAGGGGTTATATATAGACCCAGCCAGTTATGTGGCAGCTATACTTTGATGGAGCATCAAGAACAGAAACTACTACGACTGGGAAGGTCAGAATCCGAGCAGGAGCCGACATTGTTCTGAGGTCACCAAAAAGAGAAGTGATACACACTTCATGTTCCATAAATAAATCATGTACCAACAATGAAGCAGAGTAAGAAGCTTTGATAATTGGCCTCCAGATCGCCCTTAGCATGGGGATCCAGATGTTGCAAGTATTTGGTGACTCGATGTTGATAATAAAGCAGATGCAAGGGAGTTTGAAGTGTAAAAGCCAGAACAAGACCCTTACTGTCAGAAAGCTATGCACCTTATGGCGAATTTCCATCACATCAAACTTAACCATGTGGGCCGGGGGCATAATGCTCAGGCTGATGCCCTTGCAAAGCTGGCTAGCTCACTAGCAGTCCCACTAGATGAAACACTTAATATTGTTGTGATAAATCGACGATAGGCTCCCAGTGTCTTGGAGGCATATCCAGAAGAGTATGAGGCTGATACAGTCGAAGAGGCACCAGAGCCTGACTGGAGACAGCATCTGTTATAGTGGTGCCTCCACCAACAACTGCCTAAGAATAAAGAAGAGAGAATGAAGCTTCTAAGGATCAAGGACTCCTATGAATGCAGAAATTAGACATTGTTTTGAATTATGGAAGATGCCCGTAAAAAGATTCTACTCCACTGCCTAACCACCAGGGAGGCCTAGCAAGTGATGAAAGAAATACATACCGGGTCAGCCGGGGCACACCAAGGGGCACACCAAGCTAGACCGAAAATGAAGATCGAAATCAAGAAATTGGGCTATTATTGCCCTACTATGTTTGGGACTACTGCTTGTTCGCGAAATCATGTCAGAAGTGCCAGGAGCATGCTACTGTGCCTAGAAGACCTCCGGTACCTCTGCACCTGACAATTCCTAGTTGACCATTCACACAATGGGGAACTGATGTGGTCAGACCTCTACCGACTTCCTCAATCAAACACAAATACATCCTGGCTATAACAGACTACTTCTCCCGATGGGTGGAGGCAATAGCACTCAGGGAAGTGACTGGTGATCTGGTTGCCATATTTACATGTGGATAGGTTCACGTCTTGGTGGTACAACCTGCCCGGCATCTTACTGGGAATCCCAGTCTCACAGGGACTTACGGAGGTCCCGTAATGGAGGGCCTAGTCCAACGGAAGGAATATCCGTCGGGGAGTCCCAACCACTACAAGGAGATGAGGCTGAAATCATCGGAAACCAGTATAATCGGTCAGTTAATTCTACCAGAGTAGAACGACTGTCAAACAATCCTAATAATATTTTCAATTTAATAACGAATCATAATCAAGTTTAACATTCATGGGGGAAGAAATAGATGAATCAGGAGCAAGGTGAATAATCGACATGAATGCATAATTATTTACTGCCAAAATTATCAATTCATTATATGTGTTGCTAATTATCAATATCAATCTACCAACATAAATCATGTAAATAAGGCAATTAAATCAATTCTGTAAGGATGGACGGTCCAGTAGGGACCTTACATCTTCCTAGGCGGTCGCACGACAAGCCGTCCATCCCTGGGGATGTGCGGTCTGTAATGTGCCGCTGGGGAGATGTGCGGTTTGCATCTGGCCGCCTATCAGAAGGGCGGTTGGGGTTCGACCGCTCTTCCCAGAAAACATATCAAATGATGAAACACATGAATGGTTAAGAATAGGCCACCTGTCTAGGATGGGCGGTCAAGGACTGGCCGCACATATAGACATGCGGTCTATCGCGTGGCCACACAAGTCAAAACATGTTACTACCCTTTTCGCCCAGTGCGCCTCCGACGAGGTTGGCTAGGGTTAGGCTAGATGATTAAATACACAATATAGAACGCATAAAGATTAGAGCTTTTGCATCCAATAGAAAGAGCACGAAAAATTATATAACATGACATGATCAATTTCTTGTTTAATGCTTGTATTCTTACATAAATTGGAGTAGAACAAAAGTAACCCTAGATGTGACATGCTTCTACTAAAGTCTAAAATTATCGCAGGATACTGCATAACTTTAGGGCTTCATAAACCAAAAGAAAGAGCACTCGATGTTGCTTCTAACCATGTACTATACTTAGGGTTTGGCTTGTTATAACCTACCTTAATCGGATGAAGAAGGAAGAAGAGGGGATGAGAAGTGGAGAAGATGATAGAGTAAAACCAGAACACTAAAAAAATAGAATAAGAATGAAATTAAAATACCTTTTGAAACAAGAAGAATCAGAATATGACGAAGAAGAAGAATTTGAAGAGGTCGAAGAGAGAAAGAACTTTGATAAAGGACCCAGAGAGAAAAAATATTCCTGTAAAAATCGGCAGATCTGACAAAATCGGATTCAGGTCCGAACCACTACGGATCCATTAAGACATGAGCGCTACATTGATCCTTCAGGTTCCTTCTGGTGTTCCAGAACAAGTGAGGAGATTGTTCCTTGGGGACAAGCTGTGATTCAGCTGTTGTTACAGACTAAGTCTGCTTGTTGAGTTGCTTGTTGCAAGAAATCCTCACTCAGGTGAGTGAGGGGTGGACGTAGATTGCGAGTAGCAATCGAACCACCTAAAAACCTTTTCTATCCTTCGTGTGGTTTGTTTTCGTTGGGCATTGAGATCTTGTTGCTTCGACTAATCAGTATATAAAAAGGCACAGCTGGAAGGATAGGTCAACCCTATTTGGAACATTGCCTCTTGTGTGAGGAGATCTTTGATCAAACTTCCGCCTGGTATTGATGATGGTCACTCGTAGCATGATATCTACTGAGTGAGTTGCCTTTACTAATGAGTTCCTTGCTTACGCCTCCTAAGCTTATTTCATTCCATCTGCACTCTAGTTAGCTGTTCTTTTGCGTAATTCAGTGTTGACATTCGAGTTGGCCTTGTTGTTGGTGCATCCGTTCTTATTGTTCCTAAGTTCTTGTTTACCCGTGTTTTTCGGGGGCAAGATATATTCATCCCCCCCTTCTATATCTTGCTTTCTACCTTATCAAAGTCCACAAAAGGGGCAACAGAATGCAAACGCTCGAGGCTCAGTCTAAAGTTTCCTGAAAGGGGAGAGTCGAGTAGGTTCCCTATTAGCTCACCGAATTAACAGTTTTGTTGGTCCTCTTCGAAGGTTTATCCCCCACACTCTTCCTTCTCCCCTCGAAGATGAAGGCATAATGGAGCTTCCGAAGGGTGAACCCTACTAAGGCCTGTAACCTCGTTTTAGCAAAAACACACATATGGTTGTCCACTTTAAAAGGAAAAAGCCATCGCTGCAAAGGAGTCTCAGTGTTTCTGGCAGGTCAAGACCTCTATCTACCACCTTGATGTCTTCTTACTTTAACCCTGGGCTTAGGCCAATGCAAGCACGTCACCTATGGGTGCAATAGCGTCTGATTCTGAGTCAGCATCGCGTGGTTGACCGTTAGGGTTCCAAGGTATTCCATTGTATGCCATCAAGAGTTGTGAGGAAATAGACCCGGGTTGGGCAAACCATTTACCTCGAACGCTTTTTGGGTGTATCCCTATGGTCGGAAACAATTGGGAGCCTAAGCATGGTATGACGATATTTTCATCAAGATAAGTCTTAACCGACGGGATTATCATTCGAGGAGTCCAGAGGCCCAAATCAATCTAAATGTGCACTCAGGATACCTGGAAGGTTAGTAAGAAACCCCCATCCTCATACAGGCCAGGTGCCACATGGGCAGTCACCAAGCGTTAGTAACAAAAACACACCGAGTACCAAAAATAAAAAGAATAAAGAAAAAACCAACAAAAAGCATATAAAACCCAGGATCCAAAAATATGTATTGCATCTGCCTGTACATTGCATGATCATGTTTTGTTTCCTATTTGCATTTTGCTTGCTTGCAAGTGCATCCTATGTTTACCTTTTAGTTATAATCTTGTTAAGAAGATTTAGCCCTCTGACCCCGCATCGAGGAAAGGTATGATCTATCTTAGGCAGGGGGCTAAAATCAGACCACACTAACCTTTTTCCCTTTTAAGTGTGGTTGAAATAGGTAAAAGGGAACAACGATGATGTCAACCAAGCCAAAGAAGTACACCGAAAAAATGATCCTCATTTTCCAAACATGCCCATTTCATTCCTTGTTTACATAAAATTCTAGGGGCATACCCCTAGTGTATAAAAGTCATGTGTCTACGCTTCTCACTCTCTCTGTTCATCCTTAGTGTGTGGCCGGCTATGCCGACTACTCACATCATCATCATCTCACTCATGTCGCTCTCCCGCCCTCGTTGGTAGAGAAGCCCCTGAGGTCGCCGGCTGGGCTGCCCTCTCCTCCGCCAGACTGCACCATTGCCAAGAGCTCCCCCACTGAAATCTCCAAATGTCCGCTCATCTGTAGCGACTCTGAAGGGGTGGCGTGCCCACCTACAGTCTCAGCTGGGGCAGCCCTGCGCTGATATCTCCGTAGCACTCATCGCCATAGAGCCTCCAGCTGGTCGAGAGCTCGTCGCTCTTGAACCACGGTCTCCATCTCTCGAGCCCGAGCCTCAGCCTCTTGCTCCTTTGCCTCGGTGAGGCGACCTCGTAGCAACATGTCGGTCTCCACCTTGCTGGGTCGACGTGTCAACTCCTCAACACGAACCTCTAGTTGGTGTCGGAATGTGAGGCCAGCCTCTATCTCTCTCTACTACCAGAGATCCACACATGTTTTCATAGGTTAAAGGAAGATGAACTAATGAAGAAGAGATTTGTTCTTAACAGGAATGGTATCCAGGTCTTACCATCTCGGCCAGCTCGGCCTCCCTCTCCTCGGCCCCCTCGAGGGCTCCTGCCAGGAGATCCTCTTTATCCTCTCTACTCCCCGCCTCGGTTGAGGGCCCAACCTCTCCTCTCATGCCCGCTCTCTCACGGACATAAGCTAACTCTCCTTGCTGCAAGAAAAGGGGCAGCAGTCTGTCTAGCATTATCAAATTCAATCAATCAATCACTATTGGCTCACCAGCTCATGGATCTCATGCTGCAGGTTCACCACTGTCTGATCCAAGACGGTAATCCATTCTTTAAGTATCTAGTCGGCCTCCACCTTGGGCATCTGCATGAGAATATTCCATCCAAAGTCATATATCTGCATTGCAAGGATTAATGCCAGGTCAAAGAAACTTACCATCCGAGTGTCGAGGCAGAGATGCCCTGTAGCGCCCTGGATCTTTGGCGGATCTTTATTGGGTCGTGCTGAATCTTTACTGGTTTTCAGATCCTTTTAGAAGAGTTTCAGACTACTTTGGTATCTCCCGAGTTGAGAATGCCTCGCCCTATTTATCCTTCAGTTCCTTGACTCGTGGTCACTACAGTCGCATTGTACTCTTCGCCAGGATCATTTCGGCTATTTTTACGGATTTTTAGGCCTTGGTTAGGCATTTAATTGAAATTGTTAAAGAATTATAGAAATTATCCACCGACAAGGAACAGGGTGCACCAGGATGGCTGCCACCACACCTCAGACATGGTCTCAGTTGACTCACATGAAACTCACGGCGCTGCTGATACGGAGGAACATGCTGCTGCACAGAATCGGAAGACATTGGCTGCTATGGCACAAAACCCGAGGGTACTTGACGGTTGAAATGCTTCTTAGATTTTCGAAACATTCACCTCGACGGACCACCAGAAGTAGCCACGACAGACAAAATGCCAGGTGCTGACGGTTGATAGGACTGCTGGTATGGCACAACTGGCTGACCAACACTGGACTGAGAAAACCCTGCAGACCTCGCCAAATCAAGCTCAACCGCTACCGCTGCCTGATATGCATCATCCATGACAGTGACACGGGTAGCAAGAAGTGGCACTCTCAACTCGGGTCACAAACCTTGGAGAAGCTGCTCGGTCTTCAAGACTTCATCAGTAATAATATGCGGCGCATACCGACCTAACTTGATGAACTTGTTCTGATACTGCAACAAGGTCATCTCACCTTGCACCAGATATAGAAATTGGTGCATCTTATCCATGCAAAGATAGGCCGGACTGTAGGTATGCTCGAAGGTAGTCACGAACTTTGTCTAGGTGATCTGACGAAGTGGTCGGGAACGGAAGGTAACTTCCCATTCCGAACTCCACCACATCAATATTGCACCCTGAAGTTGAAAAGTAACGAGCATAATCTTCTCGTCCTCCGCGCATTCCATAGACCGAAATACATGCTCAGTCGTCTCGATCCAAATCCTGGTAACGTCCGGGTCTGACTGACCTTCATAAGTCGACGGGTGGAACAACAGAAATTCCTTAAGTGCTCTACCACGGCCACCGGGTAAGTCATCATGCGGAGCTGACACAGCAGGAGCAGGGACTGGCACAATCGGAGGAGCAGGCATGACAGGAGGCGGAACGCTGCCACTCTCTTCCAGGGGAACAGGAGCTCTTATTTTACGGGACGGCATCTAAAACATACGACAACAGAAGATACATTAATAATCACGAAAAACATCCTAAGCCAATAACAGATGACACGACTGTACTTGTTCTAGACAAGCACATGTAATTTCGTGTATATATGAGTTGGGTCCTGAACATTGGTTTTAGTTTTTAATTTATTTAAGATTTTTATTCTCTCAATTATCAGGGTTGCTACACCCTCCCCCACTTAAAAGAATTTGGTCCCCAAATTCAATCATATATAGATATGGAGAGTGTAGAGCACATACCATTTAGAATAAGTCTGGGAATCGTTTCTTCATAGACTTCGCTGTCTCCCATGTGGCTTCATGTTTCGAGTATTTACTCCATTGCACCTTAACTATGGAAATGGTTTTATTCCTTAGTGTACGAACCTCGTGATCAAAGATCTTCATTGGCTTTTGCTCATACGTGAGATTCTTTAGAATCACCAAGTCTCCATGATCGATGATATGTGACGGATCGTGCACATGCTTCTTCAACATGGATATATGGAACATATTATGAACTTCGGACGATTAAGGAGGTAAGGCGATGCGATAAGCCACTTCGCCAACTCTTTCTAGTATCTCAAAAGATCCGATAAACCTTGGTGTAAGCTTGCCTTTAACACCAAATCTCCTTATTCCACATCCGGGTGATATCTTGTAAAATACATGATCACGAATTTAGAATTCAAGATCTCTTCTTCATGTATCAGCATAAGCCTTCTGTCTAGATTGAGCTACTTGAAGTCTGTCTCTAATGAGCTGAATCTTATCGGTGGTATCCCTTACTATGTCTGGGCCTAATAGTTATTTCTCGCCAACTTCATCCCAACATAAGGGTGATCGATAACTCCTTCCGTATAAAGCTTCGAAAGGTGCCATCTATATGCTTGCTTGGTAACTATTATTGTATGCAAACTTGACCAAAGGAAAGTGATCATGTCAGCTTCCACCAAAATCAATAATGCAAGCTCTGAGCATATCTTCTACCACCTGATTGGTTCCTTCGGTCTGACCATCCGTTTGAGGATGAAAAGTAGTACTAAAGTTCAGTCTCGTCCCCAACGAATGTTGTAGACCCTTCTAAAAATTTGAAGTAAAGCGCAGGTCTCGGTCATACACGATCGAAACAGGAACTCCATGTAACCTGACTATCTCCTTAATGTACAAAGCAGCAAGAACATCAACTGACCATTGTGTTGTCTATTGGTCAGTTGATCGTTATGTTATCTTCATTATGCTTATGCTTGTTTATTCATGTTGGTTGTCTTACATGAAAATCCCATAAAAATCTAAAAATCAAAATCCAAAAAATATCGTTTCACCTGCACAGGTAAGTCAGGTATGGCTCTATATCCCTTCTCATTGTTGCATTACTATATGGTATCTACCTTGTTATAACCTCTCAAGGAACGACTGGTTACTCGTGTGTTCTGGGATCTGATGTTCCCCTTTAACAAAAATGATGATGATCTAGGAGCTTACGATTAATCATTGGATAGGCCGCTCGGTTGAGTCGAGTGGGGGACGATGGTTCTATCACGTACGCCGTGGTTGCGGATAATGTCTTGACCCCATCTTGGCTCAGTCTAGTAATATTATCCCTAAGTACTTTCTATTTTATGCTTTCTTTGCATTCGTTTTGATGATCTTTTTATTTTTGCCCAACATGCATCATGTCATTTTGAGCATTCACGTCCCGAATCTGTTCAAAGATTTCTCCTCAGCAATGGTTAATTGCGCTTCAGTTCTCTTGGATAAGAGATCTTTATTCCACTCTGAATTTGAATGATTCCTCTGATCTATCTGCTTGGTCTGAATGGCCAGCATGATTCCTGCCTAGATTTTATCTCAGTTTTCCTTCTCCTTTTCCAGCTCTTACACAGTGTTCCTTCCAATCCCCTCATTATCTATGGATTGTGTCCCCGATGAGACTAGTCGTGTTTCCTTTTCCTCCCTTAGTTTAGTTCGCCAGATATGTCTCACCCTTGCAATCATTCCGGGTCGTTAGTTTGACAATGTCGGGAGAATTCCTGTCGCTTGTTGGTTGTGACAGGTGTCTTTTGCCTTCATGCCCGCTTATCAGTTCTTTCTTCTTCATCTTTACTTCATCTCCATTTCACGTCGCTATCGCTTTCGCTTTATCTCCTTTTCATTTTGCCTCTGCGTCACTTTCGATCATTCCCTTACAAAGTGGACATCAAGGAGGGGCATCTGTTGACACCCATTCTTAGCCTGCAAGTTGCATCATTTCTCTTATTCATCATTTTTGATGTCCCAAATTACACGGATCCGAGACATCACATGTTGGGTTATGATTTCAAGTTGGAGTATAAGGCTGGCAACCATAACAAGGCAGTTGATACCTTATCGAGAATTCCTGAGGAGCATAATGCACTTGTCTGTCATGCAATGTCTGGTCTTGTACCCACTTGGTTTCAGGAGATTCAGGCTTCTTATGCTACGGATGACACCTTCAAGGCATTGATCACACAATGGGATGCATGCACCTTAAACCCAGCCAAGTATGCTATCAAAGGTGGTGTTCTTTATTACAGAGGGAAAATCTTTCTATACAAATCCCACCCATTAATTCCCACCTTGTTGCAAGAGCATCATTCTACACCTGAAGGAGACCATTCTGGATATCACAAGACCCTGCATAGACTGAGAAGATCTTTTTACAGGCCAAGCATACATGTTACAGTCAGAAATTTTGTAAGAGAATGTGATGTGTGTCAGAGAAACAAGCACATGCAACAATCTCCAGCTGGACTCTTGCAGCCGCTGCCAATTCCTGGCTACATATGGACCCATATAAATATGGATTTTATTGATACCTTACCACTTTCCCAGCATAAATCTACCATTCTAGTAGTTATTGACGGACTTTCCAAATATGCTCATTTTATTACACTTAAGCATTCTTATAATGTTGTGACAGTAGCTCAGGCCTTTGTCAGCAATATAGTGAAACTACATGGCCTGCCCCAAGCCATTATCTCAGACAGGGATGTTGTGTTTACAAGTAAATTTTGGTTATAGGAGTTTAAGCTGCAAGGGGTCGAATTACATGAGTTCTGCTTACCATCTCCAAACAGATGGACAGGTAGAATCGTTAAATAAATGCTTGGAAATATACCTCAGGTGCTTCTGTTTACAACAACAGTCCCAATGGCTGCAATGGATTTCATGGGCGGAGTACTGATATAATACATCTGTCCATTCATCCACAGCAATCACTCCCTTCGAGGCAGTTTATGGTGTCCCTCCACCAACTTTACTCTCTTATGTTCCATGTACTTCATTGTTGCACCCGAAAATTGTTTCAAAACAACTGAAAGAATTGTTGCTATGCAACGTCCGACGAGAAGTACGGCGATGAGAAAAGACTATTTGCTAGAAACTGAATGCAACAAACTTCAATCTAAAGACTCACAGTGAGCAATCAGTGTCTCACCGTGATCGCCAGTTTGTAGGTAGGTAGAAGGAAAGGTTGGAATCTCCCGTCGGCCACACGATGGGCACATAAGTATCCTCCCTCCGAACTACTGCTACGGCCTACAGTGCAAAGGTTAGAAAAATGGGAATAAGTGTGATCGCTAGAGACCTATACCTGGGCCTCATAGGAGTAGGATGATCGTGAACGCCTTAGGAACGGGAGAATATGGGTTCTTCTATCCTCGCTCTTGGACGGTCAAGAACAAGGAGCCCTGCAAGTGGACGATGAAGTTCCTACAAATTAACCAGCCAATAGAAAGACCATTAGACTGAGAAAGTGTAGTAAATGCTCATAGAAATAAAGGAAGCATACAAATGGCGGTGATCGTACCAGGGAGGGGGGTGAGAAGGGCCATGGCCGAGACTTTCGACCATCCGCCTTCCCTATATTTTGGGATTGGAAAAACTCTTTAGAAAAAGGGATCTAGGCAATATCTAGTATGCATGCAATGCAATAAAATGGAATAGAAAGCAGCAGCATGGAGAACAAGGGAGAGGAAAGACGGGGTTGCCCGTCAACCAATAGGAGGGTGGCCAGCTTTGTGGCCGCTCAAGGGTGGTGGGCGGCCATGTCGATGGCTACCCCCTACAACTGGGTTCGTCCACAGCGGAGCTCTCCAACAGCGGGTTCTGCTACCAGGGGAAGGTCGGGGGAAGGCACTCTCATCCTCACAGCTCTCTCTCTGAGCTCTCCCACAACTAGCCTCCTCTCTTCCTCCAGAAAATGTCTAATCTCTCTCACGAAGTCTCCTCTCACCAAAGTCTCCCCATCGAAAATCTCCTCTCCCTAGAGATGATTCGGAATCGCCTCTTGTCTGTGGGGGCAATCTCCCTACAAAAACATTTGAAAATAGAGTCCATGTGAGGCTACATCGGTCTCGAACCTCCCGGAGTGGGAGCGGTTTCGGAGGACATGCCCGAAGTGGGCGGAAACGTAGAGTTGACTGACATTGACAGGAGGCAGCCAAGGTTCTGGTCGAGGATCGTTATGGTGAGACTCTCATTGGTCGAGAGGTTTTGCTTCTTCTCGATGTGACTTCATCTTGGCTTCCTGTGCCTTGATGACGTCTGTTGCCATGCTATTGCTGATAACTTCTTGATGTTGGCATTAGCATTTGCGAGTGTTGGGGAATTTGTCGACTTGTCTGCTGATTGAGTACCCTCTACTCTGCATTTTTTCTCATGGGTGTTGTGCTCTCTAGGCATTGTTGTGGTCCTTGAGAAGCATTTCTTGAGATTATCATTTGTGTCACTTTTTCGTGTCGTGGGTCTTCCTTGGTGAGTAGTCTGACATATGACTCGTTCCTTGTAGTCAGGTGATCAGCTGCTGTTATGCCTTGATGTGACCCTGCTTGCAGATGCATCTCGTAGTTCTGTGTGTTGTTTAGAGCCGAGATATTGCAGGTGCTATCGTGCTACTTTTGTATGGTTTGTGTTTCAGTCGTGGACCATTGTCTTGTCAGTTAGCATTGCTGTACTCTCCTTTCCTGGTGAGATTAGCTTGTGACTCAGTCAGACATGTTATTCGGCTGAGGATTGACTCGATTCTGCTCATGGTCCGGTGCTGTTATTTTGCTGTCGTTCTTTCTATGTATCTGTCCTTGGTGTCCTGTGTGCCAGGTGTTCCTTGTCATCTTTGGCACCAGAACCGATGGTGTTGTCAGGCTGTCAACTGAGAGGACTATGTTTCCTTGTGTAAGCTGATACTTTGCGTACCTATCATTCCATTTTCTTGATGTCTGTTGTTTTGGCAGTTGTGTCTCTTTTCCGGTGAGATGTAAGCGACGTTGCATTGTTTCGGAGGTGTCAGACTTGTGTTCACTTGTGTCTCGCTCACTCCTGATGTGTCCTCGTGATAATGATCTGACATGGTTCCTCTGAGCTTTGTCTCTCGTGCCTTGTGTTGGTAGTTGTTGGGTTGTTCTTCCCTGCCTTACCCTTACTTGTCCTTAAATTTCGAGGATAAAATTTCATAAACGAGGGGAGGAATGTAACACCCCGGATCTTTGCAAGATCTTTATTGGGTCTTGGCGGATCTTTGTTAGGTTGTTCAGATCCTTTTGGGATAGTCAAACGGGACACACACACGGACAGATGGACACAGGACAAGCCATCACGGCCAACCGACAACACAACGAACCCAACTCACTGTGCGGTCACCAAGGGGCCGCTCAGGGAACTGGAAGGTCCACAGGAGGCCACCCAAGGAGACAGAACGGTCCATTCCAGGCCGCTCATGTGAACCGACTCTCTATAGTAGCTCGATCAAATTGGGTCAGAACGGTGAGAGAAGGACCGCTCATGAAGTGACACGGTTAGAGGGAAATCACTCCACGAACCGCCAGAAAACTATTGACCCAAGGTCAACCATGCTAAGTGGTCAAGCCTTGGCCGCTCAACACAATGGGAAAATAGCACGGCTGAGAACCAGCCACTTAAGGGGACTGGACGGCTCACACCTGGCCGTGCCATCCACTGGGCGGTCTGTCGTGCCACCGCGCAGATGCCCAACCGACCTACATTGAACGGTCACATGTTGGACCACTCAATCACCTAAACGACTTCTGTAACGACCGTTCAGGTGTCACCTTGGGAAAACCATAGGATCAGCCCGATCATGGCCTTTCCAAGTCCCGTTCGTTCCGAAATGAAGGGGATACAACCAAAATCACACCACTGAACATCTGGACTCCGACGGGAGTCAAATCAGCTGAGAAACGGTAAGAAACGGGCGATTTCTCCAAATCGATCCAAATGGAACCATCAGACTTCTCGGGCTCCTAATGGTCCCGAACGACCGTCAATCGACACGAAATCAGCGACTATGGAACACTGACGTTCCAGGGAGTTGTTTGACACCAGTTAATCTAAAAATCATCGCCATTTTTTGACGAACCCTATGAACTCCACAAAACTTTGGTTTTACCTAAACGAGCCCAAACTCACCCGTTTTAGCACCGAACAACGTGAAATTACAGGGAAAATGTGTAGGAGAAGTAGGTGATCTGTCTCCCTACCTCCACAGAAGAAATCGTGCACCGAAGTGACTAAACCGCGTCGAAAATCACCGAATCACGAACCGCGCCTTCTTAGAATCTACCGAGAGATCGTGCCACGCCACGCTCAATCCGTCGCCCCATCACGTGTCCCGAGCACTCCGGATGGCTTTTTAGCAGTCCCGATCCAAGTCTGCCACGGACTCATTTAACGGTCAGTCGTTGACCCGTCATCTAATTCATGACGCATCTATTATAGTCCGTTAAACTCTACCTAGCTGTTAATAGAATTCCTTCTGGCACATATAACGCATGGGCCTTGGTCCGTTATGGTCACTTAACTCCCTCAATAAGGTTTGTTAAATTCATCTGTGCCCGGGAAATAAAGTGCCTGATCTCTCTGTTTTCCCTACCCATCTCTTTTACAAACCCACACATATGTCCACTGTTCTTTCCTAAACCTACTCTCATTCACATCCGAGCATTCATTCACATCACGTACATGCATGCCCATTCACAATCGTTCACCCTCAAATTCATTTCCACAAACATTTCATACCCTCATGCATGTTCAAATTTCTATTTCGCTCCCAATCCCATCACTCTTCTCGCATTCATTCCATTCATGCAATTCCATCCATTCATATACATACATCCACAATGGCACAAACACAAAACAAAAACTTCTTTTTCATTTCACTATATCAAGTGTCACATATGTCAATTAAAACCAGAAAACTAGAAAAATCTGAAAAACTATAAAAATAAATAAAAATGTCACTCCGTCAGTTTGTCGCTATCCCCGGTGCCCTCATGTTGCCGTAACGGTGGCTCCATGGCGCTGTGTTCTTCCTCTTCCCTCTGGCGTCTTCTCTCCGCCTCCTCATCTCTCCGGTGGGTGGAGGAGCTAGCCAGGATGTCGCCCACCGACGCGCTCGGTGCCGCACTCCGTGAACCTCCGGCTGCGCCGCTCCGTGACGTGGCCCGCTCAGGTGCTCGGCCCATCAGTCAGACAGTCCGCTCCATCGTTCACAGCTCAAAAATCTTGACTCGCGCCTCACGAGCCTTGGTGCGGTATCGATTAACATCCGTCGCTTCCCCGCTCAACCGGGTCACTTCCCCGCTCAACCGGGTCACCTCGCTGCTCAAACGGGTCACCTCCCCCCGGAGTCGGTCCACCTCTTCTCGGAGGTGAGGTACCTCGGCTGCCTCCGCCAAGGCTGCGGCTAGGTCCTTAGCCTGCGCATTGCATTTTGCATATTAGTCAATTTAAATCATGAAGCATTTTAGGAAAGTTTCAGTTTCTTACCCGCTCTGCGAGGGTAGCCTCGGCCTCCTCGGCACGGGCTACGGCCCGGGTGAACTCCGCGTCCCTCTCAGCACGTCCCCCGACTGGCTGTGAGGAAGAGGATGGCGCATCTGGTCCAGCCCTCTGGGCTCCCTCGGCCCGCTGCATTTTAGAAGGTTAGTCAGGTTTGCATAAAGCATTTCAGTTTTTAAGTTCAGAAAACTCACCAGTAGCTCAAAAGCCACTCGATATTCATCCCGCTGCTGCACCGTGGCATGGAGGAGTCCCTCGAGCTCGGCTATCAGACTTTGAGGGTCTAGCTGCATTTAGAAAGCAAGTGTCATACATAACATGCATTCACTCATTTCATATAGAATAGGAAAAGTCGAGTTTTGCATTTTTCATACCAGTCGTCGGGTGTCGCGGTAAACTTGGCTACCGTACCGGTGGGTGAAGGCCTTCAAATACGCCTCGTTGCTATCCGCCCGCTCCGTCACGGCCTTGCCTTTGTGCTTCCAATCATGAACATACTTCCTGGCCTAACCGCTCCAATCAATATCGCTGCCAATGCCCTTGGCAGATTTCCCTGGACGTTCATCATGAGGATGCGGGAACCTCACCGCTGGCTGGCGCACTCCCGTCATCCTCATGATCAGCCGATAATGGAGGGGCTCGATCAAATTGATGCAATGTAGCCAAACATCTCACCCCCGGTAAGCTAAGGAGGCATCCACCCACGGCTGTCCCGTATGGTGCTCACCCCGATAAGGTGTCCACCGCACTTGAAAGGGTCATTCATGCATTCATATCAGCATTGGTCAGCATTTAAAAGCATTTAGAAGCATATAGAAAAGCATGTAGAAATCAGGCTACCTTTTTTACCGATGCATGCGGGAACGAATCCAAATCCTCTTGGGTCGCCCGAGTCGATCGCTGAATTGACCCCGCACTCTGGGAAACACTCCACCGCCTCGCGATGGGAAATCGGCCCAGGTACAGCTCCACTCCTCAATCGATCCCCGGCAGGTACAAGAAGGCCCAAAACTACATTTATAAGAAAATGTCAGCATTTTAGTCAATTAAAAGCATAATTAGAAGCATATTAGAAAGCATTTAGGCATTTACCTGCAAGAAGGGCGAGAAGCCGCCAAGCATGGTCACCCGGTCAGTGGCGCTAAGTTAATGGAATAGGAAAGCCAGCACTGCTGCTCCCCATGCGTACTTCCTCACCTGGCTCAGGTCGGACAGCAGGGGAAGGAGCCGGCAACTAATGACATCGGCCCGTGTCACAAACAGTAACTTCCCGAATAGCAACATCAGGAAGCATTTGAGGACCATATCTCCTTCCGGTCCCGGCTCTGCTGCCACACTCAGATGAGCCTACTCAATCACTCGATCAATGTGTTGTTCCGGTAGCTCGCCCACTGCCACTACTACTCGCCGGAGTCCCAAGCTGTCCTAGAGCACTGACCGTGATAATTGGGACGATGGGTGCCCCGACCTCATCAGATCCAAGCCGTGTAACTCCTGGGCCAGCTCCTGGTAATCAACGTATGCCCATCCGGTCACAGCTTTCCCATGCACCCGTAGGCCGCTGATCCGGGCCATGTCCTCCAATGTCGGCGTCATATGCCCCCATGGGAATATGAAAGCCCGGCTCACTAGGTCCCATCTCTAGTGAAGAGCAAGCAAGAGCGCCGTATCTACTCGGGCCACCTCAATGCTCAGGACTTCCTCGAAGCCCATGGCTGCCAAGCGTTCCCGCTGATATTTCGGCAATGCGAGGTAAACTGCCCGGACTTGTAGCCATGTGATTCGTGTTCGTCTCTTCCCCTGCATGATTAAGTCATAGGATTAGTCATAAGGTCATGAGCATTGCATTTGTAACAATCAAAACAACAAAAAAATTAGAAAATCAGAAAACTCAGAAAATGAATTTCTTGTTCTGTTGACCTTAACACACCTGTCTAGATGCGTTAAGGGCATAACAGCTACTGGTAGAGCCATTATGCTCCCAACGCATCCGACATGGTCTCTTTTGTTTCTTGAGCCCTTGGAAATGGCCTCACAGGCCTACAAATGACCCTAATGAGTCCATGGACTCGTTCTATGCCCCCCAAGCCCACATGCAATCACATTAGAAATTCAAAAGGTGCTAGAATGAGCGAGTTTGGGCTCATTGTAATTTTTGAGAGTTCATAGGGTTCGCCGAAAAATGGTGACAATTTTCAGATCTGCTAATGTCAAACGACTCCCTAGAATGTTAGCGTTCCATTGCCGCTAATTTCGTGTCGAATGGTGGTCATTCGGGACCGGTAGGAGCCCGAGAACCTCGGAAACCCTATTTGGGTCAATTCGGTAGAATTGCCCATTTCTCACCATTTCTTAGCCGATCTGACCCCTGTTGGAGTCTAAATGATTGGCAGTGTGGTTTTGGTTGTAGTGCCCTTCATTTCAGAATGAACGGGGCGTGGAAAGGCCAAGATCCGACTGATCTCACGATTCTCCCGCCGCAGCAATGGCACGATTTAATAGAAATCGTGTAGGGCTTGGCGTAGTTTGGAGTCGACCGTTCAATGTAGGTCGGTGGGTGTCTACGCGGTCGCGCGATAGACCACCCCATGATTGGCACGGCCAGGGTTGGACCGTGCAGTCCCTTAGAATGGCTGGAAGCTAACCGTTCTATTCCCCTGGTGCGTTGAGCGGCCCATGGCTAGCCGTTCAGTTCCCTCTGGACTTTTGGGCGGTCGGTCGATAGATCGTTCTATGGCCTGGGGCGATTCGTGGAGCGGTTACCGCTTAACCGTTCCTTTCCTTAAGCGGTCTGTTCCAGACCGTTCGGACTTCTTTGACCGAGATACTGTAGTAGGTTGGTTCGATTGGGCAGTCCTACTCGGACCGTTCTGACCTGTTTGACTGGGGTTACTATTTTATCTCGGTTTAATGGAGCGGCCTAGAACAGACCATTCTGTTTTCTCTGGGCGGCCTCTAGTGGACCGTCCATTCCCATTGAGTGGCCCTTGGGTAACCGCACTATGGGCTGAGTCCATTGTTGTGTCTATTGGCCATGATGGCCTGTCCTTTGTCTGTCTGTCAGTGTATGTGTCATGTTCTGTGAGTCGTGTCTGGTTCTGGTCAACCTAGTGTGAGCCAATGGTTGACTAGTAACCTTGTGTGTGTCTTGGCTATTTCTGTCTAGCCTGAGACAGTGGTTCTGGATGCCTTAAGGTGTTGTCACACCTTGAATAAATAATTTATCTTTCTCTTTGGAATTAGTAGGTGTTTAATTCTAGAAGGAAATTCTTATTAAACACCTAGCTTAACCATAACCTGGCCTCTACCCACTCTCACATGGGTTCGGAGAATTTCTTCCTAGTTCCTAGGTCTGGGTCGTTATAACCTTGGACTAAACCTATTACTTGACATTTTCCTAGGACTTACTTAAGCCTTGACTCTGATACCAACTTAACTATCATGCCTCTAGATATGTAGCTGAATTAAGTCAGGAATGTGAACAACTGACAAATAAAGCCTCAAGCTAGAATGACAATCAGAGCGCAACATTCACACATAAAAGAGTGAACCCAACACATACTCAAAACTTCAACTTTATTAAATAGTAATGATCAAAAGTTTACAATTGACACTTGACTCACTTTAACACAACTAGACTCACGAAAAAGAAAAATTGCATCATCATGACTCTAAATTACACAAGACACTCATGACACTTTTAGGGCTTAACTTGTCTTTTACTCGCTCTCGGACTCGCCACTTGAAAAGTCTGATTCCGACTCGCTAGAGTTTCCTAAAAAATATTGGAAAGTAGGGAATGTGGGCACTTGCCCAGTAGGTATCTTCGTATCAACATGATGACAATGTTAAAGTAGTTAACATTTAGCTCTAAAGGGTAAGATAATGAAATAAGATGCGATAAAATATGTGATAAAATTAAAGTAACAATAAGATAGCAAGATAAGAAGGTAAGGACAAGATAGTGCAAGATATATGATCAAGATCTAGCAAAAATGTAAGTTTTAGCCTTTTAAATAACAAGAATGTACTAACATGTAATGAGAATATACTTTCATAACCTTGGAAAGGCTATGTAGTAGAAAGTCATGTCACAAGTAAGCATGTATAATTTCATAAGATTGTCTCACGGATTTTACCCGTTTAAAAAAAAGTACTCCTAGTGCAATGTGATGCCAGTAATCATCATACCCCATGATTAATAGCACATTTTTGACCATCTGTCGAGGGTGCTAGACTAGAGCCCTTGGACACCGTCCGTGCCCACCCTTGCATCTTCAAGTTATAAATCATGCTACTTCCACAAAATAACAAGTCACCGATGACGTAACCTCCAGGCAACGTCCCTTGACAGCAACAAGCTAAGGATGACAGCCGCAAGGCTCACAGGTATAAAAAAATGAAAAAGTGGGGCTAAAAATAGAGATGTCCTGGCGGACTCAGTCACTCTCTCTGCATGAGACGATTGCTGGGGGGAAAAAAGGCCACAAACCCAGCTGAGGCGAAAACCTTCGAGGGGGCCTCAGACAAAATTGAGTTACCCCTCGGTGTGAAAACCCGTAAGGGCGCACCGAAAAAAGTAAAAGGGGGCCAGCTCTGGCAAAAACCTGAAAGGGCGATGGAGCTGGTAAAGAGAAAAAGAAAAATCTCTCTTCCTCGTTAGAAACAGCTAACCACCTCACCCTAGTTCCCTAACCGATTTGCTACCACAGTGGGTCAATATACCCTCTTTGGTCCATCACACCACGACGATCGACCCTTACCCTGTCTTTGACCAATACACCATTACGGCTGGTCATTCCCCAGCATCCAGGTCAATACATCATCATGGTTGACCTACCTATTTCTCCTCAGTCTCACACCACCCATGTTGGTCGCTACCCCCTTGACCCATATGCCGTCGTGGCTAGTCAAGCCTCCACCTTGGTCGTCCTCTTTCATAGTCGACCTACACATATCCTTAACCAAAACTCCTCCACAGTCAATCCAACACACGATCTTTGGCCGAGACACCATAATAGTTGGCCTATACTTTACCCAGTTCCTGACCAATACACCTCCTCGGTTGGCTAAACCCCTAACCTTTGGCCAATATGCCTCTTCAGTTGGCCTACGTTCACTCTTGGCCTATCGCTACCACAACCTAGAACCTCAGCCGTTTCATCACCGGAGTCGATCCGTTCAAGTTCTAGTGCAAGCTCCAGTTACGAGCTACACAGACCAGCTAGCTCAAAGGTCTACGTGAAGTTCCAGATTGCTCGGCAATTAGCCGAGCCCCAGCAAATGGCTCCAGCATCAACATAGTAGATCAACAGCAATAATCCCGCCAGTAGCGTCCTTCGACAGCAGCAAGCTAAGGATACCCAGTGCCAGTCACCAAATAACCAAGAGGCTCCTGTCAGGCGGTCCCCTGGCGACTGCCAGGGTCCCCCTATGTCGATTCGAACCTTGCGATCGCACGATGGACCGCTACCGAGCTTTGCGGTCTCTAGGAGACCGCCAGGGTGTGCCTTGCGGTCAGGGCATGACCGTTTTCCGTTAAGTGGTCGATTCGAGGTCGGGTGGGGTAGCGGCCTTACGACTGACCGCCAGCCGACGGCTAGCGGTCAGGCCAAGGACCGCCACCCTGCTTGGCGATCCAGGAGGCAACTGCCTATAGTTTGAAATGTCTTCGGGGCCTTGCAGTCCTGGCTGGACTGCTAGGCCAAGCCTTGCAGTCCCGAGAGGGTCGCCAGGTGCTATGACGGCCCAGAGAGGACCGCCACGTGGTTCTTCGTGCTCTCATGTCCGTTTTACATTGTGTTGGTCTCCGGTCGACCCAGTTGTGACCCAGTGGTTGACCTTCGGCCTAGTGAATGTTCCGAACACCGTGGGGTCTGTGTTCATATTTTTGGGGGTGTCCAGAGGTACCGAGTTACCTCGATTAACATTCCTGAGGGTCTTGGGGGTTCAGGTGACCCCATGTGTTCCTGACTTCCGTGCTTTGCTAGATTGAGTCATCGTGAGTCGACATGAGTGTGGTGGGTCTTCCCCGCACGACGTGGGTTTCTCCAGAAGGTGATTTTCGAGTGGGCTATGTGAATGGCCTCAGACTGTGAGTCCGGTTAGCCAGCTTAGGGCTGGAGGTTTTTCGTACGTCCCTTGGATGAGGGATTAACTCGATGGCTGGTGAGCAACCTTGGGAATTATGCCATCATGGTTTCAGTCTTAGGGATTAGGCTAGATTGATAGCGTTGTGTCGTCACGTGCGATGGTCTTGACTAGAGTCTCGTGACTCAAGGACCGTTGGGCTAGTTAGGTCTAGTGGACTGTCCAGAGTCTGGTGGCCGCAAGCCGCCTGTTACTCAATGTTACTCGTGATGGGTGCATGCATGACTTTCAATGTTCACATTTAGTGAGTCCCCACTAGTCATAGCTTTCCTGTGCATGCGTGTACAGACCCACTTGGGAGTGGCAGAGAGCGTGACTCGAGAGAAATAATTTTTAGGCTGGACCACACGCGTGTCGGAAGGCTACGACTAGTGGAGGGTCACTGAAGGAGTAGACTCTCTAACCAACGGAAACAACGCCTGAACCGGACAAGGTGCAAGGACCACTCCTCGTACCGACACCGACTCACGGTGACACAAGTTGAGAACACACCACCTCCCGGGACACCACAGCACTCACACACATGGCCCCCCACATGATGCCCAGCATCAGTCGGACCACAGGTCAACACGTGGATCGGAGTCTACTCATCCGGGATTTGAATCGGTAAGAAACGGACTCCGGTCGGACAGAACACAACTGGCGGTCCACTCTAGACCATCCCAGGGTAAAACCGATCGAACGATAGACTGCAAGGTGAAGAGAGGTGGTCACCCATAGGCCGCCACTTAGAGAGGAGAAACGGTCTCCTGAGGACCGTTTGAAACAAAAACGGTCTACCTTGGGCCGCTTAAGGAGTGAAATGGTCCCCCCTAGGACCGCCACGCCACGAATTGCACGAGAAGGTAAACGGTCACCTGGTGACCATTGGGGACTGAAACGGTCTCCCTTGAGACCGCCAAGCTGGGTGAAACGGTCACCTTCATGATCACCATTCCTAAGGACTGTTCAACGGTCAAAACACAACGGTCAGAAACACCTCGGGAGTCACGCTGGCTCTACGAGGAAGGTAGTCAGCCACTTGGCCATTGCAGGGGTAGCGGTCAGTCACCTGACCGCATACCCTGCCGACACTGGTCAGCTAGCGGTCACCCTAAGGGCCGCCTAACCTAGAAACGGTTCCTGTTAGGATCATTTTCTTCCCAGAAAATTGAGAACGACGGAAACGGCCCTAAAACTCCATTCCACGCCCCATTCACCCCCAAGTGAAGGGAAAACAAGGGGGAAACTCATCCCCATGCCCCAGAGTATCGTTAGATGTCAACAAACCACGAAATAATGTGATAAAATGCTAGATCTGGCGCTCGATCCCCAAAGCATGGTTTTCCCTTCTTGGCGTAAAATAACCCTCTCTCGACCTCCCATCGGCCTAGAAATCGCGGGGAAGGTAAACAACGAGCTAAGGATCCGTCACCCTACCTCAAGGTCGCTCGTCTAAAGAGATTGCTACACCATATGTTCACCACTATCATAACTCCACAAGGTGGAGGTAGAGGGAGACTTACTGAGTGACAGAGGTTTATTTTCTTCTGCATGTTTAAGAGAATTAGAATTTGTCTGCCTGAGTTAATGATTTAGATCATTGGAACCTGCAAGGAGTCTAGAAGACACTTGCCCTACGCTGCCCACCTGATAGCCAATTTCAAGAAGATGAACATTTCTTTAGAGGATGAGACTTTTAAGGAAATCCCTGAAGTAAATGTATATAATATGGACTTCATCACTAAATTTATGAAGCTTAAACCATATGGTGGTAGAGTCCAAGGTCAAGAGCCAGCAGATCAGGCCGATCAAGAAATGGCTGAATAGTAGGTCCAACAAGTGGAAGAAGAAGAACAGCCTCAGTAGGAAGTAGAAGCACTAGAGGTTCAATCTGAGTCAAGAATTGAGCAGCAGCAACAAGAAGATACAGAACATCACCAACCAGAATCTGAGCAGCAGTAGCAACAAGTTATGGAAGAGATTGCACAAATTCAGTTTGAAGAGTAAGATCTAGAAGAGCATACTCTAGAGCTTTAGGAACAATTACATCCTAAACTAGAAGGAGAGCCTTGTCTAGTGAACAGAGAAGAACATCAACCTGTTCAGCAAGAGGAAGAAAGGGAATAAATTGAAAGAGATGTACAGGAAGAACAGGAACTGCATGAGTTAGAACAGCAGTTCTTGGCTGATGAGCAAGTAATGCAGCAGCTTGATCAACACATTGATCAGCTTATTGAAGAAACTAAGTAGCAGCAGCAGTAATTTGAAGTCCAGCTAGAGCAACTGAATGAAGAAGTAGGTACACAAGAGCAGCAGCCATATGTAGAGGAACCCCAAGAGCAGCAAGGGGTGGAAGAACCACAAGAAGAAGAACCTCAAGAACATCAAGAAATTGAGGCTGAAGTACCACAAGAAGATTTTGTAGGTCTTGTCATATATCATGGACCTTATCAAGCGCCTGTGACGACATTAGGTATTCAGCCACCATTATCCCTTGAGGAACCTCATGTCCCACCAGAATTTCAGGGTTCAGATTCAACAAGATAATCTAAATCCCAAATTTAAAATTCAATTTTTAGGAATTAGCGTCCTCCAAAATAGTCGCTTATTCTTCATACATCACATCGGCCTTTAAATTAAAAATTCATTTCCAAAAAGTACATCTTCCATATTGGCCGCTTATTCTTAAATGAACGTCAATCATGGCAGACGCTTATTCATTTATTATTTAAAACACAAAAAGAGTGTCTTCTGAGCTAGATGTAGATTCTTTTCGAAACCCTTTTTTTATAAACACAAACCACCCCTCCTTCCTTCTCTCTCTTTATCGTCTTCTTCCTATGATCTCTCAACCCTCTGTTCCCCCTAAACCCTAAAACCTCACCACGGCCATGTTCACCGGAGGCGTCGTGCCCGGCAAGCGATGGTAGGTGACGGCACCGGAGATCATCGACCTAGATGGCGATGAGGAGGGAGGAGTGGCGGTGGAGCCGGCAGTGGCGGTGGTGGAAGCGGCGTCGGAGCAAGCAGAGGAAGAAGTAGACGAAGGAGAAGAAGATGAAGATGAAGATGAAGATGAAGATGAAGATGAAGATGAAGATGAAGAAGAAGAAGAGGAAGAGGAAGCGGAAGAGGAGGCGGAAGGCGATGGCGATGGCCCCCAACCTGCGGCAGAGGCAGCGACGCAACCAGAGGAGGTGGTGCCTGAGGCAAGATGACGACGACGGTGACGACAGCCACCCCATCCTCACCGTCCACCACGCAAGGTGACGGACTGACTGGAGCTCGGGAAGGTGAGTCTTTTTTTTTATTTTTTTAAGAAAAAACATAGCATGCTCGGACGGGAGGGAAAAGGGGGGAAGGTTCTCAGAAAAATAGTGTCCACAATGTGGGATGCAGAAAGAAACAACATTCGCAACAACAGACGTTATTTGTTGTTAAATTTTTTAGAAAAATGAGGGGAGAAAAGAAACAACGTCCGCCATGACGGTGATGAGTGTGCATTTTTAAGAGTTAATTTATGATATACATGCTTTTTTGAGCTTTAATATTCATCAATATGCACTTATGACACTTAATCTTAATTTTATATCAAAATATTTAATTACTAGATTTAATTAAATTTTGATACTATTTTAATTAGCCAACCATCCTGGCTAAACCAAACAAGGACAAAGGGGTCAGAGTGACACTTACTCAAGGCCGTCTCTGCCTCAACTTGCTCCCCGGTCTCGGGTCCCTCAGATGACCCACCAGCCTCAGCCGCTGCAGCCTTTACACGGGGGCATTTCTCCCTAGGCTGTAAGCTTCCATCCTCACCCCCTGAGGATGCTTCCATGGAGGGCTGATCCCCCTCTGCTGCAGAACCTGTCCACAAATATAGCATTATATAATGCCCCGGTTGCACACCCGGAAAATAACAAAGTAAAGACAAGAAGTGCTAAAAGAAAGAGCCTTACCTGGAGCCCCGAAGGGGGTCGACGGCAAGGGCAACAGCTGCTCTAGTTTCAACGCTAGCACCCGGGCTGCCATCGCAACGGCCTCCCGAATATCCCGTAGAGTGTGTGCACACTCGACCTGGGACACGAACTCCATAGGTCCAACTGACCCGATCGCATGAGCGATGTGCCGTCTCTAGTCATCGACTGCTGTATCGGCAAAGCTCCCGTGCGGGAGCTCCCGGTCCAGCCACCCTCTGCTCCGGAGGCCACAATCGGCCAAGAATTGAGCCCACCAAGCCCTAGGTGCCCTCGGTCGAGACACCTTCCCTCCAGTCGCTGCCACCGATGCCTATCTCAGGGGCTTCAGTGCCCCTCCGTTGCTTCGGCTCCCAGAAGATGAACCCCGGCCACTCCGAGGCCACTGCTCTACAACTAGCTCGATCTCTTGACAGAGCCGAGCAACACGAGTCCTCAGGTATCCCTCATCCAGCTCAATAGGAGGTAGATCCCCCCTCAGTAAGCGACTCTCCTCCGCCTTCATGATCGCGGAGGCCTTCTGTCGGTAGAGGTGACTGTGCTCGAACCACCATCTGGCATAGTACATGTCAAATCGCCCCCGACGTCCCTACCCCGGCATCGGGAATCACTCTGGCTCCTGACGACAGTAAAAGTCCCACCAGGCTGCTGCAAGTAGGTGGGTATCCCTGTCCCTGTACTGACTGCCCGTCAGAGGGAACTCCCTGTTCGGCAGGATCCCCTGGTCATACCCAAAGTTCTTGGCAAATTGATACGGGTAGTACGGCTCCAAGGAACTCATCGCCAACCAGTGCAACATCAACACTGCCGATTGGGTGCTCAGTATCCACTCGATCCGTGGCCCTACATCGGCTACCCCTTGACTGGGGTGGGCGCTGGTCGCCCCTCCACCCGAAGTCCCTAGAAAAAGACCATAGTCTCTCGCGGCACTATCAAACGGTAACCCCTCCTCGCCCCAAGCGGGCAAGTAGCAAAAGGCTCTCCTGGCCCCCTCCAGTTGTGCCTCTGCATCCCCATTGGGATGACCAGTGAAGCTAAATAGAAGCGGTGCCTTCGGGTTCACCACGGTCCCTCGCGTCACCAGTCCTGGAAATAGCAGTCCGACCCACACACTGAGATAGTGGGTCGATAGAAGTATACTCCTCTCTCTCGGCGCTAAGTGTGCTGCCTGAACCCCCAGTCCCTGGTATATGTTGGCCAACGCAATAGGAGCCAGGGCCAACTGTCGCCCCTCCGCCAACAAACAGGCCGACCACAGTAACTCAGCTCTAAGTAGCCCGTCCTCTCCATGTGGAACCACGAAAGTCACCAGCCAATACGCCAGGTACACTGCAAGGTGTGCCACGTCTGGCAGACCATGGGGATTCCACCCCTCCTATGGTGCATACACATATCTGGAGTACGTTCGAAAGCGTAGCTCCACCTCAATGTACTCCTCCCACGGAGTCTGATCCCTGGCAAACTCCTGGTAGAAATAAAATGACCCATTGTAGAAGTGGCGGACCCATACATTTAGTGGCACTCGGGGAGTCTGTGCAGCTCTCTCTCTCCCCGCCAGGGCTAAATCCCTCTAGGTCTTCATGAGGTATCGATAACTGTAAGGCACTCGGTATCTTCCTAGTCCATCGCTGTGGCTGCGGTGGAGGTCATCTAGCACCACCTCCTCGTACCCCTCGCTGCTGATCGATAATCTAGAAATCCAGAACAGAGACCACAAGTCAAGTGAGGTCTCTCCCTCGACTGTTGCCACTGTGTTCCACCGACAGTTGAAACGCTCTAGCAGCCCCTGTAATAGCCCAGTGTAGCACGGGTACCCGTATAAAGTGGCAGTCACCACATACCTGATCCCAGCCTGATCTAGCAACACCCGGTAGTGATGAACGATCCCCATCAGCCACTTAGTAGCACCCTGGCGGTAGTAGTGTGACAGGATCACTGCCCAGCGACTGTACCAGCTAATGACGGCCTGCCACATAACTCCATCTAGGATGCTGTGGTCGTCGTAGCCCTCTCCATCATACTGCGAGCCCGCGGGTTCCAGCACCAACCCAGTGGTCCCCTCTGTCTCTGTGCGGTGGTGACCGTGCAAATCCCAGCTAGCAGGGCCTATCGGCCCAACTCGGACTCCAGACTACTCCGCCACACCGAAGAACCCCAGTCATTCAACACTGGGAAACTAGCGTTGTCTCCAGTAGTCCCCCGAGAAGCTCTGGTAGCTGTAGAAGGATACACCATGCAGGCTGTCCCTGCCAATCAAAATAGCCTGCTCAAGCCGACGATAGGCCCCTAGAATCTGTGAGTCACCCTCCTCCATGCTAGGAGGGGCATAGCTTCGAATGAACTCAAACAGGTGACGATCTAGGGGGAACTACAATGGATAGCCTCCGCTCTGGTTGTAGCTTTATAAACCGTCTGCCTTCAAAATCCTAGCCACCTCTACAGCCCTTGTTCAAGCTGCTCTCTCACCAATCGAACCCTCAGCCACTGCCGCATGGCCCCTATCCAACTGCTCTACACCAGCCACAGTGATCACTGGTATGCCCAGAGGGGGCATCTGTCGATCAGTTCGCCACACCCAGTGATCCTCCCCTTGAGCCACGAGCCACGAGACTCACCCATCTCTGCCAAAGCGTGCCATAGCTACAAGATGGGGTACACAAAAAAGGGTCAGAACACCAGCAAATTAACATGTACAACACAGCAAAGTAAAGGCATATGAAATGTCGAATTACAACTAAGACAGCCCAGAGCAGAGGTTTCACGGGCCGTATGCCCTCGTCTCCACCTCCGCCGCACGCCCTGTGGGGGGCATTTGTTGTACCCGGACTATTTCCCGATAAAAGGATAAGAAATAAGGGTTCGGATATTTCCCCGAACACCTTCCATGCGTGGGCTACTTAGCCCCTTCTACAACCCCGCGGGACCCTACCGGGGCCTAGGCCAAAGCGGACAATACCTCGACGGTATAGAGTACGGGGCGTGACAGAATGGTATCAGAGCTATACCCCAGTCGAAAGTGTGGGAACTAAGTGTCATGCAGGGCAAAGTGCTACGCTATGGGAGTCGTCTCTTGAACCTGCAATGGAACAAAGTGCTACATAGTGGGAGTCACCTATGGAGCATGTAGGGGCCACCTCTAGAGTTCTACCTGTCTGGGAGTTTGATTGTGTGATTGCATACTATATGTGCCAAGCGACGAGGACGTCGCCTAGATAAGAGGGGGGTAGATTGTAACACCCTCAAATATAGCTAAGTTGTACTCTATATCACCAAGGTGCCTTTTTAAGTATCGGCTCAGTTCTTGAAAAGAACTCCAAAGTTAAACGTGCTTAATGGGGAGTAGTACCAGGATGGGTGACCTCTTGGGAAGTCTCCCATTCTAGAGCCGATCACCCTTAGAAAGGGACAAAGTCGTGAGGCCGGTAGGCCGAAGCAGACAATACCTCAACGGTATAAATACCTCGACGGCATAGAGTACGAGATGTGACAACCTACCTCTAGGATTGCTCCTAATCAGAGAATTTTTCACTGAAAGTATGCCCTCGTTCCTGTGTGTCTTGGGCAGAACCAGCAACTTCCAGACCTTCTAACTTCTTGACAACTTGTTCTCCTAGCACGGGAAGGGAAACAATAAACCCTAAAGGAAGACTTCAAAATAATGGCACCATACCTCTGCTACACGCGATCCAAAAGTTAGGGTTCGCACAGAGCAGATCTGGGTCCTATTTATAGTAATTGACCTACTGATGAGGGTTTAGATCAAATTGGGAGTCCTATGGGACGTCAATTCGATCCCCCCAGGAGTCGTAGACATGTTCCTATTCCAGATCACATCGATCCATGGCGATTAGGAGGATAAAAATCTAGATTTCCTAGGGTTTATCACCTTCCATTTTTGGAACCAGGTGGCGGTCTCCTCTGGGCCGCCTTCATCAAGTGGCAATCTCGCGATAGACCGCTACTTGACTGGGTGCCAGAATTTGAATTTGGTTCAAACTCTTCCCTAATTATCTCCTCATTATCTACTTACTACACTCAGAACCCCTCTTTCTCTCTTCTTCTCTCTTCACACAGATGGCGGTGGGTGGTTGTGGAGGCTCTTCTTCGTCTCTTCTTCTTCTTCTCTTCGCACGGGCGGCGGTGGGCGGAGCGGCAGGCTCTCCTTCTCTCTTCTTCTCTTCTTCTCTTCTTCTCTTTCTCTTCTTCTCTTCCCCCATGTGCGTCTCTCTCTGTCTATTCTCTCTTGTCCGTTCGCAGTGGAGAGGGGTTTTTTATACCCTCGACGGCAAGAGTGATCGAGTCAGGAAGCACCCATGGAGGGAACATCCAGCATTGGGGGATAGCCTACATGTCTTCCCCTCTGGGTGACACCTCAGCTAGCTCACTGCGCGCCAAAGATCTTTAGGCATGGGCGTTGAATTTTGTCTGCCGGATGGACCGGGCAAGGCCAAGACACAGTGTGCCACTGGCGAGCCAGCACACCGCACCGCTGGAGGGCACAACGAGTGTGTCACTAAAGGGCTGCCGAGGCATGCCATTGAAGGGCCCTGGAGGTGTGCCGCTGGGGGCGTTGGGCGAGTGTGCTAGCCAGGAAGGGCACCACGGGTGCACCGTGGGAGGCAGCCACAGGAGGTGTGCCACTGGGGGTGATCGGTGGTGTGTCGGTGGAGAAGCCTCCATCGGCGTGTCGTTAGGGGCCAGCCCGGGTGTGCCGGTGAAGAGGGTAGGCCAGGGGGGTTTTGCTGGAGGGCCGACAGGGACGTGCCACTGAAAGGCTGCCCTGAGGGTGCTGCTAAAGGGGCCTAAGCGGGTGTACCACTGAGGGGGTCCCTTGGGATGTACCGCCGAGGCCGCCTATAGGGTGTGCCACTAGGGCATTGGAGCATGCCGCTAGGAGGCACAGGGAGTGTACCAGGTAGGAGCTCGACAGGGTGTGTCGTTAAAAGGCTATGCAGCTAAGAGGCACCAGGGGGTGTGCCGCTAAAGGGGCACCATGAGTGTGCTACTGAAGGGCTGAAGGGTGTTTCCTTTTCTTCTTTTCTTCTTTTCATCTTCTCTTCTCTTCTTTATTCCCCTGCACGTAAACATAGGGTGACAATTTTTTGGTGTCTACAAATGCCCCGACACGCTGCGTCGAGGAGGCTTGGCGAAGTCCCTGCTAATACATGTACTATGCTCCACGCAGGGATAGTGGTTCACGGGGGTGGGGGCAATCAATTACACACACTACCCTCGCATAGGAGGGGGGACGAGGGGAGGGGAAGCCAAGCAGCGATCGTACGACACGCTCCGAAGTCCAATCGAGGTGCTGCCAACTCCTGGATGAAGCCCGAGGGATGCCGAAGGACGCCCGAAGGTCTGGCGCCGAGCTGATGTCGCTGGAGGGAGACGGTGACAGTAGCTGTGGGCCTGTGTAGTTCTACCGTGCAGGACTAGTTGGCGCGGTTGTGGTGCGTCGGCCGGTACGGGCATTGTAGAACTCCAAACGCGACGGGACCAAGTCGTGGACGTTTCTGATGGGGAGATCTACGAACCCCCAGAAGATGGCATCTGTCTGATCACCTCGTTGGACGTGGTCACAAGAATGGCCGGCGTCAGGTTCCTGGGTCAGCAGCAGGATAGGGCACCAATGGTCATGCTAGAAATTCTAGTGCTGACATCAGAACAAGATGAAACCACTTGCGTTGGTTTTGTTTCATCGAAAGCTACAACTTTGTTGAAGACTGCATGACCTGAAACAAAGAGGAGGAGGAGGTGTCAGGGCCGACTTGGTAGCAATCTGTCCTGGGTGAACAGGGGACTCTGGGTGTGGCGCGACTGTGAGGCGTTGTCAAAACCAGGCGAGAACACCTCTGGTTCATCGATGCTTCAGAGAATAAGAACTCTCATGAAGAGGGCTCTGGGTGATCTGCACAGGAGAAGTCGGTGTTGGCGTTACCAGGGGGCACTCAGGAACAGGCGCAGTTGCACAGAAATGACTGTAGCAGTTGGCGCCGTTGACAAAACGGGATGAGACATCCTCTGCTGCGAAGATGACTCAGAGTAGAATGATCCCACAGACGGGGGCTCGGGCTGATTCAAGCAGTAGACAGAGGTATGGATGCTGCAAGCTCTGTCGATGGTTCTGCTACCAGTCTAGGTGCAGTAGAACGAGGAGAACTTCAATGCCGACGTCGGGGGTGATGCCAAGGGAAGCCGGGGCCACCGTGGATGTTTCATAAGACTCAGGTCAAGGCCGTCGTACAGGACAGCTCCATGCCGTCAATCTGGCCTATCCCTAAGTCAGAAATCTAGAAAAAATAATTATTAGAGCGGCTCACAAGCTGCCAAGTTCATTCCTATTCCAAAGGAAACTCGAGAAACCTCCAGCCCCAGGCTGGGTAATGAAACTCACAGTTCTCAGGCCATATGCATGGCCCACATGGAAACCGATTTCCAGATAAACCAACATCGTGCGGGAATAGCCCTCTGCACAGATGTCGGTACACGGCGACTCGATTAAACGTAACACGAAAGCCCGTAACACAAAAGGGTCACTCGAAGCCTTAAAACCCACGGGCACACTAATCGAGATAACACGATACCTCCAGACACCTAAAAACATGGTCACCGTCCCCACGGGGTGTCCGGGACGTCCATGGGTCCAAGGACGGACCAATGGGCCTCAATCGGGTCGACCGAGGGCCGAAACTAGCCAAGATAGGGGATTTCGGTCAACGAATCCCCTGGGGTCAGTCGATCAACGGGGGCGATCGACCAGCCCCAGATGGGCGGTTGACCGGCCAACACCCCTGGGAAGCCTGGCCCAGGTCGGTCGACTGAACTGGGCCGGTCGGTCGACCGCATGGCCAGAGTTCCCTCCCATGGCAAACGCTGGTCGGTCGACCGGACCCAACCTGTCGGTCGACTGAAAACGATAGAGAGCCTGTCAAACCCAACCTAGGGGTTCGATTCCACACCCCAATCACCCCAGGTAATGGGGAAAACATGGGGAACTCATTCCTCAACCACTAGGGCACCTAGAGGACGCGTTTAAACCCCAAAAACGCAATCAAATCGGAGAATCCGTCACATGCCCTAAAATAAGCTTTTAACCCCTCGGCGTGAAATAAAACCACTCTCGACTCACCTCGGCCTACCAAAACGGCGAGAAAAGAAGTACAAGGGCCAGGGATCCATCCCCCTACCTCCACCGAAAATTACACGCGCCGTGGACGTCGTCTCGTCGCAAAATCGCCGCTCGAACCCTCGGCGGCACCCCGAACTCGCGAACGACAAACACCACGGCACCACCCCTCGATCCTCATCGTATATTAAAAGATATAGCAAGAAGGTTTGGTCATGCCAATCTGAAATGCTATACCTTGCGTGAGGGATCCTAGATCTCACCTCCGCCCTGTACTTAGTAGAAGGTATTTCATCCTCAACCGATAACTAGTGAAATCTTTCGAATACTATCTATCTGAAGTTTACCTAAACACTGTGATCTGAAGTTTATCATACTATGGTTTATCTGAAGGCAGTCATAGTTGATTGGGTTTAAGTAAGTCAGCAAATCTGTTTCGAACAATTCAAGGCTGTTTCTGCACGAATCTTTCAGAGAGTACTTTAATTCTATAAAGTTTCTTTAAAGGGGATTCATTTACCCCCCCTCTGAATCCGTGTCTAGCACCACTGTTCATTCCAACATGGTGTACCTTCCTCCATTTGATCCTGTTTCCATCATCTTCTCCTCTCATCCTGGGTCTACGAACCCCTCTTCTTATTTTTCCCATCCGGAGCTTCCAGATTCTCCCTCCTCTCACAATTCTAGGCCTCGGCCTATGTCATCTTCCCATTCCGATTTTGGGACATATTCTGATTCCCCTTCCCCGAGACTTCCGGGTGTTATCCCTAATTCTTCTCCGACCCTATCGGATGTCCACGATTTTTTTTCTCCGGCCCTGCCGGATGCTACCTCTGATTCTTCTCGGACTACGTCGGCTGATCTCTTCTTTTCCTCCTCATCTTCATAGCAATCTCCTCATAATCTCCCTATTCTTTCTATTTCACCCTTTCAGGGTTCTTGCCCTTTTTCTTGCTATTTTCAGGTCCTTACCATGCCTTGATCTCAGTTAGTCTCCATTTCTTCTGTATCTAGTTTCTTGTTATCATGACCTCTACGCCCTAACGAGGGGATTCTAGCCCTCGTCTCTCTTCCTTTTTATCCTTCTTCATCTAGTGCAGTGTCTGTCATTTTTTCATGTTAAGGAATCATCTCACCTTATTTTCCTTTCCATTTCTTGGTCCTGATGTGTTGTGTCTCCTCTGGAATTGTTGAGCAATATGGGGACTGCTGTGTTCTTGAGTGTTTTGTGTTTTGAGTGATTAGCAATAGTAGAGTTGACTTTGTTGACTTTTTCAATCCATCCCCAGAATGAGATCAAAGTCATTCATATCTAGGATGTACGCTTCCCCTAGCAATATCCTCCCATTGATGTTGACTTCTAAAGTAGGGATCACAAGCTTGATGTGGACTTATTTCCCAGTTGGTGTACTAACTACCATCTCCCCGAAGAATGTGACTTGGGGTCTGTTCTTCAGTTGCTTAGCAAAACTAGTGGATATGAATTTGTGTGTAGCCCTCGGGTCGAACAAAACCTTTGCATAAACATTATCCACAAGAAGTGTACCTTCATCCATGGTAGGGGCATTGCCTGCCTCTTCTTGCATTAGTGCATAAACTCGGCCTCTATACTGAATCTTCTCCTGTTGCAGTACTGGCTTTTGCTAAACCTTCTTAGGGCAGTTCCTCGCAAAATGTCTAGCCTCGTCGCATTCGTGGCACTTGCCTTTTGCCCTCCAGCACTCCTGCCCTAGATGGTTGCACCTACAATGGACATAGAATGGAATCCCTGGCTTGTTCCTTGGTATCAGCTCCTGGTGTACCACCTTCCCCTTGTCCTGCCTCCCTCCTGCCTGCCTAGGCCTCTTGCCCATCATCTTTTGCTCCTCGATGAACCTATACATAGATATTCATTAGAACCTAACTTAATATGTCCCTTAAATATTTATGGCTTCAATATTACCTTGCATTCTCTTGCTCGGCTAGATGAGCAAGCCTTAGTGTCGTAGTGTAGGAGTCAGTGTCTTGGGTAGCCACATGGCGTCAGACGCCGCTACGTAGACTGTTGACAATTTTCTTCACCTTTCAACGTGTAGCGACTCGGGATCCGAGTACCGGAAAGGAACTGACGCGACTCGAACCTTGGGCTGCCACCCACGAGCTCGAAGACTCGGAAGGGTTAAAGGATAGTGCGAGAGTACACAAGAAGCTAAAATAACTGCAGAGATAGCACAATAAATAGCTAAATAATAATGTAAAAAATTAAATAAATAACTAAACGACTACAAGGTCCAGTGTATCTCATGTCCAAAAATAAGTACAGTCAATGGAAAGAAAAGTATAAGTATACGGGGCATATCCCGGCTCTGGCAACTGGTGACTAACACTGCCCATTCTGATTTGTGATGTTGGTTTTTCATTTCCCCTATAGATATTACACGTTCCAGGGCTAATTTGGGTGTTATTGTCTTGTTCTTTGCGTTGTTTTGCAGGTCAATAGAAGCTAAGCATGAGGCCCATCCCCTCTGGCCGACTGGAAGGGATGGAGGATAAAGTTCCACAACTTGAAGTCTATCGGCATCACACGGTCTTATCCTGTCCGTTTGTAAGGGTACGCGGTCTTCTACGGACCGTTCTTCACCTTCCTGCGGCCTTCTGCAGACCGTTTGAATGCCAACCAGTCTTCATCCCGTGTTCTCTTCCCAGTGCAGTACGCGGCCTGTCGAGCGACCGCGTACGTCATCTAGCGGTCCCCACTGGACCGCGTTCACACTGTCACAGCACTGGACATTGGCGAGTGCCTCATCCATCTCCCCTTTTCCAAGGTACGTGGTGCTATCTCATTGCACTTCGTGTCTTGGTGACGATCACAATCCATCCATACCCCTTTCCCCCATTTAGCGTTGTTATTTTCATATTTCAATTTAGGAAGGAAGGGTAAAAGGGGGGGGGGAATATATCTACATCCTAATTTTGTGGCGATCACGGTGGGACACCAAGTGCCCATCGTGCTTTTGTTTTGATTGACCTACATTCCTGTGTGTGTGGTTGGGTTTCCCAAGTCCTTCCAAGTTCATCCTCTTGCCCTTTCCTGGTTTCTGTTCCCAGATTGGTACGTGGTCCTCTCAGGGTCGTTCACATATTCTCGCAGCCAGACGATAGGCCGTCTTATTCCCATCTTAGCCTAATTGCTTAAGCGGTTCTCTGTGGGCCGTGCTTTGGTTCCCACAGTCTTTAAACAGATCGTGTACGTCTACTGGCTCAGGTACGTTACTATTCTCTACATTCATGGATATGCTAACTTTCTGCTGTCCTTCCAGGGCCATTTGATAGGTTTCACGGCCGTTCGATAGACCGTCCAGATCGTTCGGGTACGCTTCAGTCGCTCCTGTTTTAGTTTAGTTCAGTTCATTGTTCCTTTTGTTTATTTTTACTGCTCCCTGTCATTGAACGGTCATTCCCTGGGCCGTGTTTCCTACTTGAGATCGGACTGGTGTCCAGATCTGTCCAAAAGGGTTCAAGAGTGAAATCTGAACCCACTGTTTGGTTGTCTCTTTCTGATCATTTATCTTTGTGCTTCATTCTTCATATTTGTAAACTCTTAGTTTTCCACTGCACTTTTAGTGTTTTTCTTTTCTACTTTTGGTTCGGTTCTAGTGTTCTTCCGATTCACTGTATTGGGATCGGGTTCCCTCTGTGGTTTCAGAGGAAGGGAGAAGTGTTCTTCTCTGAGTTCCCTCTGAATTTTTAGAGGAATAGAGGATCTGATCATCTGTGCCTGTGAGCAGTAGGGTGCTGTCTCACGTGTCCTTCTGTGGTTACAGAAGAAGGGAGGTTTGGGCTCCTCCAGTCACTACCGCTAGTAGTGGGGCTGGTCTTATGGATTCAAGATCAGGGTGAGGGATTTGTCTCCCTCGGGTCAAGTTGTGAGTCAGTGTTTGTCGTGGAGGTTCTCCATGGTTCTTGCTTCTGTAAGGGTAAGCCTCACCGGGTTCGGTGAGGGGTGGACGTAGGTTGCGGGTTTGCAACTGAACTACCTTAAAAATTCCTGTGTTATGGTTTGTGTATCTTGTGCGTTTGCTCCTTATCCTTTATCTCCATTCATAGGTTGGTGTGTTGGTTCTAGCAAATGCAATCCTGATTATGTTTGTTGCACACTTTTCTGATCTGCACTAAGTGTTTTATCTTAACACCCCTTGCTATCATAGCTACACCTGCATCTCCTCAGTTTCCTGCTGTATTCTTGCTCTCAGGCACTAGGGAGTACACTCCAAGCAAAAGGGAGTCATATATTTCATGCACGCAACTTTCTCCTCTGTGTCATCTGTGCATTGTGCTTTGCGATTTTCATTTAAGTCATTCCTATTTAATTCCGCTACGCATTGTCTCTAAATATTCTATAAGAATGGTTCATGTGACTTATCACTAAGAATTTTTAATTGGGCAAAGTTCATGACAGGATCTATTCAACCCCCTTCTAGATCCTATTACACCTCTCAGGACCCAACAAGTGGTATCAGAGCCAAGCTCTGCCATTCTCAAATCCAATGATCTGTAGGGAAAGATCCCAGTGCAGAGTCTTCCATGAGCATATTTTGAGCCTATTTTTGATCATTTTTGAACCCATTAAGCAGTGGAGGTTATTTTTACATTTTTCGACCTATTTTCCTAGTCCAGTCAGCTTATTTCTCATTCTGAAGCTTAGTTCGGTCTATCGATTCTAAAAAAGGGTCGACCAGTTTCTGTTTTGCCTATAAAATCCTAGTCGCGGTATGTCAGTTTACCACGATCATCAGATCGCGATCGTCGACTAGACCACATTCTTCCTTGGGTCGACTCAGTGTCCCTACGTGTGTCGACTCAGGGTTCCATCCCCTTTTGTTCCTTGCCATGTCACGGTTTGTCTAGAGACTGTGATAATCAGATCACAGTCTCCCATCAGACCGTGTTCTCTCTCTTCTTCCTGGGAGCATCGACTCATCACCCGTTGTGCGTCAACGCAGCTATTGGCCTCTTTTGTTCCCTGGTAAGGTCACGGTTCTTGCATGATAGCATTCTTGAGGTGGCAGACTCGCGACTGACCATGTTCTCATTGCTGAGTCTAGTTCATCTCGGACTCCATTTTCTCTGATCGAGGATACCTTAGAGTCCTACTTTGAGCAATCCACGTCGAGGATTTTGTGCCAGATCAACTTCTATCACTTCTGGGGGTATTATCTCACTATTATCCTGCAGATTTATCAATCAAAACTCTATTTTTCTAGTGTTTATCCTCCAAATCCGACATAGGGTTTCTAAGGCCTATAAATAGCCTCCTAGGGTTGTGGGCTCAAGGGAGGGCGTTCTTAGACATGGGGCAAAGCCATGCCGCGCTACCAAGTCTCTTCTTCGAACCCCAATCACCAGAGAAGCTTCATGCCTTCGTCCTCCTTCTCTTAGGGTTCTTTTATTTTAGTTTTTCTCTTTGCTCTACACTATTTTTTACACTATTCTCTTGCACCTTTGCACATGCATGCATGCACATTTTCATCATCTCCTCATCATTGTTTTGCTACATTTTATATCTCCTTTACACTCATCTTCATCACACAACACACACACCTTTATTTTGTTCCCTTCCGTAGGGGTTAAAAACCCTCCCCAACATATTCTTCCCCCAATTTTCATGAAAGAGTTTGCCCTCAACATCAGAACCCCCATAGAAGACTTTAGGATTTCTTTGACAGTCAAACAAAGGTGTTCGGAAGTTAGGCTGATGTAAATCAACACTGACTACCGAGGTCTACAACTCCGCCCCCACGTGGGCAGAAGCGCCGAGGGGCCGGCAAGAAGGTGCGACCTACCTCTTCGTGGGCCAGCTCAACGCACACGGAGGAGGATTATTCACCTCAGGCCTCCACGTCCCGGGTATCTATTTTTGACAGACTAGGGATGGCACCCAAGCCTGACAAGCAACCGCCCAGGAAGAAGCGGGTGGTTCAGGTGACCAATGACACTGTCAAAGTGTTCACATGCTACGCCACCTCCGCCGACAAGCAGCCGGAGGACATCTCGAGGGAGCTCAACTAGCCTCTTCAATATTTGAGGAGGTCGAGACCCGTGTCCCGAATCTTCGCGCAAACAAAGCAGGTGCCGACTGCTGGTACGTCTCAGCCGGAGCCGGCACGGCAAGAAGAGTGCCAAGAAGATGTCCACAGTGTCGATGGGGACAGCCACCCCGACACGAGGAAGATCTGGGGGAAGAGACACAGACTCCCGCGTTGGAAGAGCTCCGACGCGAGAACCAAGAACTCAAGAATCTCTTGCAGGCGCTATTGCGTGAAAAAGAGGTTCCTGTTCAACCTCAGGCGGCACCCACTGGAGTGGAACAACAGCCTTCCCCCATTCCAGTCGCGGCCAATGCTTTCGTCACCGCGGTTAAATTGCCATTGGCGGTGAAATTTGAAGTTCTGCAACATGAAGCCAATCCGCGATCGTCCGCCACTCCCACTGCAGAGAGCCTTATGGCGTAGAGGCAGATGATCGCGCACATCGTGGAGGCGAAGTTTGCCCAACATGGTGAGGGTGTGGCCACCGTTGATTTGTACAGCGTGCCCTATCCCCTCCACCATCAGTTCCAGAAACTTCCGCCGGATTGCCCGAAGGCCCCGAAACTTCAAAAGTTTAACGGGCAGGGCTCCCCGCATGAACACCTGGCCTACTACATGACGGTCATGGGTGAGTTGGCACTGGAAGAAGCATATTTGCTGCGGTACTTTGTCACGTCATTGATTGGCACCGCCTTCCAGTGTTAATCCAGACTAAAGCCCAATTCTGTTGCTGCTTGGGCCGATATGCAGAAGAAGTTCGTCGACCGTTTCCAAATGGTTAACGCAAAGTCTCCCTGGCGGAGCTCTGTGCCCTCCGGCAGAAGAAGGGTGAAACAACGTTGGACTTTATCAAGCGATGGAAGGACGTCAGCATGTGCTGCGATAATCCTCCGACGCCCGAAGACGCGATCACCATCTGCCGTAGAGGCTTGTTGGCGGAAGTCAGCGAAAAGCTCCTGGGCTCTAATATCAGGGGCTTCGACCAATTGAATATGGTGGTGGCGGAGATTGAAATGTTCTTCGCTGATCATCCTGTGCAAACTTCTGCCAAAGGCAAATTCTCCAAAGACCGTCTGGCTAGCGGCAAGGAGGTGAATGCAGTAGATTTCTCCTCGACAAATGGAGATAAAGGGGAAGGAAAGTTCAAAGGCAAGGGCAAAAAGCCTGATGACAAGGCAAATGTGTCTCTCTTAGCGGAGCGCATGAAGACGACTTATTCCTTCAGGAAAGAGCACACTAAAATGCTATTTGATCTAATGCATGAAGGAGCAGCTCATCACTCTGCCAGATCCGCAAAAGCCCTTAGAGGTGGATAAGATAAGGACCTCACTTATTGTGTGTATCACCGAAGGTTGGGTCATGTCATCGGGGACTGCTATATCTTTAAGAACATAGCAGAAGAGCTCATTCAAAAGGGCTTGATAAATATGTTGGGTTACGCAGTTGACCTGCCTCAGCCTCATGCCTGGAGCCGATCGAATCGGTCGGCTAATGTGGTCTACATGGCGGCGACGGCTTCAAGCTCCAACGCCTCCTAAGCCGGGCCTTCAAACCAACAGCCCAACACCGGCCTTAGAGCCGCTCCTTCATTTACTGAATGCTTGGCGCTGCGAAGGACTATCCGGAAGATTCGATGGGAGATCCGCCAGTTGCAACTGGAACAAAGGCGTCTGCTGCAGTTCCTAGAGAGCATTGACCAGCAGTTGGCCACTTTCTCCTTTGGCCCATTTGCTAGGGGGTTAGCTCCAGCTCATATACGGGAGGCAGGTGTATCACCTACCGACTGGGCTCCGCTCAGGGGCTGGCTCTCTGAGGAATCCTCAGATTCATCTGAAGGCGAGGAGCATACACCCGTAGGCGGGCAGCTCGAGAAGTTATACTCCTTCCCTCTTGAGAAGACCCTGGACATCTTCTGTGCATGTCAGCGAGTGGGATTGATTACCCCGTCGCCCATTGAGCAAGCACCGGGGGCTGTCTTTCATCAGGGCTATTGCCCGTATCATGAGGTGGTAGGCCATATCATCCATAACTGCCAGCCATTCAAGGACCTTGCCGAGGTCCTAATCAGGCGAGGGAAGGTTAACATGGGGCAATCCCTGGTCGACCCACTGCAGCCGCACGCACGGAGGACTCTTCACTTTTCCGTCAATGTTATACATGCAGCAGCAGCTTTCCAGCTCCCCGAGCCGCAGGAAGAGGGAGTCAGTTCCCAAGGAGCCAGTTCCCAGCCACCTAAATCCACACTGTGGTATCTAGGGTGACGACCTTCCCATCAGTGTTCTTTTCCCAAGGAAGAGACTGAGAAGATTTTTGACAAATTTCTGGAAGATGGTCGGGTACTGACACATGATCCGCCTTGCTACTACAATGGGATGGCCAAGAGTCACCCCCGCTATTGCAAATATCATGCAAGGGTGTCTCACCCTACCCGGCAATGTCCAGAAGTCCAAGACTGCATTGAAATCCTCATTCAGAGAGGGGAGATCGATGCTCAAGGGAACTCTATGACGATGCGCGTCTTAAAGAGGCCGTCGAGAAGAGTCTCCAACAAGTTCGGCAAGAGGCTAAGATTTTCTCTTAGTTAGCCCGACCGAGTGAGTCTACGGACAGCGGCAAACCTCAACCAGACCCCAAAGGCAAGGCCAGATGCGAGAGGCCTAAGGCCCAGAACCCAAGAGGCCAAGCCGTGGGGGATGGCCCCAAACCCCTCTCTGGGGCAAGTCAACCCTGCATCGTCATTAGGGGAAATCTGTCGCTAGACGATAAAGGCAAAGCTAAGGCAAGGGAACCAGAAGCAAAGCCTCGCATCGAGCCAACAAGGCCGCCAATTGTAGAAAGGCCTCAACAGCTCAAGCGTGGGAAGCATGGAGAAACGAGGTTTCTCACGGCGATCTTCACGGTTTGAGCTCGATCTGGCGCGCCTCTACACGGACCAAAGGTAGGGTGACGATCCCTAGCCTCTTGCATTCCTTCCCCGCGAGTTTTAGCTCAAGGTGAGGCCGAGAGGGGTTATTTTCACGCCGGGAAGGGAAAATCATGTCGTGGGGAGAGCTCGCCCGATCCGCCGTTTTACCCCGCGAATCCACGTTTTAATGGCGTAGAAGCATGCTAGGGGGCTTGGGGGTTATTTTTCCTTCATTGCCCCCTCCATGGGGCTTGTATGGGGCCGGAATGGGCGAAATCCAGCGGGTTCGCCATTTTCGCGTCGGTGAGGGTTGAGCGGTCGAACCAGGGCCCGTTCATCCTATGCGCGGCCCTGGCCGAACCGCCCAACGGCTCAGAGCGCAGTGGGCATACATGGTCTGTCGAGTGACCGCACATCCCTATGTGCGGCCCCAAGGCAACCATCTATCCCATGAGTTTTTTATCATTGCTTGTTGCCGTTTCACAGTGCACTGGGGTGTGTGGCTAGGGGCTAGCCGCATGCCCCCACGGGCGGCCATGGGTTGGCCGTTCGTCACTTGGTGCCATTGGAAGGATGAGCGGCCCGGGTTGGTCCGCTCATGCCTTGTGCAGCAAGGTCCTAGCCGCTCATCCCTTGTGCGGTTGGGGGCTGGTTGCACGAGCCTTGCACCGTTGGGTGGATGGACAGATAGGTTGGACCGCCCATCCCCCACGGGTGGCTGAGGTTTAGCCATTTTTCATTTGTGCGGCCTGGGCATGACTGCACATGTTCTGTGTGGACCAGGAGTAGAACGGTCAGTTATTGACCATCCAAACCCCTGGGGCAGCCCGTGCCTGACCGCACATCCCTAAGTGGTGATGTGACGCAATCCCTTGGACCTAGATTCACAAGCAACCGAACTGAACGGTGGATCCACTCAAGCGGGTTTACCCACGTCATGCACACCCGGGTCCGTAGGTGGACCAGCGATGATGGTGAGGGTCCGAGGTTGGACCTTGGGGTTCCAGGGGTATGGCTAGCTCAGGGAGGACCCCAATGGGCCAGCTTCTCTGTCTTTGACTATATTTATGTTGGACTGGACTCTGTTGTAGTTAGATTATTTATTTCTGTTAATTATTGAATTATCCTGCTTTATTTCCTATTTCTGTGTACACCACACCTATCCTTTTAGCCCTTCCGAGCGATTCCGCTCGTGGGCGGCAGTCTAGAGTTTGAATGGTATCGGGTTATTCCTGGTATCCAGATCTTGGGTCGTTACATTTGGTATCAGAGCTGTGGTTGTGGAAGTACACGAGAATTCTAGATATTGCAGTGATCAGAGTCCGTAAGGTTCAGTAAGTCAGCAGTTGGAATAAGGTTTAGCGCTTATTTTTCGCTTGGTTTCTCGCGTAAGAGCTTGTGTGCGCTGAGCTAGAGCTGTGAAGGTGGTTGTCATTTTTCGTTGGAGTGCAGGCATGGGGTCTGAGGATCGAGGTCGAGAGCTTTCTCCCTCATCGATGTGGCCCCGGTTGTGCTGCGTTGGGCAGAGTTACCGGTAGGAGCGTTGCTGTGGTGCTGTGTTCGAGGAATCTACAGTGAGGTCAGGTGGCTGGAGCAGATTGCTCGTGATTATGTGTCTGAGAGTGTGCTCCAAGGGAGTTATTGTCATTTTGGCCATTCCTGTTTGAGGCTTGTCCAGCCCCTGAGGTGTTGAGATCATAGTTCGAGATGGCAGAGCGAGCGCTCTGGTCGAGATGTGCTCGGATGAGCGGAGGTTCTTCTTGGATTGGGCTGTAGTCGCCCTGGATTGATTCGAGATCGTGTGGCAATGGCAAGTTCGGGGCTCGAGGATGAGTGTTGGTAGGTGTCAGTTACGGTTTGTGTTGCAGCTCTTGGCGTAGTGGTCCGTGATGCGGGACGGAGACGCGGACTCGACGCCGAGTTGGATATACAGCCTGGGACTCTAGCAAGCTCGCACTCGTCCCTAGCGAGGGAAGCGTCGGACTTGCACAGTTGAGAAACCGGCAGCGAGTCAAGGGTGGTCTACTCGCTCACTCGTGCCCGGGTCGGGTCACGGGATGGGTCTTGCTCTCTCTCTCACAGCGGTGATTACCTTGATTGGAGCTAGGATCCTAAAACATGTTCTCTCTAGCAGCGAAGATTCCTTCCGCTATATTAAAAGCTCGGGGCGTGACAGCCTGGCATCGATTCTAGTCTGCCTCGGAAAGGTTTGACTCCTTGAGTCGACAACTGAGCCTTGTACCATGGCGTTCTACTCGACGTCTAGTCAAGACAGAACCCAGACTGAAGGGGGTCGACCCCAAGAGTCGACTCCTCTACCTTTGTTAACTTACGAGCTTAGTTGCATCGACTTAGTCTACTACCGTTGCTGGCCTTGCTACAACTACTAGTGGCTTCATGCCTTATGCGTCGACGTAGCAAGTTGAGTGTGTCGATGCACTCTTGTGAAATGCTTCTGAAGCCCCTCGTAGAGTCAGTGTTGTGCAGACGCATCATGAAGGATGGAGTCAGCGTAGTTGAAAATTGTTGCTGGAGTAGGCACTGGACTGAAGATGCGTTGACGCATAGAAGGGTTTGTGTCGACGCAGCCTTTCATTTTACTTTTTTGTTCTTTAAGACTTCCGCTATGACGTCGATGTAGTTGCTTCTACATCGACTCAATGCTTCTCATTTACGAAGCTACTTTTGAGGAATCCTTTTGTGGCGTTGACTCAACCAGAGATCAGTTCGACGCTATTCCTGAAGAATCTTTGTTCCTGAGAAGGTTTTGGTAAATATCTGCATACACTTAAGACCACTTCAAGAAGAAAATCTACATTGACCATATGCAATATTATTCAAGAAGTGACCAGCCAATTAGATTTGGCATGAGCTGAGAGACTCACACACATAGATGTTTTGTTGTCATCAAAACTCTTATGTCAAAATCACAGTGGAAGACTTAACAATCACCCCCTTTTTGATGATGACAAAACAATGTGTGCTACACTCCATGATAGATATTAAATCCATTCGAGGCCTTGAGAATCATTAGACCAGGGCTTTCACGAATCAAAAACTGAGCTTTATAAGAACTAGACAGATCGGTAAAACTCATCAAATATGAGCATGATATTTTTTATTTTGTTTGATTTTATTTGCATAACACTTAGCTAGACTCCAAACAACAGACTGAACCTTAATGCATATTGATTGAATTCAAGTACTCCAGGATTTTAATAGTATCAAGGATCCCCAGCACGGGTCTACCTTTGTGGGACACGGCGATCGTGGTACGGACTGAGCGCCTCTGTCACGCCTTCCGATCCTGCCAGCTCCCTGTTCAGGCTCAAGGCCTCGAGTCACCAGCATCCCGGTACCCCCTGCAGTGACAACTCCGGGTGCAAGCACGTTGCTGCGAGCATCCGCAACACTACTGTCAGTTCGGGCAAAGGCCTACACTCGAGCCACCCAGTCGTCGGCCTTCACTACAGACCTCGCGTCTTGGGGGCCTGTTCCGGCATTCCCAATGAATGGCCCTGTGCCACCAGCACCCACAGGCTGGGTTTTCTCGGCCTACCACCTCAGAGCGGAATCATCTTCGGCTCCCCATAAGGAGCAGCGCCGCAGCCGTAAGGGCAAGCAACCCGCTGCTGCCACCAGTAAGTCCGGCAAGACCATTCTTGTGGAGGGCTTACGTATTCGCATGGACAGGGGCAAACCCATCATACCTCCAGAACAGATCATCTCTACGGTTCCTACTACCAACCGCTTTAGCCTCTTGCGTCGAACGCGGGAAGACAAGGCAGAACTCAAAAGGGTGAACGCTTCAGCAATGGCCCAAAAGCACCAACGGCGATTCGGCATCCAGGCTTCCAAGTCCCGTCAGAGGAATAAGGATGAGGGAGACCAGCAACCTGACTTGAGAAGGATCTGGGTCACCCTGGAGGAAGCTCAAGCTGTCCGGGAAGCGGGTCTTAGCAACCCCTTTCAGGCATTAAGGTGTCGCGCCAAGCAAGGTGCGACTGACCCTACAGTCGCGTCATCTAGCGACGCCCAACCCCTCATCGCCTCTCGCTCAGATAGGCGAAGATGGAGACAAGCTCATTCCGGGCCCCGCTAATATCCGGTCCTAAGTTCTCCTCAGGCAGATGCCATGATGGAGGCTCCTCTGAGACGTACCTCGGTCTCTGACAGGCTGGGGACACCCGTTCATCACAAGAAGCGTACTCAGGAGAGGCGGGCAGTCTGACTTCTCAACGATGTGGTTAGAGTGTTCGCGTGTTACACCGTCGGGCACCAGCCTGAGGTTCAGACTGACGATCTGAACCAGCCCATAGCTTACCACATGGTCGAAAAATCGATTGGCGGGCAGCGCCCACATGGACATGTCACAATCAAGAATTCCATTGGCCTTTTAGCCATCAAAGGATCAACCATAATAGGAGGCGAACGGGGAATAAAATCCAACCATCAAAAAATAGAAATCAGGCGGGAAGGAGACAAAGTGGCAAGAGAGCTCCCCTCTTCCCATAGGCGTTGGGCCGGCTTCCCATGTGAATGCTTTACAACCCACACCTCGGGTTTTCTCGAACTCTCTTTCTCATCAAACATCCCGGTAAAAACCTTTGAACAATCAACAGCATCATCAACCGGCCCCTTCAGCAACAAAGGCGGTCCAAATACTGCACAAGCAGTACTTCCTTTCTGGTCCTGGCATGGCAGCATCTTTAAAGTATCGGGCTGTAGCGGCCCCTTCACAGAGTGTTGACGGTAATCCCACGTCAACGGCCCGGAGTCTCCTAATACTAACAATGACGACTCCCGGTAGCCTAAGCCTCTTCTGCTCATTTTTCTGCCCCTTGGGATGGGTTTAGTCTGCCCTTGCAACTGCGTGCCGAGACCCATGCCCAGCTGATAGCCTAACTTCAAGATCATGTGCCAGCCTTTGGAGTCTCTAATCTTGGACTTGACTTTAATTGATTGGTGCAATGGCGGGCTTGCGTGATGCATACGCCCATGGAAAATTCAAGTCCATTACAGAAAGGACCAGCTTATTGCTCGACCAAAGAGTTGGCAGTATTTTATCAGAAATAACTTCAACAGGTTGTACCGTGGATATGCTTTTCATCTTGACCACCTGCCCCTGGAATGAAAATTTGAGGCATTAGTGAGGTCGACGGTACGACATGTAGACTGTTAATCTACGGACGGCCTAGGATGGCCTTAAACATTGGATAGATGTCCAATACATAAAATTCCACGGCCATTGTGAGAGTCCTGAGCTCGACCTGAACAGTTACCACCCCGTGGCATGCTCTCCTAGAGTTATCATAAGCAGCGAAAGTTGTCGGAGTCGGCCCTAACATATCTTCAGAAATGTTGTAGGCACGCAGAGTGCTCAAGGGACAAACATTTATCGAAGCTCCCGTGTCCATTGTTGATTCTGAGCAAACTGTGAACAGTCAACTGCATGTTCTTGCTGAAATTTGGAAATCTGTTGCATATGTTTTTCATTTGGACATTGATATGCATATCAAGCTGAATTGCATTTGATTGTTGCATCTTCATGCATGACCCTATGGTATATCAAATGATGATATGTGTAAGCCTGTCTAGAAACTATCCTCATGTGTGATGGTGGCCTTCGGACCTATGTTCTCCGCTGAGTACCATGGGTCAAATTACATTTAGAATAAGTTGGATTTTCATGAGCATATATTTGGTGAAACCTGCACTCCATTTACGTTAATGCTGGTATCTAAGTGAATTGAGTGAGGGGGAGTTTAGTTTGTTGCATGATCTGCAGAACTAGTCTATTCCTGGAGTAAGGGGGAGGTTGATACTGATCAGTATTACTGAGAAATTTAAGCCTTGGTTGAGGAGGAGTCCAGATCATTCGCTTAAGAGATTAAGTTCTACTATTCAAGGAAATGTCTAAGGTCCATTGTTGATGACGGGTTAGTGGTTTTGATTGCTGCAATATTTTTTGCTTTGGCTGTGCCAGTGGTTGGCTTATAGAATGTGATTGGATGAAATGCCCTTGATAGGTCGATGCATCAGTCCAGTGCCTCGACGTAGCTGGTAAGGGTTACTCATATTCTATTAGTTGGTTGAGCTTGAAAGGTCGAGGTATCAAATGTTGGAAGTCTGAGCAGCACATCTGTGGCTGTCTATTTGGTCTGATGCTACCCCTGTGCCTCGACGCAGTCATCCCTTGCCTCGAGTCATTCTCCCTTTTTACATCTCTCTACACTCCCTTGAAACTGTAAACTTCCTCCAAACACTACTCAGCCTCCTAAGCTCTCTATGTCATTCACCTCTAAAACTTTCCTCTTATTCATACTCTTATGATTAATATCGAGATGGTCTCGATTCCTTGAATCTGCTGTAATTACTGTATGAAGGGAAATCACTGAGTCATTCTTTCTTCAAGAGAACTTTTGGTTTGTCTATCCAACCTCTTACTCTATAATGGTTTATCATTCATACTCATTAAATCGAAGATAACTCATTCTAAATAGATCCTCACGGCCGTGACAGTGGTCGTGCGCACCGGCCCAGGCAGGCGTGCCCACCGGCCCCCATTGTCATGCCAAAAGAATCTCCACCGAATAGAGTTGAACTTCCTAGCCACAGCGATAGGAATGCGGAACATAGAGAGAAAGTAAGTAGGGAGGTTGTCTAACACCGCGCTGCATAGAATCAATCGACCCCCATAAGATAATAATCTAGGCTTCCATCTAGCAAACCTAGCCTCATATCTCTGAATAATAGGAAGCCAGTCTACACATTTGAGGGAGCCCGAGGTCAAAGGGAGGTCCAGATAAGAGAAGGGAAACTCCCCAATGGTACAATCCAGCAAACGGGCCGCCCTCAAAAAAGGTCTTTCCTCCATATTCATCCCTACCAAAAGACTCTTACTGAAATTAACCTTCAGGCCAGTGACGTCCTCCAGTAGTTCTAACAAGAGCCAAACCATAGAAGGGTGCTGCTCACCCTCATCAAGGAACAAAATGGCATCATTCGCACTCTGCAAGTAAGAGTGGGACCATCTCTAACCAGCTAGAAACTTCTAATCAGTCCAGCGGCCTCAACCTTCTGTCACACCCTGCTCACGACACTAGCTACAAGCACAAAAAGAAGAGGAGACAAAGGGTCCCCTTGACGTAGCCCCCGACGGCTGTGAAACTAAGAGGTCATCCTTCCATTAATAAGAACTACAAATGAAGCTGAAGTGATACAACTCTCACCCAACCGATCCATCTGTCATCAAAGCACATCTTGTCCAAGACATTTAAGAGGCACTGCCAACTCACCCTGTCATATGTCTTCTCAAAATCCAACTTCAAGACCACCCCTTTCATTCTCTATTGCTTCAAAGCAAAAAGGCACTCATGTGCCACCAAGAAGGTATTCAGAATATGTCTACCTCTGGTGAAGGCGCCATGGAAATGACTGACCAAAGTATTCATCACAGTGACTAACCTCCTTGCTAACACCTTGGTGATGATCTTGTAGGTATCATTGAGCAAGCTGATGGGCCTAAAGTCCCGAAAATCTTGAGCACCCGTTCTTTAGAATGAGCACCAAGAGGGTCTTGTTGATGCCCCCGCAATGCAGTTCTAGCGCTGTTGCAAACATAAGCCCTTACATGACTGAAGTCCGTTAATATTTTGCTCTTTGCGTTTTAAAGTCCGTGCATGTTTCACATGCTACATATAATGGTTCTTGCAAATAACACAAGACTCGTGCACATTTCACTCTTGTGTGATATTAAGTTTGTGCACATTCTCCTTTGTGCAAACAACGTCCGTGCACATCTGACTAACGCCTTATCGTGTCCGTGCACGATTGGTCTTATCGTGTCCGTGCACGATTGGTAGTCTCCCCCTCGACTATAGCAGAAGTGTTGAAACGGCGGTTGAATCGTTCTGCCAAGGCCTGAAGCAAGCTGCTGTAACATGGATAACAGTATGATGTAGCCGTCACTGCATGGTGAATACCAATGTGCTCAAGAAGTCGCCCATAGTGGTGCGATACCCCCATAAGCCACTTCGTGGCCCCCAAGCAAAACTTATGTGAAGAAATAACAGACCATCTACCATATCAGCTGGGAGCAAACCCACTCATAATTCTATCAATTAGACAAAGCTTGTCATAACCTTCAGAGGCAAATTGTGTGCCAGAGGAAAGTAAAAAACAACCAGAAGCTGAATCAGAAATCACTTTATGTCTGCCGGAAAGCTCCCACGAGGCCGAAGTAAATGAGTGGGCTTTGGTATAGCAATCAGTCTCTCTGTAGAAAAATCCCAGCTCAGATTCACATGGAAACTGGAGCTGACGAATGAAACTCAAAGGGAAGCTCGGGAAAGAAGTGCCACAACTACCCAGCATACTGTCACGACCCGCTAAAATAGCTCTCTCCAGTCGACAACGCTCGGCCGCCAAATACACATCCTCCTCCTCCATGCCCTCCGAGATAAAGTTCTGCATAAAAGGGAGCAGATACTCGTCCAGAGAGAAGTGTCGCGGGTAACCCTTCAGGCATCGTGCCTGACAATGAGAGACATGTCAATCGCCCCATCGCCGGATTCCTCCTCAGGAAGAGGACCAGAAGCAATAATACTCAAGCCCCTGTCAGGAGAACGCAAATTCCTCGATGTGATTTGCGGGGGTCCCAAAGGAGGCATTAATCTCTTGAAGCAATAGGGGATATGACACAATATGCAAACACTCCTGTCTACCTTATAGCATGGTCATAGCCCTCATAGCACATTAAGAAATGTCCATGGGACATCGGGCAAACCATAAGGACAAGCCAAGATGATTAGGAATCAAACCACGGAAAGCAACACCCTAGGGATATGGCGGTCCACCTCTAGTCCGCTACATAGAAGAAGCAATCAAGAAAGGGCCACTAAACCCCAAAGGGAACAAGACTCTGGTAGTCTAAGATTGGGCCGCTAGGGGACTGTAGTGGTCAAAGATAAGGCCGCTAAGCTCAGTCAACCCTGAACCGACCTATCTAGTCAAACCACCAAGCGATCTAAAATAGATGCGCTACACAGATGCAATGGTCCAAGCATGAGCGGCCACACTAACCGCCCTAAGACATTAACCTAAGAAAAATGACCTGTAGCGGCCTAAGAAAGGTGCGCTACAACAAAGAGACCCACGAAGGTTTGACCGCTAAGGCCAAATGACTTAAAACCTTGACTCGGTTAAACAACGTGTAGCGGCCTAGGAGAGGTGCGCTACAGTACTCTGGCGGTCAGAGCTAGAACTGCCAACTTCGAATTGACTGACATTGAAATCGAGAAGCAACGAACCTTGGTGCACCACCATAGATGCGCCAGAGGCAAGAAGCGATCTATGGTTGGGCCGCCAACCTAAACCAGCCTCAAACTAACTGACACACTGAAGGATGTGGCGGTCTATCGTGGGGCCGCCAGAGACATGTAGCGATCACTGGAATGGCCGCCAAAGCAACACGGTGGGAAAACATGGGAAAAGGCCGATCTCGGTCGTTCCACGCACCATTCGCGTTTAAACGTAGGGGAAAGAACCCTAGACATCGAAAAATGCCTTCCACAAGCCGAAAGGGTCACATGCAACCATCCAATCGCAAGAAACGGGCGATTCTGACGAATCAACCCAAATTGGGTCACCGGGGTTCCCAGACTCCTACCGGCCCCGAATGACGACCAATCACGATGAAACTTGTGGGAACGGGATCGAGACATCCCGAGGGTTCGACTGATGCCAATTTTATCGAAAACTGTTGCCATTTTTTGGCAAACCCTATAAAAAGCTAGTCTATCTCTATGGAACCATGGGAAAAAGGTATTTGGTCAAAGAACCTCTGTGATTCTTTATTTATTTTGACCATACAAATAATGTTTAGCAAACTCCAAGCAAATGGGAAGGCTCCACAGCATACTCCATGATATGCAGAATTACTACTTGGAGGGAAAACCACTTTTGTGCCTACAGAACTAATCAAATTACTCTGACCCTACTATCCTCTATCTATGCTGAACCAATTAGAGAAGAGGTTCATTTCAAAGAACCTTATTTTATTCCAGCCAATTAGATAAGACTTACTGGAGGGAAATTTTCCCACTGGTTCTCTATATATTTACTTGAAGCTTCTATTGGAGAGGCTGCTGCAGCTGCTGCCCTTGAAGAGAGCCAACGTTCAAGCAAGATATCTATGAAGAAAAGGAGAAGGGAGTGTAAGCAGCCCAGCTCTGGTCCGACCCAGACCACTGCTTCAAAGAGTAAAGAGAAGAGAAAGAAGAAAGAGAAAAAAGAAAGTGAGAAGCCCCTCCACCCTGTTTGACCCAGTCCAGCGGTGAAGAGTGAAGTAAGCTAAGAAGGAGAAGCAAGAGTGAAGTAAGCTAAGAAGGAGAAGCTCAACTTTGAAGAAATGCTTCGTGACTTAGTCAGAAGCTACATTTGATTCTTAGCTCCGATCTGTAGTTTTCATTTCCTACTTTAAACTCCATATCTCTGTGTGTGAGACTGGAAAAACCTTTTGCTACACTTGTAGTATTTCCCTTTCTCTTTTCGCTTGATTGTGAACCATCCCTACCGATTTGTGTGTAGGAAGACATACGGAGGGTCCTTCGATCTATGGTAAATCGTCCCTGCCAGTTTGTGTGCAGGAGGATGGAAAGAGGGTGTTCTCTTGTCTATGGTTGGGGTTTGCCCCAGTGTGCTGCTCTTGTAGTGGCATGTGGACTTCATCCTCGTGAGGAGCTTGCTCCTCGTGTGTGTGTGGGGTTCATCCCCGTTGCTGCAGTTGCAGTGTGTGTGTGAGGAGTTTTCTCCTCGTGTGGTTGGGGCGTCGTCCCCATGTGTTGTTGCATTTGCAGCGTGTGGAGAAGCCTCACCGGTTCGGTGAGGGGTGGATGTAGGTTTGCATGTTTGTACACTGAACCGCCTTAAGAATTCCTGTGTAATGGTTTGTGGATCTTGTGTGGTTGCTCCATCTTATCTATCCCCATTCACAGGGTGGTGTGCATGTTTCAACGTATGCCATCTTGATTGCCTTTCTATTGCACACATCATTTTATTCCTCACGCACTAGAGTTTCGTTGAGTAGCCAATCTCAATAAATAAGATCCTGGTTGCTCACCCAGGCACATCCACACACAAAGCTAGCCAGTTCATACCGTGTTGATGTGCATGGTGATCTCTGTTGGCTATTAGCTCTCAATTGTTCCATTTGACCCATTCCTATTTCATCCGCTGTGCTTTGTGTCTAAGCGCCTTATTTGCTTCATAGAATTGGTTTATTTGTTTGATAGCCAAGTTTTTATACAGGCCATATTCGTGATAGGAGCTATTCAACACCCCCTTCTAGATCTGTTTGCCCCGCACGGGACCCAACACAAGGTTCACTAGTGTACTATTTACGCGCGTGGGGGAAATTCCCTTCCGGTCCCTTTCCCTCGCGGCGAGGACGCACACTCGCCTTTTACGAAAGGCCGAGATCGGTCGATTTGGCACGTGGGGATTCCAAGGGTATTGAAAGGAGGGTGGAAAGAACGATAGGAATGCACTGGAGGGAGTGACGTATGGTTAATCATTCTGGAAGACTGAAACAGGGATGGCTAGATGGAATGCAGGTGTGCCAGTCAATTTTTCGATGATCACCTACGGAACCAAATGTTTAAATGGGTATGTGCCGCCAGGGCATGGCACGTGAGCACAAAATGTTGTGCATTACGTGGAGAGAAGGAGGTTCCGTAGGTATCGACGATTGTGGGGACTCATGTACTGGACGTCTTCCCACCGACCGTAACTGATCGGTGTTTATTTTACATCAGGCGGAGCCCGAACACCTTTGTTTATACTGCCAAAGAAGAGAGTCAGGGACCCTAGATGCCGCGATGTCAGGAGGGCTTAGTCCATGCAACTAGTGATAGGGCAACAGTAACAAAACAGGGATAATTGGGGATAGAGAGACTGCTTCCAACGAGGAGGGAGATCCGCTACCTGACTGGATTACATGACTTGCATGCCATGAAAGGCATTTATGTGGGGGCATGAGAGCCCGATTACATGTGCTTACAAGATGCGGGATAATTCCGTCATTTGTGATAGTCCCCGGGTCACTGTGTTATTGTGTGGGTAGTTCTATATTCATACATAGTGTCCGTAAAAGGACCTGTGACTCAGCAGGGTGCCACCCGAGGGGCGTCACAATGTCTTCCCATCATGAGACAGTGTCGAGGTCAAGACAGTAAGGGTGTCGTAAGCACCGTTGTGTTGGAGTAGGAGGGCGTCACCAAGGCCGAGGCGACTGAATGACGTGGGCACCCCTTGTCATTGGAGCGGCTGGGCGTTGTTGAGACTAAAGCAGTTAGACGATGTAAGCATCGCCATAACTGGAGCGACCAAAAGCCATTGAGCTTGGGATTACCGGGTGCCATAGGCACCAATGGGACTGGAGTTGTTGAGCGAACGGGCATCACAGATCCTAATGTAATTGGAGTAGTTAGAGGTCGGGCATCGAGGGCGTCGCTATGACTGAGGCAGCTGGGGAGTCGGGCGTAATGGGCCCCGATGTGGCCGGTAGTCGAGTGTCGGGGGCACCATTGTGACTGAGGTTGCTGAGTGGTCGAGCGTCGCGTGCCTCGATGTGACTGGAGTAGCTAGCAATTGGGTGCCAGGGGCACCATTGTGACTAAACTATTGAGTGATTGGGTGTCGGGGGCCCCGATGTGACTGGAGTTGCTGGCAGTCAGGTGCCGAGGGCACCGTTGTGGCTGTAGTTGATAGGTACCATGAGACCTTAAGGGTCGTGCTCGGGGCTCGTTAACGGAGGTGGGGGCCTGACGCTTCATTTTACGCCAGGACTTGTGAAGTATGCACATTGTCTGGGTAACAGCACTCAGGGCATGCTTATCGAGGTAACCCTAAAGTGACACATTATCATCGAGGCGGGGAACCAGGCTGGGCACCTCGATTGAGCCATGTCTGATGGTGCACAACCATTGGGACCAAGACTGGGCAGGGTGCTCTCGTCAAGCAATGGCTGCGTCGTGCACTATGGTTGAGGTAGAGATCGGGCTGCACCACATACATGGGAAGGCTTTCTTACACTATTCCATGCTAAATATTTCTCCGAGCATGTCAAGGAGTGGAAGGTTATGGAACTCGCTTCTTTACGCCACCGTATGATGACCATGGCAGAATATGAACTTTAGTTGTCTAGGCTAGCACCATATGCTCCTCATTTGATTAGCACTGACTTATTGAAGGCTAATCGATTTATGGATGAGTTAAGACCAGATTTTATTCAGTAGCTCGAGACTCAAAATATCCGTACTTATGTGGAGATGGTCCAACAGGCCTATCTATGTGAAAGGACCTTGGAGAAGGTCAAAAAATTAGAAAGTAAAGCAGAAGAGTCAAGCTGGAGGTCCGATTGGCGTAATAAGAAGGAAAAGTTTAGGATCACAGAGCCTTACAAGTCCTGTGATAGCAAGAAGAGGTCCAGGAATGGGACTGATAGTTCCCAGAAAAATAAGAAGGCCAAGGAGGAGGACAAGCAAGTTATGGCGGCTTGCTCTTTCTGTGAGAAGTTCGGCCATTAAGTCAAAGAGTGCTGGAAGCATCTCGGCGCTTATCTACGTTGTGGCAGCACGGAGCATCGCATGCCAAACTGCCCTCTTATGAATGATCAACCTTCTGGTGGTAGACGTAAGAGACAGGCTTGTCTCAATGTTGTTTTAGATGATGATGAAGCACCCAGGGATGATGGGCTTATGGAAGGTATCGTCCACATTTGTTCCTATCTTGCATTTGTGCTATTCGATATTGGTGCTTCTCATTCTTTCATATCTACCACTTTTGCAAAAATCTTACCAGTTTCATCAATTCCCTTACCTTCGGACCTTGCTATTACTACACCTTTAGGCCTTGGAACAAAGCTTACCAACTACTACCCTGATAGTGAAGTAATAGTAGAACGACATAATCTCCCTACAAACCTTGTATGCCTTGACATGGAAGGCTATGATGCTATTTTAGGGGTGGATTGGCTAGTAGACCATGACGCCTATATCAATTATCTGAATAGGATAATATCCTTTCGGAAATCAGGTCTTCCAAGGTTTTCCTTCCTCGGTATCAAATATAGAAAAAATCCTACCATCATTTCCGCATGAGATCAATGGAGCACGGGGGTCCTTCGCTTTCTTGGGTAAGTGATTCATCACAACTACACTTACATCCTCAAATAAGCGAATCTTTTGAGTCAATGACTTAGGCTCCCTCCTTGGTGTGCATAGCTCTTTCAAAAATTTTACGTACGTTGGCACATGCTTAATGGCATCCAAGAGTAGAATATTGATATTCACCTATTTAAATAGTTCCAATATTTCTTCCTGTTGAACCGGTGGTTTCTTTTGAGCCTTTGACTTCAATGCATCAGGGAACGGGACCTTCGACACATATTCTTGGGGTTCTTCAGTGACTTTAGCTTTTCCGTTATCAACATCCTTTTTTTGCCCTTCACCTTCCAGCTTCTTCTTGACAATTATTGGTTCCTCTTCCTCACTATCACTCTTATCTTGGGCCTCTTGGGCTGAACTGTTATCAACTCCCCTAGCCTTATAAGGATCATCTAGAATCTTTCCGCTCCTAAGAGAAGAGATAGCCTTAGCATTCTCCAATTGGGGACCTACAGGAGGGGGCAGCTGAGATTGGTTTGGTTGTGGAAGAATAGGAACTCGTTGGGGAAAGCCGGGAGGTTGATTCCTAGGATTAGCCACCAGCTGGCTAGGAAGTTGACCTACCTCTCTCCTTATAGTACTTGCTGCTAACTGCCCTATTTGACCTTCCAACTTAGCAATGGATTGTTACTGAGAAAGAATGAGTTGCTGGGGTTGGTCAAATTTTTCATTAAAATTATGTTGGGGAGGTTGAGGAGGAGGAGGTTGGAAAAGAACTTGAGCTTGGAAACGGTGTGGAGGAAATTGCTGATATTGGCCCTCAAATGACTAAGCTTGATGATACAGGGTCTGAGAATGCTGAGACAGAGGTTGAGAATATTGATGTGGAGCTTGATGGAAAGAAGATAGATAATGAAAGTGTTGCTGAGGCTGAGCTGGAGCTTGAAAGGATTGCCTTTGGATCGGTTGGGTTGAGGGATTAGATTGCATGGATGGTCCTTGCTGATTTTTTCAAGAAAAGTTAGAGTGATTTCTCTAGCCTAGATTATAGGTTTTGGAATAAGGATCATAAGGAGGCTTATAGAGATGATAAGGGATGGCACTTGATATTGTAATTGGGCTATCAGTCAGGCATGGGTCTCGGCGCACAATTACAGGGGCAGACTAAGCCCGTCCCTAGGGGAAGAAAGATGAGCCGAAGGGGTCTCGGCTACCGGGAATCATCATTATCTATGTTAGGAGACTCTGGGCCATTAACATGGGATTATCGCCAGCATTTTATCAAAGGGCCGCTGTAGCCCGGTACACTGAAGACACCGCCGCCATGCCAGAAAAAGAAGGAAAGTGCCACTTGTGCTATGCCCGGACCGCTTCCCTTGTCAAATGGCCTGGTCCATGATGTTGCTGATTACTCCAAAGTTTTTTCCATGATGTTCACTGAAGAGGAAAGTCTAAAAAACCCCGAGGGGCAGATGATGCAGTATAGACACAGGAAGTCAGCCTAACGTCTACGGGAGATGGAGAGCTCGACTGCCACCTTGTCTCTTTCCCGCCTTATTTCTATTCTTCAGCGGCTGACTTTTGTTCCCCGCCCACCTCCTCTTCTCTTTGATCTGTCCATGTTTCAGTCTCCCTTCCGGTCTGAGAGGCCGATTGAGTTCTTCATCGTTAACTATCCATGCGGGCACTGCCCGCTGATTGATTTGGTATCCAGGTGGTCGCCCGACGCACCCGCTGATTTATCTAAGATGTGGTTTCGGTCCTCTGACTCATTTTTAGATGTGATTTTCCCCACTCTATGCCCTCGGGCCCTTCCTCCTCCTCCAACAGATTCTTCTTCTTACCGTGTGTTATCCACTGAGCTCGACCAAAAAAAAATGCCAAATTTAAAATCAAGATCTCAGTGGAAGATTATGCTACGTTCTGTCCATTCTCTCTCCAGGGGCACGAGGCCCCTGATTCCTTTCTAGTAGATTTTCTATCTTCTAGATTAGATGTACAGTCTGCAAAGTCTCCTAGGTTAGAAGAATTAGCTGGGGTAGAATCTAGCTCTAGTGTTGCTCGTCCATCCACATTTGCGACGCACCCTATGATGCATCATGCTAAATCTATTCCAGATAGGTTCCTTCAGGATCTAGCCCAGAGATGTCACGCCCTTCTCAAGTGCCCTGAGTGTAACGAGAACGCACTTTCACTTTTCACTTTCCATTATCATAAATGCTATGCACTAGAATGTCATGTAACAAGCATGTAATAATTCAATCATGAGATAGCCTCGTGGATTTCACTCGTTTATAAAAAAAAGTACTCCCAGTGTAATGCGGCGCTAGTGTTCATCACATCCCATGGTTTATAGTATGTTTTTGACAATCAGTCGAGGGGGCTAGCGTCGAGCCCTTAGACACAATCAGTGTCCGATCTACATCTTCACGTTATAAATCAAGCTACTTCCACGAGATATAACGATAAAGTTTGGTCAGTAATATAATAAGTTCAAATAATAGTTCATGATAACAATATCAAGGTAAGAACGCACCAAATTATGGAACATGGGAGTTCAGGGAATGAGTTAAGGACAAGGTCATGCTTCAAGAAAAATCTGACAGCATAACGGCACATTCTTTAACTTTCATAACTCATTAATAATTTATTGAACAAGGTGTTAGGTTCCAAACAATCATTAGACCATCTAGAATGTGGAAGAATCAACCCGTGGGTCAAATCTTGGGTTAAGAACATGCAGGTAGAATGTGGTCAAGTCTAGACCATTTCATAAAGTTACGGTCATGCAAGGACCGCAATATTGAATTGGCAGTCAAGGATGGACCGTTTCCTTGACAGAGTCGATGCCAGAGAGGAAAAGGGTTGACGCAGTGGAATGTCTGGTAGATTGCGGTCTAGGGAAGGCCGCTACTTGATAGTGGAGGTCTCTTGGTGGCTGCAACTAGCCAGGGCATAGAAAAACACTGATATGAACATGTGCCTTCTAATCTATTGGACTTTTAAGGTACAACTAGCTTGGCGTTCTAGTGGGAATCCCAGGCTCACAGAGACTTACGAAAGTCTTGAAACATGATCTTCTAGTCTGACAGAAGGAATATCTGGCAGAGAGATTCACAAATCCAAGAAAGTGTTCCTATCAAGTGCAAGGTGTAACTAATGACATTGTACCAGAATACATGCCACGCACTTAAGAAAGATTGAGATAAGAGTGAATCGTGTGACAAAACAACGATCAATCATCACAATAAACCATATGCTATGAGCCTACACCCTCCCCCACTTAAAAGAATTTGGTCCCAAAATTTAATTGCGTACATAGAGAGATGGAGGGTGCATAGTACTTACATTCTAGAATAGCTCCAGAAATCCCTTCCGCAATAATTCTTCAGTTTCCTACGTGACTTCTTGTTCTAAGTACTTGTTCTATTGTACTTTCACCATGGGAATGGTCTTGTTCCTCAAAACTCGGACCTCTCGATCAAGGATCTTCATCGGCTTTTGTTCATAGGTAAGGTCTTTTTGAATCACCGAGTTGTCATGGTCGATGATGTGGAAAGAATCGTGTACATACTTCTTCAACATAGAAATGTGGAACACATTGTGCACTTTTGATAATTGTATAGGCAAGGCGATGCAGTAGGCTACCTCGCCTACCCTCTCCAATACTTCAAATGGACCAATATACCTTGGAGTAAGCTTGCCCTTAACTCCGAATCTTCGAATACCTCGTCCAGGAGAGACCTTGAGGAAGACATAGTCTCAAACTTGGAACTCCAAGTCTCTTCTTCTAGTGTCAACATACGTCTTCTGCCTGGACTGAGCTATCTTGAGCCTTTCCCTGATAAGTTGGACCTTCTCAGTTGTATTTCTTACCATATCCGGACCTAGAAGTTATCTTTCGCCGATTTCATCCCAGCATATCGGTGAGCGGCAATTCTTGCCATATAGTGCCTCAAAAGGTGCCATTTGAATACTGGCCTAATAGCTGCTATTATAAGCAAACTTGGCCAGGGGCAAGTGGTCATGCCAGCTTCCGCCGAAGTCAATGACACACGCCCTTATCATATCTTCAACAACTTGATTGGTTCTCTCGGTCTGACCATCTGTTTGGGGATGGAAAGAAGTGCTCAAGTTGAGTTTCATCCCCAAGGAGTGTTGTAAACCCTTCCAGAAATGAGAAGTGAAGCGCGGGTCTCGGTCAGACACGATCGACACAGGGACTCCATGCAGTCTAATGATCTCCTTGATGTACAAGGCGGCTAGGATGTAACACTCCAATTAATTAATAAAGGATAAAATTAAAAATATGAAATATGTGTTGATATAAAAATATAGAAAAAAGAAATGTATGAAAAATAGAAATCTGCCTATTGCGACAATTAATGTCGACATAATGGTCACAAAGCTAATCTACTCCTAATATGGCATTGTAGCCCTCCATATCGAGGCATACAAGATTTACAGGGAGACTGTGGCCTTCTATGACAATTTCACTATCGGGGAGATAAGTTTTAAGTTCTATTCCAGGACCTAAGGGTGTACTTATAGATAAATTCGAAGGTAACAGAACAGGTGAAACTGACAAGGTTTTAGCAAAAGTGCTAGAAATAAAGGAATGAGAAGCACTAGTATCAAATAACACAAATGCAGGATACGAGTAAATTTGAATGGTACCTTCCAATAGTTCTCCTTCTTTAGTAGTTTCTTCATCCAAGACAGCATTGAGATGAGCCTACTGTCTTCGTCTGTTGTGATTCTTTGAGGGTTGTTCCTTCATTAAGGGGTAATCGGGCATGCGATGCTCCCGACCTCCACATCTTAAACAAGCGCCAAGACGCTTCCAGCATTCCTCGGCCGCATAGCCAAATTTTTCACATAATGTTCAAGCCGCCATGACTTGCTTGTCCTCCTTCTTTGCCTTCTTGTTCTTATGGTAGCCACTACCACTCCTGTTCTGGGATCTCTTCTTATTATCACGGGACTTATACGAGTCCGTGATGTTAAATTTCTCCTTCTTCCCATGCCAATCCATCTTTCAGCTAGATTCTTCTCCCTTTCCTTTTAGTTTCTCGACCTTTTTCAAGGTCCTTTCATATAAATGTACTCGTTGGACCATCTCCACATAGTTCTGAATATTCTGTGAGTCAAGTTGTTGAATAAAGATGAGTCTTAACCCATCCAAAAAATGGTTGGCCTTTAAAATATCGGTGCTCACTAGATGTTTGGCATAAGGGGCCAGACGGGAGAATTAAAGTTCATATTCTGCCACGGACATTATGCCTTGGTGCAGAGAAATGAATTCTGTAGACTTTCACTCCTTAACGTGCTCGAAGAAGTATTTCGCCCGGAAGACTGTAAGAAACTCATTCCATGTAGGCTGGGCATTCTGGGGTTGTGCCGAAGTGGTCTTCCACCAAGTACGTGCAACTTTATTCAATTGGAAGGTGGCCGGACAGTGCGACTGGATTTTGGATACTGGGAATTGGGGACTGGGTACCGGGAAGTAGGGGAAGGGACCAAGTGCTGGGGCTAGTCGCTAGGGTCGAGTGGCTGGATTGTTGGATTGGCAACTAGCACTAAAACTGAGTGGCTGGCCTACGAAGGTGTTGTAGCCACGACACTAGAATTGGGGACTGGTACTGGAACTGGGTGACTGGCCTGTGAAGGCATTGAAGCCACGATACTGGAACTGGGGGCTGGTACTGGAACTGGGTCGCTGGCCTGTGAAGGCGTTGAAATCACGATGCTGGAACTGGGGGCTGGTACTGGAACTGGGTGGCTGGCCTGCGAAGGCGTTGAAGCCACGATGCTGGAACTGGGGGCTGGTACTGGAACTGGGCGGCTGGCCTGTGAAGGCATTGAAGCCAGGATGCTGGAACTGGGGACTGGTACTGGAACTGGGTGGCTGGCCTGTGAAGGCATTGAAGCCACGATGCTGGAACTGGGGGTTGGTACTGGAACTGGGTGGTTGGCCTGTGAAGGCGTTGAAGCCACGATGCTAGAACTGGGGGCTGGTACTAGAACTAGGTGGCTGTCCTGTGAAGGCGTTGAAGCCACGATGCTGGAACTGGGGGCTGGTATTGGAATTGGGTCTCGTTTGGCCCTCAAGGGTGCAGTGGTTGCCCTTGCTATGGAGCGATCTGGAGATAGCCATCGAGAGGATGTTGGGATCGACGGCCCCTATCAGTGAGGAGTGGAGAAGGATAAATTTTTTATTTTTCTCTTTACCAGCTCTACCGCCCTTTCGGGTTTTCGCCAGAGCTGGCCCCCTTTGGCTTTTTATGGTACGCCCTTGCGGGTTTTCATACCGAGGGGTTACCCGATTTTGCTTGAGACGCCCTGACGGGTTTTCACCTCAGCTAGGTTGATGGCATTTTTTGCCCCCAATGGTCCTATAATGGGAGCTGACTGAGGCCGCCGGGGCATCTCTATTTTTAACCCCATTTTGATATTGTTTATCATTATTATTATATTTTTTCTATTTTTTTAGGACGGTCATCCACAGCAGGATACTGTTTAGGGACGTATTCGAAAGCTGGAGGGCCCTCAGGGCTGTTTCCATGTGTCTTAAAGACATGATGCCAAGACCACCATGGGGGATGGGCTTACAAATAGACTGCCAGGATTTCCAATGTCTTTTTTGACCATGAGTTGAAGATCCCCAAAAAAAGTTGGTCACTCATCTATAAAAAAAGTACTCCCGACGCAATGCGACGCTAGTATTTATTGTACCCCTTGATTTTCAACACGTTTCCGGCTCTCTGCCGAGGGGGCTAGTGTGGAGCCCTTGGACACTATCCGTGCCTGCTCTTACATCTTCAAGTTATAGATCAAGCTACTTCCATGCGAATATAATAAAGTTTCGGCAAAGAATGTTCAATTCAACCATAGGTTCATGATAATGTAACCAAGGTAAAGAACGCATCAAAGTACGATCATGAGAATTCAAAGAATGACTTAAGACAAGGTCATGCTACGGAAGGAATTCGACAGCATAACAACGTTTTCTTTAACTTCCATTCTTTCTTTACGTATCTTTGAAATAAGTATTAGGTTCTAGATAATTAGTGGACTATCTAGGAACTTAGGGAAACCAACCCAAAGGTCAAACATCGGGTTAGACAACAAACTGAGCGAGGCGATCTATCTTGGACCATTTAGGGGCAAAGGCGGTCAAGATAGGACAGCTAGGGTACTTATGCGGTCGAGTCAAGACCGTTTCTGGGTGGTCAACACCAGAACAAGAAAAAAGGGATGACAGGATGAATGCAGTCTGATGGAGGCCACTAATCGAGCCTTGCAGTCTACCAGATGGCTGCTATTATCCAAAACTCAGAAAACTTCGATAGTGTATGTGCTTTCTAGACAATTGAGATTTGATGGTACAACCAGCTTGACGTCCTAGTGGGAATCCCAGGCTCATGGAGACTTACGGAGGTCTTGAAACATGATCACCTAGTCCGGTGGAAGAAATATCCAATGGAGAGGATCTCAAGTCTAAGAAAGTGTGCTTAAGAGTGCAAAAGTGTATCTAATGGCCACGCATCAGGATATGCACCATGTACTTAAGAAAGACTATAGATGAGAAGGGATCGTGGTAAAACAGCGATCAAAACGTCATTAAAACATGACCATGGATATGGTCACAACTTACGTATGGCCATGACCAGAGCAAATGTGAACTTTTCAGTCCACGAGTACCCAAACTCTGCCCCCTAGTGGGCTCTACTTGTGTAATATATCAGCTTCATACCTCTCTGATCTTTCAAGCAAGCACAGCACTGAGCGTGCTCGACATCACAGATAAATAGAGGAACAACTACTTACTAGGAAGGGGGTTAGAGAGAATCAGTGGTGATAAGAGATACTTTTTGAGATCTTCACAGGCCCACTCACACTCTTGATCCCAGTCAACGTGCCCTTTCTTCTCCAGAGACTTGTTGGTTTGTTTGATTAACTAGAAGAATGGGAGGCACCTTTCGGTTATTTTGGATAGGAATCAGCTGAGTGTGGCAACATGGCTGATGAGGCTTTGCATGTGTTATGCGTTCTGGTCACTTCATTTCCATCATGGCTTTGATCTACTCCAGGTTTGCTTTGATTCCTCGGTGAGTGCCAAGGAACTTGTCCGATCTCACTCTAAACATGCACTTGTTCGGATTGAATTTCATGTTGTATCAGCGCAAGGTGGCAAATGTCTCCGCCAAATTTTTCAGGTGGTCGGTCATGTGTAGGCTTTTGATGAGCATGTCGTCGATATACACCTCCATATTTCAATTGATCTGGGAGTCAAATATGTGGTTGACGAGACACTGGTACGTGGGTTCTACATTCTTTAGACCAAAAGGCATCCGAGTGTAGCAATACAAGCCATGGTCAGTGATAAAAGGCGCGGTCTTATCTTGGTCGAAAATGTACATACTGATTTGGTGGTATCTAGAGTATGCATCCATGAAACTCAGCATCTCGTGCCCAACTGTCGCATCGACCAGCTGGTCAATCTGTGGTATGGGGAAGCTGTCCTTGGGTGTGGCATTATTGAGGTCGGTATCATCGATGTGCATACCCCACTTCCCGTTGCTCTTGGGGACCAAAACCACATTGGAGACCAAGTCTGGGTATTGGGTTGATCTGAGTAGTCCCGAGTGTAGCTTCTCGCTCACTTTCTTCTGGATATTTGCCTGTCACTCGAGGATACAGTGCCACCTGCACTGTTGAACCAGGCGACATTTGGGATCTAGCTTCAGTTGGTGAGTAATCACCTCAGGAGGGATGCCCGGGAGCTCATCCTCAGACCCAGCGAGCACATCGTGATTCACCGTCAGGAACCATTGATATGTTTCCTTCTCTTCCTAAAACAATAGCAACCCAACTCGCATAGAGCGATTAGGGTTTTTGCCTACCTAGATGACGAAAGGATCTTTACTCGGGGTGCTTCTACTTGGCCCGGGCTCATCGATCTTGGCCTTCTTCTCTAGTGGGGTGTCTTCCACGCTCCTCTCCTTAGTGGAGATCAGGTAGCACCGACGGAATTCCAATCTGGTCTCCTCGGACTTCCCCTACTCCATGGGGGGTGAGGAACCTCAGCTTCTGGTGGTACAAAGAGGGGACCCCCTTCAGTACCTCCAAAATTCCTCGGTTGATTATGGCGTTGTAACCAGTTATACATTGCACGACTACAAAGTCAGCCATAAAGGTCAAATCCCTTGGGGTGGTTCCAAAAGTGATTAGAAGAGAGATCCACCCCTCAGGGTAGACCGTGGAGCCAAAGAAACTAAATAGGGGTGTGTGCAGTGGTACAATGTGGTAGAGATCAACATCTATCAGGACAAGGCAATAATAATAAATGATGTCTGGACCACTTCCATTATCTAAAAGAATACAACACACAATACATTGATTGATAGTTGTAGAAACAACTAATGCATCAAAGTGTGGAGTGGTCACGCCTACCAAGTCCTCGTCTGAAAATATGATGGGCTCTTTGTGGTGATCCTGTCTAGGAATCCAAGTAGGTGAGCCGTGGCAGCTGGTGTCATTGCGTTCCACCTGGTTGACTCGGGTGACATACACATGGCTCCTACTGGAGGTATCCCCGCCCGATGTCGGCCCTCTAGAGATCATCATGATCTCTTTTCTGTTGGGTCGGTTATCGATGAGGGGCGGCATGCTGGCCTTCCACTACCATCGCTCGGTGGCCTTGGTGATGAACCTGTCTAGGAGCTCTCGATGGAGTAAGTCCTTGAGGGCATCCTTAAGTTGGACACAGTCCACCATGTCGTGGCCATGGTCACGATGAAAGCAATAGTACCTTCTCTGATTCCTCGTCCGAGGATTAGACGTCATCTTTTGGGGCTAGTGGAGATAGGGTTCCTCACATATCTCCATGAAGATCTACTCGGGAGGGGCCATCACATTAGTGTAGTGCCTATAGAGGGCTTTCTCCTTCAGCCCGTCCTCCTCTCCTGCCTAGGAGATTCAACCAGTTGCTTGCGGTCAGATTGATCGGCTCTAACTGCTCGTCCTAACGCTGCAATGCTCTCCTCGCAGTTGGCATCCTTCTGGGTCAGGGCTAGGAGTTCCATCAATGTGGTAGGGGACTCCACCCCTAGGGTTTGCAGACAATGGCATGTTAAGTGCCTTGGGTTAGTGTTGTCATGGTGATGATGACGTCTAGGTGGGGAATGTGGAGGCCATCCTTGTGGAAGCAGGCAATGAAGCCCCATAAGGGTTCCTCGCGGACCTTTTTTATGGCAAGGAGGCTCATGACTGTTCTGACCTCTTTTTTGCAGTAGAGGAAGTTCTCCTTGAACATCCTCTTGAGTTGTTGGAAGAAGGTAATGGTCCCAACAGACAGTGACTCGAACCACGTCTGAGCACTCTCCCGTAGGGTGGTGATGAATGCCAACACACTTGACAGCGTCCGAGGCTCGATAGAACACTAGGTTGGACTCGAAACTATGCATGTGGTTGACGGGGTCGATAGTGCCATCATATGGAGTGAATGGCAACAGTTGAAGCTTGAAGGGAATCGGTGCTTCCATGATCTCGAGAGAGAAAGGCGTATGAAAGTTAGAGTCATTGTCGATCAACCCCTTGGTCTGTGCGGCCTGGAGAATGTCATCCAAATAGCAGATCTTATCTTCAAGCTCGCGCTCGACTGCCTCATAGCACCGTAACTATTGGGCCATCTTGGGGTTAGAGTGTAGTGGGCTAGCAGGGAGTCGCGAGGATTGGCTATGTGGGCAAGGAGTGCGGGCAGCGGAGAGGAGTGAAAGTTCACGCATCCGGCGTGACTCTACCAAGGTCAATGCACCTCTGCTCAATGAAATAACATTAGCTTCTAGTGGCTTGTTGGTGGAGTGAGAACATTCCCTTCCTCTGGAATGGGGGTGCACTCTCCCTTCAACCCTGAGCTTGATTCTTCTCATCCTGTTTGGTGGAATCTTTTCGAGGTAAGCCTTAGAAGTGCTATCTTGGTGAGGCCTTTGTCCTGTGTCTACTTAAGTGTGGACTGTATTAGTTCTGAGCCTAATCTGCTCTTTGTTCGATGGTTGCTTGGCTTTGGACCCAATTTTATGTTAAGAGCCGTTGTGCACCATGCTCGTCGTGCCGTGTCTGGCGGCTGATGTGTTATGAAGGTTCAGTAATTGTTTCAGGACGTAAGGATAAGCTGAGATTAGCATTCCTTTGTGCTTTATGTTGAAGCTGGTACTCTTCCTGGTGTGCACTTAGGTGACTTGGGATCAGTTATTAGCAGGATCGGTACTTATGGCGTATTATATTGCAGTTTCATGAATTATGATGGCACCGAGTGTGTGCTGAGATGCGGATACTGAGGTATTTCTGATAATTGTGTGCGTTGTATGAGTGCGCAGCGGAAGCGTGTGGGCTGGTAACCCACGGGTCGAGGATCATTGGTTGGAAGATTTTGACCAGTCGAGAGGTTTATTTCCCTCGATGTGACTTCGTCTTGCCCATGTGTGCCTTGATGGTTTTTATTGTCGTGCCGTTGCTGGAGGCATTATGGTGTTGGCACTAGCATTTTTAAGAGTTGGGGAATATGTCAGCATATATGTTGGTTGAGTACTCTCCACTCCTCTATAATCTTTTCTTGGGTGTTGTGTTCTCGGGACGTGATCATGGTCCTTGAGATGCATTCTCCAAGATTATTCTTGTTGTTGTGGGTCTTTGTTGGTAAGCTGCTCACTGTATGACTAGTATATTGTAGTCGTGTGTTCAGTTATTATTGTACCTTGATGTGACCCAGCTTGCAGTTGTGCTCCATGATTCTGTGTGTTGAGTACGGAGCTGGGATTCTGCAAGTGCTATTGTTGTTGATGTTGTTGTTGTCTGTTGGCGATTGTGTTCAGCTTGGGAGGAATTCCCTGTGAATCTGGTTTGGCACTGAGTGGACCAAGGTCTTGGCGGTTAGTTTTACTGTACTCTTCTATTATGGTAGAGTTGGCATGTGACTCGAATCAGATGTAATGTCTGAGTGAGGACAGGATCTTCGCTGACCTCCACCCGTTTGAGGTGTTCGAGTGTCACTTGTCAGACGCCAACCTGTACCTGGAAGAGGCAAAGCAAGCTCCGCGAGCCGCCCGTGACAAAGGGAAGAAGAAAATGAAGTCGGAATGCTGGTTCCCGCCGCCGCCTCCAGGCCATGTGACGCCCCCGCATGTGTCGTTCGTCACGGAGGAAGGGACGTTCAGGGCACTCCCCCTTGACATCTATCCTGCACCAGGGGCGCCCCGTCTCGAGGAATTGCTCGAAGACGTCGAAGTACCACCGGGGATCACCAGACCGATAGCGAGACTCGACTACCAAGTAGCCGAACAGCTGTGGACCTTTGAAGTCCCGAACACCAATGGGCCGCCTACCATTTTCTACGTGGCGGACGAATAGCCCGTCAGAGGGGACGATGATTGTCAATTCCCTGACGACCTTCACGACCCCTACATCCCGATCTCGGGACTCCCTTATATGGCCAAGCGTGCGGTCGAAGTGATCAGGAAATAAAGGATCGCCCTCTACCAGCCCGCCAGTCGGAAGGAAATGTTTGAGCAAATGTGGAACCCGTCGAACCTGGATCGGAGGCTCCTACAAATTGCCAGCCACCCAGGACTGGGTTTCTCAGCAGAAGATTATTACGAGGTCGACATGATATCAGCCTCAATGTCACTCGGCAGGAATTCTGTCGGAACCACCGTCTTGCGAGAAGCCCGCCACAAGAAACAACATACACTATTGCCTGAGGACGCACAAGACGAAGAAATCTTCCTCTGGGATCCTCTTCGCCAAGGGAGCGCAAGAAGAACCTCCTCCTCCTCCGAGGGATCAGCTTCAGGGGGCCGCGCCATTGAGGCCCCTTCGCCTCCGCCTGTTAGCTCGGCTGGCAATGGCAGCTCGATTCGGATCCCGGATTCGTCCCGACATGACCCTATTCTATTCGTTCTGTATCGCCAGCAGCAGCAGAAGATTGAGAGACTGAAGGCACAAATAGCCGAAGTAACCGTACAAGTGGCGAAGTTAACCCAAGATTTTCTCCGCTCGTGGGGTGAAGACATGGTGTGGTCCCGGACTGCTAGCCCTGATCAAAACCTAAAAGAAATTAGGTTTGGATTCCACATTAAGTTCAAGATTGGGTTCAGGAAGGCATCCCAACTTTTATATATGTGCCTCTGGGTTCTCAATGTTGCTACCTGCTGGAAATGCCTTCATACACATCTTGTCATCCGTGGCCCAACTGAGCCACATACCTGATGTTGAAAGAAGCAACCTAGTCCCTCAATCCCTAAATCCTTGCTCCCCCTTCCCATTGACCATATGTCACCCTTGTTTGCTTTGGCCCTAACTACTGCAAAGGCCTGCAGCTGCCCTTTCTCCCAGTGAAACTCATCTGGTCATCCTTTTTAAGTAAGAAAAAGACCTCTGGACAAGCCCTAATTCCTCACTTCTTGGTTTTGATATCCAGTCAACTGCTTTAGCTCGTTAACTTGGAAACCGATGACCCAATTTGGACCCGCTGCCTGCATACTTCTTTTCCAGCCCCAAGTCCACATCTGCACTGATTTACACCCAACATTAGACACAACCAGTATCTTGCAACATTAGCATTCTTCCTTTTAAATTATCAGCTGTGCAGCTCCATCAGCTCTTTCTTTCATCCTCGTGCTTTTATTTTCTCATTCTCAATCTTTGTTATCACCTTTCTTGAAAGGAAATAAAAACATGGACCTGGTCACTGACAACTCAGGCCTGCAGCTCCTCCCCCAGTAGCCAGTGCTGCTGCAATTGCCCTCTGCTTTGGCCCTACCAGCTGCAGAGTTTCTGCTGCTATTCTTCTCCCCCCATCCACATCATGAAATCCATCCTATGGATAATTTCCTCATGTGTTTTTGCAGTTAAAACAGTCATTATGGGGTTCATTATTTGATAAGTGATGAAAGGAGGGCAAAAAAGTGGGTAGGAAAAATGAAGGTGAAATTTTCTGTAAACTTGTGCACCGTTTATGTATGCTGTTATGAAGCTGTATTGGGAAAAGTGTAGAACTATAATGATTCAAATGGCAATATCGAAAGTGTACATTTATGCATGGTTTGTCGACCCGGTGCGGGTCGCCCTGACCCGCCCGACCCAACCCGACTCAGGCCGGGACCGGGTCGGCCGGGCCGTGGGTCGCCACCGGTTTCTCACTTTATTCCGTGCTAAGTATTTTTCGGAGCATGTTAAAGAATGAAAGACTATGGAGTTCGCCTCTCTTCATCAGGGAATGATGTCATTTGCCGAATATGAACTTCAATTTTCCAGGCTAGCGCCATATGCAACCCATTTGGTCAGCACTGCTTTATTAAAGGCCAATCGATTTATGGACGGGCTAAGACCCAATTTCATCCAACAGCTCGGGACCCAGAATATTCGTACTTATGCAGAGATGGTCCAGTGGGCGTATTTATGTGAAAGGACCTTGGAAAAGGTCAAAAAATTGAAGGTCAAAGGTGAAGAGTCAAGCTGATGGCCTGATCAGCGAAATAAGAAAGAGAAATTCAACATCACAAAACCTTACAAAAGTCATGATAGCAAGAAGAGGTCCAGGAGTAGGAACGATGGTAGTTCCCAGATAAATAAGAAAGTCAAGAAAGAGGAAAAACAAGTCATGACAACTTGCACTTTTTATGAAAAGTTCGGCCACTCGATCGAGGAATGCTGGAAGTGCCTTGGCGCTTGTTTACGTTACGGCAGTAGGGAGCATCGCATGCCGGATTGCCCCCTCATAAAGGAACAATCGTCCGGTAGTGGACGTAGGAGGCAGGCTCACCTCAATGCTGTTCTAGAAGATGATGAAGCGCCTATGGATGGCGGGCTTATGGAAGGTACTATTCAAATCACTTCTCATCCTACATTTGTGCTATTTGATACCTGTGCTTCTCATTCCTTCATATCCACTACTTTTGTAAAAATATTACCAATTTCATCAGTTCACTTACCTTCAGATCTAGCTATCAGCATGCCCTTAGGTTCTGGAACAAAGCTTACCGATTACTATCCTAATAGTGAGATAATAGTGGAAGGTCACAATCTCCCTGCAAACTTAGTATGCCTCGACATGAAAGGCTATGATGTCATTTTAGGGGTAGATTGGCTTGTAGATCATGATGCCTATATAAATTGCCAAAATAGGGTTATATCCTTTCGCAAACCAGGCTTCCCAAGATTTTCCTTCTTTGGAATCAAGTATAGGAAACATCCTGTCATTATTTCTTCTCTTCACACTTGCAAACTAGCAGAGTATAACAGACTGGGATGGGGGCGTTAAACTAGTATAACGCACCTCCCTAGAGCCGTTATGCTTACCTGAACTCAGGAAAAACCTGAAGCTGCAAACTATAACGCACTACCGCAAGCCTGTCATGCAATGCATGGCGCGCCTTGACCCATGTGTTATATTCCCCAGCAGACCTTCGTAACGCACATAGAACATAACGCACTATCGTGGGTGCACCATGTGACTATAACGCACCAGGAGTGGTCCGTTAAAGACACCCGAAAGTTAAAAACTCAGAAAACTCCTCAGAAAATCACAGAGTATAACACACCCTGACTGGAGCGTCATACATTACATGGTGGTCTGGGATCAGTCTGTCATGCTCCACATCCTACCAACCTATTTGAAACCTCGATAGCATAGCAGCCCATGAGCGGTCCGCCGTGTAATGCATAACGCACCCCCTAGGGTCCATTATGCCTCTTGGAAAATGCGAGGGACGAGTTCATACCGAACTCCCCTCCGGTCAAGCCGGATGGGTGTGAAACCCAAAAGAAAAGAGGTAGAGGAAGGTGAATGGCATGATTTCTATAACTACCACATGCTTAAAAACACAAATCTACCACCCCTAAATAATTATTAAAGCATTTAAACCCTAAAATCTCTAAAAATATCACTTGCATAGAAAACGAGATAAACGCCTACCAATGGACATGCATGTGCTATCAAAATGTTCCTAGCGAAGTAAGGAGTCCATCCCCCTACCTCGATCACAGTGAAATCCTCGAAAAGCATGCAGACGGATGACGGGATGTCGGGTTGCCTTACGACCTGACCCATTCCCACAGTCGACGATCCGCTAAAAGAACGGCACTGGCGTGATCCTCGCGTCGAGCCGGTTTCAACAGTACCTCATGCCCCTCGATCCAGGGTCGACACGGCCTAGAACGGATGAAGGAACGAAAAGAAGAGAGAGAGAGAGTGAGAGCGTGAGAATCGAGAGAGAGAGTGTGTGTGTCGAATGAGGAGAGAGAGAGCACGCGTAAGTTTATAAAAATCTGATTTTTCTTATTTTTTGTTTTTAAAAATAAAATTATAGTTTAACCCCTGTTCACAGATTTGCCGGGCTATCTTGTGCCGCTCCCACCGTCGATGCATGCCTCCGCCGATGATCCTAATGCACTGTCGAGCAAAGATGAAGGCATGGCTTTGAGCATTAAATGTTCTCTACGTAGCACATGATGTAAACAGAGCATCAGAGTATGGAAGGGATGGCCCTTCAGTTAAAACGGCACGGCCAGGGGCGTGATGGTTTAAATCCATATGAAATTTGCACGCCGGATTAATGGCATGTGCACGACGGGATGATGGCCAAAGGAGGGTGCCGTTTTAGCACACCAGAGGGCACGCCAGGATAGCTATACAAGAGGGCGCGCCGGGTTGACCATTTCAAAGAATAATGGCCCTTTTGTGAGCATGCCGGGTATGCCAAGCAATTGGGGTGCGCCAGATTAAAGCAATGCAAGGGGCGCGCCGTATTAAGGCTTCGGCAAAGGTGGCGCCATATTAAGGTGAATGTCGCGCCGATTGGGGCTTCTTCTTGGAGTTGCAGCCATATCTTCCGCCTAGGGGCTTCCTTATCAAATAATAGACCACCAGGCGAGTCCTCATCCAGATCAGGTGAGGTATGGGTTTATTCGGCCTTGCCGTCTTCGACTTGTTCTTAGGCGTGTAGACGCAAGTGCCGTATGTTCATCATCGTCATTTCATTTTTTTTGACGTCCACAACAACCTGCTCGGCGTCCTAGTGGGATTCCCAGGCTCACGGGGACTTATAGAGGTCTCATAATGGAGGTCCTAGTTTGACGGAAGGAGTATCCGGTGGAGAGTCCCAACCATTACAAGAAATGAAGGCTAGAAAACATCGAAAAACATGTATATAGCGATTAGTCAATTCTACCGGAGTGGAATGACTATCAAAACAACCCTAGTATCATTAGTTCATTTTCATTATAACATGTTTGAGACTAAACTCCATTGAAATTATGAACAAGGTGATGATGAGCATAATCAAGCAAAGAAATTATTAATTCTAATCTCTCATATATTCCAATTTTCATGTAGGTTGCCCGCCTATCATTAACATTAATTAACTAAGATAATCATGCTAGAATTAGGAAAAAGGGTAACTCTGCGAGATGAATGCTTGCCTGTATGATGATGTAACACGTTTTTCGGTGAATACTTTAAGACTAAGATTCTTTGAATAAATGACATTGCCTTAACTCTGGAGAGGTGTGGGACGTGTCGCATCCTGAGGGGGAAAAAATTAATTTTGGTGAATGCATACGTCTAGGGAAAGAGTCATAGCTGTGCCATTAGCAGAACTCACCAATTCACCCGAGACAAACTCCTACACTCCGCGCATAATGTGAATCAATAGCTTTGACCATAGAGATTGTAGGTTTTCTTCCTGACACTCTAGGGACACTCTAACTCCTGCACTCACACGAAAGGTAATCATGAGGAAAAAGTTGCCTGCTCCGTTCAAAAAAAAGGGGCGAATGAATTAATGGAAGGTGGATCCAAGTAGCCGAAAATCTCCACTGAAATAAATGAGGAGACTCGCGTGAAATGGTGAAGTAAATTCTGCTAATGTGGATCCTAGTAGTCGGGAATCCCCACTGAAACAAATGAGGAGACTCGCACGAACTGGTGAAGCAATTTTAATAAAGATGAACCCCAGTAGTCGGGAATCCTCACTGATACAAATGAGAAAATTCGCATCGAATGGTGAAGTCTGCAACCAAAAAATAGAATAAATAAGGGGACTGTGCGAAGCTATCGAAAGTCGAAAGTCAGAAATGAACGTGTGGGCGATAGAGTAGTCCTCGAATATTACTTAGAAAGCCTGCATATCCCTATATTTAGGGTTTATTGCTCACACGGCTGCACCCCCATGCCACGGAGAATTGTCTCAGGTGAATTGTAGTTTTGACTATGAACATAGGCTATGCGATCTCTCTATTGCGTGCGCGCACCCCCTTTAGCTGTGCTCTGCGAACCGCACTTGGTCTGTGAATTATGGACATTGTCCCTATCCTATCCCCGATAGAGGGGGGGGGTTATCTTATATGTACTTACATTGTGCCTGTTATGATGAGCGCCTGCATACCTGTGTGCTTGGGTAGAATGAGAACGAACGAAATAAATAAAACGGATGAATGAATAATAAGAGGTAAATCAAAAAAAGAAGGGTGGAACAAACTGAGCAATTATGAAATAGAAAAAAATAATTGCTTCTGCAAAATTCTATTCAAATTATTAATCTAACTATTATCACGTGCACGAGTTCCAATTCGCTATGCCACTCCTCAACAAACTCTTCTAACCCTTCAGGGGCCTCATTAGCCTCTTGGGTGGGTTCCCCAGTTCTTGGTATCTGTGTATCAATTTTATCGGTATATCGGTATCCGAATCTCCGAGTCGTCACAGTTGGTATCAGAGTAGTGTTGAGGATTTACATTAGGAATTCAAATCTGTGCTGGTCCAGAGCAAGTCCATCGAGTCGTCAATTGCTGGCTTAGGGTGTTTTTCACGATTATTGATAGATTTTCTGTTATTGCATGTTTTCTTTAGACTCAAAATGCTACCTCGCGGTTGGAGGAGAGCTCCGGCTCCTCAGGAGGAGAGTGGCACTTCCTCTACCCCAGTTGTGCCAGCCCCCGTTAATCCTGCCCCGCGTGAAGAAATGCCGGGTGGTTGTGGCAGAACCATGAAGGAATTCTTGCTTTTCCACCCATCGACTTTTGAGGGACAATCAGATCCTGAGGCAGCGAGAGCATGGCTTGATGCCACTGAGTCCGCGTTCCAGTCGATGGAGTGTGTAGAGGATGAGAGGGTCATGCTGGCGACCTATCAACTGCAGGGTACTGCACACACATGGTGGACCACGGAGTGGGAAGTTGCCTTCCATTCCCGTCCGCTCCAGCAGGTCACTTGGACAGAGTTCGTTGCTGCTTTCGAGCGTGCTTACACTCTGACCTGCCTTAAGCTTGCTAAGATGTATCAGTTTTTAGAGCTGACGCAGGGGGGTGTCTGTGCAGTAGTATCGAGATAAGTTTATCGAGTTGGGCCGGTATGCGCCCCATATCTTTGCTGACGAAGCGATGAAGACTCAGCAATTTCTGCGAGGGCTGAAAGCGGAGTTGAGCCTACCTTTGTTTGCTACTCGAGTATCTGAATTGGATGCGGCATACCAGGCGGCCGTTGTTATGGAATTGGAATTGGCGAGGACCCGAGGACTTCCTTAGGCTGGGATGGTTCAACAGGCGGCGCAGTATCAGCCGCCTTACCAATCGACTGTTCCAGGAGTTCCTCCTGCTTTTGATCGAGTGGACCTAGAGCTTGGAGACCCGAGTCTTTTTCTTATTTCTTGAGTCTAGTTAGAGTCGTGAGTCTTGTACTTTTATTTCTTCTATTCCTTTCTCTTTATTGACTCCATTATTGTAAGTTAAGTTAAAATTGTAATTTGAAAGTCTTGGTATTAATAAAATTTATATTTTATTTAATTGTGGCCTCCTGGTGTTCTATGGTGTTGTCTTTTATTGTCCTTTGAGCTGCTCTGATTGTTATGACTATTTCGCCATCACATTCCGAGCAAGTTTTCACTGTTATCGATTTGGGGTGTGACACTGGCTTCACCCATGTGTCTAGAGATGTGAAACTTGCAATGGCCAGGCACTTGTAGGAGAAGAGAGTTGAGATGCAATAAAAGGAAAAAAAGGAAGAAAAGGGATGAAGCGGCACTCAGCGGAACAGTAGGCGGCATCGACGAGGATGAATACACGTGGGCAACTAGTGACGAAGAACAGCAAGTGCGTACTCACCAGCCTAATGTGTATGTCACGGTGAATGATCTATATGAAGTGTAGTTCCATGAGGCACTACGTTTGAGTAGAGATGAGGCAGCACATCCAGAGGAGATAAGACTCCAAAGTTGGGAGGCAGTAAGGACTGGAGCATCAGTCAGTGGTGGTTCATCTATTATTCGACAACCACGGGGCATCAACTTCACTGGTGACTCGGGCACACAAAGAAAAAGAACACAATCGATCAACATTAAAGATGTGGAGTCTGATGCACTATCCTGAGAGCATGGCAAGGAAATGAGATAGCTGATGCATTTGGCCAGAAGGGGCCAAAATGGAAACTCAGATAGGCCATTGCAAAATGGTGGTAGCACGCGAGATTGCCTTTAATGTGGCCAACAACCCTTACTACAAGTGAATGTTCCAAGAAGCACAAGTTTTTCGGTTACACGTGCAACCACCTACATCGAGAGAGTTGGTTAGCATATATCTTGATGAACAAGTTGCTGAGATCAAGAGTTATATGGACTTATTTATGTTGTGGGAGATTGTGTGGGATAATGCTTCTCATGTCATGTCTCTTTTGATTTACTTCTCTGAATCTAATTTCAGATTGTGTATAGATTATCGACAACTTAATTAGCTAACTATCAAGAATAAGTATCCACTACTGAGGATTGATGAACTATTTAGCCAGCTTTCAGGAGCTCGGTATTTCTCAAAGATTGATCTCAGATCTAGTTACTATCAATTAAGGATTAAGGCGGAGGATATTTTCAAGATGACATTCAAAAGTAGGTATAAACATTATGAATTTATTGTTATACCTTTTGGACTAACCAATGCGCCTATAGCATTTATGTAGCTGATGAACAATATATTCAGGCCGCATCTTGATCAATTTATTATGGTGTTCATTGATGATATTATGGTATATTCTAAATCTGAGGAAGAGCATGAGGAGCATTTAAGGATAACATTGCAACTTTTGAGGAATAATCAGTTATAAGCCATGTTTAGTAAGTGTGACTTCTGGCTCGAAGAAGTTTCATTTCTAGGTCATGTAATCTCTAAGGAGAAAATTTCTATTGATCCATCAAAGGTGGCGGCTGTAAGGAATTGGGAGAGGCCTGTCAATGCAGCCGAAATTCAAAGTTTTCTAGGATTAACTGGCTATTAATGGTGTTGTATCAAGGATTTCTCTAAGATTGTGGTTCCGTTGACAAGATTGACCAGGAAGGAAAACCCATATGATTGGACCGAGGAATGCGAGAACAACTTTCAGACTCTAATGGATCGTTTGACTACTGCACCTATACTAGCCTTACCAGTTGAAGGAGAGAAGTTCGAAGTCTATACTAATACATCTGGAATTGGTTTGGGCTGTGTATTAATGCAACAAGGGAAGGTGATTGTGTATTCTTCGAGACAGTTAAAGAAACATGAAGAGAATTACCCAGTGCATGATCTAGAATTGGCCGCGGTAGTTTTTGCTTTAAAGATTTGGAGGCATTATCTTTATAGGGAGTAGTTTATTGTCTATTCAGATCATAAGATTTTAAAGTATTTATTTTCCCAGAAGGAACTTAATATGAGGCAAAGGCATTGGCTAGAATATCTCAAGGATTTTGATTTCTCTATACAGTATCATCCAGGAAAGGGGAACTCTGTGGCTGATGCTCTCAGTCGGAAGCTGAGAGCTTTGCCCCCTTACTTGGGCTTGGGAGGCTGGACACTGGATCGGGGTGGTTGCCCCCGGTGTGATGCTGGTGCATTTACTTCTTTGAGTCCCACCTTGTCTTTGGGAGGCAAGGGCGGCGGTGGTGGGTCACCCATTTTCGCAGCCACTATGGCACCCCTTTCCTTTTTTTACGATGTCGAAGTTGACTCAGCACCAATGTGGTGGACCGAATCAACCCGGTCAAAGGTTGTCCAGAACATGGCGCTTTTGGCAAGCGTCGGTGCAGTCAGAGCTCGGGAGTTCAATGCCCGAGATGGGGCTAACAGAGTGGTGACCCGGTGCCTAGCATTCACTTGGGCCGTCAGAATTATCGAAACTCGAGGTTCGCGACCCATATTGTGAACTGAGGATATCAGAGGGGCGGTGACCCGGGGCCTGACGCCCGTACTGGGCATTGACGAGGCTGGTGCCCAAGGTTGAAAGCCTGCACTGAGAGCTGATGAAGTCGGGCTCTGGGACTAGAAACCCAAATTGAGTGCTTGAGAGAGAGGGGCTCCAGGGCTAGAAGCCCGTCTTAAGTGCTGACGGCGCTGGGACCCAGGGCTGAATGCCAGTCTTGGGTGTTGACGAAACTAGAACCCGGGGCCGGATGCCCATTTTGGGTGTTGTTGTAGCTGGGCCTCGGGGCTGGTCGCCCGATTTGGGCCTTGATGTAGCTGGAACTCAAGGTTAGACATCATTCTTGAATGTTGCCGGAGCTGGATCCCAGAGCAAGATACCCTTTTCGGGTGTTGGTGATGCCAGAGTTCTAGGACCCAAGGCGGGGCGCCCACCTTAGGTGTTGATGTAGCTGAGACCCAGGGCTGGTAGCCCATCTCGGGTGCTGCTGGAGCTGAGACCCAGGGTCGGGAGCCCATCTTGGGTGTTGCTGGAGCTAAGACCTAGGGTCGGGAGCCCATCTTAGGTGTTGCTACAGCTGAGACCCAAGGCTGGCAAGCCCGTCTTAGGTGTTGAGGTAGGCCTTTCCCGAAGAGGAAAACCTATGTTGGGAGTTGGCATTGCTGGATCGTAGGGGTAAAAGACCCCACCATAGAGCTGGGAAGCCAGGGTCCCAATGCAGAGAGTCTGCATCGGGGACTGACCTTGATGAGACCCAGGGCTCTGTGCCTGAGCCAGGTGTTGGGGAGCCTCGAACTTGGGGTTGAAAGCCCATATTGAGTGTTGGCTCATCCGAGATTCGGGCCGAGAGTCCCGAATAGTATGCCGGGAGGCCTTGCCCCTGGGGTAGAAGACCCGTGCTGGGGCAGGCTTAGTTGGGACTCAGAGCTGAGAGCCCGAGTGAGATGCTGAGGAACCGGGAACCCCGGGGTCAATGATCGCAGGAGTCTCTATTGTCGGAGAAGCAGAGGGGCCAGCTGCCTACATGGGCAGTCACCGGACTGGGCTACACATCAGCTACGGCAATGGCGCTTGAGGATTAGGGCGAGCCGAAGGCCGAGGCAGCGTTGCCGAACACAATTGGCATTGCCAACCGTACGTGCCCGGCATGGATGGCGATGACGATCGGACCGTAGGTCACTATCACCTCTGATTTGTTGTTGTTGTTGTTGCTGGTGCTGGTTGGTCACTTGATCATGACCGGTTGCATGTTGCATCCTGGACAGGGGGCCCTCCTCTTCCTCTCCGATAAGAAAAGGAGAGGGCATTGCGGCGTACACTTGGCGGGTGTGACTCTTCTTCAGTAGAAAGAAGAAAGGTAGGAGACATCCCACCGGGTGTGCCAACCTTGTTTGCGACCGTGGGGAATTTCCCTTTATGGTTCTTTTCCTCGCGACGGGGGTGTACACTTACTTTTTATGGAAGGCCGAGATAGGTCGACATGGCACGCGGGAATTCCAGGGGTATTGGAATGAGGGTGGAAAGAACGATAGGGACACACTGGAGGGAGTGGCGTATGGTTAATCATTCTGGAAAACTGGAACAGGGATGGTTGGATGGAATGCGGGCGTGCCAGTCGATTTCTTGACGATCACCTGTGGAACCAAATGTTTAACTGGGGATGCGTCACCAAGACACGGCACGTGTGCTCAGGAGATGGGTGACACGTGGAGAAAAGGAGGTTCCGCAGGTACGAGTGTGCAGGCGACTGTGGGGAGTCATGTACTGGACGTCTTTCCCCACCGACCACAAGCAATCGATGTTTATTTTACATCGGGCGGAGCCCGAACACCTTTGTTTCTACTGTCGAAGAGAGAGTCAGGGACCTGGGAGCTGCAACGTCGGGAGGGCTTGGTCCCTGCAACAGCGACAGGGCAACAATAATACAACAGGGATAACTGGGGGCAGAGAGACTGATTCTAGCAAGGAGGGGGATCCACTCCCCGACTGGATCACATGACTTATATGCCATGGAAGGCATTTATATGGGGGCATGAAAGCCTGATTACAAGTGCTTGCAAGCCGCAGGACAATTTCATCATTCGTGACAGTCCCCGGGTCATTCCATTATTGTGTGGATAGTTCTGCAGTCATACATAGTGTCCATCAAAGGACTTGGGAATTAGCAGATTGCCACCCGAGGGGTGTCACAGTGTATTCCTAACATGAAACAGTGTCGAGGTCGGGGTAGTAGGGGTGCCGTGGGCACCATTATGTTGGAGCAGTTAGGCGTCACCAAGACCGTGGCGACCGAATGACGCAGGCACCACTTGTGACTGGAGTGGTCGGGCACTATTGATGCAGAGGTGGCCGAGCGCTGTTGAGACTAGAGCGGTCAAGCAGCTTGAGCATCGCCATGATTGGAGCAACCAACAGTCATTGAGCTCAAAATTGCAGGGTGCCGTGGGCACCGGTGGGACTGGAGTTGTTGGCCGTCGCCTGGGCTAGAGAAGCCTGACGCTGTCTGGACCTGAAATTTGGGTGTCGGGGGCACCATTGTAAGTTGAGTGGTTGAGCGGTTGGGTGCTAGGGGCATCATTGTAACTAGAGTTTGTTGACACCCGTTTTATGACTAATGAGTTAGGTCATCTCCTTATTAATTTTTATGATGTCCCAAGTTATTCGCCGATTATGGGGTCATTTGTGGTCTTTCTTTTGGACTTATTTTATGGGTCACTCTCCCTCATTGGGCCTAAGCTCCTTCTTTTCTCATCATCTTAGCTTATTAGGCCTAGATGAGGGCTAGTAAGGATTTTGTTGTGGATTTAATCAGAGATTATCCGCCTTTATTTCTTTTGCCACATCTGAAAGCCTAGTGGTCTATTGCGTGACCGCTAATGGGCGTTGGCGGTCCTTTGCTAAGTAGAAGGTGGACCGACGGGGATGCTGGAAGTAGACCCTCTTCGAGCTGCAATCCACCATGGCACCATGGGCCTCGAGCCAGTCCATACCGTCGAAATCCTGAAGTAGTAATGCATAAAGCCTGGCCAGCAAGTTCCGCCCCTCAACCCACACAGACACCTTCTCAAAACAATACAGGGTGTGCATGAAATCACCGGTAGGCAACTGCACCACCAAATCACACGACATCTCGGCCACCGGCTTCATAACACTTTGAGCAAAATCCTCTGATATAAATGAATGAGACACACCAGAATCAAACAAAACTCAAGCCGCATAACCCAAAATTAGAATAGCACCTTCCACTAGCTGTGACGCCTCAGCCTCCGCTCTGGTCATAACCGTAACTCTACCTCGAGATCTCTGCCTCCCCATAGTAGTTGACCGCAACAACTGAGGAAACGGACCCTGCTGCTGGTACTGCTACTACGATGGTGGTAACTATTAGGGCTGAAACTGCTACTGCTGTTGAAGCTCGTGCGACTGACGCGGTCTCTGAGGATAGTCACATGCCATGTGCCGCTCTTGGTCACACTTGAAGCAGATCACGGGCACTGAGCACTGCCTGCCTGGATGAGAATCATCGCACCGAGGACACCCACTCTGAGAACCACTCACCGAGCCCTAACGCTGGTAGGGTGTGGGCTACTGAACACTGCTCACTGACTGCTGCCTCAACTCCCTACGATCCTGACGCCTCCTACCGAAATCGACATTCCTAAACAGCTTCTTGAGCTTCAAGCCAAAAGATGACGAGTCTGCTGCTGACACCACGGACGGAGATGCCCCTGAACTACCTGCTAAGGGCTAGACGGTAATCTGCTGCTACACAACTGTCGGCTGACTGGGGTCCATTTGAGTCTGGCCGGCACTACCCTACCCTCGAGTCCTCTGCAAATCTCTCTCCAATGCCGTTGCTGCTCTGCAAGCTTTATCCAAGTTGGCCATACCTGACGCGAGTAGGGGATGCCTCAGCTCTGGCCTCAAACCCCAGAGAAATTGCTTGGTCTTCAACTCCTCGTCCACCATGATGTGTGACGCATAACGGCCCAACTGCAACAATTCCCTAATTTTTTTTGTCATTGGCCACTATCTTGCTGTTGATGTGATTCACTACAACGGTGGGAAAATAAATCCACTGATGAAAGATGTCAGATTCATTGCGTCTTGAGTGGAGGTGATAAATCATGGGATCAATCACCTGCAAACAATCATGATTCTCTTAGCAGTAAAAACACAAGTTCAGGGTAGGGTGAAGCGTAAAATTAAACAATTAATGAAAGAAAGTATCATAACATCCGTCATCTGGCCGTATAATAGATCAATGACATGATGTCTTTCCAAAACAATCTCGTTCGTCAATTCAAATATGGGGGCACTATATTGGACAAAAAAATTTCATAGTAGTCAAAGTAAGGCGAATCAAGATAATTACAAAAATTAAAAGAGGACAACTTATTCAATATCCCTTGAGGCACAATCAGGAATGAATTTATTCACAATATTGTTATCTCTCGACTTCAGTCGGCCTTTGTAAATCCAATCACTTTGTGGGAGCTTTTTGATCATGTCAGCTTCATGTCCCTTCTACATTTATTTTAATATACCAATCTTAGATTCAATAATGTAAGAAGTAGGATCAATGTAGACTCACCTTCTTCTTCCCTTGTATTATTTTCTTTGCTGGTGCCCTTGGTTTCCTCACAGGCTTTAGCCCCTTGCACTTCCTCTCTAGGGGCCTTGGAGGTGGGACATCGGTGGTAATGTCTGCCAAAATGTGATAGATAATTTGGTCAACATTTTCTACCCCTTACACTTCCTCTCCAAGGGCTTCCTGAGGTGGCATAGTATCATCTGTTAGCTGTTCGACAAGCCTAGGAGGAAGGACAAAGGGCATAATTTTCTCAACATTTTTAGCCCCTTGTACTTCCTCTTCAGGGGCTACATGACGTAGCACCAAATCGAAAATATTTTGAGCCCCTTCCGCTTCCTCTTCAGTGGCTACATCAGGGATCCAAACTAGCATGCATATGCTCCTTAACATTGTAAGCTCCTTCCACCCTAGTTGGAAAGAAGGCCCTTAATTCCTCAAGTAGTCGCTGTTGGATCTTCAATGTAGCTACAATATCAAGCAACATAAATGTAAAAGACGACAGCATATCTTTATATTACTCAACCCTAAAATTGTCCTTCATACCCTTCTCATTCGAGCCGAGACCTTCCCGCATTTACGACTCCTTGCCATAAGCGTATCTCTCTGGTCTCACCACTACGTGTATCTTTTACCTGCCTCTCCACATTCCATCTACTTGATTTTCCACCTTCTCTTCATCTTTCCTGTCAGACTTCATCCTCCACTTCTCACTGGTTCTACTATGTCTTCATTGGTGATAAAAAGCAAGGGAAAGAGGAAGGGCATGGAGGAGCAGAAGCTAGAGAAGCCTTCGCCAGCAATAGACGTAGAGGCCACTCAGAAGAAGAAGAGAACAAAGAAGATACATGAGCAAGGAAAGGAAAAGGAAACTGAAACTCCGTCTGAGCGGCAACTAGCACTAGTTACAGAAATTGCTCACAAAAAGTTTGGAGGAGAAGATGAACTCACAAGGTCATCAACAAAAGTTGCACTGACATTGGAAACTGGGAAGATAATCTTTCCGAGGTATGTAGATTTTAAAGACCAGACAATAATTTCAAGATTCCCAGAATTGGTTGAGTTGTTTGGTTTTCAAAAATGGAAGAAGTTTTTGGAAAGACATAAGGTTTATTATCCTAAGCTAGTGGTAGAGTTCTACAATAATTTGAATTTTGATCATGCACAGTTTAAAATTTGGTCTGTTGTCAAGGGGACTGCGATTGAAATTTCTAAGCACTTTCTCCATAAGGTCTTTCGAATTCCAGAGGATGGGGTAGTTGAAGGTTCTTTTAAGTTTAATCTACATGAAGCCTACTCAATCATCTCTGACCTACCTAGCAATCCAAATGACAACAAATACACCAAACCGGGGCTGTTCAATGCTTGTAAGTTTTCTCCGCTGAATAGATTATTACATCACATTATTACTTCTATGACAACCCCACAAATTGGTGGAAGGGGGAGACTGACTGAGTCTTAAAGATTTCTTCTATTTTGCTTGTAGAAAAGAATCAAGGTAAGCTTGCCTGAGAGAATGATTCACATAATGGGGACTTGCAAAGAATCCAGAAGAAGTCTACCATATGCAACCCATTTGACAGTCATCAGGAGGCGGTTATTTTCGCCTACGAACTTGTTGACGGGCATTAGCGGGCGACCCTGCACGAAAGCCGCCCACGGGGCGACGACGATGCTCGGGGCCAGCTTGAACACCTCGCGGAGCAAGGCGAAGCGGGTTCGGTTGGCCTGCTGCGCGGTCGTGCGCGGGTTGGCGGGCGTGACGTATTGGCGGGCGTACTTGACGCCCTTCCACGAGGCGATGACCATGCTCTTGCCGATGGACCCCTTGGCACCCATCGAGAGCAGCGGGCCGGTGACTTTGGCCATGTGCTTTACTCCTTCAGCGACGTTCGGCGGCAAGATATGGTGACGTTGTCGGGGCGTCCCCAATGCAGCCGATACTCTGAAACGTTTTCGGCGTCGAGATAGGCGACGCATTCAAGGAGAATGCGTGAGCGGAATGCGTGTGATCCGTCTGGGCGCGCGACGATGTGATAGCGTTTGCGCCGGGTAATCATTTGGTCGCACCAAATGGTCCACCCGGTGCCCGGCGCGTCGTCGTCGTTCAGGAATTCGGCTCTGATTTCTGAACGAAGCACGGCGCTACTCGATTGCTCCGGCGACGATATTAGCCACGGTTTCGCCGAGTACGACGCTTTCCGTCGCCGTGGTCACCGCCATGCCGAGGATAGCCGCGATAGCGGCGACCCATCGGCGGCGGATGCGCTTGGAGGTTGGCGGATCGTCGCAGATCAGGGCGTTGCACCAAATGCAGACTTCGCCCTGGGGTGTTTCTGCGGTTGGCGGGAGATCAGGTTTTCGGCGTTGCCGTAATCTCGAAGTGTGGCCCATCCTTGAGTGACCTCCAATCGCCGCCCCATGTGAGGGGAACCTCCAGTTCCTTCGCGGCGGCTTTGAAGGCGGAGGCGATTTTCGCATAGAGCGGCCAGTCCCACCTGACTTGTCCGCCGATGACGGCGGCAACGTCGATCGCGTGGCCCGTGAGGTGGCGGGAGTTCATGGTTTTGCTGGCACCGGCGCGGACAAGCGCAGCTTGCCGCGCGGTTGTGCGGAGCCCTTCGGTCACCATGAAATCGACTTCGGAGATTTGCAGCGCGCGGCGCGCTACCGCGATGAGAATTTTCTCTCTCCTCCTCTCCATTCCTCCTGCGATGCCGAGCAAGCCTTGGGGTTTGGCGGCGTCCTTGGAGCTTGTGAGGGAGAGTTCTTGTCCTTCGAGATTCAAATCCCTCTTTTCGGACCCCGGTAGGCTCCTAGTAGGGCTTGCCCTCGGAGATATTCCCCTAGAGGTTCCGTTTTGGCCTCGGTGTGACACCTACGACCTATTTTAGGGACCG